>JAZKJV010011014.1:0-612506 GCA_037367405.1 Ottelia alismoides
TCTCAAATAAATTACGCACAGGGGTATAAATGCAAATAAGTAAAAACTTTCATTCAACTAATAACAACCAGAACTACAAGGGCATAAATTGCAAAACACCAGAAAATTACGTGTCGAAGCACGTGTCACATCGCATACAGGGGCATATCAGCAAATAACAGCAAGTACCAGGGTATCTATGCAAATAACCCTAAAAACTAAACAACTAAACTCAATATTTACAAGATTAAACGCTAAATATAAGAAAAGACAAGGCCTAAGGGTAAATTACCCTTTATTAATGAAGCGGGTGGATGGAGGCCACGTGGAGCATCTGATGGTGGCGAACGATGGCTCTCCAGATCTCTCCTCCTCAGATCCAACGATGACTGCTGCTCCTGCGATGGACGGCCCCAATGAAGTCTGGAGCTGGAGGAGTGATCGAACGGAGGAGAAGGGTCCTCGAAGAACAGATGACCGGCGAGGTTCGCCGGCCCGGTGGTCTCGCTCCGAGGCTCCTCTGCAGCGCCTGAAGGTCGGAGAAGCTCCGCACTGGTGTCTGCAGCTGGTGGTGGGCTCCGATGGTCCAGCCGAGCTCTGGTGAGCCCCGGCGAGGACGGCGGAGGAAGTCTTCTGGTTCTAATGGCCCAACACCTCAGACGGGCTGGGAAGCTCCTGCAAAGTAGACCAAAAGACTCACGGGTCGAGGGCAAACTGCCTCGACCCAGTCAGGTAGGGTGACGGTGGTCTGTGGGTCGATATGGCGAGCTCCGGCGAAGGGGGTAGACGGAGGAGCTCGACTCCCAGCTCCTGTGCGAGCTGGGTTGGATGGGAGTGCGGAGAAGGTGCTTGAGAAGAAGGCGGATGCGATGGTCGATTCCGATGGTCGAACGGAGTGATGGAATGGTCGGAATCAGCTAGAGACGGCGGCGACACGAATTGGGCGTAATCAAAAATCAGAGAACAAGAAAGGTCTAAGTGATTACCTGGGTGGACGAGGAGACTGGGGAGGAGCTACTGAAGCTCCGGGTCTTCGCCTCGAGGAGCATCTCCCTCCGAGGCTTGGTGCTCCTGCTGGTGGCGGAGCAGCGGTGGCGAAGCTTGTCGGATCGATGGTCTCTCTTCCTCTCTTCGCTTCAACAGCACCGGACGCGAGCTGTCACTTTTTGCGCACTCACTGGAGCTCACAGGGGAAGGATTCGAATGGCCAAAGATGGGGAAATGAGGAGGCGGAGCAACGGCTATATACTCCTAGGGGTCCGCGCTATCGGGTGGGTCGGGCGAGTGGCTCAGTGCGCGGATCCCCAAAACCCACCCCCGGCATGGATCAGGGATGATCAAGCTCAGATTAGAGCCCTGGGTTAACGGATTCAGAAGTCGGATCAAGTGTGCGAAATGGCGAGAAATCGGGTTGCGGGCACAGATCCGAGACGGGGTGTCCTGGGAGGGAGTTGACTGGGCGGTCAACACTCCCCTGGCCCAACAGGAACAGGCCATGTGGTTGGATTTTGCAATTAAAAATATGGGTAGCAAATGGCCGATTAATGAAAACTTAAAACATGAAATATTTTTCTTTATTTTTTTTCTATTTTTTAGTGATTATTAATATTTTTTTCGAAATAAAAATAAGGTATATACATAATATGTAATATATATGTATATGTACACTATATAGGGTTTTAATTTTGATTTTAATTTCTTATTTTTATACAATTTATTCCCATTTTATATTTTATTTATTTTCATTATAAAATAAGGAATAAAAAGGTATTTTTATTTTATTTTTATTATTTATATACATAGGTAAAATAAATACATATATACATTTATATACATGGTATATTTACAATATGTTTTTGTATTTTTAATTTTATTATTTTTATTTTGTTTTTGTTTTAATTGTTTTTTTTAATTTATTTACATACAATATTTACAAAATTATAAAAATTAATTTTATTTATTTATAAGGCTAAATAAATATGAAGGTGAGTCTATGTACATGATGACTATACAAGAGGTGTTTTTGCTTTCTTTTTAAATTTTATATTTTTATCTTTTGTTTTTATCTTTATAAATATCTACAAATATTTACACACCTATTTAAGTTTATTTTTGTGAGGAAAATACTTTTTATTTTATTTACATAAATATTTACACACATGAGCCCCTATCTCCCTCTACTTTGGCTTTTATGCGGTCAGGCCCATGTTGAGCCCTCCCTTGGGTTAGGTTGCTCAATATTTATTCTAAATATTTCCCTCTTTTTCTTTTTAATCTTTATTCTTTTTATTTTTGCACAAAAAACATGCTAATTATTAAACTTTATACAATGCATGCTTTTGATAATTATTTGTATTTACATGAATATACATGCATTTGCAAAGGTTTTTGTAGCTAAAATATAAGAATAAAGAGTGATGAATGGGTATTCATCACTCTCCAGATGGTTACAAAGAGAGAATACTAGCATCCTCCAAATTTGGATGCATCTGTTTCCTAGGAAGTCGTCCTCCGTGGCGGGCCCTCGCATCAAAGTTGCAAAAAGATTGCATTAGTACATTTGATTAAATAATCAAATAAATAAATTTTTAAAACAATAATCAAATAATTAATCGAATAAAAATGCTCCACTGAATATTTACAACAAGCAATCAATGAATCAAATAAATGATTATACAAAGAATGAAATACAATTAGGCTACACTCATTGCTCCCCGAAAATGACACCATCTCATAAACCCGAATGATCATCGATTCATGTGTTCCACACAAGGCGGGAACACTGTTGTCGATGTGAACGACGAAGGCCTTGGATTTAATCAACATATAACCCACAATATAATAAAGGCAACAAAGAGCACAAGTGAAGTTAAATTTTATTATCTCTACCATGAAATGCATAGTGAATAAGCATGCAGAGGTCTAACCACAGCGAGCAAAATAGGTAGCCCAAGATTATTCATGTACAACCAAGTCATTCATTTATATAGATCTTTTTGTGTGTTTTAGTTTTATATTATATTATTTATTTTTAGTTTTATAATTTGTATTTGATTTTTTATTTTTTGATTTTGTATACTTTTTAAATTTTGATCTTTTTATAATTTCTTTTTCTTTGATATAAATGATATAGCAATATGTAAGGCTTTATATACTCAATATATAGTAGTATATTTATAAATGATAATAAAATAGATAAAATATATAAAATAAATTGTTTTTAGGTTTTTCATATTTTTTGAATGTTTTTGTAATTTTTCAGATTTCTTTCTAATTTTTTATGTATTTTTAAAGTAAAAAATATCCTACATAAGTGATTAAATAAATACCCGAAATTGATTTTGATGTTGAAAATAACAATATGTCCCAAAATTACCCAAATCAAATTTAATCTATAAATAATATATATATAGATAATTATAAAACAAAAAAACATATTTTTGGTATTTTAAAAAATTTTATATTTTTTTGGATTTTGGAGCTTTATGATTTTTATTATTTTCTTTTTCTATATTTAGGGTTTTTTTGTTTTCTGGACTCAATATATAAATATTTAAACTCTATATAATTTTTTGTATTTTCAAAAGGTTTTTATATTTTTTTGGGATTTTTATAGGTAAATGGGGAGCTCCTTTCAATTTTTAATAATAGATAAAAGCCGAAAAATTCAAAGTGACATGTGGTGTAAAAGAATAGGTACAAGGTATTTTCCCTATTTTTGTGTATTTTTAGGAGCTCAATAGTTATTCTTAATAAATAGTAAAATGCCACAAAAATATATGTCCTAGCAGGGGTATAATGTATAAAATAGACTTCAGGGATACAGATGCAATTTTGCCAAAATTATACAAAGTTTATTTAATTTTTATGAACTGCGTTATAGTTACAAAATCTGCCAGGGGTATACATGCAAAATGCTCAGCTCACTTAGACGACACGCGAGCTGAGCTGGACTAGACCAAAGTACCAAATAAAGAAAGTTTCGGGGTCCATTTACAAAATTTCCAAAATATTTATAATTATAACTTATATTTACACATAATAATAAAGTACAAAAATGCGGGTGAAAAGATGCAAATTACCCCTTTATATCGCGATCCGACGGTGATGGCTTTCTCACTTATCCACGTGGCACGCATCCAATGGTTGATGACGCTTCACGATCCGATGGAGGACCCAACAGTCGAGGAGTGGCACAATCAGATGAGTCTCTCCTCTAGGTTTGGTGGAAAGCCACCAAGAAGAGGGAGAGAGAGTTGGCGTGTGAGATGAAAGAGAGAGAGAGAGAGAGAGAGTTTGCTCCAATATTACATAGCCTTAGAGAGCATGGTATGCCTATCTATTTATAGGGTTTTAGGATCCATGGATCTCAATCCATGGGACATGTAAAATCAATGGATGAGATTGATTTATGTCAATCCAATGGTCAAGATATGTTGTTGGTAAGACCAACAACTAATAATCTAATTTAAATCAAATATATTTGACATGTCAAATATATTTCAATCCTAAATTAGATCAAGCAATCATGGAGAGATTTGCATGGAGATCTCTCCATTAGGAGTGGTGGGGATGGCCACCAAATTACTTGTGGAATTGGTGGCCGTCCACCATTTCCCCATGGTGGAGGTAAATCCATGTAATCTCATAAGATTACATATCTCCATCTTTGGGAGTAGAGTCAGCTTTCTTTCTGATAAAGCTCAGTTAGTTATTCCACTAAGCAGGATGGAAGAATGAAAGGTGCGGGGAGAACCGGGAAAGACCCCCAGCTCCACCGGCCTAAACGAGGAGCAAACACACACCAACATGGTCTGAAGTACTGAGCTTAGGCCACGCCTTCATGGGGTGTCTGTCTCATCGGTTTGCATCCGAGTTGGTTCTTGCACGCTCACGGGTGATTCCGTTCCGAGCGAGAACTGAAGTATTGTTTCGTCTATTGGATTCCTCTCTATATTTCTTTGGCTGAGTAGGGCTACAGGAAGGGTTACATGGACCTCAAAAAGTGCAGACTAAATGTTACAAAGGACGAGGACAAGTACGAGATACTCTTCTGATAGTACTCTCTCTCCTATAGGGTTAGTGTGCTAAGTACTTGTTATAAGATATGCCTGAAATAACAACTCTAAAACTGAAAAAGATAATAAGTAGCTGAACCTTTACGACTTTACATGGCGTAAGTTGGTGAACCCAATTTTGTATTGTGTTTGTATGGATCTTTATTAAGGTTCAAAGATCAAGTCACACGCCCTTGCACAAATTTTGTCATGTGTTTCCCCCTTGACCCCTGCTCAGTTTGAGCCTTTCTATTGTTTTACACTCTAATTTATTCCTTGTTGACCACCGTATCTTTTGTCCTACATCGATCTCCCTCTTACTTCACAAAGTCGATCCATGGATGGCTTAGTCGGGAACCCACCAACACCTACATCTATTCCATGGAGTCGGCCTCGTCAATAATTCGAGGTGATTCCAGAGAACTCGATCCGGACCTTGTGGGTCGATTTCTAGACTCCTCATCTTGTACCCTTCCTTTTGACCACCCAATAAATCGCGACCACTCTTGTCCCACTTTCACTGTTGTGAATGAAAGTCGATTACTGCTTATATACTTTTTCATTCACAAAACTCTGGGATTGACCTTAATTCCAGAATCCATCCTGATAGTTGGGAATCAATTTCAAGTGATCTGATTAGGATTCTCTCATCTTGCAGATAAAAGCCAAACCAAGCCCTGGATCCCAATCTAGAATTCACCTCCTCAGATTCAGACCAGGAAATGGCACCTCAAGGAAGAGGAAAGGGTCAACAACCTCCCAGTCTGAGCAAGGAAAGATGCTTGATTGGAATCAAGTAAATGCATAGTTGTTGGCATCTATCTAAGCTATCCAGCAACGGCTGACATTGCAAACCCTAGAACAGACTACATTTCAGAACATGCTGAATGATGTTATGAACAGACGAGGAGGAGGAGGAGGTGGTGGAGCCCGTGATGACAATTTAGACGAGAAAGAGCCTGAACAAGGGAGGCCAAAACCCATGCTAAAAGAGACTTACAACTCTGGAGACAGCCATATGACCGAGTGGATCCATATACCACCGGTGCTCGCTCACTTTGAGTTGAGTCCTCAATTCCTTGCTCTTCTCCCTTCTTTCCATAGGAATACTAATGAAGAGTCTTACATTCATCTGCAGTAATTTGCATGCATCCGTCGTACTATTCAATATCGTAATGTCCCCTTGGATGTTGTAAAGATGATGGTGTTCCCCTTCAGTTTACTAGACAAAGCCCTCTACTGGGTCAATCATCCAGAAAAAATTGTGATGACATGGGAGGAATTGAAGTTCACCTTCCTACACAAGTTTTATGCTCTCGGTCGGCTCAACCAGATGTGAGCCAGAATTAGCAATTTCTCTCAGGGAGCCCACAAATTCATTCATGAAGCCTGGGAGAGATTTACAGATCTGAAGGAGAAATGTCCCCATCACGAGATTCCAAGGACCATCTTGGTCCAACACTTTTTTGAGGGCCTGAACGTAGAAAGACAAAGACTCATTAACGTAGCCTGTGGGGGCTCACACTTTAACAAGGACGAAGATGTTGTCTGGAAATTTTTTAGGAAATGGTCGAAGGAGAGGCCATCCTCTCTTAATCCAAGGCGTACCAGAAGCAGCCCTAGATCCTCCAGAAGTAAGTACGTATAGTAGCATCTCATGAGGCAGAGAGAGATGAGAGCTCCAACCTTACCATTATTGGGGGACATCTCTCGAAGGTTTATATCATTGAGAAGTGATCACAAGACCTAGAGAAACTTGTTGTGATCGAGAAGAGGAAATAGAATCTTAACAAGCTGGACCAGATCACCAAGCAGTTGGAAACTGCTGGTGGGAACCATTAGTTCTATCCAGTTGACAACACCAGCTCTAAATGCTCCAGTTGAGAAGAAGGACGATCCATCACCGCCACATCAGCCTCAGTCAAGCCAGCAACCACCGACAGTCTAGCATGTATACTACATGCAGGTGCCCGACCAGGGCCAGCCGCACTAACAGATGGTTGTCTACCACCCAAACTTCCTTCTATCATTATATCCAGCCTTCCCACCACCACCCCTAATCCAAGAAGTTAATGGGGTTTGGACCAA
The DNA here is from genome assembly GCA_037367405.1 of Ottelia alismoides. NCBI lineage: Eukaryota > Viridiplantae > Streptophyta > Magnoliopsida > Alismatales > Hydrocharitaceae > Ottelia > Ottelia alismoides. The sequence goes on from JAZKJV010011014.1 coordinate 7,125, forward strand.
CGATGCACCATCGGTCCATCCTGCTGGACACCCTCAGGGCCAACTACAAGACAATAGGAAGTACCACCAACCACAGGGTAGCTGATTTGGTCAGTCCTCGTAACCGCCACCATAGTATCACTAGTCTCCCCAATATGCCAATTAATGGGGGTAGAACCAACATTACCAGCAGCCACAGTTCCGACAGCCACAACCATATCACCAATATGCGGCTGCTCCAGCACCATAGTATCAACATTATCCTCCTTCCTCCTACCCTCAGTATCATCTTCCTCCACCACCGCAACACCACCAGCAGTCATCGCCTCAATTCCCGAACACTCAACAGCATCGTGGCCCTCACGCTGAACCGACCGAGGAAAATATTGTGAACCCAACCCTCGATTGCTTGGTCCAGCTTGTTAAAGGGCTAATAGATATGACTAGGAAGTTAGATTACCCGACCGCCACAAAAACCACCATTCCGGCGCAGGTCGAAGCCAACCTCAACAGTTTCAAGAGGAAGGAGCAAATAGAATGTGATGTCAGTGTCAAATGATTGTTGTTGTTTTATCAAATGTCATCACTCTCAGGAGCAGTAGGGCCTTGCCTCCTCCTGCCACCAACAAGGGGGAGAATACAGCTTCAGGTGAATCATCGTCTTCTGCATCAACCATGCCAAGTATGGGGGCGGGTGAGGAAAAAGAGGAAGGAGGAGCCAGTCCAGCTTCCACTCACCACCATTAGCATCAACAAAAAGAACAAAAAAATAAAAAAATAAAAAAGAGCAAAAAGAAGATCGTCACCGAAGTGAAGCCACGCCAGCCTTAGAGGAGCCGACAGCAACAACCGATCTTATGCAAGATGACCAAACGGAGGCCTCACTTTTTGCCCGTCCACCAGCACCAGCATCTTAGCTTCCAGATTGTACTCTTTTTTGTAACTCGGATGTACAACATATTTGTGGACGATGATTTTGTTGTAAATAGGAACTCCATTTCAGATTCCAACAATGTATATATTCCTTTTACTGATGCAACGGAAAAATCCAAAAAAATGCAAAAAGAAAAAGTGCATTATCTGATACTGGAGTTGTGGATATTATCAATACCTTGACTATTGAGATTCCTTTGATGAAGTCCGTGGAATACATGCCAGATGTGAAGAAAGGATTGAAAGAGTCATGTACAAATAAACGTTGCCCAGCACAAAAGAACAAACACTGACAGGTTGAGAAGCACTTTCTCACCATGGTCATTATAGCAGCCATCAACAACCTCTTACAAAAGAAGCAGGACAAAGGAGCACCTCTTATTAGTTGCGAGATTTTGATCAAGTCTTCGAGCGCACTCTGCTTGACAACAATTCTTCCATAAACCTTTTGCCCTCGTTATTATTGCAAGAATTTGGGCTAGGTCCGCTAATGCATACACATATGATCCTTCAGTTTGCTGACCGATTCATCAAGTGACCTAGAGGTCTTTTGGAAGACGTTGTGGTAAAAGTGCAGGAAATGCAGTTCCCAGTTGATTTTGTAGTCCTTGATATGGACTCTCCTGTACCTTTTCTCTAGACTCCTATCATCCTTGGCCGGCCATTCTTGCACACCTCAGAAGTCATGGTTGACTATGGGTCTGGCAAGATTACATTCAGCTCGGGCAACAAAAGAATCATAATAGACATGGTCAGTGAGCCCAAGATCGTAATTGATGAGGGACATGCATCACCGCCTGAAGAAGACTGTGACTTCATTGCGGAAATCAAAGACACGCCCTTTCTTTGAACGATCCCTGGACACAATAAATCCTCTTCCCGGAGGAGGAACTGGAAAACACTGTCGACACAAGCTCCGATGACCATTGGGAGACAGATTCTAATGTGTTGATGCATCTTTTTGACTCCAATGACTCACTCCATCCCGAACACGATGAGCCTAGTATAGAATTGTTCGACACATTTTCAGAATCTTAATAGAGCACTGTGGTTAGCAACTCTACAAAAGTCCTGACCGCACATCCATCAACCAGTGCAGTTTCTGAAGTAACTGATAAGTTGGCCAGATCAGAACCAGAACTCAGCCACTTCTAGCAGGCCTGAAGTATGATTTCCTTACGGGTGCAGAAGATATGTATCCATCATCGTCAGCAGCAGGCTGACCCTGAAGCAAGAATCTTGACTTCTCGAGGTTGTATAGAAGAACTGCAATGAACTTGATTGGCATGTATGACATCTTCGAGGGATAAATCCTGCATTGTGTTCACACCACATTTACCTGGAAGAAGATACCAAGCCATCCCATGAATTCCAAAGAAGATTGAATACCAATCTTAGGGACGTAATCATGAAAAAAATCACGAAATGGTGTGATACAAGCTTCATTTATCCCATCTCCAAATCAAAATGGGTGATCTCCTTGCACATAGTTCCAAAGAAGTCAGGGATTACTGTGGTTAAAAATGACAGAGGAGAGGAGACATCTACTCGAGTACTGACATCCTGGTGTGTATGTGTTGATTACCGTCGTCTTAATGCAACAACGAAGAAGGACCACTTCACCTTGACATTCATTGATCAGATTTTGGAAAGACTATCCGATAAGAAGTTCTTAAGCTTTCTGGATGGGTATTACAGGTACAACCAAGTGACAATCACCCCTGAGAACCAAGAGAAGACTACTTCACTTGCCCGTTCGTCACCTATGCTTTCATAAGAATGCCCTTTGGATTGTGCAATGCACCAGTGACATTCCAGAGATGCATTCTTGCAATCTTTGCCGAGATGGTAGGTAGTTTTCTTGAGGTGTTTATGGACGACCTCTTTGTCTATGGTTATAGTTTTGATTCTTGTCTTGAGCACCTGGACAGAGTACTTCATAAATGCCGTAAAGCCAATTTAGTGTTGTCATGGGAAAATAGCCACTTCATGGTCACATAAGCGATTGTGCCGGGTCATGTCGTTCCCAAACGTGGCATGGAAGTCGACTCTACAAATGTGGATGTGATAGCCAATCTTGAGCATCCTCAGATAGTAAAGAATGTGAGGTCATTCTTGGGGCATGTGGGGGTCTACAGAAGGTTCATCTGTGATTTCAATTGCATTGCTTGACCTCTTACAGAACTTCTATGCAAGGAGACTGAGTTTAATATTGATCAGCAGGTTCTTTGTTTCAATCAGTTGAATGATTTTATCACTCAAGCTCCAGTCCAACAACCACCGAATTGGTCTCTCCCCTTTGAGATCATGACGGATGCATCAGAATTTGCACTTGGGGATGTGTTAGGACAGAGGAAAGATAAGGTGCCCTATGCCATTAATTACACAATAAAACATTAGATGAAGCTTAGAGAAATTATACGATGATAGAGAAAGAGTTGTTGATTGTGGTATTCTCCCTATAGAAGTTCAGATCTTATTTGCTTGGATCAAAAGTTACCATCTTCACCGACCACTCTACTATCAGATATTTACAGCAGAAGAAGGATGTCAAATCCAGACTGATTAGATGGATCCTTCTTCTCCAGTAATTCAATTTGGAAATCAAGGACAAGACTAGAGTTTAGAATGTGATAGCAAATCATCTCACCAGAATTGAGCAGCCAGAGCCTCCACTAAGTAGTGCACCCATCGCATAAACCTTTTTTAACGAGTTGATTTTGGCCATGGATTCACTCCCTTGGTATGCTGATATTGTCAACTACCTCATTTCGGGGGTAGTATCATCAGATTGGATGAAGATTCAGAAGAACAAATTCTGGTTGACAATCCAATTCTACCAATGGGAAGATCCTCTCTTATTTAGGGAAGGAGCAGATTGCATTTGGAGTAGGTATATCCCTCAAGAGGAGAATCGTTGTGTCCTCGAGCTTTGTCACTTGCTCGAATATGGTGGACAACAATCTGGAGACATAACGACAACAAAAGTACTTCAATGTGGCTTCTAGTGGCCCACACTATTTAAGGATGTAACAACTTTCATCAAATGATGCACTGACTATCAAAGATAGAAAGGCACCCTCACCGCAAAAGATTCAATGCCCCTAAAGATCATTCAGATAGCAGACGTATTCTATGCTTAGGAGATCGATTTGATGGAACCTTTTCCCAACAGTCAGGGATATGAACCCATCCTTCTTGTCGTTGACTATGTGCGTTGTTGGGTTGTAGCTATCCTCGCTCGAGTTGCTGACAACCACACAATATGTCGATTTTTGAAAGAAAATATCATTTTGCAGTTCGGGATTCTGAAGATTCTCATATCAGACGTGGGGAGCCACTTCACTAACAAGGAGGTCAAGAAATTGACGAAGGAATACGACATCGAGTATCGAGTCACATCTCCTTACCATAAGCATACCAATGGCATGGCCGAACTATCGAACCAAGAAATCAAGACAATCCTGCAAAAGCTTGTGAATCCGGACAGAAAGAATTGGTCCCAAATCTTGGACTCCGTCCAGTGGGAATATCGAACCTCCTACAAGTCTCCTTTGGGCATGTTGCCCTACCGTCTTGCATATGGAAAGCCATGTCATCTACCCATGGAACTAAATCACAAATCCTTATGGGCCATCAATATTTGCAATTTGAACTCACAAAGAAGTGGTCAGAAAAGAAAAGATGATCTGAATAGACTCCTGGAATTTCGAGATTATGCATACGATAACACATTGATGTACAAGGACAAGGTCAAACGCTGGCATGACCGGCACATTAGACCAAAGACCTTCGAAGTTGGACAGAAAGTGCAGCTATTTGATGCAAAGTTGAGAATCTTCCTAGGTAAATTAAACGGTAAATGGACATGGTTGTTTCAAGTACGAGAAGTGTGTGACAATGGCATCATTGCAATATTAGAATTGTCTCCTGACACACAATCATTTGTTGTCAACAGTCAGCTACTGAAGCCCTACCTTGAGCATGATACTTTCTTGGCCGTTGTCGACTCAATCCAAGTACTGCGCTCTGAAGATACATCCACAGCACTGGCAGCATCAAAAGATTCAGATAATGCACCTCAAAAGCTTTTCCTCTAATCTCTTGTTTTTTCTTCAATTCTTCTTTTCTTCTTTCCAGTTCCTGCCTTCATCCGATATATATTGAAAAAATCAGGTGTATCACCCTTTTTTATCAGTCTTCTATACATAGGACATACTTTATCCTAAGTATAGGGGGTGTGAACCCCAATCACCGTCATTCTTTGATCCTCTCCATTGTCTCCTCTTCTTGCATATCCTTAGGGATCTCTCACCGTAAGTATATGCAGGATACAATCCGAGAAAAATCTGTTCATTCTCATCCATGACCAACCCTGCCTTGTGTACAGTCTACTATCCTTAGGATTATTTGATTCTAAGTATAGGGAGGACGGTCAACTTCCCATTCATTTATTCATCTCCTCATTCCTTCATTCTTTAGACTTTTCTATACTCAGTCCGAGTTATGCCTTCTCTTTTTCTCTTTGATCTATAAGGACATAGCTTGAGCTAAGTATAGGGAGGTCGTATATACTATGTATATACTTCAAGCCATAAATCGCACTTTTGTATTCTAAATAATACATATGGCTAAAAATAAGGTTAAATTCATCACAGTCTTCTAATAAAAAGATGAGTATAGCTCCTCAAACTATTTTTGTACATTCTGATTAATAAATCTGGCAAAAATACTTTTGCAAAATGTTTGAAAATAGTTTTAAAACCCTTTTGAAAACTGTTTGGAAATTATTTTGTAAAAAATATTCAACCATTGTAAAAATCTTTTTGATTGCAAAAATTTATATTCTTTGCGTGAAATAAAAATGCTTGGGAAATAGTTTGAAAACACTTTTGAAAAATTTTTTGAAAACTGTTTGGAAAATATTTTGTAAAATGTATTCAATCTTTGTAAAAATCTTTTTGTTTGCAAAAATTTATTTTCTTTACGTGAAATAAAAATGTTTGAAAAACTATTTGCAAATGGTTGTAAAATGGTTGCAAAAATACTTGAAAAATCTATATATATTGTTTGAAAAACCTTTGCAAAATGATTTTCGAATATGTGTAAATGTTTGCGAAAATCATTTGTGAAATTATGTTGGATTATAATTTTCAAAAAAGTTTGAGGAGTATACACACCATACTCAAAATTTCTTTATATATTTATCCATTAAGAACCAAAACTTTTGTATATATAAGATACATCCGCATGTAAAAGATGTGTGTCTGATTTCTCAACCTAAAACTCCTGCTTTTAAAAATAGCAAAAACATTTGCAAAACTCAAAATACCAAAAATATTTTGTATTCACACATGTATGGCATTTTTATTCCTAAAAAATTCTATTTATATATACTGATTAATAAGTCGGGTTAAAAATATTTTTGCAAAATGATTTGAAAAATGGTGCGATCCATTTGGAAAACTTTTTGTGAAATGTTTTCAACCTTTGTAAATACATTTTGATTAAAAAAATCTATTTTTTGTGTGCAATAAAAGTTTTGAAAACTTATTTGCAAATGATTTTGAAAATTTTTTGTAAAAATATTTGAAAAATATACAAATATTATTTGAAAAATCTTTGCAAAATGATTTTCAAATGTTTGTAATTATTTGCACAAATTATATTGTACTATAGTTTTCAAAATTGTTTTTAAATAAATTTGAGGATTAAAAGGTATCATTAAAATAGGAATAAATGTGTATATAATTAGAAATAAAAGTAAAAAATTTTTATTAATTGTACATATATACCTATTAAATAGCTGGCTGAAACCTATAAAATCTTTAACTCTTAAATCGTGTAAAAAGAAGCATGCCTATGTAAGTAGCTGTCTATACTTTATACTTTGTGTGCCAAGCTTATTTTGCCAAAATTCTTTGTGTAATTTTTTTTATTTTCAAGAATCTTCGAAAAATTGCATCATTTTATGCAACATTGTACATAGCATTTGCAAAGCATTCATATTTTTTCAATTTATCTTGATGATTGAACAAGTCCAATAAAGTTGAAGATTGGAGCTTGGTTAGACCTTACTGCACCTCACTACACTGGAATCTTATTGGAACTAGGTTTAAGGTACTTCATGTCTAATAGGACTTAATTCTTTGAGACTCAGGGTTGGGTTCAAGTCACCTCAACTGACTAACTAGAACTTTTCGAGACACATGCATGACTCTTGTCGGTTGTGACTTAACTTGGACACTTGCACCTTTCACTTGGCTCAACTCAGTTGTAGTGGTGAGGGGATTGGATTTGTCGGTCTGAGATGCACAAGGGTGGAAAATTTCATCCTTGTCTAGGGAGGGAAGTGCACCCCAACCTGGTCCAGTTACAATGAAGACGAATGACAGGAGAGTGTGGGTTGCAATAAAGCTTCAAAAGAGGGATACTCTTTTGGCTCAAGAGGAAAAAGTTCTTATGTAAATGCTGATGTAAATAGTATTTCAAAAAAAAAAGAAAAATATAAAAAAAGAAAAGCTCCAAAAAAGTGGATAGTACTGAAAATAAGTATATAATGTCTGCTGATATATGTTGTATAGAAAATAAGAAAGCTTGAGCATCAAAGTTATACCATGTGAACCTGTAGCTGGACGACTTGACTGCACTAGTCATGCATCCCAAGATAGGTAGCTACACTGGCTACCGTCCTTTCTTTTCTTCACCTCCTCCACTTGAGTTAGATGCCACTTGAACTTAGAAGGGAATACCCTGCTCCTCGAGGACAGAGTGCTAGATTGGAGAATCATTGGTTTGTCATTTTGGAGAAGTCAGTTCCTTTGTCATTTCAGTTGGGGAGAGCCACTATCACATACACTGTACAAATCAACTTCATAGTCATAAGGGTTTGCGTATGATGTAGGCTAGTTCTGACCTGGCTATTGAGGTGATTTGAATCGAGTTTTGTGACTCTCGAAGGCTGTTGTGTTTTTAATTTGGTTCCCGATCAGGTTCCACATACATTCTCACATCAAGGTCTAACCTGAGATCCAAACTTTGATTTTGTAAAGACAAGTTTAATAATTGAAAGCAATTCTATTTATTCATTCTTTTTCTTTTCTTCTTTATTCTTTTTGTACTTATTGCATAAGTGTTTGCTAGGGACTAGCAAAGGCAAGTATAGGAGGTGATGAATATCCATTTCATCACCTTTATTCTATCATTTTGGCCTTAAAAATCCTAACCAATGCATGTAAATAGCAATAATTTGTACAAAAGTAGTAACCATCATTTATTACATTTACTGTATAAATAATATTGTTTTTAATGCCAAAATTAGAGAATAAAGAGAAGAAAAGAAAAAGGAATAAAATATCGAAAATATTTTATGACGCTGATGAATCTGTGATTCATCACATCAAAAGTCAAAAATAGAGCCTTGTTCCCGAGAAAATAGAGGCATATTTCCTTTTATCTTGCATAAATAACACTCATGCATGCATCCATAATTCATGCATTTTAGCAGCTCATCTGCATTTAAATAAGAAGCCAAAAATCCCCTGTACAATATCCCTTCATCAAATAAACTCTTCTCTATAATATATGTATATACTCCTTAATAATATAGGGAAGAAAGCCACAAATCACCCTTGTAAAATAGCCTAAATACCCTGAGCACCCTTGTACATTAAAACACACATAAAGCCCGCATACAGACTCCTACTTCGGTCTACTCACTATTAGAATACTACATATCAAAAGACCTTCAAAATAAAACTAATTTCATTGAAATTGGAGCTTGTATGAGGAACTTGGGTTTTTGGGTCATTTTGTATACTACCTATGTATATTTATGTATCTTTGTATTTATGTACCATGTTTGACCTCATCTCCGTCTTTGGTCAACATGAAACTTATAGATCTCATCAAGATCTACAACTTTCATGTTTTGAGTTTTTCCAAATTCGGCCTCCTCCTCTTTCTACACGTGTTTTCCCCTTCAACCATTCACAGCAGGCCACGTGGCGCCCTCTGATTGCGCCACGCGGCCCGCTGACCTTTGTCTGGTCCGCCTGCGATTCCCACCGTTGGATCGCGCTTCAGATCCAACGGCCCAGACCCGACCACGTGCGCGCACTCCCTCAGCCATCAGATCCACCAGCTCCTCATCTCCACCGTCCCTTAGCGCCGCGCTCTCAGCGAGCCACGTGGCGGCATCTACGCCGCTCGATCACGCCTCCGATCCTCTCATCACAGTGTGCCACGCGTCACCTCTTGAACCCTTAGATCGCATCACCTTGACCGGATCCTAGCCGCTCGCCCGCGCCTCGCCCCCATTACGCCACGTGTCTTCCCCCGATTCCATCCATCGCATCACCAGATCTAATCACGCCCGCTCACTTTGCGCTTCGATCTGGCCGTCGGATCACAAGATCCAACGGCCAGGACTTCGTCCCCTACCTCGGGCACCCCCTCTCTCCCACGATCTCCGCCTTGCGGGAGGGGCTGCCCCTTCCTATTCTTGGCCGCACTCCAGCCAACCTCGCCGGCCACTGACCACCCCACGATCATCCCCACTCATCCCTCTCCCTCGCCAGCTCCCTCGCACACCACCATCTCCGCCACACTCGCCCCACGACAGCCATGAACTTCGCCACTCACCCAGCTCTGCCGTCACCTTCCTCCTATAAATACTCGCCCTCCGGCCACCTTCATCGCCATCCGCCACTCCAGAGAGGAACCTAGAGCTCGGAGCTCTCGATTGGTGACAGGAATTGAGGGATTCCTTGAGCGAAGACGGCCCTTCTTCTCCGGCGAGATCCACGGTGCACCGCCGTGTCGCAGCCGCCCTCCTAGTAGCTGCACGAGCTCGAGGCTTTACCGACCTCTGGAGCGACGACCTGGAGCTCAAGACTGAGCCCCAAACCCCAGGTAACCTCCTCCATTTCTTCTCCGATCATCTCCTTCGTTTTCCTTGATCTTCTCCGCATTTATTCGCCGTCCACGGACATCTCCTCGCCTCCTCGACACTCCGACGAGCTCCGCGACGGAGCTCTCATCCTCGCTGACCCCTCCGCATCGCCGTTCACTCCACAACAACCACCATCGACCTGCAAGCTCCGCCACCTGGCCGGAGCTCTGTCACCCGACCACCCCCTTCTCCGCAGGCCTCACAGTTCACTTCACCTTCTCCACAATCACACGCACAAGCTTCGGCTATTCTTCTAACCTCTGCAGGTACCCGAACCATCATTGGCCGGAGCCTCGTCGGAGCTCTCCTCGAGCTTCATCGATCAGGAGCTCCAGCCCTCCTCCAGCCATCCAGAGACCACCGGAGGCTTCACCGTCCTCTTCCGAGTCTTCCGAGCTAGGTGGGAGCTGACGAAGCTCACCACCGGAGCCTGGCAGTCGAGGCGGAGCTCAGCAGCCCTCACCGGAGCGCAGCCATCTCCTCCGCAGGCGGCGGAGGCCCGTTGAAGGAGAAGGAGCAGCAGCCGTTCGATCCTCAGATCGAACGGCCCTCGTCCCGCCACGCGTACCATTACCGCCATCGTCCTCGACCGTCGATCTCACCGCGGATCAGACGCTTCATCCGCTGCCACGCGTCTTCACCGACCACCCTTGGATCAATCTTGATCCAAGGGCCTTCAGGCCGCCACGTCGCCCTATCCGAGCCTCGGCCTTCAAGCCTAGGCTCGGGTACTCCGAAGCTGATCCGAAGCAAACCCGAGCCTCCGAAGCCCTCCGAACCTAGGCCGCCCCACGTGAGGAGCACGTGCGGCCTGGGTTAATTGCACCAACACCCCTGGAAGTTTCAAGAATTGCAGAAAGGTCCCTGTGAAGCAGACATCACGTGAGGCGCACGTGATTCGTGGAGAAATTGCATAGAAGTCCTGCATAGTATAGGTAATTGCATTTTAGTCCCTGTCAGCACGTTTATTTATTGAAATTTTATTTTTCCAGTATTGCATTTATACCCTTGTGTTTGCACGTGTCCATAGCATGCATTTTTCATCATTTTGAAATTCCAAAAATTGCAAGTTGTTGAGAATTTTGTCCTCTATCTTTATGTACACGTGTCTGATTTTTGTTGGCTTCATTGAATTATCAATAAATTAATTGGTTCATTTGTGACATATTTTGCCCAGTGATGCCTTTTGATTTTTAATTAAATATCAGTGCCTTCAAAAATCACCAAAAATTCACAGTAGCTTAAGGACATTATTTTTGACACTCCATAAAAATTTCATGTCATTTGCACGCATAATGAGGCCTGAATAAATAGTTGAGTGATTTCCTTTAAATAATTTTAATTAATTCATTTCACAGTGGATTTTGGTTCTGTTAATTTTCCTAGGTCCCTAATCATTAGACCTTCCTAGGATAATTTTAGTTCTTGGAGAAATTGTGGTTTGATATTTATTAAAAATTAAACACTGAAAATCACTCTGTCTGTTTGTTTAATTCACAGTAAATTTATCTTGAGTCGAAAAATTCCAAAAAAATTAGTGTAGCTTAATTTCATTCCATTTCATAATCTGACCAAGTTTCATAATTTTTGGACTTCTTTTGATATCTTAAATTGATTTAATCTCAACTTGGCTGGATTTTTGCATGTGTCTGCATTGAAAATTAAAAATACCAAAAAAAATTGTTCCCCGAATATCAAACACTTGTAAATTGTTGTAATCAACCTAAGGAGACAGTTGCCTCCCTGAGATCGACCTTGGACTCCACCAAGTAAAAAAATATCACTGCTTAAAATTGACCCAAAATCTGTCTTAAGTGGTATTTGATCAACCTCCCGTATCCGACTGCAACGAACACTTAAAATTGATTTGGAACATTAATTTGCCCGAATTAACTAAGGGTGCGGGAGGAGTATCAAAATGGCGCCGTTGCCGGGGAGGCACGGCTTAGGCTAATTGTAGCATATTTTTGAGTGTTTGATCTTCTAATCTCCGGGTAGTCTGACCCCCGGTTTTTCTTGTGATTATTTCTCTCATTTAGTTCCTTTGCATTATTTCATTTTTGTGTCACTCTCTGACCTTCATTTAATTTTTGTGCGAGGACCGCGAGGAGTCGGCGACGCTTCAAGGACTTAGCATTTAGATTGTGTGGAGAGAAAGAGAGGCATTGTATTTTTTTAATTATTTTTCTTTTGCATTATTTCCAGTGGTTCCCGTTTGGGATCTCGCGCGTGTAAATATAGTGGAAAACCGTGTCCCGTGTGCTGTGTGGATTGATTGGTAATTTAGCTTGCACTAGCGGCTCCTCGAGCTACTCTAGGACTTGTTTGTGCTCGTAATCAATAGGACCACACAACACCCTTAAAAGACGCACCTAGACCGCAGGACTTAGTTCAAATTAAACCGTTCTTCACGTTAATAGAACTGCCTGTCTAGGAGCGACTTTCATCGCTTGCATTTGCATGTAGGGTAGAGTTTTCAATTCTGTATAGCATCCTGCATCAAGAAGCGAAGGACCACTGTAAGTATTCTCTACTTGGCATACGCATCATAGATTTCAACTTGCATCGGCTTTTCTCGATTTCCCCCCCCCCTCTGATTTTCTCACTTAATTAAAAAGGAAATTGGGACTGTCCGATAGGCGTGCTTTGTGGTGATTAATTACAGTGATAACCTAATTTTAAAACTGGGACTGCTAACAGTATTGACCATAAAAAGGGAATAAAAACTGAAAATTGTTTGCGGGAGACTAATCCCCGACCTTGTTTTCAGGCTGAGTGAGGGTACCTGAGTGTGTGTGAACACCCTAAGGTAGAGCCAAATCCCCGTCTTCCATATCACGTTCCAACTGATCCTAGCAAATATCACAAGCCGAATATTTTCAGACTCTTTGACTAGTACCAAGTAGCCTCCGCCTGTCTCAGGTAGATAGGGGTGAAATTGCGGTACTTCGCGACAAGTTGCTAGTAACCCTCCGGGGCGAAGTTCCAGCCTTGTCAGCCTCCGCCTGCTTGCAGGTAGATAGGGGCATGGTCACTGAGTCCATCGGCTTGGGATAGGAGCGAAGAAAGGAAGGAGCGGCGGTATCTTAGACGACAGGATAGACAGGGAAGACGCATCCGGCTCTGAGCCGACTTCCCTCTAGGCCGCGTAATCCTTGCTAGATTTGCTTGAAAATCACACTTAAAAACTACAAGATAAATTGGACTCAACTTTGAGTCCTTCACTGTGTTGAGTGTGAATCCAGGGTCTTGGATTGATCTTGTGCTTGCTTCAGGTAGAAATAAATCCTATCTTCTTCTTGCTTCACCAAGATGAGTGACTGGGGAGACCTCGACGCACCGTTCACTGATCTTTCTCTGAGTCCCCCAAGTAACTCGTCTTTTCCGGTCCGAGCGCACCTTGGACCACCCAGGACTCATGACCCTCTTGAGTCCTGGTTCCCTCTTGCTCAGGGTGGTTACCCTCAAACCTACCCTTCTATCTCCTCTGAGATTACCAAGGAAGATCATTGCCTCGGTAGTCCCTTACTTGATTCAACCTCTAACACCGACCTCATTTTCCAATCCCCAGAAGTAGAGGAAGAAATGCCGCCAAAGATGCCGCCTGATGAGGACCAGATGAGACAAATTCTAAGACGCCTTGCTGAAGCTGAACAGAAAAATGCTGATCTTACTGCACGAATGGGGCGAATAATAGTAGCTGAAGGGATCGACCGACCAATGGTCGATACCTATAACCCGGCGGAGAACGAAATCCAGAATTGGCTAGCACCTGCAGTTCCCGACCAGGCATTCGAGCTGAAGCCCCACTTCCTTAGCCTGCTGCCGAAGTTCAACGGAAACCTAAGCGAAGAGCCGTACACTTTCCTCCGTGACTTCGAACTAGTCTGCAATAATCTGAGCCATCCCAATGTTGGCCAAGATTATATCCGACTGAAAGCCACCCCATTTGCCTTAGGAGATAAGGCTGCACATTGGCTGAAGAACCTAGGGGTGGTCTGTACTACCTGGATGCAGTTCAAGGACCTCTTCTTAAAGAAGTTCTACCCACTCAGTAGAACCAATCAAATGCGAACAAAGATTGCCAGCTTCGCCCAAGGACCCTGCGAACCGTTCCACGAGGCGTGGGACAGGTTCAATGACTTAGTACAGAAATGCCCATGCCACGGCATTTCTAAGGCGATCTTAGTCCAGACCTTGTTCTGCGGACTAACCCCAGAGATGCAGGGGTTAGTCAGCGCCGCCTGCGGAGGAAGCTATCTAAACAAGAACGAGCACGCCGTATGGAAAATCCTAGAACAGATGGCAGAAACCGGCAGGTCACAGGCCACAAGGGCCTATCAGTCGTCTCCCTCGATTCTATCCAATGAGACGACTAGAAGGACTGTTGCAGATCTGACAGAGGACCTCATCCCCAGCATGGGGATGATTGCAGACAAGCTTACTATGGTCGAGCAGATCCACAAGAGAGTCGCGGAGATGGAGTCTCTTTCGAGCCTTCCCAAGAAGGTGGAGGAACTCTCTGAAAAGGTAGCCAAGATTAAGCTACCCACCCCTTCTGCACCACCTGTACCTGTACATCGAGTCCATCTTGTACAGGAACAGGCACCGGGGTCTCAGAGCAGCTGGGATCAGACTTACACCCAGCAGAACCATTATGCACCCCCACCAGTACAAACAGAGTACGAGGAGCCTCCGCCCGTTTACGAGATCAACGGGCTCTGGTATAGCCGCGACCCACTAGTCCGGCAAATCGAGATGGGGAAGGACCAGGCACACCGCCCATCCCCAGTCTACCAGGAGACCAGGCCCGTCACAATCCCGCGATATCAGTCCAGGCCAGAACAAGGGTACCAGCCGCAGCAGCGCACCTATCAGCAGGGGCCAGCACCGCCCCATCAGCAGCAGTATCGGCATGGCCAGCAGGGCCAGTTCAGGACCGCATCCACTCAGCAGCAGGCCCAGCCCACCGAATTGGAGTCCCTCACCTTGGCGATCCAGACCCTGTCTGATAGGGTCCAGCAGATGCAAAACGACTACCTGGACATGAGAACCGACATCAATCGGGTCTCTCGTGCTCAGGACCAACAAATGGCGCCAAGGACTCCAATTCCCGCACAGGTTCAGGCCAACCCAAATAGCATACATCAAGGCCAGAACCGACCCCGAGATCAGGTATACTATTCAGATAATTATTTATCTGAACATGAGATCCTCTCGTATGATAATGTTAACCATATGTCCCTCAGGAGCGGAAGGACCGTGACCATACCTGATCGGGCACGGGCACCACAGGAAGGAACCTCCGAAATTCGACCTGAGGAGAATTCGGAGGAGGAAGAGGAGGAGCACCACCACCGCCAGCGGAAGAAGAGGACATCTGAGTCCTCGAAGCACCAGCCCCGTAGTCATCCCGAGTCCGACGACACCGATGAGCCCGCACCTCCATCTGAGGAGGACCAGCCAGAAGAAGCGGAAGAAGCATCACCGGTTTCGCCCAAGCATTTCCCTTTTCGTCAGAGTCAGAGTCAGAGTCTGTATAAAAGTCCAAGTCAGAGTCTTGTTAAGAACTCAGTTTCAGCAGCTAATGAAGATATTTCAGTTCCAGAACCTGAGTTAATAATCCCCTTCCCCCAAGCTCTCAAGGGTGGGAAGAAGAAAAACAAAAAAATTCAAAAAGATGACCCTGAGATGGCTGAGTTTTGTACCAAACATATCAAGGTCACAATCCCCTTTGACAAGTTCGTGGAAATGACCCCTGCATTCCAAAAATACCTTAAGGTGAGATGCACACCTACTAGGGTTAGCAGGAAAACCAAAAGCCGTGTTGAGAAACACGTCCTGTCAGTAGCCACAACTTGTGCAATAAAGAACTCGTTTCCTCGGAAACGAAGAGACATGGGTGCACACTATGTAGTGAGTCATGTTGATGACATCGCGTTTGCACGCACTCTCCTGGACAATGGTTCCTCGATCAACTTGATGCCCACAGCTCTTTATGAGCGGCTCAATCTCGGACCTCTTAGGAAATCTAGAGCTATTCTTCAGTTTGCAGACAAATCCACTAAGAAGTCCCAAGGAGAATTAAGGAACATTGTGATCAAAGTCGAGGGGCAAGAATACATGGTGGACTTCACTGTCCTTGATATGGAAACCCCTCGTAATTGGAGAGAATCCCAGATTATCTTGGGTAGGCCCTTCCTCAGAACAGCAGGGGCCTTATTCGATTATAAGAATGGGAAAATTCAGTTCCAAACTCCAGGCGGAGATGAGGAACTAGAGATGAGGCAGACCAGATGGCAGAGACCAGACTCCGAATCCAGCACCGAGTACTCTTCTATCGAAACAGACAGTACACATGTAGACTTAGTTGGGCCATGGAGACAGAACCCAGCCAGCACCGATATGTCCATCTCCTTTGAAGATGATCCAGTGCATGAGTCAGTCTGCGAGATCCTCAGGAACGAGTACAGCCCTGAGCCTGCATCACCCTACATCTTCGATGACACAGAGGCCCAAGTAGGCCTGTCAGTCCTTACATCCTTAGGACAATCGGAAGATGAGGATGACGAGTCGGACGAGGCGTTTGCCGATTGCATGGAGACCTTTGACGATCCGACTCCAGAGCCGAGCTTGGTGGCAGCCGCTGCAGAACAGGATCCAGCCACTGCCAACACCGAACCAGATCAGATTGAGCCAGACTTCTTAGACGATCATACCATCCCTGAGCTCAAACCCCTACCCACAACACTGAAATATGCCTTCCTTGCGGGCCAAGATAAGAAATTTCCGGTCATTATCAGTTCGCATTTGACCGAGGAGCAGGAATCTCGCTTGCTAGAGATCCTGGAGAAGAACCGCAAGGCAATAGGCTGGAGCATTTCCGATCTCCACGGGATAAATCCCGCTCTGTGTTCGCACCATATATACTTGGAGAATGAAGCCAAACCCTCTCGTGAATTCCAACGTCGGTTGAATCCAAATCTACGAGAGGTTGTGAAGAAAGAGATAGAAAAATGGTGCGACGCGGGTTTCATTTACCCAATCTCCGATTCTAAGTGGGTGGCCCCAATCCATGTTGTCCCGAAAAAGTCGGGAATTCAGACGACCACCAATGAGGACGGAGAGGAGATCGTGACAAGAGTACCCACGTCGTGGCGCGTCTGTGTGGATTACAGACGCCTGAATGCCGCGACGAAAAAGGATCATTTCCCCCTACCATTTATTGATCAGATTTTAGAAAGACTAGCGGGGAAAGAATTCTTTTGTTTTCTTGATGGGTTCTCGGGCTACAATCAAGTAGCCATAGCTCCGGAGGACCAGGAAAAGACCACTTTCACATGCCCCTTTGGTACCTATGCTTTCAGGCGCATGCCTTTTGGGCTATGCAATGCTCCAGGTACTTTTCAAAGGTGCATGATTGCTGTATTCGCCGAAATGGTCGGCGAATTCCTGGAAGTCTTCATGGACGACTTCTCGGTCCACGGCGACTCTTTTGATTCCTGCCTTAGGAATCTGGACCGAGTCCTCAAAAGATGTTGTGAGGTCAATCTGGTGCTCTCCTGGGAGAAAAGTCACTTCATGGTGACGGAGGGCATAGTGTTGGGGCATGTCATCTCCAAGAGAGGAATGGAGGTTGACCCTGCCAAGGTGGATGTGATCAGACGACTCCAACCACCAACCAACGTACGGCAGTTGCGGTCGTTCCTCGGGCATGTCGGATTTTACCGGAGATTTATAAAGGATTTTTCTAAGATTGCCCGACCGCTAACTAAACTTTTAGGCAAAGACGCGGAGTTTATTGTCGATCACAAGTGTCTTGAGGCCTTTAAGCGATTACAAGGAATGATCATGGACGCACCCATTTTACAAGCCCCAGATTGGTCTCTCCCTTTTGAGATCATGACGGATGCATCAGATTATGCTGTTGGGGCTGTATTGGGACAAAGAAGAGATGGCATCCCGTTTGCAATCCACTACGCAAGCAAAGTGCTTGATTCTGCTCAGCGTAACTATACAGTTACCGAAAAGGAAATGCTTGCGGTAGTATTTGCCTTGGACAAATTCAGATCTCATTTAATCGGATCCAAGGTAACTGTGTTCACAGACCACACGGCACTACGATACTTGATGGAGAAGAAGGACGCGAAGGCGCGTCTTCTTCGTTGGATTTTACTTCTCCAGGAGTTTGATTTGGACATCCGTGATAAACCTGGAAAGAAGAACGTAGTAGCCGATCATCTCTCTCGTCTCGAAGATCTTAATACTTCCGAGGTTTCCCCGATTCGAGACTCCTTCCCTGACGAGTCGATTTTTGTTATCGACTCACTCCCATGGTATGCCAATATCGTGAACTATCTTGTCTCCAAGAAGGTTCCCGAGGATTGGCCCAAGAGCCAAATTGACCGATTAAAGTCGGATGCTAGACACTACCATTGGGAGGATCCGATCCTTTTCTTTGAAGGACCGGATTGTGTCTGGAGACGTTGTATTCCTCAGGAGGAATACCAGAGTGTCCTTTCTTTATGCCATAGCTTAGAGGCAGGAGGACACCACTCCGGGGAAGAGGACCGCATGGAAGGTACTTCAATGTGGCTTTTACTGGCCGACTCTGTTTCGCGATGCCACCGCCTTCGCGAAGTCGTGCCCAGTTTGCCAGAGAATGGGAGGAACCGTTGGTTCCAAGGATGAGATGCCAATGCAGCCGGTCATCATTTGTGATGTCTTTGACGCCTGGGGCATCGATTTCATGGGCCCATTCCCTGTCAGCCACGGGTTTGAATACATTCTTCTTGCGGTTGACTATCTGTCCAGATGGGTGGAGGCTATCCCGACCCGAGCCGCAGACAGCAGGACTGTCTGTAAATTTATCCGAGAACACATCATCTCTAGGTTCGGGATCCCCAAAATAATGATATCAGATGGGGGTAGCCACTTTGTGAATCGGGAGGTGAAGAAACTCCTGAAGGACTACGGCATCGAACACCGTGTCGCTAGTCCTTACCACCCACAAACCAATGGTATGGCTGAGGTGTCAAATAGGGAGGTGAAAACCATATTGCAAAAGCTCGTCCGCCCAGACAGGAAGGACTGGTCTCAG
The DNA here is from genome assembly GCA_037367405.1 of Ottelia alismoides. Taxonomy (NCBI): domain Eukaryota; kingdom Viridiplantae; phylum Streptophyta; class Magnoliopsida; order Alismatales; family Hydrocharitaceae; genus Ottelia; species Ottelia alismoides. The sequence goes on from JAZKJV010011014.1 coordinate 26,090, forward strand.
ATCTTGGATCAAGTCCTCTGGGCATATAGGACGGCTTACAAGACACCGTTAGGCACCTCCCCATTCCGAATGGTATTCGGAAAGCCGTGCCATTTGCCCGCAGAGTTAGTGCACAAATCAGAATGGGCAATAAAGAAGGTCAACTGGAACACACACCTGGGCCAAAAACAGAGAGACATGGATCTGAATGAGCTTGTGGAAGTCAGAAACCGAGCATACGACAACAGTGTGGTGTACAAGGACAAGGTGAAGCGTTGGCACGATAGATATATCAGACGAAAGACCTTTGTTCCTGGACAAAAGGTATGGTTGTTCAATGCCAGGCTGAAGACTTTCCAAGGCAAACTGAAATCCAAGTGGACGGGACCATTTGTAGTCCGAACGGTGCATGATAGTGGATGTGTCGAGATCTCAGATCTCGCAGATGACGCACCGACATTCCTAGTAAATGGGCAGCTGTTGAAGCACTTCGTCGAATCCAATGAACAGTTAGTCCATGTGGAGGAGATTATATTCATGCGCGAGACAGATACAGCAGATACATCTCAAGCCGTGCATGAGACCTTGCAGCAATGAACTCCAGCCATCAGCAGCATCTTCAGAAGATTCAGACCGACTCATTTGTATATACATCATTCTTCCTGTATATCCTATCCTCTACCTCCTCGATTCTAGTAACCCATCCCCACATCATAAAATCATTATCTCAGACTATACTTAGGATGACCAGATCCTAAGTATAGGGGGGAGGGGTCGCCCGAGTCAATTCATTGTACATTCTCCAGATCACATCGGTCCTCATACTCATTGCCTACCGATACTTAGGCTGACCTGAGCCTAAGTATAGGGGGGACCGATGCCCGCGTATATATACTCATCCATTCCCCATCTTTCCCTCGTCCGCCCCATTTTTGATCTTCTTCTACACTTAGGCTGCCAGAGCCTAAGTATAGGGGGGCGGGACGACTTCTATGCTTTCTATTTCTTTCCTACGCTTAGCACGAGCTATGTCTTTTTCCTCGCTCTCTGTGCTCTGAGGACATAGCACACGCTAAGTATAGGGGGGCGTGTATATATTACATATATACTTTACCCATAGCTCGTACTTTAGCGTATTTTTGTATATATTTTACAATAATTACGGGTGGGTAAAAATCGATAAATAAAAAAAAAAAAAAAATTTGGTATACTTGTATAATATGTACTATATGTATAATACTTGTATAAAAAGTTGTAAAATTCTTGTAAAACATACTTTTGTAAATAATTGTTGTATACCAGAAAAATAAAACAAAAAGGCTTCTTATTTACTCTTGCACATCATCTCTGCATAAAGAGTCTTGCACCTTCATAGCATGACATCTCATCTCATCTGCATATTTCTGCATATGCAAAGTGAAAAGCTAGTGGGTTCTGAACCAAGTTATGAGTAGATATTGAGGATGGACTTGATTTAACCTTAATCTACCTAATTTCAGAGGAACCTTATAGGAACTGGAGTTAAGATTTCTCAGGTCAAGAGACTTAATTCTTTGAGTCCGCAGGTCTATGTTCACATGTCATCTTGACTAGTCTAAGTAGAATAGCTCGTGCATACGCAGGATTCTTTTAGATAATGACCTAACTTGGACAAGCACAATGCACATAGCTCTTCATTGATGAGGTGTTGAGGAAGTAGTTTCCTTTGGCTTGGGGTAGCATATGAGGGTAGTACTTCTAGGCGGAACCTCTCTTCTTCTTCTAGTGAAGGAAGTGCGTCTCAACTTGGTATAGTGGTGATGAAGGCTAAGGACGGGATGCTGTGGGTTGCAATAATGCTTCAAAAGAGGGATAGTCTACTGGCTCAAGAGGAAAAACTCCTGATGTATTTGCTGCACCTTGAATATAGTTCCAAAAAAAAAAAAAAAAATGCAAGAAAGAACTCCAAAAAAAATCAGACAGGTCCAAGAAAAAGAATAATACCTGTCGGAGTATGTATATTAGCAAGGAAAATGCAGCTGGATGACTTGGCTACACTGGTCAGGCATCCCGGGATAGCTGGCTACACTGGCCACCTTCCATTCTTTTCTCTACCCCCTCCTCTTGGGTTGGTTGCACTTGAACTTAGAAGGGAATACCCCGCTCCTCGAGGAAAGAGTCACTGGACCAGGTTATTGAGTTACCTTGTTAGAGGAGGCTGGTTCCGAGTCATTTCTGATATGGAGAGCTATATCTCACTTACACAGTACAAGTAAGAATCATAGTCATCAGAAATTTGCGTTTGAGGAATTATTCTGACCTGACTGTTAAGGCGTCTTCAATAGAAGACTTGTGGAACTTGAAGTCTGTTAGGTCTTAAGTTCAGGTCCAAATAAGGTTCCGCCACACAATCAATCCAAAGGTCGAGTCAGGCTCCATTTTCAACTTTTGTTCATGACCTTGGTATGGAACCCAAAATCATTTCACTCTTGCATTTCATTTAGTTGCTCGGGGACGAGCAAGGTTTAAGTATAGGGGGTTGATGAATCTGTGATTCATCACATCAAAAGTCAAAAATAGAGCCTTGTTCCCGAGAAAATAGAGGCATATTTCCTTTTATCTTGCATAAATAACACTCATGCATGCATCCATAATTCATGCATTTTAGCAGCTCATCTGCATTTAAATAAGAAGCCAAAAATCCCCTGTACAATATCCCTTCATCAAATAAACTCTTCTCTATAATATATGTATATACTCCTTAATAATATAGGGAAGAAAGCCACAAATCACCCTTGTAAAATAGCCTAAATACCCTGAGCACCCTTGTACATTAAAACACACATAAAGCCCGCATACAGACTCCTACTTCGGTCTACTCACTATTAGAATACTACATATCAAAAGACCTTCAAAATAAAACTAATTTCATTGAAATTGGAGCTTGTATGAGGAACTTGGGTTTTTGGGTCATTTTGTATACTACCTATGTATATTTATGTATCTTTGTATTTATGTACCATGTTTGACCTCATCTCCGTCTTTGGTCAACATGAAACTTATAGATCTCATCAAGATCTACAACTTTCATGTTTTGAGTTTTTCCAAATTCGGCCTCCTCCTCTTTCTACACGTGTTTTCCCCTTCAACCATTCACAGCAGGCCACGTGGCGCCCTCTGATTGCGCCACGCGGCCCGCTGACCTTTGTCTGGTCCGCCTGCGATTCCCACCGTTGGATCGCGCTTCAGATCCAACGGCCCAGACCCGACCACGTGCGCGCACTCCCTCAGCCATCAGATCCACCAGCTCCTCATCTCCACCGTCCCTTAGCGCCGCGCTCTCAGCGAGCCACGTGGCGGCATCTACGCCGCTCGATCACGCCTCCGATCCTCTCATCACAGTGTGCCACGCGTCACCTCTTGAACCCTTAGATCGCATCACCTTGACCGGATCCTAGCCGCTCGCCCGCGCCTCGCCCCCATTACGCCACGTGTCTTCCCCCGATTCCATCCATCGCATCACCAGATCTAATCACGCCCGCTCACTTTGCGCTTCGATCTGGCCGTCGGATCACAAGATCCAACGGCCAGGACTTCGTCCCCTACCTCGGGCACCCCCTCTCTCCCACGATCTCCGCCTTGCGGGAGGGGCTGCCCCTTCCTATTCTTGGCCGCACTCCAGCCAACCTCGCCGGCCACTGACCACCCCACGATCATCCCCACTCATCCCTCTCCCTCGCCAGCTCCCTCGCACACCACCATCTCCGCCACACTCGCCCCACGACAGCCATGAACTTCGCCACTCACCCAGCTCTGCCGTCACCTTCCTCCTATAAATACTCGCCCTCCGGCCACCTTCATCGCCATCCGCCACTCCAGAGAGGAACCTAGAGCTCGGAGCTCTCGATTGGTGACAGGAATTGAGGGATTCCTTGAGCGAAGACGGCCCTTCTTCTCCGGCGAGATCCACGGTGCACCGCCGTGTCGCAGCCGCCCTCCTAGTAGCTGCACGAGCTCGAGGCTTTACCGACCTCTGGAGCGACGACCTGGAGCTCAAGACTGAGCCCCAAACCCCAGGTAACCTCCTCCATTTCTTCTCCGATCATCTCCTTCGTTTTCCTTGATCTTCTCCGCATTTATTCGCCGTCCACGGACATCTCCTCGCCTCCTCGACACTCCGACGAGCTCCGCGACGGAGCTCTCATCCTCGCTGACCCCTCCGCATCGCCGTTCACTCCACAACAACCACCATCGACCTGCAAGCTCCGCCACCTGGCCGGAGCTCTGTCACCCGACCACCCCCTTCTCCGCAGGCCTCACAGTTCACTTCACCTTCTCCACAATCACACGCACAAGCTTCGGCTATTCTTCTAACCTCTGCAGGTACCCGAACCATCATTGGCCGGAGCCTCGTCGGAGCTCTCCTCGAGCTTCATCGATCAGGAGCTCCAGCCCTCCTCCAGCCATCCAGAGACCACCGGAGGCTTCGCCGTCCTCTTCCGAGTCTTCCGAGCTAGGTGGGAGCTGACGAAGCTCACCACCGGAGCCTGGCAGTCGAGGCGGAGCTCAGCAGCCCTCACCGGAGCGCAGCCATCTCCTCCGCAGGCGGCGGAGGCCCGTTGAAGGAGAAGGAGCAGCAGCCGTTCGATCCTCAGATCGAACGGCCCTCGTCCCGCCACGCGTACCATTACCGCCATCGTCCTCGACCGTCGATCTCACCGCGGATCAGACGCTTCATCCGCTGCCACGCGTCTTCACCGACCACCCTTGGATCAATCTTGATCCAAGGGCCTTCAGGCCGCCACGTCGCCCTATCCGAGCCTCGGCCTTCAAGCCTAGGCTCGGGTACTCCGAAGCTGATCCGAAGCAAACCCGAGCCTCCGAAGCCCTCCGAACCTAGGCCGCCCCACGTGAGGAGCACGTGCGGCCTGGGTTAATTGCACCAACACCCCTGGAAGTTTCAAGAATTGCAGAAAGGTCCCTGTGAAGCAGACATCACGTGAGGCGCACGTGATTCGTGGAGAAATTGCATAGAAGTCCTGCATAGTATAGGTAATTGCATTTTAGTCCCTGTCAGCACGTTTATTTATTGAAATTTTATTTTTCCAGTATTGCATTTATACCCTTGTGTTTGCACGTGTCCATAGCATGCATTTTTCATCATTTTGAAATTCCAAAAATTGCAAGTTGTTGAGAATTTTGTCCTCTATCTTTATGTACACGTGTCTGATTTTTGTTGGCTTCATTGAATTATCAATAAATTAATTGGTTCATTTGTGACATATTTTGCCCAGTGATGCCTTTTGATTTTTAATTAAATATCAGTGCCTTCAAAAATCACCAAAAATTCACAGTAGCTTAAGGACATTATTTTTGACACTCCATAAAAATTTCATGTCATTTGCACGCATAATGAGGCCTGAATAAATAGTTGAGTGATTTCCTTTAAATAATTTTAATTAATTCATTTCACAGTGGATTTTGGTTCTGTTAATTTTCCTAGGTCCCTAATCATTAGACCTTCCTAGGATAATTTTAGTTCTTGGAGAAATTGTGGTTTGATATTTATTAAAAATTAAACACTGAAAATCACTCTGTCTGTTTGTTTAATTCACAGTAAATTTATCTTGAGTCGAAAAATTCCAAAAAAATTAGTGTAGCTTAATTTCATTCCATTTCATAATCTGACCAAGTTTCATAATTTTTGGACTTCTTTTGATATCTTAAATTGATTTAATCTCAACTTGGCTGGATTTTTGCATGTGTCTGCATTGAAAATTAAAAATACCAAAAAAAATTGTTCCCCGAATATCAAACACTTGTAAATTGTTGTAATCAACCTAAGGAGACAGTTGCCTCCCTGAGATCGACCTTGGACTCCACCAAGTAAAAAAATATCACTGCTTAAAATTGACCCAAAATCTGTCTTAAGTGGTATTTGATCAACCTCCCGTATCCGACTGCAACGAACACTTAAAATTGATTTGGAACATTAATTTGCCCGAATTAACTAAGGGTGCGGGAGGAGTATCAGACGCTAAACCCTGAGACCAAGTCAATAATTGAGTTGGTCGACAAGAAATAAAGTAAAGGGAGATAAGGGCTAACATAGAATAAAAATCCAATTCTTTTATTCATTATTTATGCATTTTTGACACCTATTTTATTCTTTATTATTTATTCATGAAATAAAGAAACTTTATACACGAAAGATGTAGATCATAATGTAAGTAAAAATACAAAATTGTGTTTTTATAAAAATAAAACAAAGTGTTCATTTTATACACAAAATAAAAAGCTAAAAATCAAAATTCACAGACCCATATAATTCAAATAAAAACTCAAAACATATCAAAATCACCTCTAATTGTATATAACTTTTCATAAGCTATTTAATGGGGTGGTTTTATTTTTTTGAAGCTGCTGTGTAAAAGTTAGATTTTTGACCCCTATTATACATTATACCGATCAAAATATACAATTTATTCATTCTATATTATTTTCACAAATTTATATTTTTATAATTTTGTAAAGACTATTCATATCATATGTATATATTAAAACTAGAATTTAACTGAAAAGAATGAAAAATAAACAAAGTCTATGTAATTATATAAGCAAAACACCTATGATTATACTTATACATAAATAAAAGGGGAAACATATTCTTTCATCATTTTATTCTTTATATTTTTATAATATTACAAATGCTATATACATCTTATTCAAAATACAAAACCAAAATAAACTCATTAAAATACATTAAAATAAAAAGGTATATATAAAACATAGATAAAATACCTATAAATATACATACATAATACACATATCTATTTATTTAAGTATACAAATAACATCACAAATATACAACAAAAATATATTTATACTCACAAAAATAATTTATAAATATATAAAAAATAATAAAATAATAAAATAAAATACATAAAATTAAAAAAAAAATGTATAAAATACATGCAAATATACCTATAAATACACTATTAAAAAGTACTACTAATAAAATACACCAAAAATAAATAAAACTATTATTAAAATACTACATTAAATGATAAACATTTTTTATTTGATAATTGAAAATTAATAAAATCATTTATTAGGTGTAATTCATAAGTCAATAATTGGTGAGCTGATTTTGTCGTTTTGTGCTGATGCGGGCCAATCAGAGGTCGTCATCAATTGACCGTCAGTTAACTCTCCCGCCTACTCCAGATTTGACGCGAGGCCATCTCATCTCGGGTTTTCTTGTCTTTTTCCTGGCCATACTATCCATCCATCAAGATCGCCCCTTCTTACAAAATGATCATTGATGATTGTACATACACGTCATATTCTCTAATCACGTGTACATATACACAAATCCCTGGTTTTAGCGGGTTAATAAGGATGTTGTGTTAGGTTTATAAATAAATCCCCCTGAGTCTCCTTGCAATTTTATCACCGTTAAGTATATGGAAGCTTTGTGTTAGCGTCTAGGAGAGATCCTCGTGACAAGAGGAGCATTCTCGAGCCCAGTCAAAGCTTCGGAGCCAGGGATGCACCCACGGCTGCCCGTCACCAGCGACCCTTCTCCCAAGGCTACTCCATGTATAAGAGCTATCCATTTATCATTTACTTTGCTTCTCTTAGTCGTAGGTTTAATTTCATGTCGTTAGTTTATAATTTAGTTGATCAAAGTAGGGTTAATCAATCATCTCATAGTTCGTCGGAGTCGAGCTCCGACGAGCTCCTCCGTACATACCAATCACATCTTCGTCGTACCTTTCACCTCCATCTCAACCCTCATCACTTCCTGATCATCCCATGTGCATCCAATCAACCAGGACCACCTCGGTTCTACAAATCGAGGTTCATCTTTGCCACCTTGTCAGAAACCCCGCTGCCCACTTCACTTTTTGCACAAAAAACTCCATCCTTGGTTAAGGAGAACCTCCTCGAGTCGTGTTTCCATCCTGTGTAGGTTAGGCGCGCAAACACACACTAGGACTTGGGTTCAAGGTCCAACAGAGGTACCTGGAGCACCACATCTTCCCGAGCTTGTGGTGGCGCTCTGATGATCCTTCACCCGTTCTATAACTCCTAGAAAGTGGATGACCTTGCCAGGAACCTTCTAGTCTATCTCAGAGCTTCAATCATCGCTGGAGGAGGGAGATATGAGAGGAGGAACTTCGTCCAGGCGGAGGTTCCTCCCTGTTCTTCGACCGCACCTCTTCGTTGTTGGATCAAAGGGGCCGCTCCAAATCGCACCAGTGTCGTCTGATTGCACCACGCCTCGACCGTTGGATCCTCCTTTGGATCTAATCCCCGCCATCAGGACACGAAGCGTCACCAACCGCTGGATGCGTGCCACATGGATAAGTGAGAAAGACAGCGTCGTCGGATCACGATATAAAGGGGTGATTTGCATCTTTTCGCCCTGCATTTTTGTACTTTATTATTCCGTCCTGTTAATAAAAGTTATAGTTATAAATAATTTGGACATTTTACGAATAGACCCCTAGACTTTATTTATTTGCACTTTGGTCCAGTCCAGCTCAGCTCACGTATCGTCCCACGTGAGCTGGGCATTTTGCATGTATACCCTTGAAGAATTTTATAACTGTAACTCAGTACCTAAAAATTAAATAAATGTTGTTTAATTTTGGGAAAATTGCATATGTGCCCCTGAAGTTTATTTTTATTGCATTTATACCTCTGTTAGGACATATCTTTTTTATGGCATTTTATCTATTTACTAAAAATACCTATTGAGTTCCAAAAAATACACAAAATAGGATAAAATTACCTTGTACCTCATACTTTCATGCCACATGTCACTTTGCATTTTTGTGCTTTTTATCTATTTATTAAAAATTAAAAGGAGCTTAGATAATCCTTTTTTACCTATGAAAATCCCAAAAAAGTATAAAAAACTTTTTTAAAAATAGAAAAAATTATATAGAGTTTAAATATTGATATAATGAGTCCAGAAAACAAAAAAAACTAAAAATAGAAAAAGAAAATGATAAAAATCATAAAGCTCCAAAATCCAAAAAATATAAAAATCTATAAAAAATAAAAAAATATGTTTTTATATTTATAATTATATAATTATCTATATATTATATTATTTATATATTAAAATTGATTTGGATAATTTTAGGACATATTTGTTATTTTTAACATCCAAATCAATTTCGGGTATTCATTTAATCCCTTAAGTGGAATATTTTCAACTTTTAAAATACATAAAAATTAGTAAAAATTCCCAAAAAATTTCAAAAACATTCGAAAAATATGAAAAACCTAAAAAAATTATTTTCTATATTTTATCTATATGTATTATTATTTATAAAGATACTACTATATATTGAGTATATAAAGCCTTATATATGCTATATTATTTATATATAGAAAAATAAATTATGAAAATATCAAAATATAAAGAGAATACAAAATAAGAAAACTAATAATCAAATACAAAATTATAAAACCAAAAATAAAATAAAAAAATAAATCTAAAAACCCACAAAAAGATCTATATAGATGAATGACTTGGTTGTACATGAATAACCTTGGGCTACATGTTTTGTTGTCTGTGGTTTGACCTCTACATGCTTATTCACTATGCATTTCATGGTAGAGATAATAAATTTTAACTTCACGTGTGCTCTTTACTGCCTTTATTTATATTGTGGGTTAATTGATGATTAAATCCAAGGCCTTCGTCAGTCACATCAACGACGGTATTCCCGCCTTGTGTGGAACACATGACTGATGATCGTTTCGGGTTTATTACTCTCCCTCTCTTCTCTCTTAGTTCTCTCTCCCATAGCAAGGAGAGAACTACCCACACAATGTGTGAGGAGTAAGTTCGCACAAGGCGTAAAGAGTTAGCCCGTAGGGGCGTGAAGAGAAGTCACATCCGCGAGAAGCATCTGCGCTAGTGGCACGAGGAGCAGCTACCTGGGAGGTCCATTCTTGAGGAGGGACATCATGTGATGAGGAGAAGCAACAATATCGTGTTCTCCAAGTACAATGTGACAATTATCTGATTTATTCTTGCAATCGAGCCTTAGTTTTGTTGGGCAACAAAACTGAGAAGACATTGTGCCCTCTCATTTTTCTGCCCTATTAGATTTTGTTACGGGCCGTCATTCCTGTGGGTTTTCCCCTCCCTCACATCGAGGAGGGTTTTCCCATGTAAAATGTCTCATCTCTTTGTGGTTGCTTGATTATTGTGCTACAAATATTTTTCTTGATTCCCGCGTAGGGAATGTTCTGCTGTTTGTCATCCTTTGCAGAACATGTTAAGGGAACCCCTCGAATTCCCAACAATTTCTGCATCCCCCAACCTTCAATGACTAATGCATCCTTTTGCCTTGTCAGTTTCGTGAAAGTCAAAACAATACAAGTATAATGTAGGTTGTAACCTCTTGGTTAGTATATCTTTAGAGCAACCTCTTTGTGATCAGAACCCCTCTAATGATCTGGTTGTAGAAGCAGTGGCTCCCACTTTAAACGACCAGGTTTGAATCCTACTAGTAAAAAAACTTTTTTGTAGTTAGAATTTTTATTTACCGTATATTATATATTTATTATGGATGTACATACGCATGTGTGTATCGTACTTGATAATAAATGATACACATTTGTCATTTATCTTTATTAGATCCTTATGATTATATTCATATTTGATTTTAATTTGATACACACTCCTATCCACTCATTATTAGATCGAGATTCGTATCCGATGAATACTTAATTGAACTCATATATGATTCTTCAAAGGATATGGTTTCAAAATCCATATGTAATTTATAACTGCATCCATATTCGTATTCTATATAGATGAAGCGAATATGTATAGGGAAATAGTCATATTTGGTCTATATCGGATCAATTTAATCCCTATGGGGAAAGGGAGTCGGCCTTTGGATTGGTATCTTGGGTCAGTAAGTGGGAGAGAGATTTGAGTGAATGGGTTTGAATATAGAGCTGGTGTAATAATCATGGGTAGGCTCGAGGTGCTCCAAAATTGGCGAGTCTGTGTTCAAGAAATAAAGGCAGCTATCAGTACAATCCTTCTCCTCGAACACAACTGATGATCAATGTCGAGTTCTATCCAAATGAAAACCTTAGTGACATCAAAATCACTAATCAATTCGGGCCATTGCGTAACCTTGTCATGAAACTCCAAGAATATGTGTTTGTCTGCTCATGTTCATTTGCTTCAGCGATAGCTCCTGCTTATGATAAGTGTGTGTATCATCATAATTATTTAATGTGATTGATTCTCTTCATGTTGACTCATTTTTAACAAACGAGGAAGATGATTTTCGACCAAGACAGAACCAATATGGTGGTCAGACGATCATCCTCAAATTTCTCATGGAGCCTGATTACAACTCAAAAATGATCAAGAGATAAGGAGTCATCCTAATCAGAAATCAAATTAATGACAATCGATGAAATAAATTATAAGATTGATCATCAAATAAGAAGGGACATTAGAGATTGAATTTGATTAGGAGATTATTTGTTCATCCTTGAGAGAGTTATTAGAGAAGACTTCCAACACATGGTCAAGGGTAAACGAGAGAAGATTTATCGATACTCCAATCTCAATTTATCTTTCTTTATATATATATTAAATTCATCATTAATATCATCCTAATACTCATCATCACAATCAATATCAACTTCATTACCAGACTCATCCTCACGTTCATCATCAACACCATTTTTGGATTCATTCGCAAGGACATCCTTTGATTCAATTTCACCATTGGTTAGACTAATCATCCTCAAATTCTTCATCAAGTCTCATCTCATGTCCATTTAAAATAGTGCTTAAAAACATCTCCAAATTTATTATCACAATTTAGTAGTCTAGGATCCAAACAAGATGTACAATCATTAAAAGTTTTAGGAAGATTTGAGTTTAAAAAAATTTTGCAATCCAATAAAGGATAAGAGTGCTCAAAAGTATCTCAAAGATCATCCGACTTAAGATCATTACAAGTTCATTTCATAATTATTCCATTATTAATATATTTTACATCAGTCGCATGATTAATCTCAAAGTCCTCCATTATCTCAGGCCACTCTAGATCCTCCTTTCAAAATTTCATTGTATAAATCATCATATTTATCTTTATTCAAAGAATCGAGTTTGATTTATTGTTTAATGAGGATTGCGACGTTTTTGTTATATGAAAATCATTTATCTCTGGATCTTATCGATCCAAAGGATAGAAGAATTGATATCTTGAAATAGTTTTTTCGGAGAACTTATTTTATCCCCCAAATGGTTGCAGTTATCCTTCAATACTTGAAATATTTATTTTTGAATATTTTCCTTAAATTTTGGATGACTTGAGATTGTGGTCTTCAAATCATCCCAAGCCGAGTCAAGATTGGGAAATGCATGGCTAGTGATTTGTCTTTCATCAACAACAATATGTGAATTCAAGGGTGGATTTGCTATTACATGAGGGCATGGATTTCTATAAATTGTCGGTCATTCTACTTTTGATGCATATTCAAAATGGTGTAGAAGTAATCTAGACTTATCCCTGAAGTCAGTTGGTGGGAGTTTGAAATGAGGAATGAGTGCATTAGGTAGGGATGAAAACAGTCAGTTACGGACACGAATATATGTATAATCATATCCTTATCCATTTTAAAATATGAATACGAATGCAGATACGAATATTTATGAATGCGAAAAATGTGTAACCATATCCTTAAAAACAAATAGGAATATAAAACGAATACGAATCAGATACGAATAATAACATAAATATTTTATAAATTAATTAAAAATACATGTTTAAGATGGTTTATACATAAAATAGATGTATTAAATATTGTAATTTCATAATAAATATATCAATAATGGTGAATGCAATCATAAAATGTTGTTAGACACCTTTATAAATTAATCTATTACTATAGTTATGCTCGAAAATGAATACACGAATACGAATGCGAATATTAACAATGTCAAAGTGATATACATATCCACATCAATTTTAAAATGAACACGAATACGAATGTCAAAATATGTATAAAACGAATACAATAGTGGATCGGATACGGATATATTCACGTTCGTTTTCATCCCAAGCATTAGGTCAAGGATGTATTATTACACAAAAGAGTAAACCTAGTAATATATCTCTTATGAAATTCAACATTTTGATAGTAAGGGGGTTGTAGAAATGGTGGAGAGTCATGGGGTTGTTGGTATTCATGTTGGTCAGCTTGGATTTAGTTTGTACCTCAAAAATGATAGAATCTATACAAATCATTCAACAAGCTCTTTAAGGAATTCCTAGGGGGTCTATGAAAATTTAGAAGTATGGCACCTTTGATAAGAACAAAGAATTCGGAATGGAATGATTTTGATTTCAGATTCATTAGTAAAAGACCTTCACCCATTTTTGATTATCAAAACTATAACTTTATGTTCCTCAAAGGGAGAATTAGGAATTTTTCTAATTGGGGGTCAGACTGTTTTTCCTTGGAGATGGAAAATTCGTCTGCTCGGTTTCATCAATTTGCAAATTCAAACGGCATTGTTTGGATAACTATTACCCTCATTAGTTGATGAATATGGTGAAGAGATGTTGAGATGTTGTTGGGTAGAGGTGGTGTTAAACATACTCTCCAAGTAGGCAGATATTTGTTCTCGAATAGTTATTTCCAAAGAGAACTTTACAAATTAAATGCAAAAAATAAACAAGATTGGTTCATCAATGCAAAAAGTCTCTACAAAAATAGTTATCTTTTAGATACAAACCAATGTAGGTTGCATAACTATATCCCTCATTAGCTTATGAACATTGTGAAGAGACGTTGAAATGTTGTTGGGTAGAGGTGGTGTTAAACATACTCTTCAAGTAGGTAGATATTTGTTTTCGAATAGTCGTTTCGAGAGAGAGAATTTTACAAACTAAATGCAAAAAATAAACAAGTGTTGGATTATAAGTCCGGTCCCCATCCTTGGGGTATCCTTGCAAATTAGCCAAGGATAATTGGAGCACGTGGATGAGAGAGGTCATGCAAAAAGGGACATGCATGTCCCATGCATAATTGGAGTCCTATGCTCCTATTTTGAATAGGAATTATATTGGAGTTAGGCGACATGGGATGATATAAATATAGCAGCCCGCAAGGCACTCGATGAATCCCAATCCGGGCATCTCTCTCCCTCTCTCGGTTCTCTCTCTCCCAACGCAATGAGTGAAGAGCAACCCCGACCCCGATGGGTGCAGGGAGTAGCTGTAAGAGGGGTCTGTTCTCCCTCGTCTATATGCGCATAGGAGGTGCGAGATACATCTGCGCAAGGAAGAATCATGTACGAGGAGGGACGACTGGTAACAAGGAGAAGCAACGGCATCGTGTTCTCCAAGTAAAAGGTGACAGTTATCTGATTTTATTCTTGTGAGCTTCAGTTTTCTTGGGTAACAAATCTGAGAAGGCATTGCGCCCTCTCATTTTTGACCTAGTAGATTTATTGCGGGTCGTCGAGCTCCGTGGGTTTTTTTCCTCTCTCTCTCTCTCTCACATTGAGGAGGGTTTTTCCACGTAAAATTTATTGCCTCTCTCTGTGGTTGTTTGATTATCGTGGTACGATTATTGTGCTTGGTTTTGTGTGGGGGACGTTCTGCTTCCGCTCATCCTTTGCAAGAGAGGTTAAGGGAGTCCCTCAATTTCCCAACAAGTGGTATCCGAGATCGCATTATCGAGATGGGGAAGGATGACGAAGGCACAATGATCAAGATGACGAGCACAAATGGGCAAATCTGGAAGGCCAAGATAGAGGACATCTTATATTGCATGGACCTCTATGATCCGGTGGAAGAAGAAACAACCAAGCTCAAGGGCATGTCCGCATGTGATTGGATGAAGTTGAATAGGAAAGTAGTCAGCACTATTAGGAAGTAGCTAGACTTATATATATATATATATATATATATATATATATATATTCCTCAATGTCATAGAAGAGACATATGCGAAGAAATTATGGGAGAAACTGGCAAAGTTTTATGAGTAGAAGACAACCACCAACAAAGCGTTCTTGATTTGGAAGTTAACGAATCTGAAGTATAAAGACATGATGAAGGTTGCTGAGCACTTGAATAAGTTCTAAAGTCTCGTCAATCAATTGAGTACCATAAACATGGCACTAGATGATGAATCGCAAGCGCTTCTTCTACTGGATTCTCTGACAGACAGTTGCAAAATTTTGATGATTACTGTAAGCAACTCCGCTACAGACGACAAGATGATCATCCCCATGATCAACAGAAGCCTCATGAATGAAGAAAACATATCATGATCATCAATAGAGCCCTCTCCTTTACATGTGCTCGTAGTTCTAAGAAGAGGCATCCTCAATAGTAGGGGGAAATCATGAGAGAGATGTAGTGAGAAGTCCAAGGATAGAGGAAAGTGTCACCATTGCAACAAGCTTGGTTTCTGGAAGAGAGATTGTAGAGTCAGGAAAGCAAAGCAAATGGAAACTAAAAAGAATCAGAAGAAAGATGAAGATGATAACATTGTTATAGCAGTGGCCAATGATGAGGATTAGTTGATTCTCACTATTCAGGAGCAGTGTCTACAAGCAGGGGATGACTTCGAGTCTGTAGTTGACACAGATGTCTCCTATCATGTGATCCGCATAGGGAGTTCTCACTTCCTATATAGGGAGAGATTTTAGGAGAGTTACGATGGGGAATAAAAGTTACTCCAAGATCGTTTGCCCGGGAACCATCTCAATTCAGACTGATATTGGATGTGCAATGACTCTACAAGATGTTAGACATATTATCGACCTGCGACTTAGCCTCACATACGGTTCTCAACTGGATAGGGATGGATACCATCTGAAGTTTGGCAACAACAGATGCAAGATCAGCAAGGTCTCTCTTATCATAGCCAGAGGTAGGTTGTGTTGCACGCTCTACAAGACGGGTGAAGGTCATGGATGGCATCCTACATGCCAGTGAGGCTGACATATCGAATCTCTAGCATCATTGACTTAAACACGTGAGCCAAAATGGCATACAACTTTTGAGCATGAAAGAGTTGATACCATGTCACATTGACATCACACTATCATCTTGTGATTCATGTGATATTGGAAAGAACAAGAGTGCACCTTTCAAGATCAGATTAATGGTGAAGGAAGACCTTCCACACTTGATTCACTCTGATATGTGTGGTCCCATGAACATAGCATCTTTGGAAGGAAAAAAGTATTTTCTGACCTTCATTGATGATGCATCAATGAAGGTATGAGTTTATGTGATGAGGATGAAGGGTCAACTTTTTGATTATTTCAAGAAATTTAATGCCATGGTGGAGCACAAGATAAGCAAAGTGTTGAAATGTCTGCGCACAGATAATGGAGGGGAGTACACCTCTCACATCTTTCAGAGTTGTTGTACAGAGCATAGGATCATGCATGAAAGGACAGAGCCCAACACACCCTAACACAATGGTGTTGCTCACCGAATGAATAGGACCATTATGGAGAGAGTTTACTGCATGCTGAAAACAACGAAGCTGCCCAAGACTTTTTGGGATGAGGCGGTTCGAACTGCCTGCTACTTGATTAATCGATCTTCATCTATTCCCTTGAATTTTCAGGTTCCTGAGTGTATTTGGTCTGGAAAGCCTCCCTCATATGCTCATATGAGAGTGTTCTGATGCAAAGCTTATGCATTTATAGCGAAGGAACAGACGAAGAAGCTTGATCACATGGTAGTGCCACGTATTTTTGATGGCTATGGAGATAGAGAATTCAGATACCGACTTTGGTATCCAAGGAAGAAGACCATCACCAGGCATAGAAGTGTGATTTCCTAATGATAATTAGACTTTGGTTGAGGATGAAAGTGGTAATGGTGACTAAGATGGGATTTCTATGGATGATGACATTGATGAGGACTCAGATTCTTCTCCAGTACTGTATATAGATGGAGAAGATGCACATCTAGAACATCATGAGCCAAGTGTAGACCCTGTTACTACAGGTCGAGGGGATCTTGGGCAAGGGGAGCAGACTCATGAGCAAGCATATGAAGTAGAGCCTTGATGAATCCCCTTTCATCACTCTTTATTCTTTTATTTTAGCTAAATATCTTGGCAAAACATCATGTATATAGTTGTAAATACAATAAGTTATCAATAAGCATGCATTTGTTAATAATTAATAATTAGCATGTATTTTTACAAAAATAAAAGAATAAACAATGAAAGAAAAAGAGAGAAATATTTAGAATAAATCTTGAGTGACCTGAACCTAAGAGAAGGTAAAAACTGGACCTGATCGCCAAATAAAATAAGCAGAGAGAGATAGGGCCACTCTATCCTGTGCACAGTCCCTTCTTTGGGTATATATATTATCATTTTTTTATTTTCACAAAAATAGAAACAAAATGGTATTTTAACCCCATGTATATATTTCAAAAAATAAAAAAAATAGAAAAATAAAAATAAAAATGAAAGAAACTCTCTCTCTCTCTCATCTTGTACATAATACATGTATATTGGTAGGGAAAAATGGGGGTGCCCCCTAGGGGCTGCCAACATGGCTGCCCCCACCCCATTTTTTGGAAATTTTTTTATTTTTTTAGAAAAATAAAATCATGTATATTCATCCCTATATCCCTCCTATATGCCATTCGAATTTCGTCAGAAACAGAGACTCCTACGGCCTCCATCCATATGTTATTTTTTAATGGTTGCAGGATTTTTTAAATCGACCTTGTCTGGAAGGAGGCCGTAGGAGTCTCTATTTCTGACGAAATTCGAATGGCATATAGGAGGGATATAGAGATGAATATACATGAAGATATTTTTAAAAAAAATGTGCCCAAAAATGGGACATGGCAGCCCCTTCAACCCCATATAGGTACCATATCCCTATTTACTTAGCACTTGTACATAACCAATAAAAATAAAATAAAAATTATTTTATACTAGATAAATAAAATATAAAATAGGGGTATTCGTACAAAAATAAGAAAATAAAAATAAAAATACATAAGTATTTTATACATGTATATAATGTAATATAATGTATATACCATAATTTATTTTTCACAAAATAATTAAAAATCACCAAAAAAAATAGTTTGAAAAATAATAAACATTTTTCCATTTGAACATTTTTTAAAATAAATTCATCTTCTAATTTTATTTTATTTTCCAAACATTTTTGACCAATCTATTTTCTAATTGGTCCAGGAGGGATGTTGACCCCAGTTAACTACCCCTCCCGGACCCTCTCTTCGCGGATCCGTCTCACGTGCCCGACTTCTCCGAATTCTTTAGAGCGGATCTCGCCTCCTCTTGCCCCGATTCCTTAGCCTGCACCTACCCCTTGGATCCAAGATCCTCTCGGATCCCTATAGAAGGGTGGATCCTTCTCGGTTCGTGGGACAACACCTGATTCCTCCAATCACCCGGGACGCCCTATATATTTTTTATCCGAGTTCCCAGACCTTTAGCTCACGTCGCACACCTCTCTACTACCCTAGAAATCTTACACTTGGTGACAGCAATCGGAGGAGCCCTTTGGTAGTCGGAGGAGGCTGCTATAGCCGACGCACACCACTCGTGGTCGGAGATCCGCCGCGACGAGCCTCCCCCACCTTCCGCAGTGCGGTCGAGGTGAAGACCCCCTTCGACATCATCCCCTGGAGCTCAGGATTCAGATAGGACCCTCAGATCGCATCCATTTCAATCCTAGCTCAATTATCTTTCAAATCTTCCATTTTGGCTCCGTCGCACCTCCGCCAGCTCCGACCCGACGGTCGGAGCTTCATTAGCCATCATCATTCGTTCCGATCGACTACCTTGCTCACCGTCATCCTTCTTTCGCGACCTGATCACCCAAATCTTGGTTGTATGAGCCAAGATTAGGTCATTGGTTTCCTCCTCCATTCGCCGGAAACCCCCAACTCCATTCCTCGTTGCTTCTCTTTAGTTTTTGCCAAATAACAGTGGCCGGAGTACCCCTCGGAGCGAGAGCTTTACCCCGCAAATCTTGGCGCGCACGGAGACACCCCTTTCACCTTCCACCCACTTTGACAAAGCTCGTCCAGGTCTTAGCCCCTTTCCCGGAGATCTGACCGTCGACGACCTCATCGAGCATGTCCACCCGACACGGAGGAGCCACACGACCCTGTTGTCGTCTTCCGATCGTTCATCGGAGTCGCCGATCTCTCTCGGTGCTCCGGTGAACTTCGCCCGGGTCGAGTTCGTCCAGCACCCTCCTCAGCCGTTGGATCTCGTCCCTTCTCCAGATCGCATCACAACCGTCCAGAGCCTGCACCTGTCAGGCCGTTAGATCTGACAACTAACGGTCCCGTAGGCCCACATCCACGCCCCAGTCAGAGCCGTTGGATTCGCCAGCTGTCAGCTCCAGAACCGTACGTCGTCATCCAGCTAGAGCATGCCACCTGTCACCCCACGTGAGTCGCACGAGCTGCCTGGGTAATTTTCTCAGACCCTCTTGCATTTATTTCCTTTTGTTATTTGTTTTTAAAATAAAAAGTACACAATAAGGTTATTTGCATCTGTACCCCTGTTGTAAACTAGATTTACATTTCAGTCCTTCCTGTGTGGTTGCGCGTGCGTCGTCACGTGTATTTGTGGGATATTTGCATGTACTGCCTTGGACTTATTTGATGTTATGCTTTGATGATTTAGTTTTAATATTTGCAATTATACCCCTTTGTGTACTTGTTTTAGACATGTGATAGAATTCGCATGAAAATTGCAGATAATACCTCGCACTTTTTATGTGTGTTATCATTTAGGCCCTGAAACATGTTTTCTTTGCATATAGGTTCCTGTGTGTTGTGTGCTTGACTTATACTTTAATAAATAGCAAATTTCGACCAAAATTCATGAAATTTTGAAACAAGGCTCCTGTCATGGTGTAGAAATTTACGTGATTTTTTGGTTGCATTTGTTTCCATTTAGTATTTTTAAAAATTAAAAAACCTTAAAAATTGCTACTGTTTGTCTTTAAAAACCCACTAAAAATATTAAAAGCCCTTGAAAAAAATCCAAAAATATTTACGTTTGTTTTTTAGTTGTTTTTGCTTCAGTCCAGTTTTTGTTATATTTTCATTTATAAAAACCATAAAAATTATAAAACATTAAAAATCTTAGAAAATAGTAAAAACTCATGAAAAAAATATGTTTTCTTCTTCTGTAGTTAGCTTTTAACTTGTAGTTTCTCATAAAATTGCTACTCGAATTTTATAGGCATTTTAAGTATTTTTGACTTGCCTTTAGATTCGAGCTATACACTATTTAGCACTCTTTGCATTATTTCATTTTTAGAAAATTAACTAAAAATTATAAAAATTCAAGAAAATTTACAAAAACATCTGAATATTTCAAAAACACAAAAATATTTTTATTTGAATTTTCTAAGCATTTTTTAGGCTTTAAATAATTATTTGTTTGTGAGTTTTTAAGTGCTTTTATAGTTTTTCTTGATATTAAAAAAATACAAAATTTTTTGAAGAACTAAAAATCCACCAAAATTATTTGTTTTCTGGATTCCCGACTACTTTGTAGCCCTTCGCATTACGTGCTCCTTTTGTTCGGCCCTAGTAGCTATACCGAGTAAAATAAATTAGTGAGACTGCTATTTGTTTGTTTGATTGATTTATCTCTATTTTTGGTGGTCTTCTTTTTATGGATTGAGCCCGATCCAATTGGTTGAGTTCACAACGACCGTTGATACCATTCCTACCATAGTCGCTCGGGTTTTCACGCTCATCAGAATGGCGCCGTTGCCAGGGAGCACGGCTTAGTAGTCGGTTTCCTTTCTTGTGTGATTTCTTGCTTATTGTTCCTTATATATTTTAAATAACTATGGACTGACATAATTTTGTTCTGATTTTCTTACAAGGGCCCGACGAGCGAGGGCGGCTATATTCGGAGAGCTGAGGCACCCGCGTAACTTGAAGGCGGCTTGTTTCTGCATCAAGACGTAGGAGAGCGTAGGAGAGGAGGAGCAGAATTTTGGGGAGATTTAGTGTAGCTTAGTTATGATTTCATTTCATGCTACCATTATTGTAATAATACAGGACAGATACTGATGAATACCCATTCATCACTCTTTATTCTTCTATTTTAGCTACAAAAACCTTTGCAAATACATGTAGATATGTGTAAATACCAATAATTACCAAAAGCATGCATTGTGTAAAAACCTATAATTAGCATGTTTTTGTGCACAAAATAAAAGAATAAAGAGCAAAAAGAAAAAGAGGGAAATATTTAGAATAAATATTGAGCAACCTAACCCAAGGGAGGGCTCAGCATGGGCCTGACCGCATAAAAGCCAAAGTAGAGGGAGATAGGGGCTCACATGTGTGTATACTTCTGTAAATAAATAAAATATTTTCCTCACCCAAAAAAATGTTGTAAATATCCTTGTCTATATTGTATGTATATTCTATTAAAAACAAAATAAAAAGACAAAAAAAAATCAAAAAGTCAAAAAGACCCTTTCACCATGTGTATAAACCACACTCTTGCATTTATTTAACCCTATAAATAAATTCATTTATTTTCTAAACTTTTTGTGAATATTCTATGGATTATTTTGTAAATAAAATAAATAAAAAGAAATAAAACAAAAATCAAATAAAAATTACAAAATTGAAAATACCAAAAATACATTGTATTTATACCATGTATATAAATGTATATATTTATTTATTTCACCCTTGTATATAAGTGATAAAAATAAAATAAAAATATTCTTTTATTCCATATTTCATGTTGTAAATAAATAAAATACAAAATGGGCATAAAAACACATAAAAATAACAAATAAAAAATCAAAAATAAAAATTCATGTAGTGTACATATACCTATATATAGAGCTAACCTATTTTTATTTCCAAAAATTAAATAAAAATCACCAAAAAAATAGAAAAAAATAAAAGAAAAATATTTCATGTTTTAAGTTTTTCCTAATTCGACCTATTTCTACCCTAAAAAAATAAAACAAAAATCGCCTACACGTGGCCGCTCCTGATTGGGCCACGGGGGAATGTTGACCCCAGTCAACTCCCCCGCGCCTCCTTCCTTTTCTGGCCAACGCGCGCCGCGCCTTCTTCCCCGAATTTTCCCACGCGACTCCAGCTGTCTTCCACTCAACCCCCGCGCCCAGATTCTTCGCCGCACATCCCTCTCCCTCGCCGGACCCTTCGCCATCGAATCAAAGCTTTCCTTCGCCGTCCCCACTCAACCCTAGACGCCCCTGTCACTCTATATAGCCATCACCTCCGCCGCCTCCGCGCCGCATCTTTGGCCCATCTCCTTCTTCCCCGTGACCTCCATCGGCAAGGCGAGAGTGACAGCAAGCTTTTGCCCGTGTTGCAGTGAGGCGAGAGGGCGATTCCACTGATCCGGCGTAACTTCGCCGTCCTTGCTCCGCCGCCAGCGTCGAGCACCGAGCTTCAGGCCTTGACGCCCTTCGAAGCTACGACCCGGAGATAGCCCATCTCCACCACAGTCTCCAGCATCCATCAGGTAGCCTTAGTTTCCTTTAGTTTAGTCTAATTTCCGTTTACGCCCAAATCCCATCTCCGACGTACATCTTCGATTCCGGCCACTCCGATCACCCATCTTCCAATCCGACCCGATCAGCACCTTCGCAACCTCCTCACGCACCTTCTACGCACTTCCACTCAACCCAGATCGCACAGGATCTGGGAGTCGAGCTCCACCGCCGTCGCTTCGCCGGAGCTCTTCCGCCACGCCGCACCTCCCACCTTCACCCCGCCTTCTTGGGTCGAGGCATTTTGCCCTCGACCCGCGAAGCTTCTTGCCTACTTTGCAGGTCGAAACGAGGGCGTCTGAGGCCCTTCGCCATTCAGCCAGGAGCTTCGAGCCGCCAGGTCTAGCCGGAGCCCCTCTAGGGCTCGGTTGGACCCTTGGCCACCACCAGCAGCTGCGGGATCGTCCAGCGGAGCTTCTCCGACCTTCAGGCGCAGCTGAGGAGGGCGGATACACCTTCACGAGGCCGGCGAAGTTCGCCGGCCACCAGTTCTTTGAGGACCCCCCAGAGCCGTCCGATGAAGGCCTCGCTCCAGTTCTTATCCTAGCCGTTCATCTGAGGAGGAGCAGCAGCCGTCGATCCATCTGAGGATCTCATCTGGGCCGTTGAGCAGCGAGGTTAAGCCACGACGTCTCTCAGCCGTCCGATTACACACGTGGCTGAACCTCGACCACCCGATCTGAGCTCGGTTGCCTTCGAAGAGCCACATCGCATCTGCACCGTCCGATCAACCACGTGGACGCACGCCAGCCGTCGGATCAGCCCATCGCTTCCATAGTCAAGGGCGCGTTTGTTCTCCGCCGTCCGATCATCCACGCGTCATCATCTGGGCCGTCGCTATTAATAAAGGGGTAAATATCATAGGCCCCCCCTCTGTTTGTTTCATTTCGTTTTAGTCCTGTAACTTTTAATTCTAGTTGTTTATTTTCTGGGTTATTTGCATCAAGGACCTCGGACTTTATTTTATTTGCAATTAAACCCCTGCCAGTAGAGACCCACGTGT
The DNA here is from genome assembly GCA_037367405.1 of Ottelia alismoides. NCBI lineage: Eukaryota > Viridiplantae > Streptophyta > Magnoliopsida > Alismatales > Hydrocharitaceae > Ottelia > Ottelia alismoides. Next base: position 49,660 of record JAZKJV010011014.1, read on the forward strand.
TGGGTTATTTGCATATCTTGTCCTGTAGTTCTGGAATGTTAATGAATGCATGAAATGTTTCGTTTATTTGCAAATATACCCCTGTGAGCATTGATTTTGTACATGTGCGAATTATTTTGGGTAAATTGCATATAAGCCCCTGGACATTTGGTACTTGTTACCAATAAGCCCTCGGAACTTATTTTTATTACATTTAGGTCCCTGTGTGCCCCAGACACGTGCTTGGCACGTGACTTCTTGGGTATTTTGCACCAGGACACCAGAACTTTTGGGTATTTGCACTTAGGTCCCTGTGCACAGTGCCCTACCTTTATTTTTGAATAAAATATCAAACGACCTCCAAATCCAATGAAATTTTGACACATGGCTCCTGCCATGGTGTAGGAATTTCTATGATTTTTGGGGACATTTTGGATTTCATTTATTATTTTTAAAAATTCAAAAACACTTATTTTCGCCACTGTTTGACTTTAAAAATACCAAAAAAATATAAAATCACCTTTAAAAATTCTAAAAAACTTAGGTAATGTTGTTTACTGGTTGATTGATTTTCGAGCCAATTTTGGCCACTTTTCATCCTTTAAAAACCCTAAAAATTGAAAAACCCCTAAAAACTCATAAAAATTGTAATAAATAAATTAAAAATCCAAAAATAATAATTAGGGTGCCTAAATTTTCCTTATTCTTTCTAGAATATAGGAAAAATACCTTTAGGGCTTTTTGAGATCCAAAATTATTTTATTTTGTGGTCTTAAGCCTTGCTGGACAGTACCCTATTTTTCTTGCATTGTTTGATTTTTAATAATTAATTTATCCATTAGAAAAATTCCAAAAATTCACCAAAAACAGTAAAAAACATTTAAAACATAAAAACCATTTTTCCATAATTTTTGCATCATTTGTGTGTCTTGTATAAATTGTTGAAGTCCCCTTGCAGTTACTTTCTCACATTTTCTCATTAATTAAAAAAAAAATTCTAAAAAATACAAAAACAAATAAAAAACCATAAAAAAGACTCATTTGGATTCTTGATTACATCGTAGGCCGCAAGGCCAATCTGTGCTCCTTGTGTTCGACCCTGGGAGCTATACCAGGTTAAACCTAATAGCTAGACCGCTCTATCTTGTGTTTTGATTGATTGATCTCTTTGGGAGTGGTTTATTTTCTTGATTTACTCAGCCCGAGTGATTGAGGTCGCAACGACCTAGCATTTATTTTACACCTTTACCTCTGTCATTTGGGCGGTACGCTGATATTGTGAACTTTCTCGTTGCTGGGAAAGTTCCCCAAGACTGGCCCAAGCAGAGGATTGAGACCTTCCTTGCGAAGGCTAAGTCTTACCATTGGGAGGATCCCATCCTTTACCACGAAGGAGGGGATAGCATCTGGCGTCGGTGTATTCCTCAGGAGGAACATCATAGTGTCCTCACTTACTGCCACTAGCTTGAGGCAGGAGGACATCATTCTGGGAGGAGAACGGCACAGAAAGTGCTCCAATCCGGCTTGTGGTGGCCTACACTCTTCAAGGACTCAGATGAGTTCGTGAAGAGGTGTACTGACTGTCAGAGGATGGGCACTTGTGGACAGCGTGATATGATGCCGATGCAGCCCATTCACTTCTGTGAGGTTTTTGACGCATGGGGCATCGATTTCATGGGTCCATTCCCTAAGAGTCAGGGGTTTGAGTACATTCTGTTGGCCGTAGATTATGTTAGTCGTTGGGTTGAGGCTATCCCCGCCCGAGCCGCAGATGCAAAGACAGTTTGCAAATTTTTGAAGAAACACATCATCATGCGGTTCGGGGTTCCACGAGTTCTGATTTCTGATGGGGGATCTCATTTCATCAACGACCAGGTGAAGGCACTTGCTAGAGAGTTCGGCATAGACCATCGTGTTGCCACACCATATCATCCACAGACGAATGGTCTAGCCGAAGTGTCGAATAGGGAGATCAAGAATATTTTGCAGAAAGTCGTCCGCCCTGACCGAAAGAATTGGTCACAGCTGTTGGACTCGGTCTTGTGGGCATATCGGACGTCTTTCAAGACTCCATTGGGTACATCTCCCTTTCGCCTTGTGTATGGCAAGCCCTGTCACCTACCAGTTGAGCTGAGGCACAAGTCACTCTGGGCAGTTACAGACATATTGATGGATCCAAATGGTATAGGAGACCAGAGGAGGGCAGAGTTAGCCGCCTTGGAAGAGCTTAGAGATGCAGCTTTCGCAAACAGCCTACATTATAAGGAGAAAGTCAAGGAGTGGCATGATTCTCATATCAGCCACAAGCATTTTGAGATTGGACAGAAAGTATGGCTGTTTGATGCAAGGCTTAGATTATTTCCAGGGAAGCTACAGAGCAAATGGAAAGGACCCTACTTGGTCAGAAAGGTACACGATAACGGTAGCATTGATATATCTGAGTTATCTTCTGAGAGTACCTTTCGAGTGAACGGCCAGCGGCTCAAACCATTTTTAGATCATGAGCCGCGGGACGTTATTATTGCTGCTATTCATTTTGCGTGAGATGTGGTCTCTTGACTCACATCCTTTGCATCTTACGCCTGATTTTCACTGTTCCTCCGCCTGTATAGATCCAGTTGTCCACATCATTCTATTCTTTAGTCCCATATCCCATCTCTCATCTTATGATTATGCTATACTTAGGGTGTACTTTACCCTAAGTATAGGGGGGATGTCGGACCTGTGAGTATTCTTTTCATTCTTTCTGCTCTTGTTTTTGCTGCCTATACTTAGGGATATTTTACCCTAAGTATAGGGGGGGCAGACTCTGTATCTTCTTCACTCGGATTTCCCTTCATGTACAGCTTTCTATACTTAGGATTAGTTAATCCTAAGTATAGGGGGAAAACACCGAGTTCTTCTCATTCTATTCATTTATTCGATCCTGTACTTAGCCATTCCTTTTCACTCCCCTTTTACTAAGCACGAGTTATGTCTTCTTCATCGCTCTTGATCACTCTGAGGACATCGTTCGAGCTAAGTATAGGGGGGGTGTGTATATATTTCATATATACTTTAGCCATAACTCGTACTTGGTGTGAGTGTGTTAATAAATAAAATGGCTAAAAATCACAAAAATTAAAAATTTTTCATGTACATAAACCTCTTTTATTCTTGCACATACATAGCTAGTGTACAAAGTATTTTTGTAAAAATGATTTCAAAAATCTTTTGTGTAAAGCTTGTGTAAAATATTTTGTATCAAAATTATGTATATAGTACAAAATTTTTTCAAAATGTTTTGAAAATCAAAAGTTTGCAAAAATCTTGTGTAAATGTGTGTAAATATCTTTTTGCAAAACTTGCACTTCATGCATCATTCATTCATGATTTCAAAACATTTTTCAAAATTTTTGCATGATTGTAAAATATTTGTAAATAGCATCTTGTGTACATATATGTATATAATTTTTCCTGGATAAGAGTTGACATTTAAACCAAGCCTGAAATTAAATTGAGAAATGGAGCTTGAATAAGATCTTAATTCACTTAACTTCAAGAGGAACCTTGTAGGATTTAGGTTTAAGGCTTTTCAGGTCCGTAAGGACTTAATTCTTTGAGTCCACTAGGCTATGAGCATATGTCATCTTGATGAGCCTAAGTAGAGCACTTAACAACACACGCATGACTCTCAGAGACAATGGCTTAACTTGCACCTGCACTTTACACATGGCTCTCCATGGATGAGGTGGTGAGGAGGCAGTTTCCTTTGGCTTGGGGTAGCATATGAGGGTAGTACTTCTAGGCGGAACCTCTCTTCTTCTTATAGTGAAGGAAGTGCACCTCAACTTGGTCTAGTGGTGTTGAAAGCTAAAGACAGAAGCTGTGGGTTGCAATAAAGCTTCAAAAGAGGGATAGTCTACTGGCTCAAGGGGAAATTTCTTATATATGCTGCACCATGTAGATATGTGTACAGAAGTCTTGAAAAAAAAAAATGCAAAAATGCAAAAAGAACTCCAAAAAAGTGGTGGGTCGGATTGAAAATTTAATAACCCCACCGGAGTGTAAAGATCTCATGAAGCTTGCAGCGGGAGACTTAGCTACACTGGCTAGCTACACTGGCTAAGCTTCCAAAACTCTATACTTCTACCCCCTCTTCTTGAGCCGGTTGCACTTGAACTTAGAAGGGAATACCCCGCTTCTCGAGGAAAGAGTTGCTAAACCGAGGCATTAGAGTTACCAGGTTGAGGGAGGTTGTTTCTTTGTCACTTCTGAGGTGGGGAGCCACATATCACTTACACCGCAAGGAAAGATTCATGGTCATTAGAGTTTGTGTATGTAGACTTGTTCTGATCTGGTTTATTGAGGAGTCTTGCCCATAGATTGGTGGAACTTGGAGGCTGTTGAGTTTTAGGCTTAAGTCCAAATAAGGTTCCGACACATTAATAATCCAAAGATCTGATCGAGCTCCATATTTCAAGTTAATGAAGGCAAAATTTAATAAGTCAACCTTGATCCATGTACATCCTCTTTTTCTTTTTCTTTCTTTCTTTTTCACTTCTTTTTCAAATAAGTGTTTGCTAAGGGACTAGCAAAGTTAAGCATAGGGGGGTGATGAATACCCATTCATCACTCTTTATTCTTCTATTTTAGCTACAAAAACCTTTTCAAATACATGTAGATATGTGTAAATACCAATAATTACCAAAAGCATGCATTGTGTAAAAACCTATAATTAGCATGTTTTTGTGCACAAAATAAAAGAATAAAGAGCAAAAAGAAAAAGAGGGAAATATTTAGAATAAATATTGAGCAACCTAACCCAAGGGAGGGCTCAGCATGGGCCTGACCGCATAAAAGCCAAAGTAGAGGGAGATAGGGGCTCACATGTGTGTATACTTCTGTAAATAAATAAAATATTTTCCTCACCCAAAAAAATGTTGTAAATATCCTTGTCTATATTGTATGTATATTCTATTAAAAACAAAATAAAAAGACAAAAAAAAAATCAAAAAGTCAAAAAGACCCTTTCACCATGTGTATAAACCACACTCTTGCATTTATTTAACCCTATAAATAAATTCATTTATTTTCTAAACTTTTTGTGAATATTCTATGGATTATTTTGTAAATAAAATAAATAAAAAGAAATAAAACAAAAATCAAATAAAAATTACAAAATTGAAAATACCAAAAATACATTGTATTTATACCATGTATATAAATGTATATATTTATTTATTTCACCCTTGTATAAAAGTGATAAAAATAAAATAAAAATATTCTTTTATTCCATATTTCATCTTGTAAATAAATAAAATACAAAATGAGCATAAAAACACAAAAAAATAACAAATAAAAAATCAAAAATAAAAATTCATGTAGTGTACATATACCTATATATAGAGCTAACCTATTTTTATTTCCAAAAATTAAATAAAAATCACCAAAAAATAGAAAAAAATAAAAGAAAAATATTTCATGTTTTGAGTTTTATTTAATTCGACTTATTTCTACCCTAAAAAAATAAAACAAAAATCCGCTACACGTGGCCGCTCCTGATTGGGCCACGGGGGAATGTTGACCCCAGTCAACTCCCCCGCGCCTCCTTCCTTTTCTGGCCAACGCGCGCCGCGCCCTTCTTCCCCGATTTATCCACGCGCGTCCAGCCTGTCTTCCACTCAACCCCCGCGCCCATATTCTTCGCCGCACATCCCTCTCCCTCGCCGGATCCTTCGCCATCAAAATCACGCCTTTCCTTTGCTGTCGCCACTCAACCCTAATCGCCCGGTCACATTATAAAACCACCATCTCCGCCGCCTCCGCGCCGCATCTTTGGACCCTCTCCTTCTTCCCCGTGACCTCCATTGGCCTCGCAAGAGTGACAGCAAGCCGTTGCCTTTGTAGCAGTGAGGCGAGAAGGCGTATCCTCTGATCCGGCGTAACCTCGCCGTCCTTGCTCCGCCGCCGCGTCGAGCATCGAGCTTCAGGCCTTGACGCCCTTCGAAGCTACGACCCGGAGATAGCCCATCTCCAGCACAGTCTCCAGCATCCATCAGGTACCCTTAATTTCTTCTAGTTTAGTCTAATTTAGGATTTCCCCCAAATCATCGCTCCGACGTACATCTCCGATTCCGGCCACTCCGATCACCCATCTTCCAATCCGACCCGATCAGCACCTTCGCAACCTCCTCACGCACCTTCTACGCACCTTCACTCAACCCAGATCGCACAGGATCTGGGAGTCGAGTTCCCTCGCCGTCGCTTCACCGGAGCTCGTTCGCCACGCACCACCGTCCACCTTCACGCCACCTAACCGGGTCGAGGCACTTTGCCCTCGACCCGCGAAGCTTCTTGACTATTTTTCAGGTCCAAAGGAGGTGTCTGAGCCTCCTTCCCAGTTCAGCCAGGAGCTTCGAGCAGCCAGGTCTCGCCGGAGCCCCTCCAGGGTTCGGTTGGACCCTTGGCCATCACCAGCAGCTGCGGGCAGTCACCAGGAATCTTCTCCGACCTTCAGGCGCAGCTGAGGAGGACCGGAGTACACGCAGGAGGCCGGCGAACTTCGCCGGCGTCGAGTTCTTCCTCCACCTTCCAGAGCCGTCCGATGAGGTCCTCGCTCCAGATCTAATCCTGAGCGTCCATCCTTGGAGGAGCAGTAGCCGTTGATCTATCTGAGATCTCATCTGGGCCGTTGAGCAGCGAGGTTAAGCCACGACGTCTCTCAGCCGTTCGATTATACACGTGGCTGCACCTCGACCATCCGATCTGAGCTTGATTACCTTCGAAGAGCCACGTCGCATCTGCACCGTCCGATCACCCACGTGGACGCATCCCAGCCGTCGGATCAGGCCAGCGTTTCAGAGTTAAAGCGCGTTTGTTCTCCGCCGTCCGATCATCCACGCGTCATCATCTGAGCCGTCGCTATTAATAAAGGGTAAATATCATAGGCCCCCCTCTGTTTGTTTTATTTCGTTGAAGTCCTGTAATTTTTGATTCACGTTGTTTATTTTGTGGGTTATTTGCATTAAGGACCTCGGACTTTATTTTAATTGCACTTATACCCCTGCCAGTAGTGAACCACGTGCGTCATCACGTGTTATTCTGGTTATTTGCATGCGACCCCTTGTAGTTCTGGATGTTATTAATTGAATGAAATGTTTTGTTTATTTGCATTTATGCCCCTGTGAGCATTGTTTTTGCACATGTGCGAATTATTTTGGGTAAATTGCATATAAGTCCCTGGACTTTTGGTACTTGTTACCAATAAGCCCTCGGAACTTATTTTTATTACCATTTGGTCCCTGTGTGCCCAGACACGTGCTTGACACGTGACTTCTTGGGTATTTTGCACAAGACCCAGAACTTTTGGGTATTTGCACGTAGGTCCCTGTGCACAGTGCCCCACCTTTATTTTTGAATAAAATATCAAACGAACTCCAAATCTAATGAAATTTTGACACATGGCTCCTGCATGGTGTAGGAATTCTATGATTTTTGAGACATTTCTGATTTCATTTATTATTTTTAAAAATTCAAAACCCCTATTTTTCGCCACTGTTTGACTTTAAAAATACCAAAAAAATATAAAAACTTCACCAAAAATTCCAAAAAATTAGACATTGTTGTTTACTGTTTGGTTGATTTTCGAGCCAATTTTGGCCACTTTTCATCACTTAAAAACCTAAAAATTGAAAAACCCCTAAAAACTCATAAAAATTGTAGTAAATAAATTAAAATCCAAAAACATTAATTAGGGTGCCTAAATTTTCCTTATTCTTTCTAGATTATAGGAAAATTACCTCCAGGGTTGTTTGAAGCTCTTAAATATTTTATTTTTGAGTTTCTAACCTTGCTGGACAGTACCCTACATTCTTTGCATTGTTTGATTTTTAATAATTATTTTATTCATTAGAAAAATTCCAAAAATTCACAAAAACAGTAAAAAACATTTAAAACATAAAAACCAATTTTCTGGAATTTTTGCTTCATTTCTTGTGTGTTGTATAAATTGTTGAAGTTGCATTGCATTCATTTTATTCCATTTTCTCATCCTTTAAAAAATCTAAAAAAATATAAAAACAAATAAAAACCATAAAAAGACTCCTTTTGGATTACTGATACATCCGTAGGCCGCAAGGCCAATCTGTGCTCCTTGTGTTCGACCCTGGGAGCTATACCAGGTTAAACCTAATAGCAGGACCACTTCTATCTTGTGTTTCATTGATTTATTTTTATCTGTGGTTCAATTTTCTTGATTGACACGTGCTTAGTGACTGAGGTCGCAACGACCTCATTTTATAACCTTTACCTCAGTTGCTTGTGTGATTTTCGTGCGATCAGAATGATTTCATTTCATGCTACCATTATTGTAATAATACAGGACAGATACTCTTAGACTTGGTGTTTGCTTTGGGGTCTGTTTCGCCGAGCACCGATGTGCTCGGGGGACCTCACTGTGGATTTCTCGCCAGTTTTGATTTTCTACCGCCTTCACTACTTATCTGATTTTCGAAGATTTTAGCCCTTAGATTTAGGATTTTCTGTGACAGTGATGTAATTAATTAAGGCCCAACCCTAATTATATGTTTGTTCATATAGATCGATAATTGGACTTAATTAATTAACTCACAAAGAAAAAGTTAGTTTAATTAGGCTTGAGTTTACGTGTCATGAGGAACCACATACAGCGCGTGCAGGGGCCGTTGTGACGAACACCGAGTGGTTCCCAAGATCGAACTCATGACTTAGTCTGATTAGCTAGTTATTGTGATTCACGTGTAGAAATTGCTTCGTCTAAGGCCAATTTCTTCTTTCATCATATAGGTAGTTTAATTTCAGTCTTTAATTTATGTGCGGATCACCCTGCATGTAGAGAGTTGGAGTCAAGTACGTATTTCTTACTCTGCATGCATCATCGTGTTTGATCGCGCATCGGCTTTTTCACGTTCTCCCCCTATTTTTGGACTTAAAATAATCAGGAGAATCGAAAAATTTGTTAGGTGTTGTTTGCTTGAAAAATACCTAAAAAAAGAAAAACTATAAAATTGGGACTGCTAAACTCACTTGATCATTAAAAGGCACCTCACTTAAACATTTATCTTGGGAGAGTAATACCCTCATTGTATGGTTTGAATGAGAGAGAGAGATTGACCCGTACAACAAGCTAGATCCATATCTGATCTCTTGGCAGACTACTGGCCTTTTATACGGGACAGATTGTTAGGAGCATTCGGTCCCTACCAGCTCGCTTAATCACTCTAAAAGACTGCTTTATCACCTAATAAAATTGACAAGATAACCGACCGAGCCTTTACGGTTATCAGCTCTGCATCGAGTTGGTGAATTGGGGGTTTGCTTTTCTGATATTATGTGTTTCCAGATCTCATCCGCATCACTCACCACATCAAGATGATGGGCAGGAGATCCCTTAGGCAGCCTCTGGTTGCGCCGTTTTCGAGCACTCTAGCTTGTTCATCTAGGTTGGTTCGTAAGAGCCGAGACCCACTCTCCGAACCCAAGTTTGATTCCACCATGTTCCCCCTTGACCACCCTTCTACCAATCCTAAGGTGCTCGAGCAGAGACCGCAACAAACAGATGATTTATCGGTACCTGAGTTAGGGTCTTTTACCTTTGCAGAGACCATGGCCAGCAGCGAGGAGCGCACCGATGGACCCAGCGGAGCTCAGAAGTACGTACTTGATCAGGGTGCCATCAATTCCACCCTGTTAGCCTCTCTAGAGACCATGCAACGTCAGAACATAGATCAGGGGGCTTTCATGGTGGACATGCGCCAAGAGATGGAGCATATGAGAGCCGATAGAGAGGATCGCAGAGCCGGTGGAGGCAGAGGGCTAGATATGCCTGAGGGTAAAGACCTTGAGCATCCAGCACAGCCAGCAGCACCTGCACGACCGATGAGGGAGTTGCACAACCGTTGTGCAACTCTCACCTACAGATGGATAGTGTTGCCGGCCATTGCAGGAGACTTCAAGTTCCTACCTCAGACGATTCAGCTTCTTCCCCGCTTTCATGGACTCGCCACTGAGGAGCCTCATCTCCATCTCCAGGAGTTTGAGATGATCTGCAGTATTGTCCACGATCGCCATGTGGACGAGGTTACCATTCGAATGATGGCCTTCCCCTTCTCCCTCGTATACAGAGCATCCAACTGACTAAAGCACTTAGGGAGATTTGTCACTACATGACAACAACTTCGGAATGAGTACTTGAACAAGTATTATCCACTCGGTCGGACCAATGCAGCCAAGGCCCTGATCAGCAACTTTTCCATGCTCCCCAACGAGCAGTTTCACGAGGCATGTGATAGATTCAGGGAGCTCACAGACCGGTTTCCCCACCATTATATATCCAAGCCCAATCTCGTCCAGAGTTTCTTTTGCGGGCTCACACCGGAGCTGCAGGGGCTAGTCAATGCATCCTATGGGGGTTCCTACTTCGCTAAGGATGAGTATCATGTCTAAGCCATCTATGAGGAGATGGCAGAGAACTATACGGTGATGTATCAGACCCGATTGTGCACTCAGGGGAATTCCCAACCACAGGATGAGTCCTATCAGAGGATAACATGGGTCGATGTAGGTCCTTCTACATCATCAGCAGCTGCATCATAAGCAGAGTCGACGACTGATGATATGGGGATTATCAGCGAGAAGCTGGACTGGATTGTGTTGATAAAGAAGCAGCAGTGCCAGGGCATGTCTCAGATTGATCAGATGGCACAAACACTGAGTGACCTGAAGACCCAGATCATGTGTCTCCATGAGGCATAGACGGCTTTTCAGCCCCGTCTCAAGTCACGGGTAGATCCCAGCAGCAGCGGCAGCTCGTCCCAGCACTCCAGCCAGCCCAGACAGGTTCACCATGTTCAGGCGGAGTCATACCAGCAGCCGCAACAGTACTACCAGCCACTACCATCTCAGGACACTCAAATGGTGGTCTACCAGCCGGATCAGCCCCTGGCAGTCCTTCCCCCACCCACATACGAGTAGGAGCCGTTGATGGATGTCAATGGGATCTGGTATGATCGACCTCATACTAGGATCCGACGAGACCATCCCGGATTCAGTTGGTCGACCGGAGGTACCATCTCCCAACAGCAGTCCCAGTTCAGGGTGGTCAGTACGACCAACAATCACACCAGCTGCCCCAGTTCCCACAACAGTAGTCACCGCCACATCCGCAAAAGCAGTCCTACTAGTAGCATGGTTCTTGTCCCTATCAATAGGTATAGTCTTGGAGGCAGCAACAACAACCTCAGCAGTATCATACTCAGTATCCCTCTTACTCTCAGCAGCAGCAGCCTTAGTTTCTAAGAGGCCACCCGTCAAGTTCTCATGGACCCGCCTATGAGAACCCAACCTTAGATGATCTCGCCCGCCTCATGTTCGAGCAGCAGGCCACCTTTAGACGGGATATGGACGAGTTCAGACAGGAGATGAGAGAGAGTGTGAGAGGGAAGGCTACCATACCTGCGCAGATTAAGCCAAACCCGAACAACCTGAAGAGGAAATCCGAGCAGGTAGAGTTTACAGATGTTACCACTCCTAGTGATTCAGTTGGTGATATTTTTGCAAATCATTTTGATGCTGAATTTGTTACACTTAAGAGTGGTAGGATGCTAGCCAGCGGTGCCTCATTTGAGCAATGATCACTCGCATATTCAGGAGCGCTAGATGAGGAGGAGAGCGGTGTCGATGCCGCTCGTGATGATGATGATGATGACGGTGGTGTTGACGCCACCAAGGATGTTGTTCCAGTTGACGGTATTGAGGCCATCACTTCACCAGATTTAGGAGGAAGTGCTACTGATGCCACCAGATTCGATGCTGAGCCAGTGTGTGGTACTAATGCCGCAAGTCCAGATGCTGAGGGTAGTGCTGATGCCACCATTTCTATTCTTGTTGCATTTGCATCTTTTATTGTATCTCAGGACTACTCTAGAAATAATGGAAAGGATTCTTCATTTGTGAGTCCATCTGTGTAGATTGGAGATTTTTGTATGGATTCTACCTTGTTACAGCAACAACGACCCGATCCTAGCCCTCCATCTGAGCAGGGCCCAGCCATCCCCTTTCTCCAAGCACTCCGCTTGGCTAAGTTGACCAAAAAAGAAAACCCAAAAAATCATAGCAGTTAGAGTTCAGCCAGCAGATGATAGACAGATTTCAAATACAACTGACTCTACAAGAGACCTTGGAGAACATCCCCCTCTTCCAGAGGAACCTTAGAGAGAGGACCACCATTCGCGGGAAGAGGAGAAACCATCACTCAGAGATTCATGTGCTCATTCGTGCCACCTGCTTTGCCATCCAGAACTGTTTGCCGGCAAAGAGGCCAGATGCAGGAGCCCCCTATGTCAGATGCCATATACATGAGAAGAGGTTCGATCGGACTCTATTAGAGAGCGAATCCTCTATCAACCTACTTCCGACAGTCTTACTCGATCGCTTCGAGTTTGGCCCTCTTTGACAGAGCAGGACGGTCCTTCAGTTTGCTGATCGATCTGTCAAGAGGTCGAAGGGGTTGCTAAAGGACATGGTCGTCACAATTCAGGGACGGAAATTCCCCATGGACTTCGTTGTGTTGGACATGGAGATCCCTGAGTCTGTGACCGATACCCCCATAATTTTAGGACGCTTGTTCTTGGCCACAACCAATGCAGTGTCCGATCATGATAGCGGGAAGGTATACTTTCATGTCGAGGGTGAGAGTATACAAATAGAGACGATTGATGAGACCAGAGTGCGAGATTCAGCTTGCTCAGAGCCACTTACAGATTCAGAGCAGATGATAGAGGCAGAGCGAGACATCCACCAGGAGTGTGATTTTATGATCACAGACGATGAGGCAGTTTGGGTGGACCCAGTTTCACGAGCCATCCTCTCACCTTCGGATCCAACTAATGCTAAGATTCCAGTAGAGGAGAGCTTGGAGAGTGCATTCCTGGCAGATCATACATTAGAGGAAACAGATCGCGTTTCGGATAGCGAGGCAGTCGATTATTCATATTCAGATCTCTCGGAGTCAGATATTGATTGGGAAGAGTTTGATGATATGATTCCATGTCTGACTTCTACAGAGCATTTAGCTAGGGTGGAGATTGATCCCATTCAGAGAATAGACTCACCAACAGAGCAGTCTTCACCAGATTTTCCAGTTCAGTGAGAGTTCTCCCATGCAGATTTGGTTGCATTCACTCAGACCTTTCAGAGACCAGATCCGCCAACTCCCAGTTGTCCAGAGCGAAAGACCTTGTCGCAGTCGCTGAAGTATAGATTCCTTGCAGGCGAACATGAGATGCACCCAGTCATTATCTCAACAGATTTGACTAGAGAGCAAGAATCTTGTTTGATAGACGTTCTTGAAAAGAACCACAAGGCGATAGGATGGAGCGTAGCTGATCTCCAAGGGATAAGTTTGGCCATGTGCTCCCACGATATCTATCTCGAAGAGGACGCTGAGTCGTCGCGTGAGTTCCAGCGGCGCTGAACCCGAACCTTCGAGAGGTTGTCATGAAGGAGATCTCGAAATGGTAGAGTGCTGATTTTATCTACCCCATATATGACTCCAAGTGGGTCAGTCCATTACATGTGGTGCCCATGAAGACGGGCATCACTACAGTTGTGAGTGAGTCTGGAGAGGAGATCGCTACCTGGGTACCCACTTCTTGGAGGGTATGTGTGGACTACAGACGATTGAACCAGGCCACCAAGAAGGATCATTTCTCGTTCCCTTTTATTGATCAGATTATAGAGAGGCTAGCCGGGAAGAGTCATTAATGCTTTCTTGATGAGTACTCCGGATATTATAAGGTGGCCATTGCGCCAGAAGACCAGGACAAGACCACATTCACCTGTCCCTTTAGGACATATGCTTTCAGACGTATGCCCTTTGGTCTATGTAACGCCTCGGCGACATTCCAGAGGTGTATGTCGTCCATCTTGTTAGACATGGTGGGCGATTGCTTAGAGGTCTTCATGGACGACTTTTCGGTCTACGACGATGGGTTTGATGTTTGTCTTGAGTGCCTAGACCACATCCTTTAGCGATGCATCGAGGTCCATCTTGTGTTATCTTGGGAGAAGAGTCACTTCATGGTGACTCAAGGGACGGTGCTTGGTCATATCGTCTCCAACAAGGGCATAGAGGTTGATCCGGCCAAGGTGGATATTATTAGAAAACTCAATCCATCGTCCAACCTGTGACAGTTACGGTCTTTTCTGTGGCACCTCGGTTTCTACCGATGCTTTATTCATGATTTCAGCAGGATTGCCCGGCCGTTGACTGATTTGCTGACCAAAGACACAGAGGTCATAGTCGATGATAAGTGTCTTACGTCATTTGAGACTCTCAAGTGTCTAGTTGTCGAGGCTCATGTTCTCCAGCCGCCTGATTGGTCTCTCCCATTTGAGATCATGACGGATGCCTACGATTTTGCTGTGGGGGAGTGCTAGGACAGAGGAGGGATGGAGCACCATTTGCCATTCACTACGCTAGCCGTACATTGGATGTCGCACAGTGGAACTAGACCGTCACTGAGATGAAGACACTAGCTGTAGTTTTGCCCTGGATAAGTTCAGATCATATATCATTGGATCTATAGTGACTATCTTTACTTATCATACCGCCATCATGTACCTTGTGGCAAAGAAGGATGCCAAAGAAAGACTTTATAGATGGATCCTTCTACTCCAGGAGTTTGATATTGAGATTAAGGATAAAGCTGAAGTCAAGAATGTGGTGGTGGATCATCTCTCCCTATTAGAGCATCTTGTGGTTTCTGAGCACATTGATCCTATTACAGAGACCTTCCCGGATGAGGCGATACTTGCTATCACCTCGTTCATGTGGTACGTCAACATTGTGAACTATCTTACCATTGGGAGGATCCCATCCTTTACCATGAAGGAGGGGATAGTGTCTGGCGATGGTGCATTCCTCAGAAGGAGCACCATAGCGTCCTCACCTACTGCCACAAGCTGGAGGCAGGAGGACATCACTCTGGGAGGAGAACGGCACAGAAAGTGCTCCAATCTGGCCTATGGTGGCCTACTCTCTTTAAGGATTCTGATGAATTCATGAAGAGATGTATTGACTGTCAAAGGATGGGCACTTGTGGACAACGTGATATGATGCATATGCATCCCATACACTTCTATGAGGTTTCTGATGCATGGGGCATTGATTTCATGGGTCCATTCCCTAAGAGATAGGGATTTGAGTACATTCTTTTGTTCGTTGATTATGTGAGTCGTTGGGTTGAGGCCATCCCCGCCCGAACCACAGATGCTAGGACTGTATGCATATTTTTGAGGAAGAACATCATTTCATGGTTCGGGGTACCTCGAGTTTTGATATCTGACATGGGTTCTCATTTCATCAACGACAAGGTAAAGGCCCTTGCTAGCAAGTTCAACATTGACCATCGAGTAGCCACTCCATACCACCCTCAGACCAATGGTCTTGCTGAAGTGTTGAATAGGGAGATCAGACTATATTACAGAAGGTCGTTCGCCTGACCGAAAGGATTGGTCACAGCTTTTGGACTCAGTCTTGTGGGCATATCGGACGTCCTTCAAGACTCCTTTGGGTACATCTCCCTTTCGCTTCATTTATGGCAAGCCCATCCATTTACCTGTTGAGCTTAGGCATAAGTCACTTTGGGATGTCATAGATATACTTTTGGATCCAGTTAGTATAGGAGATAAAAGGAGGGAAGAATTGGAAGCCCTGGAGGAGCTTAGAGATGAAGCCATTTCGAGCAACCTACATTATGAGGAGCGAGTGAAGGAGTGGCATGATTCTCATATCATCCACAAGCAGTTTGAGCCAGATCAGAGAGTATGGTTGTTTGATGACATGCTTAGATTATTTCTAGGAAAGTTGCAGAGAAAGTGGAAGGGACCATACCTGGTCCGAAAGGTACATGACAATGGGAGTATTGACATATCTGAGATGTCATCTGAGTTGACCTTTCGTGTTAATGGGCAGCATCTCAACCCATATCTAGATCATGAACCACTGGTTGTTGACATTGCCCCTATTCATTTTGCGTAAGATGTGGTCTTTAACTCACATCTAGTGCATCTCATGCCTGATTATCACTGTTTTCCGCCTTGTATAGATCCAGATGTCCATATCATTCCATTCTTTAGTCCCATACCCCATCTTCATCCTATGATTATGCTATACTTAGGGTGTACTTTACCCAAAGTATAGGGGGTGTTGGACTCTTCAGTATTCTTTTGATTCTTTTTACCTATGTTTTGATGCCTACACTTAGGGATCTTTCTCCCTAAGTATAGGGGAGGTAGACCATGTACATTCTTTCACTCGGATTTCCCCTCCATGTACAACATATTATACTTAGGATTACTTAATCCTAAGTATAGGGGAGAACACCGAGTTCTCTTCATTCTATTCTTTACAATTCCTTTTCACTTACCAATATTAAGCACAAGTTGTGTCTTCTTCATCGCTCTTGATCCACTCTGAGGACATCGTTCGATCTAAGTATAGGGGGTGTCATATATATTTCATATATACTTTAGCCATAAATCGTACTTTGTGTGAGTGTGTTAATAAATAAAATGGCTACAATTCTTTTACCTAAAAAACTATAAAAATTTAAAATTTTTCCTTGTACATAAAAAATCTTTATTGCACATACATAGCTATTTATAAAAATTATTTTTGTACAAGTGTTTGTAAAAATGTTTTGTGTAAAGAGTTTGTAAATATTTTTGGTATCAAAATTATGTACATAGTATAAATTTTTTGCAAAATTTTTGAAAAACAAAAGTTTCCAAAACCCTTGCATAACATGCATAAAAACATTTTTTGTATATATTTGTACAGTTTTTCTAAATCATGATTGACATTTAAACTGGCCTGGAATTAAATTGAAAAATGGAGCTTGGTTAAGACCTTAATCCACCTAATTCTAAGAGAAACCTTATAGGGCTTAGGGTTAAGACTTTTCAGGTCCATTTGGAACTTAATTATTTGAGTCCACTAGACTATGATCATATGTCATCTTGATGAGCCTAAGTAGAACACTTAACAACATCACACATGACTCTCAGAGACAATGGCTTTACTTGCACCATCACCTTACACATAGCTCTCCATGGATGAGGTGGTGAGGGGGCATATTCCTTTGGCTTGGAGTAGCATATGAGGGTAGTACTTCTAAGTGGAACCTCTCTTCTTCTGTTAGTGAAGGAAGTGCATCTCAACTTGGTCCGGTGGTGTTGAGGTCTAAAGACAAGAGTTGTGGGTTACAATAAAGCTTCAAAAGAGGGATTGTCTACTGGCTCAAGAGGAAAAACTCCTTATGTATATATGTTGCACCATGTAGATCTGTTGTACATATGCACATCGAAAAAAATGTGCAAAGAAAGAAAAACTCCAAAAAAGTGGTGGGTCTGATTTAAAAATAAAAAACCCTCCGGAGTGTATATAGTTAAATAAAGCAAACCTTATGTTACACATGATCATCTCATGAAGCTTGCAGGAGGAGACTTAGCTACACTGGTTGGGCTCCCAAGGATACATGGCTACACTAGTCATGGTCCATTCTCTTCTTCATCCTCTTCTTGAGCCGGTTGAACTTGAACTTAGAAGGGAATACCCCGCTCTTCGAGGAAAGAGATGCCAGACTAGGGCACTAGAGTTACCTTGTTAAGGGGGTTGTCACTTTGTCATCTATGAGGTAGGGAGCTATATATCACTTACACAGTACAAGGAAATATTCATGGTCATTAAAGTTTTTATATGTAGACTTGTTCTGATATTGATTGTTGAGGAGTCTTGACCATAGATTTGTGGAACTTAGAGGCTGTTGAGTTCTAAGCTTAAGTCCAAATAAGGTTCCAACAAACTAATAATCCAAAGGTCTGACTGAGCTCCATACTTCAATTTAATGAAGGCAAGTTTAATAATCAACCTTGATTTTTCTTCTTTTTCTTTTTCTTTCTCTTTTCACTTCTTTTTCAAATAAGTGTTTGCTAAGGGACTAGAAAAAGTAAAGTATAGGGGGGTGATGAATACCCATTCATCACTCTTTATTATTTTATTTTAGCTAAATATCTTGGCAAAACATCATGTATATAGTTGTAAATACAATAAGTTACCAATAAGCATGCATTTGTTAATAATCAGTAATTAACATATATTTATGCAAAAAAAGAATAAAGAATAAAAGAAAGAAAGGGAAATATTTAGAATAAATATTGAGTGATTTGAACCCAAGAGAGGGTCCAAACTGGACCTGATCGCCAAATAAAATAAGTAGAGAGAGATAGGGCCACTCTACCCTGTGCACATTCCCTTCTTTAGGTGTGTGTATATATATATTATCATTATTTTGTTTTCACAAAAATAGAAACCAAAAGGTATTTTAATCCCTTGTATATATTTCTAAAAATGAAACAAAAATTAGAAAAATAAAATAAAAATAAAATAAACTCTCTCTCTCTCTTGTCTTGTACATAATACATGTATATAGGTACCATATCCCTATTTACTTTGCACTTGTACATAACCAATTAAAATAAAACAAAAATTATTTTATACTCCAAATTTTATGTAATAAATAAATAGAATATAAAATTGGGGTATATATACAAAAATAAGAAAATAAAAATAAAAATAAAAATACATAAGTATTTTATACATGTATATAATGTAATGTAATATAATGTATATACCGTAATTTATTTTTCATAAAAATAATTGAAAATACCGAAAAATAGTTTGAAAAATAACAAACATTTTTTAAAATAAAATCATCTTCTATTTTCAATTTATTTTCCAAACATTTTTGACCAATCTATTTTCGGATTGGTCTAGGAGGGATGTTGACCCCGGTCAACTCCCCCTACCGGACCCTCTCTTCGCGGATCCGTCTCACGCGCTCGACTTCTTCGAATTCTTTGGAGCGGATCTCGCCTCCTCTTGCCCCGATTCCTTCGCCCACACCTTCCCCTTGGATCCAAGATCCTCGCGGAATCCTAGGGAAGGGCGAATCCTTCTCGATTCGCGCACTAACACCCGATTCCTCCAGCCACCTGGGACACCCTATATATTCTTCATCCGAGTTCCCAGATCTTTAGCTCGCATTGCACACCTCTCTACTACCCTAGAAATTTCCCCCTTGGTGATAGCAATCGGAGGATCCCTTTGGTAGTCGGAGAAGGTTGTTGTAGCCAACGCTTACCACTCGTGGCCGGAGATCCGCCGCGACGAGCCTCCCCCGCCTTCCGCAGTGTGGTCGAGGCAAAGATCCCCTTCGACATCATCTCCTGGAGCTCAGGATTCAGATAGAACCCTTAGGTAGCATCCATTTCAATCCTAGCTCAGTTATCTTTCAAATCTTCCATTTTTGCTCTTGGCGCGCACGGAGACAGCCCCTTTCGCCTTCCACCCACTTCGCTGGAGCTCGTCCAAGTCTCAGCCCCCTTCGCAGAGATCCGACCGTCGATAACCTCATCGGACCTGTCCACCCGACGCGGAGGAGCCACACGACCCTGTTATCGCCTTCCGATCGTTCATTGGAGCCGTTGATCTCCCTCGGTTCTCCTATGAACTTTGCCCAGGCGGAGTTCGTCCAGCACCCTCCTCGTCGTTGGATCTCGCCCCTTCTCCATATCACATCACAGTCATCCAGAGCCTGCACCTGTCAGGCCGTTAGATCTGACATCTAATGGTCCCCGTACGCCCGTGTTCGCGCCCCAATAAGAGCTGTTGGATTCGCCAGCTGTTAGCGCCAGAACCGTACGTCGCCATCCAGCCAGAGCACGCCACCGGTCACCCACATGAGTCGCATAAGCCGCCTTCGTAATTTGCTCGGACCCCCTTGCATTTATTTCCTTTTGTTATTTAGTTTGCAAAATAAAAAGTACATATTAGGGTTATTTGCATCTGTACCCTTACATTTTTCTAGATTTACATTTCAGTCCTTGATGTGTGGTTGTGCGTACGTCGTCTCGTGTATTTGTGGGATATTTACATGTACTGCCCTGGACTTATTTGATGTTATGCTTTGATGATTTAGTTTTAATATTTGTAGTTATACCCCTTGTTTGTACTTGTTTTGGACATGTGCTAGAATTCGCGTAAAAATTGCAGATAATACCTCGCACTTTCTATGTGTGTTATCGTTTAGGCCCTGAAACATGTTTTCTTTGCATATAGTTCCCCATGTGCTGTGTGATTGACTTTTACTTTAATAAATAGAAAATTTCATCCGAAATATGAAATTTTGACACATGCCTCCTGCCATGCTGTAGATATTTAAGTGAATTTTTTGTTGCATTTTGTTTCCATTTAGTATTTTTAAAAATTCAAAAACCTTAATAATTTCTACTATTTGCCTTTAGAAACCCACTAAAAATATTAAAAACCATTAAAAATTCCAAAAATATTCATGTTTGTTTGTTTTGAGTTGTTTTTCTTCAGTCCAATTTTTGTTCTATTTGCGTTTATAAAACCATAAAAATTGAAAACATTAAAATATTAGAAAAATCAGTAAAAAATCATGAAAAAACAAAAATATATATTTTTTTCTTCTTATGTAGTTAGCTTTTAGCTTGTATTTTCTCATAAAATTGCTACTCGAATTTTATAGGCATTTTAAGTATTTTTAACTTGCCTTTAGATTCGAGCTATACATTGTTTAGCATTCTTTGCCATATTTTATTTTTAGAAAATTAACTAAAAATCAGAAAAATTCAATAAAATTAACAAAAACATCTGAATATTTCAAAAATAAAAAATATTTTTATTTGAATTTTCTGAGCATTTTTTAGCTTTAAATAATTGTTTGTTTGTGAGTTTTTGAGTGTTTTTATATTTTCTTGATATTAAAAAATAAAAAAATTTTAAAAAATTAAAATCCACCAAAATTATTTGCTTTCTGGATTCCTGACTACTTCATCACCCTTCGCATTGTGTGCTCCTTGTGTTCGACCCTGGTAGCTGGTAAAATAAATTAGCGAGACCGTTATTTGTTTGATTGATTTATTTCTATTTTTGGTGGTTTTCTTTTTCTGGATTGAGCCCAGTCTGAGTGGTTGAGGTCGCAACGACCATTGACACCATTCCTACCTTAGTCGCTTGGGTTTTCGCGCTCATCAAGCCTCGAGTCAGGAGATCTGGGAGGACATCATCCATCATCTTGCTATCCTACTTCCCATTACGTGATGTTGACTTATCATGATAAGCCATGCACTTTTGTGGATGTACAATTGCATAAGGAGAGAGATCATTGGTGAAATGCAATGAACAAAGAGATGCATTCTTTGAAGAAAAATCTTACCTATGATCTTGTTGAGCTTCCTACAGGATAGAGAGTGATAAAGAACAAGTGGGTCTACAAAATGAATTAAAACAATGGTGGAGTGAAACTGAAGTACGAGTCCAGATTGGTGTGTAGGGATTCAACCAGATTGAGGGTGTGGACAACGATGAGATCTTCTCACCATTTGTAAAGATGAATTCTGTGAGTGGTGTTATGCCTTGCTGCAAGCCTAGACCTTAAGCTAGAGCAGATGGATGAGAAGACATCTTTTACTCACGGTGACATGAAGGAAGAGATCTACATGGAGCTGCCACATGGATACCAAGAGAATGGTAAAGAGCGTATGCTTTATAGTCTTATGAAGAGTCTCTATGGCTTGAAGCAAGCCCCCCGACAGTGGTACTTGAAGTTTGATGCTTTCATGACAAAGCATAACTTCAAGATGACTACATTAGATCCATGTGTGTACGTTCGACGTCTTCCCAATGGCAGGTTCATTATTCTATTGGTCTATGTGGATGACAAACTGATAGTTGGACATGATCCCGAGTTGATTGCAAAGTTCAAAAGGGAAATCTCCAAGGAATTTGAGATGAAGGATTTAGGCAAGGCAAGCAACATGATCGGGATGCAGATCACTCGCGACAGGAAGAAGCATAAGTTGTGGTTATCACAAGAGAAGTATCTTGAATGCATTCTGAAGCATTTCAACATGAAGAATGCAAATTCTGCAATCATACCCCTTTAGCGCTCATTTCAAGTCGAAAAAAGAGACATGTTCATCTACTTCTGAGGAGAAAGATGAGATGACCAAGATTCCTTACCCGTCTTACGTATGTCATGATTTGTATCAGACCCGCCATTGCTCATGTTGTGGGCATAGTGAGCAGATTCATGTCAAGTTCAAGGAAGGATCACTGGGATGGTGTGAAGTCGATTTTGGGATACTTGAGAGGAACCTCAAGTATGTGTCTGATGTTTGGGAGGTCAGATCCCAAATTCTCTGGATTCATAGATGTTAACAAGGTAGGAGATGTAGATCAAAGGAAATCAACTTCCGATTACATTTTCACTTTTATAGGGGAAGCCATTTCATAGCAGTCCAAGTTGTAGAAATACATTGCACTCTTAACGACTGAAGCCGAGTACATTACAGCAGCTGAAGCATGAAAAGAAGTGTTGCAGTTACAATGATTCCTTGGTGACATTGATGTGAAGATAATGAGCTGATTGTCTTATATGATAGCTAGAGCGCCATTGATCTGAACAAGAGAAGGATGCACCATGCTCGCACAAAGCATATACATGTTCAATATCATTGGCTGAGAAATGCTATCGACAAGAATTATGTCATTCTGAAGAAGGTCCACACAGATGAAAATACATCAGATATGTTGACGAAGATCGTGGCTCGTGACAAGATGCATCTCTATAGAGTGTTGAGCGATGTCAGATCATGGTGATCATCCTCTTGGAACCACCTCCTTTCGGGACTGGAGGGGGAGGATGTAGGGTTATAAATCTGGTCCCTATTCTTGGGGTATTCTTGCAAATTACCCAAGGATAATTGGAGCATGTTGAGAGAGGTCCTGCAAAAGGGGGCATACATGTCCCATGCATAATTGGAGTCCTATGTTCCTATTTTGAGTAGGAATTGGATTGGAGTTAGGCGGCATGGGCTGATATAAATATCGCAACCCGCAAGGCATTGGATGCATCTCAAGCTGAGCATCTCTCTCTCCCTCTCTCGATTCTCTCTCTCCCAACACAAGGAGCGAAGAGCATCCTAGAGGGGTGTGAGGAGCAATAGGAGGAGGGTTTTGTTCTCCCTCATCCATATACGCATAGGAGGTGCGAAGTACATCCGTGCAAGGGAGAATTGTGCACGAGGTGGGACAACTCGTAACGAGGAGAAGCAACAGTATCGTGTTCTCCAAGTACAAGGTGATAATCATCTGATTTTAAAGTGCAAATTACACTATACAAGAGTATTTATAAATTTAAAAATATAATATAAATACGAAAATTATGAAAATTATTTTTCCTGGAAACTATAAGAAAATATCTACACACAGAGACCAAAAACACATTTTTTTAAAATAATTTTCTACAAAATTTTCAAGGTTTTGAGTCTTTTGAAATTTTTAGGAGTTCTACAAATAATTAATGTATAAAAATTGGCTTGAAATTAATAGACATAAAAAGAAATCTATTCTATTTTTTTTAAATTTTCAGACAACATTTGATTTTTAATGATTTTTCAAATGTCAAACAAAGAAAATGAAGTTGTTTCTTATTTTAAAAAATATCAAATATAAATAAAATGTAATGAAAACTTTATGATATAAATAGGCATGCAGCATAAGTTTAACAAAATTTTCGCAAAATTTATTGAGCACAAATGCTATTTATTTCAACAACAAAAGCATGTAAACTAGAGTTCGTAAAACATGGACCAGAAAGCGATTATTTATTGTTTTGACATCAAAAATTAACATGAAAGGGAAACATCACAATTTTCCCAGGTGGGGGTTCATTAACCAAGAAATACAAGGGTCTAAATGTCTCACACAAGGCGGAGACCAATTCGTTGCGGCGACACTCGATAAATCCCAGCTAAGTCAACAGTTAACCCACAACAACAATCAAACAATGAGAAGAAAATGTGGAGTTAAAATTTATTATAACTCTACAATAAGTGTGTATAGGTGCAAGTATGTGTAGCGTGTCGAATACAGGGAGCAAGCAAGACAGATCAAGGCAATAATGCTAAAAAATTGTGAAAGTTATCAAATGCCTACAATTATGCTATTTTGTGGGTTTTTAATTTTAATTTTTTATTTGATTTTTGATTTTATAATTTTGTATTTTTGATTTTTAATTTACTGATTTTGTATTTTCTTTTTATATTTTATATTTTTATATTTTCTTTTCTTTTAATAGAATATATATACAAAGAAGGAGAAAGAGATATAGTATATAGAGAAAAATAAGCAAACGCAAGCAAAAATCAAGAAATAAAATCTTTTTCGGTGTTTTATGTTTTTATAATATTTTTTATGATTTTTCTAGATTTTTCCTAAATTTTTTGTTATTTTTAAGGGCAAAAATACTGAAAATAGTGAATAGCAGTCCGAGGGAATTTGTTTGGTGTATCGGAGTTGTCATATTCCTCTTAATGATTGTGACAGCTTTTATAGGATACGGACCGAGTGGGAGTCAAATGAACGAGATGAGGGGGGAGTGGACCGGCCACACGAGCCCGTGCAATACTAGACTATATATGCAGGGCAATTCTCTAATCCACTAGTTCAAGTGGAGGTCAACCTTCATGCATAGCCGCACCCGCTGAGTGGGGGTCCTTTTCCTACTCTTGGGCTAAGAGATGGTCCTCCCTCTGACAAATGCCCCCTGCACAAGCCCGAAGGGACTACAACGCATTCCCAGATACAACCAGATAGGAAGGTCAGGGATTGAAGTGCAACTGGTCAGTCCCTTCCTAATTCTGGCTTGGCTGGATTGATGATTTGTCGAAGACTAGGATCTTGGATTCTCACACTCTCTATACTTCCCCGTCCTTACTTGTCTTAGTCCTAGGAAGAGCTTCATTTCCCGGCTGAACACGGCCAACAGACCCGCACGCTGATATTCTTTTGAGCGTCTCATCTTCTCTGGAGAATCCCAAATCGAACCGTAGTCAAACTAAGCGAAGAAAGTAGGTCAACCTGTAATCTCAGACCTGGTCTCCAAAATTTATTTATCGCCTTTGCCTTAAAAGCATGAAATTAATTGGGATTGGAAAATGTGAGAATGACGGGGATTGAACCCGTGCGTGGTGGATTCACAATCCACTTTCCTCAGCTTCTCAACACAAGAACCAGGGAAAATGCCTAACCTGACCTCTGTTACCGCCTCTCTCCTACCTCGATTCCCTGCCAGTCGACCCCGGTACGCTAAGTTGGCTTTGTGAACAATGGACATCCCCGACTGAGGGTAAGGCCATTTCGGATCAAGTAGTGCCAGGGTGGCCTCTAATATAATAGACTCTCTGCAGACAATGCTTTAGCTTATCAAATCCCTAGCTGGAAAGTCAGACAATAAGAGATAGATATTGAGGTCAAAGGTCAAAAGTGATTAAGAAAAGTGGGTGGAAAGCAGCAAGAAAAGAGACATTCCTCGATTGAAGGTGGCACACCCCCCAAACAAGCACCACCCGACAACCAAAAACCCCTCCAACTGAGTGAGGTAGGCATTTGGGGAGGTTAGGCGGTCGAGGAGACTCAACATCCGTGAAGGGTAAACCAAACCTTTTTCTTTCAACCTTTATCTTGACTCTCTAGATTGTGCTATGACATCAAGATGGTTCCAACTTAGCCCTGGCCCTCACTGCTATCCCTTTCATGTGCTAGGTAGAAGGGGCATTTCTCGACGAACCTGAGAGGGGTGACTATTCGGTCCAGAATCAGAAGGACATACTCACGGATCTAGCCCTTGCTTTCTTTATCATAAATCCGAGTGCTTAGTCATTTTCAACTAACATATTTATATAGTGGCGAACATTCTGAACTTCGTGAACTCAGGCTGGTCTAATTCTCAGGGCAGAACCTCGCGACCCTTATATACTAGGAGCCGAGCTAAAAGGGCTGAAACTAAAATGAGGATGAAAAATAATAAACATAGTTCAAAAATCCTCAAATTAATTTTAAACTAAAGATAGCAAAATAGGGAAACTTCAGAAACTGAAATTATATTTTTAGGATTTTTGTGGAACTTTTAATATTTTTATGAAGATTTTAGGGGTTTTATAATTTTAGGAGTTTTCTTTTGAAATTTTCAATGATTTTTAGATTGAAGTTAAAACACACGAAAACAATCAAAATATATTTTTTTTGGAATTTTTCAAAAACTTTTTATAATTTTTATGTATTTTCTAATACAAACAGTGTTGAAATTGCTTGTTTTTGAATTTTTATAAATAGTATAATGCAATAAAAATGCAAAATAAAAATATGCTGTGAACGAGTAGCTAAGCAGAAAGCTAAGTTAATTTTTTGGTTATTTTTGGAATTTATAGATGCATGAAATAAATAGATACAACAAAGAGAAACTACACTACTAGCAAGGGCATATGTGTAAATATCCAAAAATCAAGGAGCCAACGTGCAATTTTCCCACAAAATATATAACTAACTTACAAAAATCCAGGACCAATCACGTACGCCTGCAATTTCTTCAGGCCCGCACGTGACGACGCACACGCATGGTGGATTGAAATGCGAATACAAAAACCTTAGGGGCTTACTTGCAATACATCAAAAAATATTACCCTTAATAAGGAAATTCTTGGACTAAAGCTAAATACGAAAACTCGCAGGGGGGGTCCTTGCAAAATTCTTACCACCCCACGTGCACGAGCTACGTGAGGTGACGTGGACTAGACCTAAATGCAAATATTAAAAGCTTAGGGGTCTAAATGCAAATATTACAAACATTTTACACTACAGATGAAAGTTTAAATATTAATAATTAAGTAGACAAAATGGCGAGGGCTTAGGTGCAAAATACCCACGCCTGACTCATCCAACGGCGGGCATCGCTTCACTTGACACGTGGCTTCTCCGGAACGTCCGATGACGGTTCGGCGATGAGCGAAGATGATTTCCAAGGGTGATCGGGCGGTGGCAAAGCGTGGAGATCTGACGGCTGGCGTACAATTTGGAGCTCCAGCCTCGATCCAACGGTGTTGGGGGTGGAGCAAGAACAGGGAAGCAACGCCGGCGAAGCAAGCTTCCCCGAGCTCGAGCTCCGTCCTCCGGCGTTCATCGAGGCTCAAAAACGGCCGGACAACTGCTGTGGTCCTCCTCTTCCTCCTGGTAGCTCCAAAAGACTTCGGTGTGGGCCGGAGCTCACGGGAAGGCAAGGCGGAGCTGGGTGGCTCCTCTTATCTCCGACGAAGCTCAAAATGAGATCCAGGTACTCTTCAACGCGCGTAGACCTGCAAAAAGGCGTGAGAGGGTCCAGGGCAAAATGTCTGGTCCCCGCGATGGTGGAGTGGAAACTTGGGACGATGGTGCGAGATGGTGGTCGGAGGTGCACTTCGGTGAGGTGCTCATGGAGGGTGATTTGATAGACGAAACGCAACGATTCTTGGGGGATTAGGATCCTAAATCTATGGGGAGCAAAATGTGTAAAGAAAATACGTGAAAAGAGAAGACCTCAAAGGGGTTATACCTGAGATGAGGGGAACCTTAACGTCGGAGTTGACGGAGGTGGTGGAGCCACTTCAAGGCCTCCTCGACTCGCCTGACGCTACGGTTGCGGAGTTGTCACCTCCAGCAACCCGGGGAACGCAAAGGGAGGAGGTTTGCTAGCCAAAAAGGTTTCAAATTGGCTCAAAAGTCAGAGGGCCGGATAATTAGGGTTGACGGGGTGGTTCAGGCGCTCCAAAGATCGAGAGAGATCGCTCGAATTGATGACCCTCGGCCCAAGGAAAGATGGGGGCGTGCAAGAGCATTGGCCGAGGCACAAAAGTCGTGAAGGGATCGACATGAAAGAGTACAAGTATTGGCCTCAAAAAAATCGAGAAAATGAGGCCGAAACGAGGTCTGACAAGGGCAGAGGTGGGAGGACAGCCAGTTGACCGCAGTCAACGTGGACTGTCTCCTGGTTGGTCCACATAGACCAACCAGGAAAAGCCCTACGAAAAATACTAGAAAAATATATTAAAAATAGTAAATGAATTTATTATTTTTAGATTATAAAATAAAAAATTTTTATTGTTTTTTGAAGTATTTTAATATGATTTTTAATTATTTTTATGAGGTATAAAAATACAAGTTACCTTTCTGGGTCTATATAGGTACATATATCTATATATTTTATTATTTTATTTTTATTTTGTATATTTACTTTATTTATTTCTGTTTATTATTTTATAAATTTATAGGATGTTTTTATACACTTAAATTTATTTTTATTTTATTTTTATAGGTATATGTACAAGCACTATAGCTATGTATTATATACAGGTATTTTATTTTTATAGTTTCTTTAGGTTTTTATTCTGATTTTAATGTACATATATATTATAAATAATATTTACAAAATTATGAGAATATAAAATTATGAAAATAATGAATAAATAATAAAATGAATATTTTAATCTGTACAAGTATACAATAGGGGTCCAAAACTCAACTTTCAAATCGCAGCTCCGCAAAAAGCGAGACCACCTTCATTAATAGAATATTTAAAATTATATGCAATTAAAGGTGATTTTTATTCACTTCGAGCTTTTATTTGAGAGATATAGGTCTGGGAAGTTGGGGTTTTGGATTCTTCTACAGGTCATAACTTTTTATCTGTACATTATTTATGAGTGAAATCAATTTTACATTTTTATTTATTTAATTATCTACGACTTTCATGTACAAAGTTTCTTTGTTTGAAGTATAAAAAGTGGAACTAAAAATAGGTCCCAAAATGAATAAAGAATGAATTGAATAAAAGGGATTTCTGTTGGTTTTGTGGCCATTATCTCCCCCTACTTCATTCCTTGTCGACCTAGTCATCAAGATGCCTAGGTCTCGAGGTTTCAGGTCATAAAATATTTACAATATTTTATTCTTTTTCTTTTCTTTTCTTTATTCTATAATTTCGGCTTTAAAAACTGTATTTTGTACACCATTTACAAACACATGCATGGATACTAAGATGTAGGAATTAAGGGTATTTACAAGCATTTGTCAGGGTTTTTGAGGCCAAAATGACAGAATAAAGTTTGCGTATTGTGGATTCATCATACCCCTATACTTTGCCTTTGCTAGTCCCTAGCAAACACTTATGCAATAAGTGTAGAAAGAGAAACAAAGAAAAGAAAAAGAAGAAAATTGGATTGAATTTAATCATCAAACTTGTCTTCACAAAATCAAAGTTTGGAGCTTAAGTCGGACCCTTTGAATTTTAGTGCGGGCGGAACCTTACTGAGAAACGGATTCAAAATCCAACATCCTTCGAGAATGCCAAAACTCTGCTCAATTCTCCTCAATAGTTAGATCAGAAATATTTCAACTCATATACAAACCCTTACGACTATGAATCTGACTCGTACAGTGTAAGTATTGGTGGCTCTCCTCAACTAGAATGACAAAGGAACTGGCTTCTCAAATATGACAACCCAATGATTCCCCAATCCAACAACTCATTCCTCAAGGAGCAGGGTATTCCCTTCTAAGTTCAAGTGGCAACTAGCCCAAGAGGAGGGGGTGAAGAGAAAATGGATGGTAGCCAGTGTAGTTACCTATCCTAGGATGCAAGACCAATGTAGTCAAGTCATCCAACTACATGCTGACATGATTTGACTTTCAAACTCAAAATTGCTTATTGACTATACACATATGTACACACCGGTAGGCATTTTTATTTTTTTGTACAGGCCTATCCACTTTTTTGGAGTTTTTGCTTTTTGCATTTTTTGAATACTATATATAGCAGCATTTACATAGGGAGTTTTTCCTCTTGAGATAGTAGACTATCCCTCTTTTGAAGCTTTATTGCAACCCACAATCTCTTGTCCTCAAAACTCATCATCGTCGGATGGGTTAAGGTGCACATCCCTCCCTAGAGGAGGACAAGTGTTTCCAGATGTGTGTGTCTCATACCGGCAAATCCAACCCCCTCACCACTCCAACTGAGTTGAGCCAAGTGAAAGGTGCAGGTGTCCAAGTTACGTCATTATCAACAAGAGTCGTGTGTGTGCTCTGAAATACTCTACTTAGGCAGTCAAGAATCCATTGAACCAAGTCTCGTGATTCTCAAAGAATTAAGTCAACTAGACCTGAAGTACCTCAATTCCAGCTCCTATAAGGTTCCTGTTATTAGGTAGATTTTAAGGTTCAACTATGCTCCAATCTTCAGATTTTACTTAGACTTGTTCATTTGTCAAACTAAATCCGAAAAATGCTCATGCTATGCAAATGCTATGCAGAAAATATTTTTGAGATGCAATTTTCAAAGATTTTGTACTTCTTATGGATTTTCGAAAAGATGATGCATATGCATTTTTTAGATTTTTCAAAAAGGTTTTTCAAATGTTTTTGGATTTTAATTTTGCAAATGTTTTTGGGATTTTTGAAAATCAAAAGATTTTGGCTAAAAACTAGGTTCAAATATTTACACGGGGATGCATTTTGTATTTACAAGAAGTGGATTTAAAGAACTTACAAGGGTAAGTGGTCAATTTTATAGGTATATATATAAAGAATTGTAGGTGTGATGTATGTATTCCTCAAACTTATTCGAAAAGGTTTCTCAAATAATTTTTGAAAACTATAGTCCAAAATAATTTTTACAAACATGTACACACATTTGAAAATTATTTTGCAAAGGTTTTCCAAACAATATATATAGATTTTTCAAATATTTTTGCAATCATTTTCAAACCATTTGCAAATAGCTTTTCAAACATTTTATTTCACACAAAAAAATAATTTTACAATAAAAATGTTTTTACAAAGGTTGAAAACATGTAAAAAATCATTTTCCAGATAGTTTTCAAAAGATTTTTCATAATGATTTTCAAACTATTTTTCAAACATTTTGCAAAAAATATTTTCACCTGATTTATTAATCAGTAAGTACAAAAGAATTTGAGGAATAATCACATCTTTTTATTAATGTCTTTAATGAATTTTATAAGTATAATTAGCCATATTTATTAGTAAAATACGAAAGTACGAGTTATGGCTACAGTATATACGCAGTATATACGACCCCCTATACTTAGCTTGAGCTATGTCCTCATAGATCGGAGAGAAAAGAGAAGACATAACTCATACTGAGTATAGAAAAGTCTAAAGAATAACGAATAAGAGATGAATGAATAAACATATGAAAAGTCGACCGTCCCCCTATACTTAGGATCAAATATTCCTAAGTATAACAGACTGTACACAAAGCAGGGAGGGTCAAGGTTGGGAATGAACAGATCGTACTCACACTATCTCCCCCTATACTTAGGGTAAGATATCCCTACGTATAGACAAGAAGAGGAGATAGTGGAGAGGATCAAAGAATAGAATCAACTCAGGGTGTGCGCCCCCTATACTTAGGACAAAGTACGTCCTAAGTATAGAAGACTGTCAAAAAGGCGACATCTTTTTGATAGATAAAGAAGATAGAAGAGGAAAAGAAGAAAAGAGAATATGCAGATCACAACTCAGTGTGTGCACCCCCCTATACTTAGGACAAAGTACGTCCTAAGTATAGCAAAATCATAAGATGACAATGGGGTGGCAAACATATGGAAGAAAGAATGAATGATATAGACAAAGGGATCTATACAGTGGAAGATAGAAGTGATACCATGTATGAGATGCAAGTGATGTGAGTCAAAGAGCACATCTTATACCAAATAAATGGGGGCATGATTTAGATATAGCTTCAGGCGCTGACCGTTAACGCGAAAGGTAGAGGAAGATGACAACTCGGATATATCAATACTACCATTGTCATGTACCTTCCTGAAAACATAAGGACCTTTCCACTTACTCTGTAATTTCACTGGAAATAATTTCAGCCTAGAATCAAACAACCATACACACTGATCGGGCTCAAACCGTTTATGGTTGATATGAGAATCGTGCCATGTCTTCACTTTGTCCTTATAATGTAGGCTGCTAGAAAAGGTTGTGTCTCTCAGTTCCTCCAGGGCTGCCAACTCTGCTTTCCTCTGTTCTCCTATACTCTCGGGATCCAATAATAAGTCAGTAACTGCCCATAGTAACTTATGTTTGATCTCCACTGGCAAATAGCACGGCTTGCCATAGATGAGACGAAAGGGAGATGTCCCTAATGGTGTCTTGAAGGAAGGCCGATAGGCCCACAAGACCGAGTCCAAAAGCTGTGACCAATCCTTTCGGTCTGGGCGGACAACCTTTTGTAAGATAGTCTTGATCTCCTTGTTCGAAACTTCAGCAAGACCATTAGTCTGAGGGTGGTATGGAGGGGCAACACGATGGTCAATGCCGAACTCATCTGCAAGGGCCCTAACCTTGCCGTTTACAAAGTGAGACCCCCATCTGAAATCAGAACTCTAGGTACCCCGAACCGCGAAATGATATTTTTCCTCAAAAATCGGTACACGGTCTAAGCATCAGCGGTTCGGGCGGGGATAGCCTCAACCCAACGACTCACATACTCTACAGCAAGCAGAATGTACTCAAACCACTGACTTTTAGGAAATAGGACCATGAAATCAATCCCCCATGCATCAAAAACCTCACAAAAGTGAACGGGTTGCATGGGCATCATGTCTCTCTGTCCGCAAGTATCCATCTTCTGACAGTCAGTACATCTCTTCACGAATTCATCAGAATCCTTGAAGAGAGTAGGCCACCAAATGTCGGATTGGAGCACCTTCTGTGCTGTCCGTCTCTCAGAATGATGTCCTCCTGCCTCAAGCTTGTGGCAGTATGTGAGGAAGCTATGCTGCTCTTCTTGAGGAATGCACCTCCTCCAGATACTATCCCCTCCTTCATGATAAAGGACGGGATCCCCCCAATGATAAAACTTGGCCTTCGCAAGGAAGGTCTCAAGTTTCTAGCTGGGCCAACCTTAAGGGACCGTCTTGGCGACAAGATAGTTCACAATGTCGACGTACCATGGGAACGAGGTGATGGCCAAGATCGCCTCATATGGAAATGTCTATGTAATAGGTGCGCTGGGCTCAGGTTCCTCAAGGTTCTCTAAGTGGGAGAGGTGATCCGCCACCACATTCTTAACTCCAGGCTTATCCTTAATCTCAATATCAAATTCCTGGAGCAGAAGGATCCATCTGGTAAGGCGAGCTTTGGCATTCTTCTTGGTCATGAGATACCGAATGGTGGTATGATCCGTAAGGATAGTCACTCTAGATCCGAGAATATATGATCGGTACTTATCCAAAGCAAAGACTACGGCTAGCATCTCCTTCTCAGTTACGGTGTAATTCCGCTGAGCGGCATCCAAAGTTCGGCTAGCATAGTGAATGGAATACGGCAATCTATCCCTCTTCTATCCAAGCACAACCCCTACGGCAAAATCAGAAGCATCTGTCATGATCTCGAATGGTAGAGACCAATCAGGTGGCTGAAGGACAGGAGCCGTGACAACCATACTTTTGAGAGTCTCAAAAGACGTAAGACACTTATCATCTACAATGAACCTGGTGTCTTTCGTAAGCAAATCAGTGAGCGGTCGGGCAATACGACTGAAGTTCTGAATGAACCATCGATAGAAATCGACATGCCCCAGAAAAGACCGTAATTGATGCAGATTGGATGGTGGATTGAGTTTTCTAATGATATCCACCTTAGCCGGAGCAACCTCCATGCCCCTGTTGGAGATGATATGGCCAAGTATCGTCCCTTAAGTCACCATGAAGTGACTCTTCTCCCCAGATAAGACAAGGTTTACCTCTATGCAGCGCTAAAGCACACGGTCTAGGCAGTCAAGACAAGCATCGAACCCATCGCCATAGATCGAGAAGTCATCCATGAAGACCTCTAAACAGTCACCCACCATGTCTTAGAAAATGGACAACATGCACCTTTGGAATGTCGCTGGGGTGTTACATAGACCAAAGGGCATCCGCCTGAAAGCATAAGTCCCAAACGGACAGGTGAATGTCGTTTTGTCCTGGTCTTCAGGCGCAATGGCCACTTGATTATAGCCGGAGTACCCGTAAAGAAAACAATAGTGATTCTTCCTAGCTAGCCTCTCAATAATATGATCAATGAATGGTAGTGGGAAATGATCCTTCTTGGTGGCCTCATTCAATCGTTTGTAGTCCACACAAACCCTCCAAGAAGTGGGTACCCGGGTAGCTATCTCCTCTCCAGACTCACTCACAACTGTAGTGATACCCGTCTTCTTGGGCATCACATGTAATGGACTGACCCACTTGGAGTCGGAGATGGGGTAGATAAAATCGGCGCTCCACTACTTTGATAATTCCTTCATGACCACATCTTGAAGATTTGGGTTCAACCATCACTGGAACTCATGCTATGTCTTAGCGTCCTCTTTCAGATAGATGTGGTGGGAGCACAGAGCCGGACTAATCCCCTGGAGATCAGCTATACTCCATCCTATCACCATGTGGTTTCTTTCAAGAACCTCCATCAGACGAGATTCTTATTGTCCAGTCAAATCAGCTGAGATAATGACTGGGTGCATATCTGGCTCACCCACAAGGAATCTATACTTCAGCGACTACTGCAAGGGCTTCAATTCTAGAAAACTTGGAGGTAGCAGATCTGGATTCTGCTATGTTTGTGTGAAGGCTACCAGTTCTACATGTGAGAACTCTCGTTGTGCATGAAGATCTAACGAAGGGAACCCTGTTGAATCATCTATAAACTGTACTGGCTCGCTCTCCGTCCTAGCTGTCGGCTCAGAAGGAATCAGACATGGCAAATACTCATCGAAATCATCTCAGTCAATGTATGACGCCGAGGGATCTGAATATGAAGAACATGAATGGAACTCTGCCCCACCACTCAACCCAGAACTGTCAGCCTCAAATGTGCCCTCGTCCAGGGGTGTGCTCTCCAAGCTCTCAACTGCCATAAGTTGTAGGTATGTTGAATATGCGGGCAAGGTGAGGGCTCGTGCTACTGAATCTGTCCAAATGGATTCGTCATCTGTCATCACAAAATCACATTCCTGGTAGACATCTCGCTTAGCCTCTGTCATCTGCTTGGTATTACTGGACTGCTCTGAGCACGCTGATTCTCTCGCTCTGGTCTCGTCGATCGTCTCTATTTGTATACTTTCGCCCTCTACATGAAAGTACACCTTCCCACAATCATGGTCGGTCACCGCCTTGGCAATTGCCATGAATGGGCGTCCAAGTATGATGGGGGCATCTGTTACTGACTCAGGGGTCTCCATATCCAATACAACAAAGTCCACGGGGAATTTCAGTCCCTGAATGGTAACGACCACGTCTCTCAGCAACCCCTTCGATCTCTTAATCGACCTATCAGCAAACTAAAGGACTGTCCTGCTCCAAAGTAGAGTACCAAACTTGAATCGGTCGAGTAAGGCTGTTGGAAGGAGGTTGATAGAGGAACCGCTGTCTAATAGAGTACGGTCAAACTACTGCTCCTTAATCTCGCATTTGATATAGGGAGCTCCTGCATCAGGTCTCTTGGCTGGCAATCTGTTCTGAATGGCAAAGCAAGTGGAACGGGTCAGCACATGGATCTCATCTCTGTGGTTCCTCCTCTTTCTGTGGACTGTAGTCTTCTCTCTCAAATTCTTTTGGAAGAGGGGGATGTGCTCAAGCGCCACCTGTAGAGTCAGTTGGATCTGAAATCTGTCAATCATCTGGTTGATGAACTATAACTAATGAGTCTTTTGGGATTTTCTCTTTTATTTCCCTTCACCAAGCGTAGTGCTTGAGGGAAGGGGATGGTAGGGGCCTCCTTAGATGGAGGACTAGGAATAGGTCCTTGTGCCTGTGAAGGATTGGAATCCATATAATGATCATCATGCAACACATATGGACTTGAAGTGGATACAGAAACCTTTCCTTTATTCATATTTTTGTTCTTTTTCTTGTTACCACAGTCCTGAGATACATAAGGTGGCAACACAACAGGTGGGAGCTCAACAAAAGTATAAGTGGTAGTCTCAGTACCACCCACGTCATCTGACTTTGCGGCATCGGCACCGTGCTCTAGCACAACATCAAAAATGGTTGCATCAACACCACCGTCTGCTTCTGGATCATCATCACACAAAATGGTGGCCTCAGTAGCACCGCCTGTATTTGGAATCACGAGGGCCTCAGCAACGTCATCTGTATCTGCATCCTTGGTGGCATTGGCACTACCGTCATCAACATCATCAGCGGCATCAACACTGCTACTCTCCTCATCTGGCGCTCATGGTTCCTCGTGTGGTTATCACTCATATGAGGCACCGCCGGCTGGCATCCTACCGCTCCTAGTAGTCACGAAATCAGCATCACAAAAATAAGACATGTCATCCAGAAAGTCACTAGGAGTGGTATCCTCTGAAGACTGTACCTACTCAGATTTCCTCTTCAAGTTGTTCGGATTAGGCTCGATCTATGCTGGTATGGCGGCCTTACCCTTGATGATATCCCTCATCTCCTGTTGGAACTCATCCACTTCCCACTGGAAGGATGCCTGTTGTTCAGAGAGCAAGGGGGCAAGGTCATCTAGAGCTGGGTTCTCGAAGGCGGGCGCCTGAGAACCGGAAGTGTTCCCCTGCTGGAAATGGGGTTGATGCTGCTGAGAGTAGTGACGGGGAGGTTGAGAGCATGTCTGGTGAGGCAGCTGACGCTGCCTCCACTACTGTCCCTGATAGAAGGGATGAGGACCCTGTTGGGAATGATGGGGTTGCTGCTGGTGTTGGCTACTCTGACTTCCCTAAGCAGGAGACTACTGTTGGGAGGAGGTGACTCCGGTGGTCCAACGGAATCCAGAGTGATCACACCGAATCCTGACCTGCTGTGGGTACCAGTCGTACCATATCCCATTGACTTCCATCAATGGCTCCTGCTCAAAGGATGGAGGAGGTAGAGCTACCAGTGGTTGATCCGATTGATAAACCACCATCTGAGTGTCCTGAGATGGTGGTTGTGACGGGTAATACTGTAGCTGTTGTACCGGCTCTACCTGGATGTGGTGAACCTGGCGGTGTGGGGCAGAGGGCTGGGTGGAGCTGCTACTGCTGCGATCAGTACGTGACTTGGGAGGCTGCTGAATAGACTTCTGTGCCTCCTGAATACATAAGATTCGCATCTTCAGGTCACTCATGGTCTTCGTCAACTGGCCCAACTGGGCCGGACCTTGACTCTATTTCTTCTCAAGGAGCTCGATGCGGTCCAACTTCTCGCTGATGATCCCCATGTCGGCAGCGGTGGATTCAGCCTGAGCTGTGGCTATTGACGGAGTGTGTGTACCGACATCGATGCGTGCAATCCTCTGAAATCCATCTGCTTGTGGTGGAATCTTCGGCTGTGTAGACGCGGGCTTTGGCCATGACTGTGGACTTCTCTACCATTCCCTCATAGATCTCCCAAACCGCATCTTCTCCCTTGGAGAAATAAGATCCACCACAAGAAGCATTAACAATCCCCTACAGCTCCGGTGTCAGCCCACAAAATAAACTCTGAACTAGGTTGAGCTTTGATATGTCATGATGTAACCAATGATCGATGAGCTCTATAAATCGATCCCAAGCCTCATGGAACTGCTCATTCAGGATCATAGTGGAGTTGCTGATCATAGCTCGTGTTGCATTGGTCTGGTCGAGTGGATAGTACTTGTTCAAGTACTCGATCGGGAGCTATGCCGAGGATGTGACGTACCTCCCAAGATGTTTCATCTAATAGGCTGCTCTATTAGCTAATAAAAATGGGAAGGCAATCATTTTGATCGTGTCCTCGTCCACAAATCTATCGTGGAAAGTGCTGCAAATCATCTCAAAATCCTGCAGATGGAGATGAGGCTCCTCGGTGGCCAGCCTATGAAACTTGGGCAATAACTGAATGGTCTGCAGGCGAAGCTCGAAGTTCCTGACAATGGGAGGGAGCTGGATCCATCGGTGAGTGAGGGTTGCAGCTGGGTTGTGCAACTGCCTTATGCTCATCGGCGGCGGCCTCTCCTGGCTAGGTTCTCCTCCTCTGCCTTCTGCTTGGGGTATGTCTTCACCACCGCCCTCAGGTCTGTTATATCTACCCTCTTGCATCTGCGCCAGCTCTTTCATAATGTCACCCATGAAGACTCCCCGGTCTCTGATCTATCTCTACAAGGTCTCCAGGGAGGTTAACAGTGAATTGTTGACGGCAGCTTGATCATATATAAAAGGAGGGTGCTCCTGCTAATCTGGGTGTTCCTCTCTGCTGACCATTTCTTGGGTCGCTGCAAAGGAAAAATAACCCATCTCAGGTGTCGTTAAATGCTCTGAATTGTGTGATGCACTAAACTCTGACACCATTGGACTGATGGAAGAAGAAGGATGGTCGAGGGGGAACAGGGTGGACATAAACTCATGCTCGGAGAGTGGATCAGGACTCCCCGAAGCCGACCTAGATGAATAGGAAGGAGTGCTCGATAGCTGTGCCACCAGACGTGGCCTAAGGGATCTCCTTCCCATCATTTTGATCTAGAAAAAGGGCAGATAATATCTGGAATGCAAACAAGATGTGAAAATAAACCCCCAATTCACCTACGCAACTCTGAGCTGATGACCGTGAAGGTTCGGTCTTTTATCTTGTCTAATTTTATTAAAGTGATCGGTCAATCTATCAGAGCGATTAAGCGAGCGGTTGGGAACCCAACTCTCCTAGCCAACTGTCCCAATCCCAAATGAGATATTTCCCAGCCAGTAGAAGTTGCGGACCGTTTACCGGCTACCCGATCAACCCCGTCTGCTAAGGATGTCGTGGTCCGCTTTACCGGTTATCGGACAGATCCTCACTGGAGAACGATTCACCAAGACCAGCATTCGACTAAGATTTCGGGTTTGGCTCTAGCCTAGTGTGCGGGTCACTCTCTCGCTGCAGTAAATCAAACAAGGAGGGGGTCACTCTCCCCAAGACAAAATTTTTGAAAGAATGAGGTAAGTTTTAGAGTCAAGTTTGCATTAGTGGTCCCAATTTTTGAAAGGATATTGTGAATCCTTAAGCGCATCACGGAAGCGTGTCGATCGCATCGTATGCAATCGAAGCAACTAGTCGCTAGATGCGGCGAAAATTAAAATTTTTAAAACTAAAGATGAAACCACATGATCACGAGAACAATTCTCAGATCGTTTCATCAAACCACAAAGTATAAGGAATACCTCTTGAAGCGTGGTTGCGATCGTGAGATCCCAAATAAGAGATCCTCCTGTCTTTAGTCCGATCCACGAAGAACCCACTTGCGGGCACGATGATGAGTCGCGTTCCTCCGCAATCCTCGATGAAGATCCAAGCGATGGATCCCCTGATTTCATCATACGAAATCCGTCGTCTTCCTTTAGAGCAAGCAACCCCAAAGAAGAAAGAGATCCCCGAGTCGTCGAAGGCGAATGCAAGAGTCTCTTCTTTCTCAACACAAGATGGACGGCCACCTTTTGGAGGAGAGAAAGAGAGAGGACGAGAATAAGAGAGAGAGAGAGAGAGAGTTGTAAACTTATACAACTCTTTATAATGTCCCAAGAAAGGTTAGGCTAGCCCTCCTTTTATACTAGTTTAGGATCCAATGGATCTCAATCCATGGGCCACATAGATCCAATGGCCATGCTTGGTTTATGTAATGATCAATGGCTATGATTGTTGTTGGTTAAAACCAACAGCATTTATTTATATTTAAATTAATTATATGTTGCAACATTATCAACACAATTTAATTTAACATAAAAAAATTTATCAAGAGATAATGTGATAACAAAAAAAGGGAGGCAAAAAACCACCCTAAATTATAGGGGGCGTCACCTATGAATAAGTCATAGGTGACGCTACCTTTTATTTAGGTGGTTACTTTATCTCCTTTTTATTTTATCTTATTATTTCTTAATAATTTTTGTAATAACAATTATCACAAAAATATCCATCAAATTAATTCCAAATTAATTTGTGAATATTTCAATCATGCCATTGAAAAATATGTTAATCATATTCACATCCCAAACTTATTTGTAAATTGCCTTTCCAATTAATTAATTAATGTGAATCCAATCCACATTAATAATCAACAAATGCTATATTCATAAATTCTCTCTTATATATATAGGGTAAAATGGGGATGCCCCCAGGGGGTAGCTAACTTAGCTACCCCGCCCCATTTTCTCCATGTTTTTAATTTTTTTTGAAAATTTCTTCCATGAATATTCATCACTATAACCTTATATTGTGTCATTAAAATTTCGTGTAAAACAGAGACTCCTACGACCTCCATCCAGACAGTCATTTTTTAACGGTAACAGGTTTTTTTAAATCGACCCCGTTTGGATGGAGGTCGTAGGAGTCTCTGTTTCGCACGAAATTTGAATGACATAATATAGGAATTTAATAATGAATTTATACGATTTTAGATTTCAAAAAAAATTGTGAAAAAGAGGCGGGGGGAGCTAAGTTAGCTCCCCCTAGGGGGCATACACATTTTACCCATATATATATATATATATATATTATAAATCATATTTATAATACATATATCATGGATAGTATTATCCACATTCTCTAATCCTTGATAATTAAATCCCATTTAATTACCTAGGATAATTATTCTCATATGCCCAAACAACATGAATCACATTCACGTTATTCATATCTTTGATAACTAAATCACATTTAATTATCTTAGATATCTCTTCTTATAATATGAATCAAATTCATATTATTCATGATAATTAAATCATATTTAATTATTCATTTTCCCGATGCTTGGATATAGAATTCATCAAATAAATTATTCTTGAATTCCTTCAAGAATAATGTGCTTTCTCTGCAGATACTTGGAGATAAGGACAGGGCGATTGTATTATTCCACGTATAGTGACTTGGATGTTGAGATCTCATCTCAAATCCAAATCTTACGAACCTCCCACAGATGCTTGATTAAATCAAGACCGCAAATCTAATCTTCTCATTGTATCTGAATCTCATTCAGATCAATGTCCAACACTTGGACTAAGATCAGATTGCTTCTCTACTGAAAGGAGTCACTAAAATCCAAACATGTTTCATAACTCCCTCGGAATGGAATCGTCATGGATATACAATCGTTTATGATCACATCACCCTCAGGTATTCCCAATACATGTACATCCTGCATGCTGGAAGACCTATGATCAACCCGAAGATCAAGATCAATTTTATATTGTCTTCTTCAGGGTTTTATCAATAAGTTTCCCATTTGATCATTGGGATTTGGTATCGATTATATACTTTCCAAAAGCATATATCATACCTAGGTCTTGATCATATACTTTCCAAAAGTATATATCAAACCTACAAATTCAGTCAAGCTTCCAAAGCGAAATGACCGTGCATGGAATTTGACTTCCCAATATCTCATGAGTGACCTCATGTCTTCCGGTTCAGTAGTGAACATGTATGATCCCTTTGAGAGATCGTATTACTCATATGCCCTTATATGCACACCAATGCGCTGGTGTATAGACCTTGGTTAGGTCATCAACCTATTAGTCTGTCATATGTACATACTCAGACATATAGCAATACAACTGTCTCCGGTCAGAGGATGCGTGCCTATGCTGTGACAGCATTCAACATAGGACTTAGGTTATCTCGATCTCGTTTAGTCAACTCTTTGACCTAACTAATCTGACACCTCTGAATCTCTATTCCTATGCAGAGGACCTGCATCAAGAGGTCAGTCAGATATCAGCCTATGTGAGAAAGGATTGCCATCTCCTACTCAGGCTGAAGATCACATCTTAACAATCATTTGACGGTGCTTGATGAGTCCTCAATGTAACTCTTTTAGATATTCATCCAAGCACCAGCCTCTATGATTCAATAATTGAATCAACAGCTGTATGATCATTAAGATAGCCATGGTACATAACCCTAATTGTACAGAGGGGCCTGTTATGCAAATTATTTATTATTCATTTCAGATCAGGGAATGATATTTGCAATAACATTTATTGCATAATGGCTCGCCGTGGGCTCACATGTCCAACAATTTTATGGTTTTCACTTTTTTAATCTTCTTCTGAATAAAAGACAATGCCTAACGAATTTTCCGATCTCTTGGTTATTTTAAGTCCAATAAAATGGGGGAGGAAGTCGGAAAAGCCAATGCACGATCAAACACAATGATGCATGCAGAGATAGAAATGCGTACCTTGCTCCAGCACTCTACTTGCAGGGTGATCCGCGCATAAATTTAAATATGGGAACAAAACTACCTATATTATGCACGAAGAAACCGTCCCTAGATGAGAAACTTCTATTAGTCATGAAGCACAAGTAGCTATGACTAGGGAGAGAGACCGGAGTTTGGTCTTGGGAGCCAATCAGTGTCTACCACAATGGATCCTGCATGCGCTGTAGACGACCCCTCCCGGCACGTGGTCTCTAGTCCAAGTGAATTGCTTTTTCAATTGATTTTTAGCTAAGTTCAATTACGATCTATAGGCACAGGCAAGATATTAAGTGTTGGGCCTTAGCTATTTATGTCACAATCAATAGAAATTCCTAAAGCTAGGGGCTAAATCCGCGTGAAACAAGCAGGTAATAATGTTGACAAAAACCGCGAGAAAACCACGAAAAATCGATGAGGCCCCAAGGAAACAATCCCTCGGGCACTGGACCTCGTGAAGTGTCGTAGTGTCCAAGTCCTGTTTAGTTACAAATTATTTGTCACTCTCTCTCGCAATTACTTACACAAAAATTAGACAGAAAAGTAAACTAGAGCTAATCTACAAAATCTCTAAGTCTTCCTCGTGCATGATGTAGCCAGCTTCACGTGGGTGCCCAGGCGCCTATGAAACCACGCGTCCCTCGATCTGCGGTACCTCGCACAAAGACAACAAAGAAGGTGGTCAGATAGCTAAAAAATGTAAGTCAAATACAAGGGAAATAAACGAAGCAATAGTGGAAAACAAATAATCACAATCAGTCACAAAATGATCTATACGTTGTTGCTCCCCGGCAACGGCACCATTTGATTAACCGAGAAATACAAGGGGCTAAATGTCTCTCACAAGGCAGAGACCAAGTCGTTGTGGTGACCCTCGATAAATCCCAACTAAGTCAACAGTTAACCCACAACAACAATCAAACAATGAGAAGTAAATGTGGAGTTAAAATTTATTATAACTCTACAATAAGTGTGTATAGGTGCAAGTATGTGTAGAGTGTCGAACACAGGGAGCAAGCAAGATAGATCAAGGTAATAATGCTCAAAGATGTGAAAGTGATCAAATGCCTACAATTGTACTATTTTTGTGTGTTTTTAATTTTATATTTTATATTTTATTTTTGATTTTATAATTTTGTATTTTTTATTTTTAATTTACTGATTTTTATTTTCTTTCTATATTTTATATTTTTATATTTTCTTTTATTTTATTAGAATATATATACAAAGAAGGAAAAAGAGATATAGTATATAGAGAAAAATAAGCAAACGCAAGCAAAAAAAATCAGGAAATAAAATCTTTTTGGGAGTTTTATGTTATTATAATATTATTGTGATTTTTCTTAAATTTTTTGGTATTTTTAAGGGCAAAAATACTGAAAACAGTGAAAGAAATAAAAGGGATGAAACTAAAATGAGGATGAAAAATAATAAATAGAGTTCAAAAATCCTCAAATTAATTTTAAACTAAAGGTAGCAAAATAGGCAAACTTCAGAAACTGAAATTATATTTTTAGGATTTTTATGGAACTTTTAAGATTTTATGAAGATTTTAGGGGTTTTGTAATTTTTAGGAATTTTCTTTTGAAATTTTTAATGATTTTTGGATTGAAGTTAAAACAGATGAAAACAACCAAAATATAATTTTTTTGGAATTTTTCAAAACTTTTTTAAATTTTTATGTATTTTTTAATGCAAACATTGTTGAAAATGCATGTTTTTGAATTTTTATAAATTGTAAAATGTAATAAAAATGCAAAATAAACATATGGCACGAACGAGTAGCTAAGCAGGAAGCTAAGTTAATTTTTTGGTTATTTTGGAATTTTATAGTTGCACGAAATAAATAAAGACAACAAAGAGAAACTGCACTACTAGCAAAGACATATGTCTAAATATCCAGAAATCAAGGAGCCAGCGTGCAATTTTCCCACAAAATATATATACTAACTTACAAAAATCCAGGACCAATCACAAATAACAAGACCCGCAAGGGTACACCTGCAATTTCTCCAGGCCCGCACGTGACTACGTACATGCCTGGGAGGACTGAAATGCGAATACAAAAACCTTATGGGCTTACTTGCAATATTTCCAAAAATATTACCCTTAAT
Source organism: Ottelia alismoides (assembly GCA_037367405.1). NCBI lineage: Eukaryota > Viridiplantae > Streptophyta > Magnoliopsida > Alismatales > Hydrocharitaceae > Ottelia > Ottelia alismoides. The sequence continues at coordinate 93,949 of JAZKJV010011014.1, forward strand.
AAGGAAGTTCTTGGACTAAAACTAAATACGAAAACTCACAGGGGGTCCTTGCAAAATTCTCACCACCCCACGTGCACCAGCCACGTGAGGTGACGTGGACTGGACCTAAATGCAAATATTAAAAGCCTATGGGGTCTAAACGCAAATATTACAAACATTTTACACTACAAATTAAAATTTAAATACTAATAATTAAATAGACAAAATGGTGAGGGCTTACGTGCAAAATACCCATGCCTGGCTCATCCAACGGCGGGCATCACTTCACTTGACACGTGGCAGCTCCGGAACGTCGGATGACGGTTCGACGATGAGCAGCGGTGATTAGATCCTCCAAGGGTGATCGGATGGTGGCGAAGTGTGGATATCTGACGGTTGGCAAACAATCTGGAGCTCCGACCTCGATCCAACGGTGTTGTGGGCGGAGCAAGAACAGGGAAGCAACGCCGGCAAGGCGAGCTTCCCCGAGCTCGAGCTCCGTCCTCCGACATTCTTCGAGGCTAAAATATGGCCGGACAACTCTCGGGGTCCTCCTCTTCCTCCTGGTAGCTCCAAAAGACTTTGGCGTGGCCGGAGCTCGCGGGAAGGCAAGGCGGTGCTGGGTGGCTCCTCTTGTCTCCGGCGAAGCTCAAAATGAGCACCAGGTACTCTTCAACGCGCGTAGACCTGCAAAAAGGCATGAGAGGGTCTAGGGAAAAATGCTTGGTCCCGTGATGGTGGAGTGGAAGCATGGGACGGTGGTGCGAGATGGTGGTCGAAGGTGCACTCCGACGAGGTGCTCGTGGAGGGTGATTTAATAGATGAAATGCAACGAATCTTGGGGGATTAGGATCCCAAAGCTATGGGGAGCAAAATGTGCAAATAAAATAAGAGAAAAGAGAAGACCTCGAAGTTACCTTAGGTATAACCCCTTCGAGGTATAACCCCTTCGAGGTCTTCTCTTTTCTCTTATTTATATATACAAATAATAAAAAATGTTTTTTGTTTTTTATGAAATAATATTATGAAATAAAAAATGTTTTTTGTTTTTTAAAGTATTTTTATATGATTTTTAGTAATTTTTATGAGGTATAAAAATACAAGTTACCTTTCTGGATCTATATAGGTACATATTTCTATATATTTTATTATTTTATTTTGATTTTGTATATTTACTTTATTTATTTTTGTTTATTATTTATAAATTTATAGGATGTTTTATACACTTAAATATATTTTTATTTTATTTTTCTGAAGTGTTTTGTACACTTAATAAAATAGAAGTATCACTTTTATAGGTATATGTACAGGTACTATACCTATGTATTATATACATGTATTTTATTTTTATGGTTTCTTTAGGTTTTTATTCTGATTTTAGTGTACAGATATATTGTAAAAAATATTTACAAAATTATGAACATACAAAATTATGAAAATAATGAATAAATAATAAAATGAATATTTTAATATGTACAAGTATACAATAGGGGTCCAAAACTCAACTTTTAAACCGCAGCTCCGCAAAAAGCGAGACCACCTTCATTAATAGAATATTTAAAATTATATACAATTAAAGGTGATTTTGATTCACTTCGAGCTTTTATTTGAGAGATATAGGTCTGGGAAGTTGGGGTTTTGGATTCTTTTACAGATCATAAGTTTTTATCTGTACATTATTTTTGAGTGAAATCAATTTTGTATTTTTATTTATTTAATTATCTACGACTTTCATGTACAAAGTTTCTTTGTTTGAAGTATAAAAAGTGGAACTAAAAATAGGTCCCAAAATGAATAAAGAATGAATTGAATAAAAGGGATTTCTATTGGTTTTGTGGCCCTTATCTCCCCCTACTTTATTCCTTATCGACCTAGTCATAGAGATACCTAGGTATCGGGGTTTCGGGTTATAAAATATTTACAATATTTTATTCTTTTTCTTTTCTTTTCTTTATTCTATGACTTTGGCTTTAAAAACTGTATTTTGTACACTATTTACATACACATGCATGGATACTAAGATACATGAATTAAGGGTATTTACAAGCATTTGTCAGGGTTTTTGAGGCCAAAATGACAGAATAAAGATGATGAAATATGTATTCATCAAGGGTATGTGCTGCGCGTGATCTGCTTTGGAGCGGCCTTTTTGTGAATTCGAAAACTTCAGAGGGATTTATCGTAATTTGCCCCCCAAAAAAATTAGGGCAAACTTCTTCTTTCTTCGTTTCCACGCTAAAGCCAAGAGCGGGAGAGAGAGGGGGTGTTGCCCCTCCTCATCTTCACACACAAGGGTAGCGACTGAGCTTGGTGATCTCCAGGTGAGCATGTAGGAACTCGCCGACGGTCATGATAGACGGTTCGTACTGTTGGAGGATGCGGCTTGCGCAAAGGAGTGGTTGTCGGGGGTGCCAACTGCGGGCTGAGGTGGCACGGGAGGTTGCTCTTCCGCAGAGCGACATAGGTGCTAAGGGTGGGGTTTTCTCTTGATGTGCCCTGCGACTCGGGTTAGGAAATCAAATAATCAGGGGTCATTGCAACCCGAATCACAAGGCGCAATCAACAAGAAGAAGAAAAACCACTCAAGATAAAGCAATCAAGCACACAAAATGTAAGCGGTCTTCGCTATTTATTTTTACCTCGAGTGACTAGTGCGACTAGTCTCTCCCGATCACATACGATGCAATCCTCACGCTTCCGTGATGTGCTTAAGTATCTTTCAATATCCTTCAAGTGGTATCAGAGCCTTAGGTCTGAAGTTTTTGGATGTGATCCATAAACCTAGGAAGACTTGGGTTCATTAGGGTTTGTGAAAGTTTTATTGCATTTCAATTTCGCATCTCTTTTTAGTGATTATTTTCAGCCTTGTTTAAATTATTTAAACATGAAATTATAACTTGGATTATGTTCCCCATTAAATAAGAAAACCCTTGATGGGTCGACGAGCATAGAGGCTTGGCTCACCTCGCAGCGGAGCACAGCGGAGGAACTGACAGATCTAGAGCTAAACAGCTCAAACACCTCTCTGCTCGAAGCCCCTTAGCGTTGTCACTCACAGAAGGTCGAAAGAGCACATCGGACAAAGAGCGGAAATCGAAGGTAGAAAAGAAGGAGCTATTCCAGGGGACTTTATATGTGGCAGGGTTCGAGAAAGATGGAGTCAGAGTAAGCAAACCGTGGGCTGGATCCCTAGTATTGGCGTCGGGCGTGAGTCTGGGATCCAGACCCTCTAATCATAGCTATTGGTAGAAGATGAACTCGCTCGGATCGGGTCGGGATAATTCGGTGAAAAGCGGAGCAAACTCGGTCTGAGGGGAAAATGTGACAAGGGGGCTAGTTGACCGAGGCCAACGATGCTCAGGTGGGCCAATCAAGAGCAACCGAGGATGTAGACAAAATAGGCTACAAGATAAAACTGTGAGAAATAAAAATAAATGAATTACAAATAATAAATGAATTTAAATTAAAAAGTGTATATCAATGAACAATGTTTATAATTTTTTGAAATAATTTTATGTGATTTTTAATTATTGTTATGAAAAATAAATTAAGATATATACAATATATAGTATTATATGCAGGTATAATATACCTATGTAATATGTACGAGTATTTTTATTTTATTATTTTTATATAAATACCTTTATTTTATATTTTATTTATTTATAACTTAATTTTAGGAATATAAAATAATTTTTATTTAGTTTTATAATTATTTAATGGTATAAAATAAATAGTGTATGTAAGATACTTGTGTATTTTGTAATTTCAGTGATGATCTTATTTTTATTTTATGATTTTTATTTTATTTTTATAATATTATTAATACTATATATAGTATAAAAGAATTTAGTTAAATAAATAAATACATAAATAAGTCATATGTACAAGTGTAGAAGATATATACACTACATAGTAGACCATGTCTCTCTCGACTTTTTTTATTTTGCGATCAGGTCAAGAATTGACCTTCTCTTGGGATTTGGGTCACTCTGTATTTATTCTTAATACCTTGTTCTCTTTATTTTCTCCTTATTCTTTTATTTTACACCAATTATGTGTTAGTTATGCAATATTAACAAATACAAACCAATTGCTAAGTTATTATATTTATAGATATTTACATGATGTTTTGCCAAGAAAAAGTGTTGAAATAAAGGAATAAAGAGTGAGAATCAGAGGTTCATCACCTCCCTATACTTTACCTTTCTAGTACCTTAGCAAACACTTATTTGAAAAATAAGTGAAAAGAGAAATAAAAGAAAAAGAATAAAGGTTTATTATTGAACTTATCTTCATTAAATTGAAGTATGGAGCTCAGTCAGTCCTTTGGATTATTAGCTTGTCGGAACCTTATTGAGATATAGGTTTAAACTCAACAGCCTCTAAGTTCTACCATTCTATGATCATGACTCCTTGATAATCTAGATCAAAACAAGTCTACATATGTAAACTCTAATGACTACACATCTTTCTGTGTACTGTGTAAGTGATTTGTAGCTCCCCACCTTAGAAATAACAAAGAAACAACCTCCCTCTACAAGGTAACTCTAATTACTCAGTCTAGCAGCTCTTTCCTCGAGGAACGGGGTATTCCCTTCTAAGTTCAAGTGCAATCGGCTCAAGAAGAGAGGGAAAGAAGAAAATGGACCATGGCCACTGTAGCCACGTATCCATGGGAGCCTAGCTAGTGTAGTTGAGTCTCTCATTGCAAGCTTCATGAGATGAGAAGGTGTAATACATAAGCTTTGCTTTATTTGACTATATACACTCCGACATGTGTTTTATTTTCAACCAGGCATGTCCACTTTTTGGAGTTTTTCTTGAGTTTGCACTTTTTTTTGATGTGCATATGTACAACATATCTACATGGTGCAGCATATACATAAGGGCTTTTCTTCTTAAGCTAGTAGACTATCCCTCTTTTGAAGCATTATTACAATCCACGGCTCTTGTCTTTAGACCTCAACACCACCAGACTAATTTGAGGTGCACATACCTCCCTAAAGAAAGATGAGAGGTTCCGCCTAGAAGTACTACCCTCGTATGCTACCCCAAGCCAAAGGATTCTACCTCCTCACCACCTCATCTGAGTGGAGCTATGTGTAAGGTGCTGGTCCAAGTAAAGCCATTATCTGTGAGAGTCATGTATGCATTGTTAAGTGTTCTACATAGTCTCATCAAGATGACATGTGAACGTAGCCTAGTGGACTCAAAGAATTAAGTCACTAATGGACCTTAAAAGTCTTAACCCCAAATCCTACAAGGTTCCTCTGAGAGTTAGGTGGATTAAGGTCTTAACCAAGCTCCATTTTCCAATTTAATTCCAGGCTAGTTTAAATATCAACTATGATTTAGAAGAAGATACAAGAAAATGTACAAAATTCTTTTGATGCAATTTTCAAACCATGCAAAATTATTCAAAATGTTTGAATGCAATGAAGAAAAGAAAGTTTTGCAAAATATTTACAAACATTTACACAAATTTTTGCAAACCTTTTATTTTTCAAACATTTTTTACAAAAATTGTACTATATACATACTTTTGTTACAAAAATATTTACAAGCATTTTACAATCAAAACATTTTTACAAATATTTGTACGGAAATAGTTTTTACAAATAAGTTATTTACCAACATGTACGTGTAAGAAATAATTTTATATGCAAGAAAGATTTTAAAATTTTTATGGTTTTTAGCTTGTGGTTTTTAGCCATTTTATTTATTAACATACTCACATAAAGTACGAGTTATGGCTAAAGTATACATACAATATATATGACACACACCTATACTTAGCTTAAATGATGTCCTCAGAGTGATCGAAGAACGATGAAGAAGACATAACTCATGCTGAGTATTGGGAAGTGAAAAGAGAGGCTATACTACAATGACAAACAAAAGAATATAATGAATGGAAGTAGGTGATCCTCCTATACTTAGGATCAAGTAATCCTAAGTATAGAAGTCTGTACACAAGGGGAAAACGTAGGGTTAGGATGTACAAGGCCTACCTCCTCTATACTTAGGGTAAAATATCCCTAAGTATAGGCATCAAAACAGAGGTAAAAAGAATCAAAAGAATAATAAAATTTTGATACCCCTATACTTAGGGTAAAGTACACCCTAAGTATAGCATAATTACAATACGGAGAAGGGGTGTTAGATAAAAGAATGTGTGATATGGACAGCTGGATCTATACAACTGCGGGAGAAAGTGATAATCAGGAATGAGATGCAAATGATGTGAGTCAAAGACCATATCTCATGCAAAATGAATAGGGGCAACATCAACGATCAGCGGATCATGATCTAGATAAGGCTTCAGGCACTGACTTTTAACTCGAAAAGTGGACTCAGACGACATCTCAGATATATCAATACAACCATTATCGTGCACCTTTCGAACCAAGTATGACCCCTTCCACTTGTTCTGCAACTTCCCCAGAAATAATCTTAACCTTGCATCACATAACCATATTCTCCGGTTCAGCTCAAACTGCATATGGCTGATATGAGAATCATGCCATATCTTCACTCTCTCCTTATACTAATGGCTACTCGAAAAGGTTGTATCTCTAAGTTCCTCCAGGGCTACCAACTCTACCTTCCTCTGAACTCCTATGCTCTCTAGATCCAATAATAACTCAGTGACTGCCCATAGTGACATGCTTTATCTCCATAGGTAAATGGCATGGCTTGTCATAAATGAGATGAAAGGGAAACGTACCTAAAGGTGTCTTGAAGGAAGTCCGATAGGCCCACAAGATCAAGTCCAAAAGATGTGACAAATCCTTTCGGTCTGGGTGGACGACCTTCTACAATATCATCTTGATCTCCTTATTCGATACTTCCGCAAGTCCATTGGTCTAAGGGTGATATGGAGTGGCAACTCAATGGTCTATGCTGAACTCATTAGCAAGGGTCTTTACCTTATCATTGATAAAATGAGACCCCCCGTTAGATATAAAAACTCTAGGCACCCCGAACCGTGAAATAATATTTTTCCTAAAAAGTCAGCAAACCGTCTTAGCATCTGCGGTTCGGGCGGGGATAGCCTCTACCCAATGACTCACATAATCAAAAACAAGCAGAATGTACTCAAATCCCTAACTTTTAGGGAATGGACCCATGAAATCAATGCACATGCATCAAAAACCTCACAGAAGTAAATGGGTTGCATCAGCATCATGCCACGCTGTCAACAAGGGCCCATCCTCTAACAGCAGTACACCACTTCATGAACTCATCAGAATCCTTGAAGAGGGTAGAACACCATAGGCCGGATTGGAGCACTTTCTGTGATGTCCTCCTTCTAGAATGATGTTCTCCTACCTTAAGCTTGTGGTAGTAAGTGAGGATGCTATGGTGCTCCTCCTGAGGAATGCACCATCGCAAGACGTTATCCCCTTCTTCATGATAAAGGATGGGGATACCCCCCATTGGTACGACTTGGCCTTCTATGGAAGGTTTCAAGTCGTTGTCTGGGCCAATCCTATGGAACCTTTTTGGCAACAAGATAGTTCACAATGTCAGCGTACCATGGAAGCAAGACGATAGCAAGGATCGCCTCATCTGGAAAGATCTTTGTAATAGGTTCCATCTTCTCTGATTCCTCAAGATTCTCTAATCGGGAGAGATGATCCGCCACCACATTCTTGACTCTAGGCTTGTCCTTAATCTCAATATAAAACTCTTGGAGTAGAAGGATCCATCTGGTCAATATAATATCTGAATTTATCCAAGGCAAAGATTGTGGCTAGCATCTCCTTCTTTGTGATAGTGTAGTTCTGTTGAGTGGCATCCAAAGTACATCTAGCGTAGTGAATGTCATAATGCAATCCATCCCTCCTCTACCCTAGCACATCCCCTATGGAAAAATCAGAATCATCAGTCATGATCTCGAATGGGAGAGACCAATCAGACGACTGAAGGACATGATCCTCGATAACTAATCCCTTAAGAGTCTCGAAGGACACTAGATACTTATCATCTACAATGAACTTGTTGTCTTTCATGGTTAGGAAATCCGATTTAAATCCTAAATGAATCGTCGGTAGAAACCGACATGCCCAGAAAAGACCGCAACTGCCGCAAATAAGACGGTGGATTGAGTTTCCTGATGATATCCACCTTGGCAGGATCGACCTCCATGCCCTTGTTGGAGATATTACCAAGCAGCATCCCCTGAGTCCCCATGAAGTGACTCTTCTCCCAGGATAAAACAAATGGACCTCGATACAATGCTGAAGTACGCGGTCTAGGCAATCAAGACAAGCATCATACCTGTCACCGTAGACAGAGAAATCATCCATGAAGACCTTTAAGCAATCACCCACCATGTCCGAGAAGATGGAAAACATGCACCTTTGGAATGTATCTGGGGCATTACATAGACCAAAGGGCATCCGTCTGAGAGCATAAGTCCCAAACAAACAAGTGAATGTCATTTTGTCCTGGTCTTCGGGCGCAATGGCTACCTGGTTGTAACTGGAGTACCCACCAATAAAGCAGTAATGACTCTTCTTGACTAGCCTCTCGATGATTTGATCAATAAATGGCAGTGGGAAATGATCCTTCTTGGTGGCATGATTCAATCATTTGTAGTCCACACATACCCTCCAAGAAGTCGGTACCTGGGTAGCAATATCCTCTCCAAACACACTCACAACTGTAGTTATGCCCGTCTTCTTGGGCACCACATTTAATGGACTAACCCACATGGAGTCGGAGATGGGGTAAATAAAATCGATGCTCCACCACTTTGATATTTCTTTCATGATCACATCTCGGAGATTATAGTTCAGTTACCATTGGAACTCATGCAATGGCCTAGCATCCTATTCAAGATAAATATGGTGGAAGCATAAGGCCGGACTTATCCCGTGGAGATCAGCTACGCTCCATCCAATCACCTTGAGGTTTCTTTCAAGAACCTCCATCAAACGAGATTCTTGCACTCCATTCAAATCTGTTGAGATAATGACTGGGTACATCTCTGGCTCACCCGTAAGGAATATGTACTTTAGTGACTGTGATAAGGGCTTCAACTCCGGGAAACTGGGAGCTGGAAAATCTGGATTTCGGAATGTCTATGTGAAGGCCCAGATCTGAATGGAAGAACTCTCAATGATCGTGAAAATCTGGCAAGGACGGCCCTGCTAGTGTATATGTAATCAGTGTTGGCTCAGTCTCCACCCTAGATATCGACTCTGTGGGAATCATACATGGTGAAAGCTCATCAAAATCATCCCAATCAATGTCTCAATCCAAGGGATCTGAATCAGAATCACATGAAATATCCTCGGCCAAGAGTATGCTATCCGAACTCTCATTTGCTGGAACATGTAACTCTGTAGTGTCTGAAGGTGCAGTAAGAGCTTGTAAAATGGGGTCGGACCAAACTGCTTCATCATTTGTGATCACAAAGTCACACTCCTAGTGGATGTCTCGCTCTACATCTGTCATCAGCTCTGCATCGCTAAGGAGCAAGTTGAATCTCGTGCTCTGGTCTCGTCGATCGTTTCTATTTGTACATTTTCTCCCTCGAGGTAAAGTATACCTTCTCGCTATCATTACCGGACACCGCCTTGGCTATGGCCAATAATGGACATCCTAGTATGATGGGGATATCTGTCACAGACTCAGGGATCTTCATGTCCAATTCAATAAAGTCCACTAGGAATTTTAGGCCCTAAATTATGACGACCACATTCTTCAACATCCTCTTTGACCTCTTGACAGATCTATTAGCAAACTGAAGGACTGCCTTGCTCTGTTAAAGAGGGCCAACCTCGAATCTGTCGAGTAAGGCTGTTGAAAGAAGGTTGATGAAAGAGTCGTTGTCTAATAGAGTCCGATCGAACTGCTACTCGTGAATATGACATCTGACATATGGAACTCCTGCATATGGCCTCTTGGTTGGCAAACGGTTCTAGATGGCGAAGCATGTATCACGATTGATCACATGGATCTCTACATTGTGGTTCCTTCTCTTCCTGTGGATAATGATCTTATCTCTCAAGTTCTTATGGAAGAGAGGGATATGCTCAGTGCTTTCTGTAGAGTCAGCTGGATATGGAACTTGTCGACCATCTGCTGGCTGAACTCTAACTGCTGTATTTTTTTTTGGATTTTATATTTTCTTCCCCTTTGCTAAGTGGAGTACTTGAGGAAGGGGATAGATGGTCCCTCCTTTGATGGAGTGTTAGGAATAATCTCCTGTGTCTATGAAGGAGTAGAGTCCACACCAAGATCACCATGCAACACATATGGACTCAAAGAAGAAAAAGAAACCTTTCCTTTATTCATATTTTTGTTCTTTTCTAATTTTCTATTTGTTTGATTTTTCTCAAATACATCAATAGAAGGAAATGCAAATGAAGTAGAAATGGTGGCATCAGCACCACCCACGACAACAGTCTTCGTGGCATCAGCACCGCCCTCCAACTCAATATCAAGTGAAACAGTGGCGTCAAAACCACCGACTACATTTGGAGATATGACGACCTCATTACCGCTGACTAGACCATCATCCTTGGTGGTGTTAGCACCACCATCGTAAACATCATTAGCGGCATCAACATTGCTATCCTCCTCGTCTGGCGCTCCGAGATCTCTATGTGGTTGTCGCTCAGACGAGGCATTGTCGGTTGTTATCCTACCACTCCTGTGTCAAAAAATCGACATCAAATATGTAGGAAGAAATATCACCAAAGGAATCACTAGGAGTGGTGGTCTCTGTGAATTGTACCTGCTCAAACTTCCTCTTCAGATTGTTAGGGTTTGGCTCAATATAAGCGAGTATGGTCGCCTTTCCCTTTATGATATCCCTCATTTCTTATCGGAACTCGTCCATCTCCTGCCGGAAATATGCCTTCTAGTCTGAGAGTAGGTGGGCGAGATCATCAAGGGATCGGTTCTTATAGAAGGGTGGATGAGAACCAAACGATTTGCCTCGCTGGAAATGAGGTTGTTGCTGGTACTAGTGAGGGGGAGGTAGAGTGAACTGTTGAGGCTGTTGCTGCCTCCACTGTTGTCCTTGATGGTAGGGACGAGGACCCTATTGGTAATTTTGTAATGGCTAGGAGTACTAGGGCTACTGCTACAGCTGGCTATTCTGTCTACCTTAAGATGGAGGTTACTACTGGGATGAAGTCCCTCTGGTAGACCACCAGAATATGGGTGATCACGACAGATCTTGAGCTGCAGTCGATCCTACCAAATCCCGTTGACTTCCATTAATAGCTCCTGCTTGTAAGGGGAAGGGGAAGAACTGTTAGGGGCTAATCCAGCAGATACACCACCATCTGAGTGTCCTGAGATGGTGTTGGATGGGAGTAGTGCTACAACTGCTAAACCAGCTCTGCATGAATGTGGTGAACCTGGAGGTACTGGGCAGAGTGCTGGGAAGAGCTGTTGCTGCTGTGATCAACCCGTGACCTGAGACGGAGTTGAGGAGCCGTATGTGCCTCTTGAAGACACATGATCTGGGTCTTCAGGTCACTAAGTGTCTGTGACAATTGATCTATCTTTGTTAGGCCCTAACACTGCTTCTTCTCTATGATCTCAATGTGGTCTAGCTTCTCACTAATAATCCCCATATCAGCTGCTAAAGACTATGCTTGTGTTGTTGTTGTTGCTGCTGACGAAGTAGATGGATCTACATCGACCTATGCTATCCTCTGATAGGACACAGCCTGTGGAAGGGGCTTCTCCTGTGTGTAGACTGAGTTTGGGACATCACCATGTAGTTTTCTGCCATCTCAAAGATGGCCTAGACTTGGTCTTCATCCTTGGTGAAATAGGACCCACCACATGAGGTATTAACAAGCCCCTGCAACTCCGATGTCATCCCATAAAAGAAACTCTGGACTAGATTGGGCATGGAAATCTCATGGTGTGGACACTGGTCAATAATCTCTCTAAAGTGATCCCATGCCTCATGAAACTACTTGTTGGGAAACATAGTGAAATTGTTGATCAGATCTCTAGTTACGTTTGTCCGACCAAGTGGATAATACTTGTTCAAGTACTCGGTTCGGAGTTGCTCCCAAGTGGGAACATATCTCCTCAAATGTTTCAGCCAGTAGTCTACTCTGTCAACTAGGGAGAAAGGGAATGCCATCGTCTTGATGGTGTCCTCGTCCACAAATCTGTCATGGAGAGTGCTGCAGATCATCTTGAACTCATGCAAGTGCAGATGCGGCTCCTCGCCACTGGTTGGTCTCGGTTGAGGCTCTCCTCTGTCTGCTCGCATCTGTGCCAATTCTCTACGAACCTCTGCCATAAATGCTCCCTGATCACTAATCTGTCTTTGCATCGTCTCTAGGGAGGCTAGGAGTGTGTTGTTGATGGCACCCTAATCAATAGCATATGTAGAACCCTAGAGTGATCATCGATGTGTGCCTTACTGTTGTTCATATCACGGGTCTTTGCAAAGGCAAAAGACCCAAATGTGATGTATTTGTCTATATGTGCTATTTTCTGGGTTTTAATTTTATATTTTTTATATGATTTTTTATTTTTATATTTTTATATTTGATTTTTTATTTCTGATTTTATATTTCTTTTTTATATTTTATATTTTTATATTTCCATTTTATTTTAATATATATAAAGAGTATGTATACAAGAGATGTGAGAGAGATAGTAAATATATAAAACTAGGTAAAAATAAGCCAAAATACAGGAAATAAAATATTTTCGTTTTTTTATATTTTCCTCATGTTTTTTATGTTTTTTTATATTTTGCAATTTTTTGATGTTTTTAAAGTCCAAAATACTTAAAATAGGGAATAAACTATATATTTGAAATGAAAATGGAGATGAAAAATATTAAACAGAGTCAAAAATTCTCCAAATTAATTTTCATATAAATATAATAATATAGAGAAAATTCAGAGAGAGAAAATTGATTTTTAGGTTTTTTTTAAAAAAATATTTTTATAAAGGTTTTAGGGGTTTTTCAATTTTTTAGAGTTTTCTTTGATTTTTTTATTAAAGTTGCAAAATACGTAAATAAATATAAAATATATTTTTTAGAATTTTTCAAAATGGCTTTATAATTTTTATGTATTTTCTAATGCAAACGATGACAAAAATGCATGTTTTTGATTTTTTATAAATAATAAAGTGCTTCAAAATGCAAATTAAAAATATGCATGTGAAAGATCAATGCAACAAGAGCTTAAGTATTTTTTTCGGATTTTTTTGAAGTTTATAGTTGCATGAAATAAATACAAGAAACAAAGAGAAACTACACTACTAACAAGGGCATATATGTAAATAGGAGAAAATCCATGGGCCAAAGTGTAAATTTCAAAAAAAATATAGCACGCCTACAAAAAGTTAATGGAGCAAATATAAATACGCAAATATGTAAGGTCCTCCCAGCAAAATCACTAAAATCATGTGTATAAACACGTGCACCCCTGGTGAGGATTGAAATGTAACTTTCAAAAAATATAAGGGATTACTTACGAAATGTCCAAAAATTATAATTGCATTAAAAAGTTCGAGAACTGAACAGAAACAATAAAATCCCTAGGGTACCAGCCGCAAAATGTCACCTCACGTGAAGCATCACGTGAGGTGACGTGGCCGAGGACCGAAATGCAATAATGGGAAGCTTGGTGGCCTTTTGCAAATTTTATAAAATAAAAATAACTCCAAATGAAATTTTATGTTCCGAACAATAAATACAAAAATTGGCAAGGGAACAAGTACAAAATACCCACGCCTATACATGAGTGGATGGCTGGAACTACTTTACTAAGACACGTGTCGCTCTCGTGACAATCGATACTAGTTCGCGAGATACGGCTGGGATTAAATCCCAGATTGGGATCGTACAGCTCTGGCTCAGCAAATCAAACGGTAACTTCTCGATCTGAGGCACCTTGATGATAAGATGGCAAAGAAGGCTGGTCGACGAACTGGGAAGAACTCTGCCACTGCAAAGTTCCTCTAGCGAGATCTTTCTTCTCATGCAGTCCTTTCTGCTCCAAAATGGTGCCCAACGCTCCTGCAATTCTTCTCTAGATATTGGTGGCTCCAAAATGGCTCGATTGCCACTGGAGCATGCCGGCGGAAGCGGAGGAGCAAAGAACCCCCATCAACCTATGGTAACTTCCAAAACGACCCTCCAGTGATCCTTTGGCTTCAAACCTGCACAGGAGATAGATGGGGTCAAGGGCAAAATGCCTCGACCCTATTAGAAGGGAAATGGGGTGCGGGAAACACTAGATGGGAGCTCATCGGACGGGCTCAGGCGAGCTATGGATGAGGCATAAACATGCGAAGGAACCTAAATCTAAGAGCAAAGATTGAACAAAAACATTAAAATTAATCTAAAAATTCAATGAAAGCAAAGAAAAAAAGGATCTCAGTGGACTGAACCACAAGATAGGACCTCTACGCTGGCGAAGCAGTGGAGATAGGTGGACCACCTCCAAGAACTTCATTGAAGCTCGCTCCAAGCAGCTGGAAATGCACTTGTCACACGCGTGAGTCAAAGCCAACTTAGAGGAATGCATGACTAGGGAAAAAGGGGTTCAAAGAGAAATGGGAAACTCAGAGGTGGTTTTGAACAAGTGACGAATAGGGTCTGAATAACGAGGCGAATCGCGAGATGCAGCAACTCAATCCAGGAAAACATCCTTGGGCGTGTAAGCTCGATTATAGAGGAAGAAAAGCCAAGAAGACATCATCGAGAAAGGTGCAAGATGCGATCACCAAAAATCGGAGAAACCGAGGAAAAAGACTTTCTAGCAAGCAGCAGAGGGGGGGTCAAACAGTTGACCAATAGTCATTTGTCCGAGCCACCTGGTTGGTCGACGTGAACCAACCTGGAAAAACCTCCTGGGAAAGAATTAAAAAATCAATTAAAAACAATAATTGATTTTCTTTATTTTAGATTATAAAATGAAAAATATCTTTTATTTTCTGAGTTATTTTATTATGATTTTTTTAGGTTTAAAATTACAAGTTCCTCTTTAAGAGCTATATATAGGTATATTTATCTATATATTTTAATATTTTATTTTTATTTTTATTTTATATTTTTAAATTTTAGTAATTTTGTTTATTATTTTATATATTTATAAATTATTTTTATAAACTTAAATATATTTTCATTTTTATTTTTCTGATGTTTTATGTATAATTAAATAAATAGATGTATAATCTACAAAGGTATAGTTGTAGGTATTTCATTTATGTGTTTTGTACAAATATTTTATTTTTATATTTTCTTAATGTTTTTATTCCTATTTTAATATGTACATATATTATAGATAATATTTAAAAATTATAAAAATATAAAATTATAAAAATAATGAATGATAAATAAAACGAATATGTTAATCGGTACAAGTATACAATAGGGGTCCAAAACCTAACTTACAAACCATAACTCCAAAAAATATGAAACCACCTTCACTAAATATCTTATTAAAAGTTATATCCAATTCATGGTGATTTTGATATATTTTGAGTTTTTGTTTGAGGGATATGGGTCTGGGAAGTTGGGATTTTGGAAACTTATTCTGAGTACATTTTGTACATTGTATATTATTTTTGTATGAAATCAATTTTACATTTTTTTATATTTAGTTATCTACAACTTTAATTTCAAAGTTTCTTTATTTGAAGTATAAAAAGTGGAACTAAAAATAAGTCCCAAAATGAATAAAGAATGAATTAAATAAAATGGATTTTTATTGGTTTTTGGCCCTTATCTGCCCCTACTTTATTCCTTATCGACCTAGTCATCGAGAATCCTAGGTCTCGGGATTTCGGGTCATAAAATATTTTCAATATTTTATTCTTTTATTTTATTTTCTTTATTCTATAATTTTGTCTTTTAAAATCGTATTTTATACACTATTTACAACACAATGCATGAATGCTAAAATGCTTGAATTAATGGTATTTACACGTATTTAGTAGGTTTTTAAGGCCAAAATGATAGAATAAAGATGATAAAATGGAGATTCATCATCCCCTTATACTTACATTTGATAGTCCCTAGCAAACACTTATGCAATAAGTACAGAAAAGAAAAACAAAGAAAAAAGAAATATGGATTAAATTTAATATTCAAACTTGTCTTCATAAAATCAAAGTTTGGAGCTTAAGCTGGACTTTTGATGTTTAGTGCGGGACGGACCTTAATGGGAACCAGATTTGAAATCCAATAACCTTCGAGAATCCCAAAGCCCTGCTCAAGTCTCCTCAATAGCCAGGTCAGAATACTTCAACTCATGCGCAAACCTTATGACTATGAATCTGACTCATACAGTGTAAGTGATGGTGGCTCTCCCCAACTGAAAGGACAAAGAGACTGACTTCTCCATAATGACAACCCAATGATTTCCCGATCCAATAACTCATTCCTCGAGGAGCAGGGTATTCCCTTCTAAGTTCAAGTGTCAACCAGCTCAAGAGGAGGGGGTGAAGAGAAGAATGAATGGTAGCCAGTGTAGTTACCTATCCTAGGATGCAAGACCAGTGTAGTCAAGTCATACAACTGCTAGCTCACATAATTTAACTTTGAAGCTCAAGCTTGCTTATTGACTATAAAAATATATACACTCTGGCAGGCATTTTTATTTTTGTACAGGCATGTCCACTTTTTTGAAGTTTTTACTTTTTTTGTTTTTTTTTGAAATACTATATACAACAACATTTACATAAGAGTTTTTCCTCTTAAGCCAGTAGACTATCCCTCTTTTTGAGTTTTATTGCAACCCACACTCTCCTATCTTCAAAACTCATCATCACTGGATGGGTTGGGGTGCACTTCCCTCCCTAGAGAAGGACAAATGTTTCCACTTGTGTGCGTCTCATACCGACAAATCCAACCCCCTCACCGCTCCAACTGAGTTGAGCCAAGTGAAAGGTGCAAGTGTCCAAGTTAGGTCATTATCGACAAGAGTCGTGTTATGTGCTCCAAAATACTCTACTTAGGCAGTCAAGAATCCATTGAACCAAGTCTTGTTATCCTCAAAGAATTAAGTCAACTAGACCTGAAGTACCTCAATTCCAGTTCCTATAAGGTTTCTGTTAATTAGGTATATTTTAAGGTCCAACCAAGCTCCAATCTTCATATTTTACTTAGACTTGTTCAACTATCAAACTCAATCCGAAAAATGCTAATGCCATGCGAATGCTATGCAAAATGCAGGAAAATATTTTTGTGATGCGATTTTTAAAAGATTTTGAACTTTTTATGGATTTTTGAAAATATAATGCATATGCATTTTTTTTGGTATTTTAAAAAAGATTTTTCAAATGTTTTTGTTATTTTAGTTTTGTAAATGTGTTTGGAGATTTTTGAAAACAAAAGAATTGTATCCAAAAGCTAGGTACAAATATTTACACAAGGATGCATCTTATGTTTACAAGAGTTTGGTTTTTAAGAATTTACAAGGGGTAAGTGCTCAATTTTATAGATACATATAAAGAATTTTAAGGTGATGTATATATTCCTTAAACTTATTTGAAATCATTTTTCAAATAATTTGAAAAACTTATAGTCCACATAATTTTTTCACACTATTTTTACAAATATGTACACATATTTGAAAATCATTTTAGCAAAGGTTTTCCAAACAGTATGTATAGATTTTTCAAATATTTTTACAACCATTTTTCAAACCATTTGCAAATCTTTTTCAACATTTTTATTTCATACAAAGAAAATGATTTTGCAAACAAAATATTTTTACAAAGTTTGAAAATATGTAACAAAATGTTTTCTAAATAGTTTTCAAAAGATTTTTTAAAAGGATTTTCAAACTATTTTTCAAACAATTTGCAAAAAAATATTTCACCTGGTTTATTAATCAGTAAATATAAAAGAATTTGAGGAATAATCAACATCTTTTTATTAAGGTTTTTAATGAATTTTATATGTGTAATCATGCATAATTATTGATAAAAATACAAAAGTACATGTTATGGCTAAAGTATATACGACCCCCCTATACTTATCTTGAGTTATGAGCTCTTAGATTAGAGAGAAAAAAAGAAAACATACTCGTACTGAGTATAGAAAAGTATAAAGAATAAATGAATGAAGAAATAAAGGAATGAATAAGAAGTTGATCGTCCCCCTATACTTAGGATCTAATAATCCTAAGTATAGCAGACTATATACAAAGTAGTGAGGGTCAAGGGTGGGAATGAACAGATCATACTCAGACTGTCTTCCATTATACATAGGGTAAGATATCCCTAAGTACAGACAAGAAGAGGAGACAATGGGGAGGATCAAAGAATAGAAGCAACTCGGAGTGCACACCCCCTATACTTAGGACAGAGTACATCCTAAGTATAGAAGACTGACAAAAAGGAGTGACACACTTTTTGGTAGATAAAGAAGATAGAAGAGAAAAATAAGAAAGAAGACAAGAAGAAAAGAGATGAGAAGATGGAAAAAGATAGAAGAGAGAATGCACACACCACTCCCCCTATACTTAGGTAAAAAAAGCCCCTAAGTATAGACAACAGAAGTGATGAAACAGATGACGAATGAAACACTCAGCTCATCCACCCCCCCTATACTTAGGACAAAGTACGTCCTAAGAAAGGCATAAGCAAGAATGGGGCGGGTGAGTGAAACGATAGAGGACTGAGGTAAATGAAAGTGAATATACAACAAAGATGGATGTACAAAGGATCAAGAAGGTAGAAAGCAAACCTTCTTGCCGGACCGTTGAGGTATAGATCTAGTAAGGTGCAGGTCGACATTGGGGTCCTCAGATGACACAAACCGATCAGAGTCGACAGGGTAAGGGTCCTCAGTGGCCCTAGGGTGTGAAGGCACATACGGGTCAGTGGAAGAAGTAAAGCTACGTCCGGTCTTGGGAGTCCCGCTAATGTCATCGTGAGAAAGGATAAACTCATCATCGGAAGAAGTGTAGTCAGTGTTGTCATGTGAGTCTCATCCATGTCAAAACCAAAAGGAATGAACTCATCAATGGAAGTAGCCAAACTATATTTGTACTCAAGAATCTCAACCGGGTCATCTTTCTCATCAAAAGGCCCTAATTCTTGAATAAAAGAAACCAAATCAAATCCGGCCGTTGTCTCATCTGAATCTAAGTGAATAGGAATGGACTCATCAGTGTAAGTAGTCAAGTCATGTACATTCTATCTAGTCTCTGAATCTGCCCTCCGCTCATGGTATCAATCGTGTAAATCCCGCGGATGTCATCAACACAACGCCAAGTCCCAAAAGAAGGAACTTCGAGGTCCATGATGTCCAAGTCTTCCTTTTTGGAGAGGAATTGTTGGGTCTCAGTGGAATCCAACATGCAACGAAAGTCTCTAATGGTCTTGTCAAAGTCATGGTCCTTAGGGTTAGCCAAGATAGGTGAGGTTACATCAGGTGCAGGTCTATGGTCAACAGTGGGTGCAGTGATGACCACCTTGATCTCATCAACAGGACGAAAGCGAATCTCTCCTGATCTGTACTCAATAATGACTCGCAGAGGCGAGGAATGGTCATCGCATGATGACTGGAGAGTGTTCCCCTGTGGAGGTCTCTATGGGCAATACAACAAAATCAATATTGTACATCATGCCTTGAATTGAAATGATGGCATTTTTCAAGGATACCCTTCATCCTCTTGATTGATCCATCGCCAAACAGTATTATCATCCTGGTCATCTTTAGAGGCCCTAAGTGAAGAGATTGTACCAACGAGAAGGGTAATATGCTAATTGAAGCATCGTTGTCTAGGAGAGTGTGATCACATGTGAAGTCAGAGATGGTGCAGCTAATGAATGGTGTAGCAGTGTTCTTTTTCCTAGGAATGGGACGATGTGTGATGACATGGCCAGTGGCCATGGTATAGATAAGACGCTCAGATTTGCTCCTCTACTTTCTCTTCTTGGGAAGAGGGAGCAGATAAATTAGTCATGGCCTGCTGAATTGGCGCACGGATGATCTCATGAATGGTGTCCACCACTTCGGGTTCAGTCAGTAATTTTTAAAATTTTTGGACCTCCTCCAAACAAGGAAGAAGGTCAAATTAATCATATACACAAGGAATGTCAATAACAGTCTGTACAACGGCATTCTCAAGGTCAAAGTGGGACAAGATGTGAAAGGTTGTGTGGGTGAATGATCTAGCAGATGTGCACTCTCCTCTTAGTCTGAGTCAACCAAAGGTCTCCCAAACTCTTTTTGGATTTTTGAATTTTTTTCTCAATTTTTTTTGTTTTGGGCCATTGTAAACTCTCATGGAAATCCTCAAATGAATCCGAATCCTCAAAGAATGGAGCGACGTGTTAGATCTTTTTACGCTAATTATATCATTCATCCTTGAGTTCGTATGCTCTATCATCTGATTCAAGGTCTCAAGTGTGGACATCATGAAAGGTGACTCCAAAATCTCAGGATCGGGTGAGTCGGACGTGGGTGACGGGTGTGGACAAAATCACATTCCAGATCAGGCTTCTCAAGGACGAACGGGTTGTCGAAATGTGAGGGTGATGATGGTGGAAATGATTGGTGAAGGTCAAAGTATGCATCCTGAAATAGTGGTTGGTCGGATATGTAAAAAATCAAGAGCAAAGTCCTCCTGGAAAAAGAGAGGTGGACCGACTGGAGTGAATGAGGGATCCGCAAAGTCCAGATGAAATACGCTCCAGTCGGCCATCTCCGAAACAAGAGAAAATGATTAGGAGAACATGATGGTCAAGTCAAGAGATGTATGAAGAAAGGTGTAAGTGCGCAGAAGTAATCTAGGATATACACAAGCAATCACAAGCAAACTCACACAATACAACCCCTCAATTCACCTACTCAACTCGGTAGAGATCGTAAAAGAACGGTCTTTTTATCTTGTTTGTTTAAGAATTAGGTGAGAGGTCCAAAAGTTATACAAGCACTTAGGTTGGCTTAGATGGAATTTGGGCATTAAACTTAGTGTGTACACGAGAAAGTACAATGAAGACAATGAGGGGATTACTCGCCCCAAGACAAGATTTTTTTCTTTTTGTTATTTTTTAGAGTCAAGTAATATTAGGAGTCCCAATTTTATTTGTTATCACTTTTTTTGGATCTTTAGTGAGAAATGCATGTGCCTAACGAGGAATCAATTTTACTTAGCACATAGGTGATCAAAATTAGAGGTAGAGAGGCGGAAAAGAAATGCAAACGGTAAAATGATGATGAATGCTAAATCGTAAATGCTCAACTTGCCTCCAGCATTCTACATGCAAAGATGCTCAACAGAATTGAAACCTACACTATATGCAAATGCAAGCCGATGAAATCGTCCTAACTTCCAGAAATTGCTATTAGTGTGAAGAACCGATGCTAATGACTTAGAATAGAACTGAAGTGTCCGGTCTTGGAGTCTCCTCGGTGCCCACCACAATGGGTCCTGCAAGAGCTGTATGGAGAACTCTCGCGGTGTGGTGGTTCTGAGACTTAGTGAGAAGCAATTCAAAATTTGACTAAGTCCAAATGATCTATAGGCACTGGCAAATATATTAAGTGTTTGGACCTAATTCTATCGACAAGCAACTCCTAAAGCTAAGGCTCAATCACACAAAATAAAGAAAACAAAATCAGGAAATAAATGAAAAAAGGCAATGAAAACGCGACGAAACTACGGTGAGCCCCCAAGTGAACAAACACTTGGAAATTGGG
Organism: Ottelia alismoides; assembly: GCA_037367405.1. Classification (NCBI taxonomy): domain Eukaryota; kingdom Viridiplantae; phylum Streptophyta; class Magnoliopsida; order Alismatales; family Hydrocharitaceae; genus Ottelia; species Ottelia alismoides. The sequence continues at coordinate 115,598 of JAZKJV010011014.1, forward strand.
CCCGAGTTTCCAAAGTCCTGAGTACATGTATTATTACAATAAATAATGGTCTCTCTCTATCACTTAAATTACACAAAATAAATACAACAAAATATGCTCAAATGTGACTCTCTTCTCAAGCCCTCCCAACCTCATGTGATGTTAGGTTAGAAATCTCCTACCGCCTTCATGTGGGTACGTAAGCACCTTGGGTAGAGCGCCTCCCTCGATCTGCGGTTCCTTGCACAAAGTCAACAAGAGAGGGTGATTGGACAAGTCAAACAATTATATCAAATAAATGAGCAAATAAATAAGACAAAATATAGACATATAATCACAATCAAAAAATGAAATCTTAATCTAAACATTGTTGCTCCCCGGGAATGGTGCCATTTGTTAATCGAGATTTAGCGAGGGTTAAAATGTCACACACAAGGCAGAGATAAAGTCGCTATGACAACCACTCACGAAACCCCTATTAGTCAACAATTAACCCACAATAATGATCAAACAATGAAAAGCAAGATGTGGAGTTAAAATTTATTACAACTCTATAAAAGATGTGTATAGTGCAAATAATGCAGAGGTCGAACACAAGGAACAAGCAGGAAGATCAGGGCAAAGAATGCTAAAAAAATGAATGTGTTGTATTTTTATATATATGTTATTTTTATGGGTTTTTTATTTTATATTTTTATTTGATTCTATACTTTTATATTTGATTTTTATATTTCCTTTTTATATTTTATATTTTTATATTTACTTTTTCTTTTAATATATATATAAAGAGTATATATACAAGAGATGTAAGAGAGCGATAGTATATATAAAAAATAGGTAAAAATAATCCAAAATACAGGACAGAAATTTTTTTATTTTTTATATTTTTTCTAATATTTTTGTGATTTTTCTTTATTTTTGCAATTTTTTTGGTGTTTTTTAAGTTCAAAATACTTAAACGGGGAATAAAATATACAACCGAAATCAAAATGAAGATGAAAAATATTAAACAGAGTCAAAAATTCTCCAAATTAACTTTCGTATAAACATAATAATATAGAGAATATCCAGAGATAGAAAATAGATTTTTAGGATTTTTTTTAAAGATTTTTATACTTTTATAAAGGTTTTAGGGATTTTTTAATAATCTAGAGTTTTCTTTTATATTTTTTTAGTGATTTTTGGTCTAAAGTTGTAAAATATGTAAATAAATATAAATATATTTTTTGGAATTTTTCAAAATGTTTTTATAATTTTTATGTATTTTCTAATGCAAACAAGGATAAGAATGTACATTTTTTATTTTTTTTAATTAATAAAATGCTTCAAAATGGAAATTAAAATTATGCACATGAAAGATCAATGCAACATGAGCTTAATTCTATATTTAGATTTTTTCAGAAGTTTATAGATGCATGAAATAAATACAAGAAATAAAGAGAAACTACACTACTAGCAAGGGCATATATGTAAATAGCAGAAACTCTAGGGGATAAAGTGTAAATTTCACAGAAAATATAACACACCTATAAAAAATTAATGGAGCAAATATAAATACGCAAAACCGCAAGGGCCTCACCGTAAAATCACCAAAATCACATGTATAAACATGTGCACCCCTGATGAGGACTGAAATGTAATTTTCCAAAACCTAGAGGCTTACTTGCAAAACGTCTAAAAAATATAACTGCATTAAAAAGTTCGAGGACTGAACAAAAATATTAAAAGCCCCAGGGGCCTAGCCGCAAAATGTCACCTCACATGAAGCGTCATGTGAGGTGATGTGGTCGAGGTCTGAAATGCAATAATGGGAAGCTTTGGGGCTTTTATGCAAATTTTACAAAAAAAATAAATGCAAATGAAAGTTTATGTTCCGAACAGTAAATACAAAAATTATTGAGGGAATAAGTGCAAAATACCCACGCCTATATGAGGGCGGACAGCTGGATCTGCTTTACTAAGACACATGTCGCTCTTGTGACAGTCAATATCGATTAGTGAGATACGGCTGGGATTAAATACCAGATCAGGATTGCACGACTCTAGCTCGGTGAATCCAACAGTAATTGCTCGATCCGAGGTGCCTTGATGATTTGGTGGCGAAGAAAGCTAGTCGACGAACTGGGAAGAACTCCGTCGCTACGAAGTTCCTCCGGCGAGATCTTTCCTCTCCGGTGGTCCTTTCTGCTCCAAAATGGCGCCCAACACTCCTGTGGTTCTTCTCTAGTTGCCGGTGGCTCCAAAATGGCCAAGCTGCAACCGGAGCGCGCTGACGGAGGTGGGGGAGCAAAGCACCAATAGGAACCTCCGACGACTTCCAAAGTGACCCACCAGCAATACTTTGGCTTCAAACCTGCACATGAGATAAATGGGGTCGAGGGAAAATGCCTCGACCCTATTAGAAGGGAAATGGGGTGCGCGAAATACTAGATGGGAGCTCGCCGAACGAGCTCAGGCGAGCTTTGGATGAGGCATAAACACGCGAAGGAACCTAAATCTAAAAGCAAAATAAAATGAAAACATTAAAACTAAGCTAAAAATGCAATGAAAGCAAAGAAAAAAGGACCTTAGTTGACAGAACCATGAGATAGAACCTCTGCGTCGGTGAAGCAGCAGAGATAAGTGAAGACCGCCAAGACCTTCGCCGGAGCTCGCTCCAAGCTGCTGGAAACGTGCCTGTCACACACGTGAGTCAAAGCCAACTCATAGGAACTCACGACTAGGCAAAAAGGGGTTAAAAGAGGAATGGGAAACTCAGAGGTGGTTTTGAACAAGTAACAGACAGGGTGTTAAGAACGAGGCGAATCGCGAGATGCAGCGACTTAATCCACAAAAAAATCCTTGGGCGTGTAAGCTTGATTATAGAGGAAGAAAAGCCAAGAAGGCATCATCGCGAAAAGGTGCAAGATGCAATCTCCAAAAATCAGATAAATTGAGGGAAAAAATGTGCTGACAAGCAGCAGAGGGGGGGTCAGATAGTTGACCAACGGTCAACTGTCCGAGCCACCTGGTTGGTCCACGTTGACTAACCAGGAAAAACCTCCTAGAAAAGAATTAAACAATCGATTAAAAATAATAATTGATTTATTAATTTTAGGTTATAAAATGAAAACTACTTATTATTTTCTAAATTATTTTATTATGATTTATTATTTATTTATTTATTTGAGGTTTAAAATTACAAGTTCCTTTTTAAGGGCTATATATAGGTATACTTATCTATATATTTTAATGTTTTTTATTTTGTATTTTTAAATTTTATTAATTTTTTTATTAGTTTATATATTTATGACTTCTTTTTTAAACTTACATATATTTTTATTTTATTTTTCTGATTTATTATGTATAATTAAATAAATAGATGTATGATCTATATAGGTATATCATCTATGTGTTTTATACAAATATTTATTTTTATATTTTCTTGAAGTTTTTATTAATGTTTTAATATGTACATAAATTATAAATAATATTTACAAAATTATATAAATATAAAATTCTAAAAATAATGAATGATAAATAAAATAAATATTTTAATCGATAGAAGTATACAATAAGGGTCCAAAACCTAACTTTCAAACTGTAACTCCAAATATTATTAAAACATATTTATTTAATATCTTATTAAAATTTATATATAATTAAATGTGATTTTTTTTATTTTGAGTTTTTATTTGAGAGATATGGGTTTGGGAAGTTGGGATTTTGGAAACTTATTTTGAGTATATTTTATACATTTTATATTATTTTTGTATGAAATCAATTTTGTATTTTTCTATATATAATTATCTACAACTTTTATGTTAAAAGTTTCTTTATTTGAAGTATAAAAAGTATAAATAAAAATAAGTCTCAAAATGAATAAAGAATGAATTAAATAAAAGGGATTTTTATTGGTTTTAAGCCCTTATCTCCCCCTACTTTATTTCGTGTCAACCTAGTCATCGAGATGCCTAGGTCTCAGGTTTTCAGGTCATAAAATATTTTCAATATTTTATTATTTTTCTTTTCTTTTCTTTATTTTATAATTTTGGCTTTAAAAACCGTATTTTATACACTATTTACAACACAATGCATGAGTGCTAAAATGCATGAATTAATGGTATTTACACAGATTCACTAGGGTTTTTAAGACCAAAATGATAAAAAAAAGATGATGAAATGGAGATTCATCACTACTTGATCAATTCAATCTGTTAAGGAAGTCTTGTACTGCTTACCGGCTACCTAGAGAAGTCCCCACTGGAGAACAACTATCCACAAGACCTGCAATCTGAAATATGTTCATGTATGGCTCTAGCCTCTGGTGTGGATCACTCACTCACTCACTCTCTCTCTCTCTCTCTCTCTCTCTCTCTCTCTCCTACAAACAAACCAACCAATGAGGGTGACTCTCCCCCAAAACAAAGATTTTAAATGAGGTGAATTTTAGGGTCAAGTTTACATTAGCAGTCTCAATTTTATTGTTTTCTCTTTTTTAGGTATTTTTCAAATAAAAACAATGCTTAATGAATTTTTCGATTTCCTTTTGTTATTTTGAGTCGGAAAATTGTGGAAGTCAAAAAAGTCGATGCGTGATCAAACACAATGATGTATGCAAAGATAGAAAAAAGTGCATGTCTTCAACACTCTACATGCAGGGTGATCCGTGCATAAATTTAAAGACTGAAAATAAACTAATTGTATGATGCACGAAGAGATCACCCTTAGACTAGTAATTTCTATTGATCGTGAACAACAGTAGCTAGATAATCGAATCGAGCCTAGAGTCCGATCTTGAGAGTCACTCGATGCCTGCCACAACAGAACCTGCTAGCATTGTATGTGACTCCTCACGATGCATGGTCTCAAATCCAATTAAGATAATTTTTTGATTTATTTTTAGCTAGGTCCAATTATGATCTATAGGTACAAGCAAGCACTTAGGATTGGGCCTTAGCTAATTACGTCACAATCAATCAAAATCCCAAGTCCATGGGCTAAAACTTTGTGAATCAAATAGAAAAAGAATGCGACCAAACAAAAATCATGAAAAATCCGATGAGGTCCCCTGAGCACACTGGTGCTCGGTGAAACAGATTCTGATATGTCCAAGTCCAACAAGAGTCCAAGTGTCTAAATTATTACAATAATAAAGAGTTTGCTAAAAAATAAACTAATCTATATGCTATAACTTATTCTTGCTCCTCTCTGCTCCTCCTCAAGTGTGCTTTACTCCAAAGTTTCCTTGGGCGATTCCTCGCACAAAAAGCAAAGAAGAGATAGGTCAGAAAATAGTTATATCAAATAGAGGTAAATATAAGAAAAAAATCGAAAAATGACTACTAAGTTGTGTTCCCCGACGACGGTACCATTTTGATGATGCGCCCTGCGACTCGGGTTAGAAGATCAAATAATCAAGGGTCGTTGTGACCCGAATCACAAGGAGCAATCAGTAAGAAGAAGAAAAACCACTAAAGCCAAGAGATAAAGCAATCAAGCACACAAAATGTAAGCGGTCTTCGCTATTTATTTTTACCTGGTATAGCAACAATGGTCGAATACAAGGAGCACGAAAGTATACAAAGTAGTCACAATTTAGTAATGGAATAATATATTTTTGGTGGTTTTAATTTTTGCAAATTTTTATATTGTTAATAAAGGACTAAAATCAACAAATAAGGAAGTCATGCATACACAATTTGTTTGTATTTTTCTTTGTTGCTACAAATGCTCAAAAAATCCAAGTAAAAATATTTTTGAATTGTTAATATTTTAAAGTGTATTCGAAATGTTTGTGGAGTTTTACAAATGTTTTTCTGATTTTATAAAATTAAAAAGTAGAAGGAACTAGAAACAGTGCCCAGCCAGGACTAAATTGCAAACTAAAATTGCTTAAAATGCTCTAAAGCCTTGGGGGATAATTTTAGATAAAATAGATACAAAACCTACAAACATGAACTAAAATGATATTTTTTATTTTTATGAATTTTATATGATTTTTATAATATTTTAAAGGATTTTTAGTTTTAGGGATTTTATAGGGAATTTGCAAGCCAAAACAATACAGGAGTTAAAAACACAAAAAGACACATATACGAATTTTTATAGATTTTTTCAAGATATTTTTGTAATTTTTATGGGTTTTATACTTAGATATGATACTTTTTAGAGGTTTTTTATTTTTAGAAAATAGGAAATGCAACGAAATTATTCACAAAAATTATCATAAATACTACATGTCAACAGAAGCCAACAATAATTTTTAGCAATTTTTTGGGATTAATTACATATTTATTAAATTAAATTAAATACAGGTAGTTTGTAGGGACCTACGAGCAATTAAAATAAAACATTAGGCTAAACAGGGCCCAAGTGGCAAGAAGTCCAGGCAAACATGCGCACAACACGTCATCTAACCTCACAAGGGTACAATTGCAGTTCTCAAAACATATATTTCAATCAGTAAGCTGCAGTGAGTTTAGTACTTGACATGCAAATAACCCAATAAAACACGTGTGATCGCACGTGACTTATAACTCGCCAGGACTAAAACCTAAATATAAAAAATGCAAGGGTTTGATTGTAAATTATTTAAAGTAAATAAAGTGCGACAAATATTTACATGACTAATCAAACAATCGCAAAATAAGGAAGGGCCTAAGTACAAATTACCCTTTACTAAAGCACGATCCAATAGTCTGGAGCGATCCACTTAAGGATGGGTGGTCAGAATCGAGGGATACCCCTTCAGCGATGGACGGTTCTGGATGAGAATCTCATATGGATCTGACGATCCGGATACTCAAGACTAGATGAAGACTGAAGGTCGAGAAGATGCCTATAAGAACCGGCTAATATCTCGCCTCCAATGAGTTTTGACAGGCCAATACGCACGGCAAAAGCATCCTCTCCGGAACTTCTTTGATGGGGGAAATGCTGCAGAGGTCCGTCCGCAACTGTGGAGTGGCTCAGAAGGGACCAAGACCGCTGAATAGGTCATGGCTAAGAATGTCGACCTGAAGCTATTGTGCATGGATGGTTCAGCCTCCCGATGAAGTCCTTTAACGCACCAACCTGCACAACTAAATAAAAGGGTCAAGAGCAAAGTGCCTCAACCCATAAAACAACGAAATGGGAGGCGGTTGGGTCGATGTGTGGCCCTTCGGTGAAGCGACGGAGGAGGTTCGAAGTCTCGTTCATGGGCGAAGCGAGGTGGATGGTTGGACATAGAATGTGGCAAGGAGTCTAATGGAGGTGGTCGGCTGCTCAGAGTGGCAAGGGGATGCTCCGGCTAAAGTAAGCGGAGCTCGGAAATGGATGCTCTGCTACTGGACAAGGAACGGATGAAATGCGAGAAACCAACGAAAATAACGTACCTAATGAATGGAATCGTCTAGGTTGGAGGTCAGAGACCTCCAGGGGTCATGGCCTCGATGGGTCGACGAGCCAAAGGCTTGGCTCACCTCGTGGTAGAGCACAGCAGAGGAACCACCAGATCTGGGGCATTACAGCTCAAACACCTCCCTATACGAAGCCCCTCGCGTGCTGTCACTCACGGAAAGTCGACGGAGGTCATCGGACGAAGAGCGGCCACCAAAGATACAGAAGAAGGAGCTGCTCTAGGGGACTTTTTATGCGGCAGGGTTCGAGAAAGATGGAGTCGGAGCATGCGAACTAAGGGGCGGATGCCTAGGACTTGCATCGGGTGTGAGTTTAGGATCCACCACCTCTAATCAGAGTCGTTGGTCGAAGATGAACTTTCTCGGATTGCGTTGGTATAATTCGGTGAAAAGTGGAGCAAACTCGGTTCGAGGAAAAAGGTGACAGGGAGGTTAGTTGGCCGAGGTCAACGATGCTGAGGTGGGCCAATCAGGATCGGCCGAGGATGCGGACAAAAAAGGGTAGAAGACAAAATTGTGAGAAAAATAAAAATAAATGAATAAAAAATATTAAACAAATTTAAATTAAGAAAAGTGTATAAAAATTTAAAATGTTTATTATTTTTTGAAATAATTTCCTGTTATTCTTAATTATTTTTATGAAAATAAATGAAGGTATATACAATATATAATATTATAACATGTATAATATACCTATGTATTATGTACAAGCTTTTCTATTTTATTATTTTTATACAAAAACCTTTATTTTACATTTTATTTATTTATAACATAATTTTAGGATTATAAAATAATTTTTATTTGGTTTTTATAAATTATGTAATGGTATAGAATAAATAGTGAGTGTAAGATATATGAGTGTATTTTGTACAAGTAAGTGATCATCTTATTTTTTTATTTTATTTTTCTGATTTTTATTTTATTTTTATATTATTATTAATACTATATACAAGGGTATAAAAGAAATTAGTTTAATAAATAAATAAGTCATATGCACAAGTGTAGGAGATATATACACTACATTGTAGGCCATGTTTCACTCTACTTATTTTATTTTGTGATCAGGTCAAAGATTGACCTTCTCTTGAGGTTTGAGTCACTCTATATTTATTCTAGGGATTTTATCACTTGTGCCCCTCCGAGATATCGCAATATCAGTTATGCCCCTATCTTTTTTGTAATATCAGTTGTGCCCCTCAAAACTTCCACAATGATCACTTGTGCCCCTCGCGTTAGTTGCCGTCAATCCTCATCCTAAACGGCCGTTAATTTTGGGGATACATAGGTAATTAACTTAAAAATGAAGGGTAAAAAATATTTTTCTTCCCACTTTCGTCTTCTTCCTCCATCCAGATTCTTCGTCTTCTTCCTCCAGGCCCGCCTCCGTGCCCTTCCCCCTCCAGGCCCTCCTAGCTCCTCTCTTCACCTAGCTCCCCTCCGCCCCTGCACCCCCTCCCCCTCCCCGAGGTCCGTCCCGGCACCTCCCTCCCCTGCCTTCGCACCTCTCCCCACCCACACACCTCCCCCTCCGCCCCAAGGTCATCCCCCCACAGCTGCACCCCTCTGCCCCTGCACCCCCCTTCTCTGCCCCGATGCCCTCCCCTCCGCCTCGATGCCCTGCACATCGTGCTTCCCTCTGCCCCTGCACCCCCTTCCCTGCCCCGATGCCTTCCCCTCTGCCCCGATGCCCTCCGCCCCGATGCTCTGCACCTCCACCCACCGTGCTCCCCTCCGCCCATGCACCCCCCCTTCCCTACCCCGATGCCCCCTTCCCCGATGCCCTGCACCTCCACCCACCGTGCTCCCCTCCGCCCCTGCACCCCCTTCCCTGCCCCGATGCCCTCCGCCCCGATGCCCTACACCTCCACCCACCGTGCATACCTCCCCCTCCACCCCGATGTCCTCCCCTCCGCCCCTGCACCCCCCTTCCCTGTCCCGAGGTCCTGCCACGTACTCGCACCTCCCTCCAGTGGCTTCCCCAGCCCGCCGCCCCTCCTCCCTGGCCTGACCCCGTCAACCTCGAGCTCTGTTCCGAGCTCCTCCCCCAGCTCCTCCTCCGCCCCTCTTCCCCGGCCTAACTTCTCCAGCCCCATGTTCTGCTCCCTCCTCCCCAGATATGACCCTTGGTTTTATTTTGACCATAATACCCTTCTTAACCACATCATGGTTTGAATAAACCATGGTTATTTTAATTTTTTGACGGTCAATCTGACGGAAGGGGACAACTGATGACGGAGAAAGTTTTGAGGGGCACAACTGATATTACCAAAAAGATAGGGGTATAACTGAAATTGCGATATCTCGGAGGGCACAAGTGATAAAATCCCTTTATTCTAAATACCTCGTTCTTTTTAATTTTCTCTTTATTCTTTTATTTTACACCAATTAAGTGTTAATTATGCAATATTAACAAATACATGCCAATTGCTAAGTTATTATATTTACAGATATTTACATGATGTTTTGCCAAGAAAAAGAGCTAAAATAAATGAATAAAGAGTGAGAATCAGAGATTCATCATGCTCCTGTGGGGGTTCGGGGAGATCGGCGACGAGATGACGCCGAGTGTCTAGAGACAACAGCGGCTACATGGTGGCGGAACTCGCGAGGAGGTGGGTGATGCGACCGGCGATGAAGCTGCGGTGGTGGAGGTGGTCGGTCGGGGGCAACACACACCCCAGCGATCGGCAGTGCGACCCATGGAGTTGGAGATCGCCCCAAGCGCAAGGGTGTCTGGCAGAGGGGCTGGTGGAACGGTAGGCCTCCTGCTGATTGGAAGGGCGGCACCTGCTGCTTGAAATTTATTTTTGTTTTTTTGTAAATAACAGAAAGAAATTTTAGTAATATTTTTTAGCAATTTTTTAACCTTCAAAATAAACATTAAAAAAATATTTTTTATTATTTTTTATTTATTCCTGCAATAAAAATGTTAGAGATAAAATAATGAAATATTATTTATTTATTGTTTTATGAGATTGTAGGATCAAGATAAAATGAAATATTTTTTTAACCTACAATAAAGTAATTTGGAAAACACACTCAAGAATGTGGCTCGATCCGCACAAGTCAAAGAGGAATCAGTGGGTGAGGTTCCAGCGAAGGTGAGGGATCGAAACCAAGTCTCCGACCACCGTACGTAATCGAAGGTGAGAGATTGTGTACCGTAGAATGTGAAATGGAGAGGTTTGAGGGATGAGTGAAAAATCGGAAATTGACTCGGGATCGATGATGATGAATGGTTAAAACTACGGATCTAGATCTATACGATATTGAAAATAAAAACTACGCTATGATTACTCTAGATGAAACATGCAGAAAAATTGGATCTAACCTGAGGGAGGCGGGTGTCGTGATGGCCTCGATGATAACCGGTCCGCTGTCACCGGACGGCTTAGGGGCTGGGTTCCTCTATCGATCGATAGAATTTTTGGGAATGAGGCTCCTTCTCCACCAAAGATTAATTAAAGAATAATGAATGACAGGAGACCCATAAGAAGAAGAAGAAATTCAAAAAAGGAAGATATGTACAAAAAAGGAAGGAGTTTAGTGGTTGTTTAAATGAGTAAAATAAATAAATAAATTAGTCAATTAATTAAAAATTAAATTATTAATTAAATTAATTAATTAATTAATTAATTAATTAATTTGCAAAAATTAATTAGCCTCCTTAATAGGGGTTATTTAAGGTATACAATCAAATCTTATATTCATGGTAGGTTTTCAAATCAAATAGTTAAATAAATAAATCTAAAGTTCATAATTATATTAATTTATTTAATGTTATATATTGATTTTTTGGTGGTTTTTATATAAGGAGGTTAATGTTATATATCATATATATACATAATGTACATTATACACATGTACAAATAAGAAAATAATTTTATATGCAATTTTTTAAAAAAATTATTTACTTTAAATTAGTATGAACAAAATTTACAATTAATAAAAATATAATATGAACAAAAATAATAAAATAAATAAATACAATAGATGGTCAAATTGCAAAATTCACCCTAGAAAATTGACTTTTCAACCGTAATGTCAAAAATTATGAAATCACGACCATTTTAAAGATTATTTAATTTAGAGTGTAATGGAAGTAAGTTTAATTTAATTTGAGTTCGTATGGAGCCAGAATTGATCTTTCAGTTGTCACTTTATGACTTTTTTTAGTGTGGATACTTTTACTTTATATATGGTTTTACTTTACAATTATTTTTATTATTTAGAAAATATTTTTATTTACAACTATTGATAAGAAAAATATGTGATTTGAGGTCAATTATAGACAAATAAAATAGTGCACGTTTTATACAAATATGCAAAGAATAAAACGGAAAAAATATTTACAAATTATTTTTGGATATTAGATTAAAGATCCTATCTCCCTCTACTTTATTTCTGATCGAGAAGGCCAAGTATTAACATTCTCTCGGGATTCGGATCAGTTTGCAATTATTTCATAAATACATTCATTATTTTTTTACTTTCTTTTCTTTTTATTTTCTTCTTTATTCTTTTATTTGAATATAAAAAATGTTAAAATGCATATTTAACAAATGCATGTTGAATGATAACTTCATGAATTTAGTGGGTATTTACAGGTATTTGACTAAGGAAATAAAGCTAAAATAAAAGAATAAAGGTGATGAATCGTGGATTCGTCAGAGCCTCAGTTTTGTTGGGTAACAAAACTAAGAAGACATTGTGCCCTCTTATTTTTAACCTAGGGGATTTATTGTGTGTCGTAATCCCTCATGGATTTTTCCCCTCTTTCACATTGAGGAGATTTTCCCAAATAAAATTTCTCGTCTCTCTGTGGTTAATTGATTATTGAGCTACTATTATTGTGCTTGGTTCTCGTGTGGGGAATGTTTAGCTTCCGATCATCCTTTGCAGGACAGGTTAAGGGAATCTCTCAATTTTCCAACAATAAGATCAGTTCACTAATGCACAGAAGTCGCCACAAAAATAGTTATCTTTTGGATTTTTATTTTGATTGGACAATTATCCAAGCATACATGTAATTTAGAGAGACCTATACGTGGAAAAATGACTAGTTCGAATTCGTAAGACTAGTTGTAATTACTTTCTGCCAATATAAATGTAAGTATGGATTAAAAAAAATACCCTTAAGGACATTTGTTCTTTAGCCACCCAATCTACTAAGGGTGATGTAGTTCTCTTACTAAGAATTAGCTAGTCATTTTCCAAATTTGGTACTCAAAAAGTTCACAAGGATTCAGACTCTGTCCTATGTGTATGTTTGTGCACATAATATTGTGAACAGCGAAAATATAAGTCACCCCATTATGCTTTCATTAGAACCATGCAGTGAACTGTCAGCCTATATCTGAGTTATGTGAGCACCAAATTAATGATCTTGTTGTTTAAGGGGCAGATGAAAGAGAATCATATAGATGAATGTAATAAGGGAACATGCTTTTAGGTGTTTCACAAAAAAATTAAGCATAAAAAATGACGAGATCACCAAATGACGCCGAAGTATTTTTAGAAAGATTTTATGGAACTCATTGTGATACATACCTTTTTATGGGTGCTTGGTTGCTTGAGTGAGAGAGGAATATATGAAGTTAGATGCTAAGCAAGACGATGAAATTCATCTTCTTTTTTGTAATCTTTGTACCTGAAACAAAAATATATAAAATTAATTTAAAAAAATGCTAAAATAAAGTTGCGTAAGTTGATTATACCAAAATGAAATCATCACTTACGTGGTTCTAAGGTGATTTTATGTCTATTGTTGGGCTCACATGAAAACTGGATGATTTCAGATAATTTTGTGACAATTACAAACCAAGCGATATGAAAAAAAACACATAGTAAGCAGATTCATTGCGACTCAAGCGATTTACACAAATTTTTATTATATTTGACTTTTATTGAATTCTATTTAAAACATGTATTTTTTCCCGTGGGAACTTGTAATATACTGAAGCCTGTGCCATAGTGTCCTAGACGTTTTCCGTATCAAAGTGACATTTTCTGGGATTGTTTCTATTTTTGACTAATTTTTATGAAAATTTTGAAGTTCCAAGACTATGCACTACAAGAAAAATGAGTTGTAATCACGGAATGTGGCTACGGAAACTTGTGGACACGATAATTCCGTGGCCACTAGTTTCTCGTAGCCACAATCTGTGGCCAAAGTCTTCATATAAGAATTGTGGCCACGATAATTTCTGTGGTCACTTGTAGTGGCCACGGTATATTTGTGGCTAGAGAACTCTCGCGACGAGACTTGTAGCTACTGTTAGTGGCCATGACGTGTCGTGGTGAGCCCAATTCTGTGGCAGAAACCTCATATCCGTAGCCATAATTCTGTAGTCACAACTTGTTTTCCTAGTATTGATATGTGTAATTTTTGAAAAGTTTAGGGCCTATGTGTAAATAAAGCTTATTTCGAAGATTTTTCGTAAAGCTCTATAGCTTACTGGATATGGGTAATATTTCTCTATTTTTTTTCATTTTGTTTAATTTGTAGAAAATATAACATAAGTTTTGGTAATTGCATAAAAGGTCATAAGAAAATCTGGAGTGTCTGGAGCATCCCCACTACTAAGATTCGAACCCGTGCCCTTTAAAGTGGAGGCACATTGCTCTACCAACAAACCACTCATTAGGTTCTTCTACATACTTACATCTACGTTCAAAGTATTTTTTTAAGTTGGTAAGAAGTAAATAACCGGAAAAATATCCCCGGTCGTTTGCGATCAAGGACGGTGGCTGGAGGCAGGCCGTGCTCGGCCTCTCACAGCAGAGCACAGTGTCAAGGTAAGCTCCGTCTACGCATTCAGGGCAGAGCAACTTCATGGGGGCAGTCGATGACGAAGCAGCATGGGGATCAATCAACCCATAGATGGAGGTGAAGAAGAGAATCTGGTGATTGAATCTTCAGGTGGATTGTTTGTGTGCTTGGATCATTTCTTACCCGACAGTTCCAGCAGCGGGATCAGAAGATAAAATAAACAGTAAGAATAACGGTGCCATTCTGCGCATAATATGATATTTCCTGGACAGAGTTTCTTGTAACCAATGAAGATGGAATTCGCATCACCTTTAAACTAGTAATTTGTGCTTATTGTGGTGTCTTGATCTTCCTTTGGCTACCTTAGCTATTGCCAGGAAGTAGTTCCGTCATTCTCTCGTTTAATTTTCCATTCAGTATGCACAGCTGATTCAGAAAATAGATGTGCAGGACTTATGCTGGGTACCGAAAAGATTGAGCGAGTATCGAGAGGAGACGGGGAAGTAGCTTCTGACGTTAGTCGCCTGCGACTCCGCCTGGGGAGTACAGTCGCAAGACCGAAACTCAAAGGAATTGACCCTAATTTCCTCTACTCTTATGACGAATCTCGCATTGCCCTTCCCGCCTTTCAAGTTCACTTTCAAGATGGTCGCACTACTTCGATTTCATGGGAGTCAGGATGTGCCCTTGGGGGGTCGACCAAGAGGAGAGTACGGGGAGACCTGAGATCCTTAGGGTGGAAATTGTTCCTCTTCACATCTAAATGATCGTCTTTTGTGAAATTTGTAATAATAATGTCAAGCTACAAAATTTTGATTAATTGGCGACTACTCATAACTTATGAGTTGCCAATCAACTGAGAAGAAATAGCTGGTAGATAGGGTGGAGGCTATCGTACGTGATGCAAACTGTGATGGACCGGCTCGCCGTTGCAACTTGGAACCATGGAGGAAGCTATATACGATAAATGTGATGGTAATTAATTGTTGAAGTAAAAGTCGCAAGCTTGCCAAAATTTACTCTAGGATCAAAAGTAAAAGGGATTTTTACCCGGCAGACCCTGTAATCTTTTGCAATAACCGCTACGACCTCTGAAACATCCTAATTCCTCTCTCGACCCCGTAAACTTGTTAACCCTTACCCGACAGACCCTGTGGTTAACCCCTGTTCATTTACCCGTTAAAAGTAACCCGATTCTGTTATGTCCATTTATATTATACCCAATTTGTTTATCAAATTTATATTTAGTGCCACTCCAGGAGCCCCCCCTCCCCACCGCCGCCCAGGTCGCCTATTCAAGCCCCCACGTCGCCGCTGCTCCCTGCTCCCCGACTCCCTGCGGCCCCCCGGCGATGTTGCTCTGCTGCTCCCATCATCCCTCCTCCGCTGATGGAGGACCCTCCCCCACTGATGCTACTCCAAACCTCCTCCGCCCCCTCCCCCTCCCCCGACCTCCCCTTCTCGACCCGCGCCGACCTCCTCACCTGCAAGCTCCCCTCCCCGCAACCGCCCCGCCTCCCCCTGCAACAGCCCCGCCTCCTCCTCACCTGCGATCTCCCCCCCCCCCTCCCTGCAACCGCCCCCGCCCCCAAACCCCTGCGGCCCGCCTCGTCACCTGCGGAGCCCCCAGCCTCCCCCGACCTCCCCTTCTCGACCTCCCCTGCTGACCCGCGCCGCCCTTCCTCGCCTGCGGCCGACGAGGACGAGGTTGAAGCCGAGGCGGGCGAACTCGAAGGCGAAGGACTTGTCGATGCCATCGGTGACGTCGGTGACGACGGCCCAGGAGATTACCCCCCCCCCTCCCGATGTTGCTGCTTTGGCTCTCCCCCTCCTCCCCGGTCGGCGACGATGGAGGCCCCCTCTCCCCCCTAGCGGCCAACGATGGAGCCCCTCCCGCAAGAATGCCTGCAGGATTTTTTTTTCTCTATTTTTTTTCTTTTTTTAATTTTGGCTAATCCTAACCGTTCAATGGCAAATTGGTTAGGTTAACTCAAGATTAACCCAAGTATTTGACTCAAATATAGTTAAAATTGACGGCAAGGTTTGTTGGGTAAGACGGAACAAGTTTACGGGGTCGAGAGAGGAATTAAGATGTTTCAGAGGTCGTAACAGTAATTGCAAAAGATTACAGGGTCTGCCGGGTAAAAATCCCAAAGTAAAACAAGGATGATTTTTTCGTTTAGTTCTCTAATTATATACAGACCAGGAGGAAAGTGTCAGTAAAAAAATACCCAATCCAACCAATGCAACTCTTTGTTTTAAAAAAAAATTATGTGGACCTATAAGAATCAAAGACGTCCTTCATTACAGCCTACATTAGATTTATCCTTCTCGGGATATGGTAGGTTGTAACTGTTATGCTGCCTTGCATTTTGACCTATAATTTAATGAGGACGAAGCCATTCCCCACTCCTTCCCATTTCCATCCCTATAAATAGAGCAGACAGCCTTGGTTATGAAGGCGCAGCTGCGTTTGCAGAGAGCTTCAGTAAATCAAAGAAGAACCTAAGAGTAAGGACACGATGTCGAACGGTTTCAAGATCATCACCATCATCCTCGCACTTATCCTGATCTCATCGTCTCAATCAATGGCTCTCTCCACCAAGCTTAATCCTGATTTTGCTTCAGGTAATTAAACTCTGCCTCCACTTTATTTTATATAATAATAAAAAAAAGTACATATGGTGACATTCGTTATCTAACCCATGCAGGCGTTGGAGCAAGTAAGTACTTGTGCAGTTTTGCTAGATTCTTCTCTACAAGCACCTGCTTCTCCGATTGCAATGCACGTTGTGGCGCCCTTGGTTACAGTACCTACGGCTGTTATTATGAATCCAGCACTCAGAACTCTTGCGTCTGTTGTTTCTAGGCATGCTGCAGCTTGACCTATATATTTATGAGCGCGGATATAATTTGAAGTCCTAATAAAAATAACCTGTTGGAATGTGGTAATTAAGATGTCAGGTCCCTCCAATATATCGTCTAGCATCCACAACAAGTGGAGAGAGCACCTCTCCCTTTGTAAGCTGTTGTGCATGCAGTAAGTTTGTACTTTCGCTTTGATTTCGCTGCAATAAGGTTGCGTTGTTATCTGTGTTTGAGAATAATGAACTTCTCTTTCCTTCTTCCTTTCTTGGTTCTCTTTGTCTTACGATGGGAGTATTAGCAATGTTGATATAATTGTATAGGGGCAACTGAGAATCAATGCTTCTTGACTTTTGATTTTGCTTTCTTTGCTAAATTACGGTGAGGTGTCACCGTGTTGGTTCCGAGTTTCCAAGAAAAACAGAAGAGATGCTTAATAATTAGATGATCAAGTTCGAGCGGCTTGTCCTTTTTTTGTCTTTTAATATTTAAATAATTGGTCTGTCAACCACAAGACCATTCAAGTGGAATTTGTGGTGGTGTCTTATACGCAATGAATGAGGGTTTAATTCATGTCGCCTGTATAAAGGAAAATTTGAAAAATCTTGTGTAAGAGAGTTACATCAATACATATAATTAGATAAACACGCACTATATATACTAGTACATACCCGTGCGTTGTGCGGGTGAAATGAATTACCATCGTAATGTTGAATCGATCTCCTAAATTGTAATGTGCATAGAGCAAGTAAACTATAATTGTGTATAAGTGTGTAGCAAATGGTATTTATTTCATCTAAACTTATAATCTATAAGAAAACGGTGTATGGATAGAGTATTTGTTAGATAGAGTATATTTACTTCAACTTGTAAAATTCATAATTTGTCTCATCAAATAAAAAAAAGTAAGGATAATAATTTTCTACTGAAGCTAATGGAAGGAGAACACATGGGGCTATTCAACCTTGGAAACACAAGAGAACCGATGACGCTTGAACTCACAAACGTGATGCAACATTAGATTGACTCGAATGCGAAGATCGTGTTCAAGGAAAACATTGCAGAGTCCATAGCTTGACATCGCGCAGGTTCCGTCGCCGCTCTCCCATCCCGATAGCAACAGAGAGGAATCGAAGATGGATGTTGGATGATCGACCATGTCGTGATAGTGACTTGTGAATTGGAGGGATTCGTATCAGGATTTTTCCCCCAAACTGTAAACCCTAATTGGAAAATCTATCGGGAGGGGGGGAGTTAACCAGAGGGATAGGTTGGAAAAGGCAGCAGTCAAGTGGGAGATGCATCAGTCGCAAGGGTTGGAGTCTAACGATGATCTCAGGAGTGATATAGGAAGGAGAGCTGAGATTGGAGCTGGGTTTTGAGTTGAGAGATGACGATTTCAAGTAGCTAATTTTGCAAATCTATAGTTGTGGCCCCCTCATCGAGCCAGTTAAGAGGGTGTTCTCCGGTTTCAGATCGACGAGAGATTTTCATAGAACGATAGTGTCTGCAAAATCAAAAATTAGCTATCGAATGTTAGAGGATCAGATGATATTTATTGCAATGCTAATCAATTCAAAAGATGCAAGATTTACCCAAATACGATTTAACTAATCAAAATCTGAAATTCTTTTGAATCTACCTGGAACTCGAATTAAAAACCAACTTTTAAATCCTATCTTATCCTCTCATGCCAGAGAAGCAACTCCTCACGTAATCATACAAAGATGCCTCCGTCAGTGCTCCATTCATGAAGTCGAAGACCAATGGCGAATCATGGGATTTAGCGAAGGGAGAGGTGGTGCTCATTCCTATACTACAAAAAGGAACTACAACGGTGAATCCATGTCTCATTGTACCACGGCCAAGTATAACCTGCAGTGGGGGAGTAACGATTTCACCTATTCGCTTCCTCCTCTATTCTTTGGCTGAATAGTGGATCTAGACCCAATACCAAAGATTTTAAAAAAGTACATGCTACATGTTAAAAAAGAAGTGGGAAGACACTTGTCTGGTAGTACGCATTCTCCTATAAGGTTAGCCGATAAGGAGTTGCTATCAAATTGCCTGTAAAATTGACGATATAAAAATACTATAACTCAGATGACTTAATTGTGTTGACTTGGTGAACTCAATACTTTGATCGCAAGAGTGGAGAACCCAACACCTTGCCTAAGTGGTGCCTAGATGCACCCAATCCATGTGCTCTATCCAAGCATTAGTCTCCATGTGCCTTGATGCCCGTTGTTGGAATCAAGGAGTCAATGAAGAAATGGAACATCTGGAGAACATACAACTCCAGGAAGAAGGAAGCTCTTGCCCATTCTCAGTTTGAATTGCAGCATTCCATGTTTGAATTGCACAAAGGACTGGAATGAAGGACTCCGACCATTATTCCATGTTTGAGTAGCATGAAAATCAGTTAAAATTCCTTATATTTCCACCCCATTCTGTGCATATGGTTTATCATAGGGATCACATGTACATTGCACATGAAAACGTTAAAACGACCGTAACTTTGTAAAGAAATACTATAAAAACCCTAGAATACTGACTCTTTGGCACGTTCGATATATAAAACTTGTGCAAACTATCAACTAACTTTCTTTGCTTTTATTATAGTAATTCATAAATAATATGTAGTCGATTCAAGGTGGGTTTACACCGTAAAATACATTCTAAATGTCCAATCTCAAGATTACTAAAACGACTTCAGAACAAGATTACAAAGAAACTGTTGGGAGACGGGCAACAAGATGCACCGTCAATCCCTTTTGGATGGCACATCCAATTCTTTGGAACACAACATCCATAGACCTGGGAACCATAACATTACTATGCATAATTTTCTGGACGCTCTTAAGGAGCTCTACAGTTTCAGACGCCAAGAACCCAAAGGTATCAAACCCGAAAGGGATGAAGACATGTTGATTGTCAATACAAGCTTTCTCATGTTTATCAACTTTGGCTGAGGTAGCTTTCTGTGCAGCCTATCCCGCAGTAAAATCACTTTTTATCAGACCAACTAATGTAGACACTCCAGTTAAATCAACACATGCATGTTTTCCTCCAGCCCAACCAAAAATTAAGACATCCGCTGGTCTGAGTGTGGATCTCCCCTCGTATGGATCAGACAAATAAATAATATGAAACTAAATTAATGACTAAGTGTACATATGAGCTTAATCATACCTTTAAATATGCATGTACGACATACATATGTGTATATGAATTGTAGTGTACGTATAAAGCTAAAAGTGCTTCTCATTTAAATTCACAACCATATAAATATAATCACAAAAAATATCTATTCTTTCTATATACATATAATAAGTATAACATTAACAATTTTAGTTGTGATACATAATTTCATACAAAATTAAACTTTATAAAGCACATAATCCTAAATTGTAAATACATATATGTATATGCTTACAATAATAGAGTTGATACATGTGTAAGCTTTAGGGTTTCCAAAGTATGCAGTTCAACAGGCACCAACTTGATCAGCGCCCTTGAAACTAAACTCATGTCTACCTCTAAAATATATATATGGATTAAATACTTGATATGTCAAGGTACATGCCTCATCAAAAATCCATACGGAAAATTGACTGCCCGTTAGATACCTGCTTGGAAACTCTTGCTACCCCGATTAATTCAAGATGGTTAAACGATTCGATATATCGATAACTTTAAAAGTGTTCTTTATATATCTCCATTTTAAAATAAGCACATGGATAAAATTGCTATCGTATATGAGAAATTGGTTGCTAGTTTCCTAAAGAAACTATACATTTGAATACATGTGTAGCTCAAATATACATGTATGAGATCGTTTACGCATGGTGATATATCATATGGAATTTTTACCCGACAGACCGTATAATCTTTGCTAATGACCTCTAGGACCTTTGAAACATCGATATTCCTCCCTCAACCATGTAAACTTGCTCTGTCTTAGCCCACGAACCCTACCATTAAATTGACACATCTCGACTTTACTTCCTTGGGTTAAAAATGTGTTAATCTAACCAATATGTGATCGGACGGCTAGAATGATCGGATGAGAAATAGCAGTTGCGGGTAGTCGACGGGGTGGGGGGGCTTCAACGAGCAGCAATTGCAGAGCTCCGAGCATCGGGGAGTAGGGGGGCTTCGATCCAAGGGAGGCGGGACTGGAGGGGCTCTTGGCTGGGGGGGGCTTCGACGAGTAGCTGTGCTGGTGGGGTGCTTCCAGCAGGGGAGGCGGCGGCCGGGTCGGGAGGGAGCTTCAACGACGAGCAGCAACTGGGCTCCGGGACGGCGATGCCGGGGACAGGGGCTCCTCAGTGGCAGGTGCCGGGAGGGATGGGGGGAGGGGGATGCCGGGGACGGGCTCCTCAGTGGCACTTATAGTAAATTTGATTAATAAAATGGATATAGGGTAAAGGAAGATAGTAGAATCCGGTTAGTTTTAACGGTCAAATGGATGGAGGTTAACCACATGGTCTGTAGGGTAAAGGTTAACAAGATTATAGGGTCGAGGGAGGAATATCGATGTTTCAAAGGTCGTAAAAGGTCATTGGCATAGATTATAGGGTTTGTCGGGTAAAAATACCATATCATATATGTATGCGTCTGTATCTATTCTAAATAAATAAAAATGCTAAAATATGAACAAATTAATACAATAATGAATCGCGTCATATTCGTTTGACTTTGATTCAGAACGTCAATATTTCCTTTTACTCATGGTCATGTTTGGTAACTGGGTTGGGCTGGGTTAGGGTATCCTCCTGTGAATAGTAGTTGTTTGGAGGGTTGTGAGGGTTGGAATGATAATGTGATGTGATATAATATAGATTATGTGTTATATTAAATTTTTAATGATTATAACATATTTTTTACGATAATAATTTTATTTGAGCATAGTTAAATATTATTATATCAAAGAAATTGTAAAGTTAACATAAGTAATTCAATAGGGTTGGAGCTAGGAGCATACGAAAATACCCCGATGTAACCTGGCAACCAAACATGCCCTACCATACTCATCCCTCAAACAAGCACACTCCCCTTCGTCTATATACTCATTTGAGTCCGCACGTCCACAAATACGTCCACAAATATTATTTTTTATCGTATAATATATAAATAATATTTCATTTGAGTACTCATGCAATAGCATAATAGTTAGAATTATGATGAAATCATGTGATAGTACCAAAAAAAATCAACCAATCTTGAAGGATATATTGCAAAAACATGTCATGAATTTCAAGAATGGAAAAAGAAATTAATAAAAAAATATAATTGTTAATTTTGTTCTTTCACTGATCATATCAATATACAATTAATTTTCTTTTAGTAGCAGCAGTATGCCAAACAGGAATACATGCTGTTGAAATATACCGGATCGAACCGGGATTAGGAAATAATGGGTTGAAACGGATTACGATCAAATGGGACTGAAGGCCCTATTGCTAGTAGAGAAGCCCAAGTTCGTGCACTGACCTTGCCACGAGCCCTATCCACATTTCAAATTCAGATTTCTCACCACTAGGCCCGATTGGATGGACACTTTACAAGCAGTCAATACATGATATAAGGAAATATTCTTTTTATGCAATCGAATCCAAAAGGAATGCAAGTATTAAATAATGTACTCGCAATAGTAGTAGCCAGGACATTATAACATTCATGTATAATGCCATGGCAGAACTTATCAGCGTGTTAAAAACCATATATGAATACGAATGCGAATATCACACGGATGTGCAAAATGTAAAATCATATTCTCAAAATATGTATATGAATATCAAATGAATATAAAAAAATCAAATATAAATTAATATACAAATATTGTACATGTCCAAATTTACTTAAAAGCGATCAGCATTTTCAGTTCATGACAATTTCTAATATAAAAAAGGGTTTTTATCAGTTGTACCCCTCTGAGATATTGCAATTTCAATTATGCCCCTCCCTTTTTGATATATCAGTGGTGCCCCTATCTTCTTGTAAAATTCACAATTATGCCCTTTCGTAATATCAGTTATACCCCTACTTTACCTTAACATAAGGACAAAACTATGAATTTTGCAAGAAGGTAGGGGCATAACTGATATTCCAAAAAAGGGAGGGGTATAACTGAAATTACAATATCTCAGAGGGGCACAACTGCTAAAAACCCTATAAAAAAGTATATTAAATATTTTAATAATGAATATGTGCATAAAAACAACTAAATAATAAAAAGAAACGTAGGCATATAACTTAGCTTACCAAACTTCTTTGTTTACCATGTAAGTATTAGTATCATCTAGAATTTGAACATTCGTATTTATATTCGTATTTGCATTTGTATCTATATTCATATCCTTCAAAAAATGGATATTTGTATTTGTATCCTAAAAACATTGAACATTCGTATTCACATTTGTATTTTCCAAAATTGAGGATATTATATTCGCATTCATATTCATATTCAACGAATTTTGAACATTTGTATTCATATTCACATTCGCATTCATTACATATGAGAAAATGGCATCCATATCCTCTATTTGATGAATGTGGATACGAACAGATATGAATATATTTTTAATTATTTTCATCCCTAATCGTACATCATTATGGATTTGGGACTGTGTATAGAAAAGGTATATTCCTCCAAACTTATGTAGCAACGTATATCCAAATTCTAAACATCCCGTAACCCGTCTTTAATCCATATAATGCCCTCCCCGAAAACTGCATATGCTTAACATTTCCCCACATTTAGGAATAACAACCAAGAAACATACAAGTCATAATCTTAGTATACATTTCCATGCCAAATCTCACAACAAGGGAAAAAGAGGGCTAACCATTTATTTTCACCCAAAACTGAACTTTCTTTCAAAGAATCGGCCATGAAACATATCACATATCATCTGAAAAAAATAAAAATTAAAAAGCTTGTGTTACCAATAATCACTATAAGAAAAACGAGTTGTGATCACGGAATATGGCTACGAAAACTTGTGGCCACGATAATTATGTGACTACTAGTTTCTCGTAGCTACAATTTCATTGTCAAAGTCTCCAAATATATTATTAGGATATTCAAGCAAGAGTTGTAGATACGACAAGTTATGTGGTTACTTGTAGCGGCCACAACATATTCGTAGTTAGAGAAATGTCACGACGAGACTTGTAGCTACGGCTACTGGTCACGACATGTTGTGGCCAGAGCCCAATTCTGTGGCCACGACACTACAAGAAAATTGATCTAAAAGACAATAATTTAATATTCATTGACATATCTTCTGCAGTTAAATATATAACAACAAATATTATTCGTTGCTTATTTCTTTAAATTCGCAATGAATAATAGTATTCGTTGATATATTCCTCTCAAGGAATCATTGATGAATCCATGTTTCATCATCTTTATTCTATTATTTTGGCCTTAAAAACCCTAGTAAATGCATGTACATAGGCTTAATTTAGGCATTTTAGCATTTGCATCATTGTGTAAATAGTGTATAAAATGCGGTTTTTAAAGCCAAAATTATAGAATAAAGGAATGAAAAGAAGAAGAATAAAATATTGTAAATATTTTATGACCCGAATCCCCGAGATCTAGGCATCTCGATGACTAGGTCGACAAGGAATATAAGTAGGGGGAGATAAGGGCTAAAATACAATAAAAACACCTTGTATTCTATTCATTCTTTATTCATTTTGGGACCTATTTTTGGCTCCACTTTTTATACATCAAATAAAGAAACTTTGTACATGAAATTGTAGATAATTTAATACAGAAAAATACAAAACTGATTTCACCGAAAAATAATGTACAGATAAAAAGTCATGATCTGAATAAGATTCCAGAATCCCAACTTCCCAGACCCGTATCTCTCAAATAAAAACTCGAAACGTGTCAAACTCACTTTAATTATATATAATTTCTCATAATCTATTTAATGAAGGTGGTTTCGCATTTGGCGGAGCTACGGTTTGAAAGTAGAGTTTTGGAACCCTATTGTATAGTTGTACAGAATAAAATAATCATTTTATTATTTAGTCATTATTTTTACAATGTTATATCTTTATAATTTTGTAAATATTATTTATTATATAGGTGTACATTAAAACATGAATAAAAACCTCAAGAAAATACAAAAATAAAATACATGTATATAACACATAGGCATAATACCCGTGAATATACTTATACAATTACTATTCCTATTTTATTAAGCGTATAGAATACATCAAAAAATAAAATAAAAATATATTTAAGTGTATAAAAATATTTTATAAATTTATAAAATAATAAACAAAAATAAATAATTTAAATTCACACAAATAAAAATAAGATATTAAAATATATAGATTTGTATGCCTATATAGGCCTAAAAAGGCAACTTGTTATTTTATTCCTCTAAAAAATAAATAAAAATCATAATAAAATAATTTATAAAATAATAAACATTTTTTATTTTATAACCAAAATTAATTAAATCTTTTGTTATTTTTAACTGAATTGATAAACCTTTTTACCAGGGATTTTTCTGGTTGGTCCACGTGGACCAACTAGAACCATCCGTTGGTTGACCTCGGTCAACTCTCTGACTGAGGTCTGTATAGTGTCAGAGATGTGTTTTTGGCTTTTTTCTCCCATTTTTCTAGGTTGTTCCTTACACTATCTCGAGAAACTTTCTTCTGTGATTTTGCTCCTCGATCTTCCACAATACACGCCCGAGTATTTTTTCGTACTTTGGATCGCTGATCCACCTGTTTCCACCTCGATCTTCTCACCCATCGACCATCTTGTTCAAAAACCCCCCTTCCTCCATTTTTGGATTTTGAACCCCATTTGACCCTTGTTTTGGCTCTCGTTCGCGAGCTCCGGATCGATCTCTGTGACAGGGAGATCTCCAGCACACACGCGGAGCCTTTGCAAGGCGTTGGAGGACGGTTTCCACCCATCTCTGGCCACCGCGGCCATGAAGTCTTATCTCGAGTTCTTACATCTTTGAGGTCCTGCCTTTCTTTGCTTTTTTTTCTTTTGCGTTTTTCTTCTCTGTAGTGGTAGGATCCAGCCTCGATTTTGTTTCGTGATTTTACCCAACCAAACGCCTAGCCCGCCCCTCGCTGGAGCTTGCTCCAGCAAGAGCCCATCTCGTCGTTCTTCCGTTTTTCTTGCCCACGGGAGGTCGCGGCAGTTTGCCCGCGACCCCCCATAACCATTTTTGACAGCAAGTCCGTGAACGTTGAAGCCCTGAGGCTCATTTTGCACGAACGCCGAGGTTTCTGGAGCCGCCCGCTCCACCGACCTCACGCGCGCTCTCCGGTCGATGCTGGAGCTTTTCGGAGCCCTCAGTCATTAGGGGACCCATCCAGGAGCCTCACGGCCACTTTGCAGCTCGAAGGAGTGCCGAAGGAGGGAGAAGGAGGCCGAGGAAGCTCGCTGCGCAACAAGTTCTTCCTCGTTCTTCGTCATCGTCTTCCAGCCGTTAGATCGAAGGCTCCGCCCAGGCATAGCAGCCACTGTCGGATTTCGCAGCCCAACGTCGTTCGATCGAACTTTCACGATCTAATCCTGACCGTCGGTGGTGAAGGGGTATCGGCACACAGGAGCTCGACACGTGTCAAGTGAGAGGAATCCCACCGTCCGCCAGCGCCCACTGACCTGTGTATTTTGCGTTCCAACCCAGGAAATTTTTGTAATTAATAAACAGTATTTAAACATTCATATGTCGTTTTATATTTTTGTGTAATTTGCATGTAGACCCCCCTGGTTTGGCATATTGCAGTTTAACCCTCGCCAGGTCACGTGCGCTACGTACGTGACTTGACAATTTTGCAGGGCAACCCGGGGTATTTTGCATATTTATCTCTAGTATAAAACTTTTAATTGTAGTAATTTCATTTCTGGCATTTTTGCATGTAAGCCCCCGTGGTTTTGGAATATTACATCTCAGTCCTCCCTAGGCGCGTGCGTCGCGCGTGCGTGGGTGGGCTTTTTGCATCGATACCTTGGGCTTCCGGGTATTTGTATTTAGTCCATCAACATTTTTATATAGTTATATATTTCTGGAAAAATTACATGTGAGCCCCTGGATGTTTTGCTAATTACGATAATGCCCCGGTTAGGAACGCATTTTCTATTTGTTGATTCTATTTGTTCCATGCATCTCTAAATTTCTAAAAAATCCACAAAAATTACATAGTGTTTCTGTTGCATTATATTATCAAGGTATATTTTTATTGCACATTTTTATTGTATTTCAATATTTTTAAAAATTCAAAAACATACATTTTCATCCTGTTTGCATTAGAAAATACATAAAAATTACAAAAATATTTTAGAAAATTCCCAAAAAAAATTTTGCTTATCTTATGTGTTTTAACTTCAGTCCGAAAATCACTAAAAATGTAAAAGAAAACTCTTAAAAATGTTAAAACTCTAAAAACCTTCATAAAAATCTTAAAACTTCTATAAAAATATTAAAAATACAATTTCAGTTTCTGTATTTTTCCTATTTTATTGTCTTTAGTTTAAAATTAATTTGAGAAATTTTGGACATTGATTGATATTTTTCATTCTCATTTTAATTTCGGCCAGCAACTTAGTTCACTGTTTTATAGTATTTTTACCTTTAGAAATAACAAAAAATAGGAAAAATACAGAAAAATCATAAAAATATTAGAAAAATATAAAAGACAAAAAATTTTGTTTCCTATATTTCGACTATTTTTCCCTATTTTTACCTCTCTCTTATCTTTAGTGTACATATATATATATATATTATATCTTTATCAAAAGAAAAAGGAAATACAAAATTATAAAATATAAAAAAAGAAAATACAAAATAAGTAAATTGAAAATAAAAATATAAAAAATATAAAATCAATAAATAAATAAAATAAAATCAAAAACCCACAAAAATATAGCATAGATAGAGAAATCATCACATTCACATTTTTGAGCATTAGTGCCCCGTTCTACCTGTCTGCTCCCTGTGTTCGACCTCTACACATACTTGCACCTATATACATCTTGTTGTAGAGATATAATAAATTTTAACTCCGCACATTTACTTTCATTGCTTGATTTACTTGTTCTGGGTTAATTGTTGTTTTAATCCGGATTCCGTGTGGTCGATTCAGCGACTGAGTTCCCGCCTTGTGTGGAACTTAAGATCACCGATTTTTGGGTTAAACAATCATATAATAACGATTATTCGTTGCGGTTTTCTTATAATCGTTGCTAAATATGGCAACGATTAACGTGAATTTTAACGAATAATTCAATGAAAAAATCATCGGTATATGGACCTTTAACAACAAATATTATATTCATTGTTAATTACAAGTACAAAAGATCATTTGACAACGAAAAATATTTATTGTTATATCTTTAACATCAGAAGATATAGCAACGAATATTCAAATTATTCGTTGCATTAGGTCCAATTTCTTGTAGTGTGAGTCCCACATCTGGGTCATAATTCTGTAGACACAACTTATTTTCCTTGTAGTGAATGTCACTATTTATCTTAGAAAAAGAATTTTGTGTGTTTTATTACGAATTCAACTCCTTTTTTCTATAGGAGAAGGGTTGTGCGAAAATAATACAAGAACCCTGAAACATAAGCACAAATACCCAACTCGGAGTTATGTGATCAACATTCCTCCTTAAGTTAGGGCATAAATCTCTTGCGTGTTCAGCTTAGAAACACGATAATCAAATTGAATCCTTGTTATACTCTTTGTAAAGATTTGTGAAACAAATCATGAAGGTAGTGACAATCAATTTTAACGTGTTTGATACTCTCATGATAAACTAGATTACTTGCAATAAAGATGTCAACCTAGTTATCACACTGCATCTCATGCGCCATGCAGTCACCGAACCAGACTCTACACTCAAACGAGTAATGATGATTGGTTTCTTATTATGTCATGACCTAGATTGCCTACAAAAGGTGTTGAACCATGTGCTATCGAGTTCATGTCCTTTTTAAATGTAAAGTTTCAGATTTGATTAGAGAATGGCCTTGTCACTATGACTGTGTAAAGATGAACTTCACTAGAATATATATAGAAGATTTGTTATACAATGGAAGCAAATGAAGGCCCAGTGGATACATATTGCATATTGTTGCCAAGTTATCGACTCATCGATAATTTCTCAATTCATGTGTCTGATACACTCCACCACAACCCTCATGTCAGGTTTATACTAGTACACACTATTTTCGTATGGCCATTTCCTACAAATTAGAGGAACCTCGTGCTCAAGTCATCGAGGTAGTTTCCATTCATTTTCAGTTTCTTTCCATGATGGATAATATATAACCAAGTTTCTATCATATCCAAATGGGAGGCCATGATTGCCTGAGATAATAATAAGATTATGAATTCTAATGGAATTGGAATCCTAATCATAATAGTAAGGTGTCGTTCGGTAAGAGGGGTAAACTTCTTTTGGGGAATTTACCTCCCTTAACCCACCCCTTCTCTTTCTTATGTGGGCCCTACTTTTTATTTTTTTAAAAAATAAATAATTCTCCATCATCAATTCCATCAAAAAATAATATATTATACCATCATATCATATAAAAATTATAAACTACTCCACTTCTACTCACTTTTCCAAACTTCAATACAATCACATCACAATAACTACTCACTTTTTCAAACTTCAATACTATCATATCACAATAAATCCACCTCCAGTTTAACCCTCTATCCAAACATCAAAATACAAAAACAGGTTACCCCTATCAGTTTAACACACCTTAACCCACATACCAAACATACCCTAAGAGTTTTTATCAGTTGTATCCCTCTGAGATATTACAATATTCAGTTATATCTCTCCCTTTTTCTGAAACGTCAGTTGTGCCCCTACCTTCTCACAGAATTCACACTTATGCTTTTTTCCAATATCTGTTATGTCCTTACTTTACCTTAACAGAAGGGCAAAAATGAGAATTTTGCAAGAAGGTAGGGACACAAATGATATTCCAAAAGGAAGGGGTATAATTATATTTCAATATCTCAGAGAGGCACAACTGACAAAAATCCTATTACTAATTGAGTTGTAGTCTATTTGCAGTCTAGATTGGAATAGGACTATGAGGTTGTAATCCTAGTCAGCAATATCGTGATATATCAGTAATATATCGGTGTGAACGAGATGTGGGTACCAATATTCATATAGATATCTTTTTTCCAATGTACCAATCGATGTCTCGCATTGTGATATATCGTCATATCGAGCCATATCGATCGAAATAGAATGGTTTCAATATAAAATTTCTCATATATCAACCGAGATCATCGATATTTTGTCTCTATCCATATATCAATTATCTATGTAAGCCTGATTTCACTACTTATTTTTCTACTACTAGTATTAAAATACATCATGAATTATAAATTTTGTTTCGGGCCCACACCGAGTGCACTGATGAATCCTCATTCATCACTCTTTATTCCTTTATTTTAGCTAGAAACCTTAGCCAAATACCATGTAAATATGAGTAAATATCATACGTTGTCAAAACACATGCATCATGTAAATATGCATAATTAGCATGTTTTTGTGTGAAAATAAAGGAATAAAGAAACACAAGAAAAAGAGGGAAATATTTAGAATAAATATTGAGTGACCTAATCCCAAGGGAAGGGCCCAGCATGGGCCTGACCGCAAAAGAAACCAGTAGAGGGAGATAAGGTCAATCATGGTGTACATAATCCTATGTATCTAAATAAATTTATTTTCCTCAAAATAAAAATTAAAAAGTGTTTCTCATATTTTATACATATTTGTAAAAATAAAACTAAATTAAAATGGGGAAAATAAAAGAAAAATAAAAATAAATAAAATTCTCTCTCATCAGTGTACCTAGACCATGTATATAAAATAAAATGCCTATTTATTTTCTCCTTGTAAATAATTAATAAATCCAAAAAAATATTTTTATACTCTATATTTTTGGTGTAAATAAATAAGAAAACCAGAAAAATAAAAACAAAAATAATAAAAATCATTTCCCACATTGTATATATACCATGTACATATGTATATAAACATATTTATTTAACTAATGTAAATAAATTATAAAAATAAAATAAAAATACCCTTTTGTTCCAAATTTTATGTTGTAAATAAATAAAATATAAAATTGAAATAATTTTACAAAAATAAACAATTAAAAATAAAAATCAAAAGTACATATGTGTATATACCTACATATAATACTAATATAATGTAAATATGTTATTTATTTTTCAAAAAAATAAATAAAAATCACTAAAAATAATTTGAAAAATAATAAAAAAATTTCATGTTTAAGCTTTTTCAAAAAAAATCATTTGCTATTTTTAAATGAATTTCCAAATAATTAATAAAGGGAATTTTCTCATTGGTCCACGGGGGATTGTTGACCCCCGGTCAACTCTCCCCCCAGGACCACACGTCCGCGGATCTTGGCGCCGACCCGACTTCGCCGATTTTTTGCGCCACGACCCGACATCCATTCGCCAAAACCCCGGGCTCCATTTATAGATCTTTCATCCGAGATTCACGCCTGGCGTCTCTCCTAGGGATCCGTGCACCTCAATACCCTGCCCGACTCCTTCTTTATCGGATCGTCACATGTATATAGCTCAGTTCGGCCGCTCTTTTCAGACCATCTTTGGCCTTCCCCCTCATTTCCAGTGAGCTCCTCTCTTTCTCCTGAGTGACAACTGTGTGAGAGAGGATCTTAGCGAGGCATAGGCAGCTAGGAACCACTGATCCGACGAGCTTCATCGCCGTGCACCGCCACAAGGTGCGCCCAAGCCTCTGGCCCCATCGAGCCATCAAGGCGACGACCCCGGAGGTCCCTGACCTCCAGTCCAAACGATTCCAGCCAACTTTTAGATCAGATACTATCTAGGTTAGCGTAATTTCAGATTTCACCCAATTGGCGCCGCCGACCTTCGCCGGCTAATCCCCATCGCTTCGATCAACCATCTGCCATTCCGACCACTCTACCACCTTCACGAGACTCCTCTCCATCTGCTACGCATCTCCGATCATCCTGTCTTGCCTCTGAGCAGGACCTCAGGTCTCCTCCGCCGTCACTTCGTCGGAGACCACACTCCCCCCCCCCCTTCCGATCACCCATTCCATCGATAACTAGGTCGAGGCACTTTGCCCTCGACCCAGCGTTTGTTCTGTGCAGCATGCAGGTCAAAGCGACCTCATCTGGAGGTCCATCAGTCCAGGCACATCAGCTTCAGCTCGTCTTCGTCGCTGGAGCATCTCCGACGTCCCCGACCTCATCGGAGACCACCAGTCGCTGCGGAATACTGCCAGCATCATTTCGCCTATCTCAACAACGTCCGAGGATGTCCCCTTTGCGCAGATTAGCCGGGCAAAGTTCGCCGGCACCGAGTTCTTCAGAGACCCTCTCCTACCGTCTGATCGAGCTTCGTCCCAGTTTTGATCTCAGCGCTTCGTTCTTCGGGCAGCCTCGACCATCGGATCTCGATCAAGAGCTCACCTGGAGCGTTCATCGGCGAAGGGGTAGCCACGCATATCAGTCGTCAGATCAGCACGTGGCACGCCCTCATCCGTACGATCTTAATAAGAGGGTAATTTGCACTTAGACCCCTCCTCTTCTAGCATTTACTGTTTAGTC
Organism: Ottelia alismoides; assembly: GCA_037367405.1. Taxonomy (NCBI): domain Eukaryota; kingdom Viridiplantae; phylum Streptophyta; class Magnoliopsida; order Alismatales; family Hydrocharitaceae; genus Ottelia; species Ottelia alismoides. The sequence goes on from JAZKJV010011014.1 coordinate 148,270, forward strand.
TTGTAAATATTTGTCATAATTGTTTTTATTTTGGATATTTTGCACATTAGACCTCGATGTTTATCGTATTTGCATTTTAGTCCCTGCCTATGTGACACACGTGCTTCGACACGTGACGTTTTGGACAATTTGCATGTTTAGGGCTTGGGTTTTATGCCATGTTATGAAATGAAGGTTTCTATATTTGCATTTATACCCCTGTGCGTGAATGTATTTGAGCATGTGCTTATTGTTTGCAAATTATACACTTTCCATCCTAAGGTTTTAGCACATGTTACGTTTAAGCCCCTGGAACTATATTTCTTTGCACTTAGGTCCTCGCTTGTTGTAGCTCTTTTATTGATTAAATAAAATAGCTTCCCTAAATTTTTGGGACATTTTTATTGCTTTTTGTTATATTTAAAAAATCAAAAACACGTATTTTCGCTATTGTTTTAAAAAGAAAATCAAAGAAAAATATCAGAACTTCTCTAAAAATTCTAAAAAAATTAAGGATTGTTAGTTTCGGTGTTTTCTAGCTTCTGTCAAATTTTGAGCTTATTTGGATATATAAAACCCTTAAAAATTTAAAAACCCTAAAAAGCTTATAAAAATCAGTAAAAATTCTATAAAATTAAAAAATGCAAACTCTTTTTCCTGTAGTTTAGTTTTTACATATATTTTTCACAAAAATTGTCTCCAGATTTTTCTAGATCAATTATATATTTTTAATAGATCTTTCAAGTCTGGCTGCACATTGAGCACTATTTTTCCCCTTTCTCGGTTTTTAGAAAACCAAATAAAAATTGAAAAATTCTAAAAAAATCACCAAATATACTTAAAAATATAAAAAAACAAAAAAAATAATTTTATTTGAATTTTCTGTGCATTTTTAAGTGTTTAAATAAATTATTATTGTTGCTTGTTTATACATTTTCTTATAAAAATTAAAAACACAAAAAATTTAAAAACATTTAAAATCCACCAAAAATATTTTCTTCCTTATTTTCGATTTTGACTACTTCGTAGGCCGTCTCGACCATCCCGTGTTCCTTCAGTCCGACCCTGATCGCTATACCAGGTTAATAAAATTACCGAGGATCGCTACTTGATTTTCATTGTTTTATCTTTCGACTTGGTGGTTCCTATATTTTCTTGTTGAGTCCGATTCTTGGAGATCTGGGTCGCAACGACCCGAGAGCGATTTTTACCTTGCCCGGATTTAGGAGGGGATTTTCGGCACATCAGAATGGCGCCTTTACCGAGGAGCACGGCTTAGTAGTCTTTTTGTAGATATTTGTAGATATATTTTCTCTGCTTTATCTATATTTTTTTCTGGACTGATACACTTTTGTTGCTGCTTCTTGCGAGGGCCCGAGGACCGAGGTGGCTTCTTCGGAAATCGAAGCAACCACGGGATTCGGAGGCGACGTTCTTCTGTACGATGCTGCAGGAGAGCGCGAGGAGAAGAGTCGAAGTGCGGGAGCCGCAGAATAGCCGCGAAATAACCATAGAATTAGTCGTAGTTTAGTTTAGTTTAGATTTATTTTCAGCAGAACCACTTATCTGTAATAATACAGGATTCAGACTTGGACACTTGGGTGATATCGGGGTCTGTTTCGCCGAGCACCGGTGTGCTCGGGGGACCTCATCGAGATTTTCGCCAGTTTTGTTTTCTGATCGTTTATTTACTGCTTATTTGATTTACATGGTTTTAGCCCTAGCTTAGGAATTTTTGTGATTGTGACGTAATTAATTAGGATCCCAGCACCTAATTATCTGCATGTGCCTATAGATTGATAACTGAGCCTAATTGATTAAATCACCAATAAAAAAGTTGGATTATTTGAGCTCTAGTCCACGTGCCTTGAGGAGTCACATACAACGCGTGCAGGATCCGTTGTGGCGGACACCGAGTGGCTCCTAAGATAGGACTCTGGACTTAGGCTTGAGTACCCGGCTATTGTGCTTACGTATAGAAATTGCTCTGCTAGGGCCGGATTCTCATGCATCATATAGGTAGTTTATATTATGTCTTTTATTTTATGCGCGGATCATTTTGCATGTAGATTGCTGGAGTCAGGTACGCCTTCTATCTCGTGCATGCACCATTGATTTTCGCGCATCGTCTTTTTTGTCTTCTCCCCCCGATTTTTGGACTTAAAATAATTAAGAGAACCGAAAAATTCGTTAGGCGTTGTTTGCTTAAAAAATATCTAAAAATAAAAATTATAAAATTGGGGCTGTTAGCCAAACTTGATCTTAAAAGACATTGACCTAATAATTTGTCCTGGGAGAGTAGTACCCTCATTGTCTGATTTGGATGAGCGAGAGAGTGATCCACATCGTAGGCTAGGGCCATATCCAATTTCTTGACAGACTACCGGCTATTTAGTCGGGACGGTCTGTTAGGAGTATTGGATCCCTATCAACTCGCTTAATCGCTCTGAAAGACTGTTTGATTACCTAATGATGAAGCCACATTTCATCATCTTTATTCTATCATTTTGGCATCAAAAACCCTAGCAAATGCGTGTATAAACCCTTAATTAGAGCATCTTAGCATTCATGCATGTACATGTAAATAGTGTATAAAATGCGATTTTTAAAGCCAAAATTATAGAAGAAATAAAAGAAAAGAAAAAGAATAAAATATTGTAAATATTTTATGACCCGAAACTCCGAGACCTAGGCATCTTGATGAATAGGTCGACAAGGAATAAAGTAGGGGGAGATAAGGGTAAAAATACAATGAAATTCCTTCATTCTTTATTCATTTTGGGACCTATTTTTGGTTCCACTTTTTATACCTGAAATAAAGAAACTTCGTACATGAAAGTTGTGGATAATTAAATAAATAAAAATACAAAATTAATTTCATAAGAAAATAATGTACTGATAAAAAGTTATGGTCTGAATAAGATTCCAAAACTCAAACTTCCCAGACTTGTATCTTGCAAATAAAAACTTGAAATATACCAAACTCTAATTGTATATAGCATAAAATAATCTATTTAATGGAGGTGGTTTCGTATTTTTCGGAGTTACGGTTTGAAAGTTAAGTTTTGGACCCTTGTAGTATACTTGTACAGATTAAAATATTCATTTTATTCTTTATTCACTACTTTTAGAATTTTATATTCTTATAATTTTGTAAATATTACTTATACTATATTTGTGTATTAGAATCAGAGTAAAACACAAAAGAAATACAAAATAAAAATACTTGTACATAAAAGATATAGGTAAAATACCTATATACATACCTGCATAATGTAGACTTCTATTTTATTAAGTGTACGAATTACATCAGAAAAATTAAATAAAAATATATTTAAGTGTCTAGAAATATTTTATAAATTTACAAAATAATAAACACAGATAAATAAATTAAATACATAAAATAAAAATAAAATATTAAAATATATAGATAATATACCTATAAAAGGTATAAAAGGAAACATGTAAATATTAATTTCAAAAAAATAAATAAAATTCATAATAAAATACTTCATAAAAAATACACATTTTTTATTTTATATGCAAAAATTAATAAAATCATTCTTTATTTTTAATCGAATTTCTAAATATTTTTTCCAGCGGTTTTTTGGTTGGTCCACGTGGACCAACCGGACTCATGCATTGGTTGACCTCGGTCAACTCTCTGACCGAGGTCTGCCAGGTCTTCAGGGCTAGTTTTAGTCCTCTTTTGAGGATTTTTCTAGGACACCTTGTATCTCTATTCACGAATCTTCCTTCTTGACTTTTGTTCTCCTTCGATCGAGGAATCACGCCCCGATGAAAGATTGGGTTTTGAGTGGTATTGTCATGGAATGTGGGAAGCAGGGACAGAAACTGCGGCTTCAGCTCGAAGTGGTCATGCATACGTGGAACTTGAATCCACTCAGTGATGCATCCCGCTCCTGGGTTGTATGTTTCCTTGAGCGTAGGCTTTGGCTGCGGTGTATCTGCTTTCGCTGCGTCGAATTCTGGTCCTCCCACTGAGAACTCATCTCTGACTTCTTCAAAATTCAGCTCTTGGTTCGGATCATCCTCCCTGCGGCCATCTCTTGCATCGGCTCTCCTCCTCAGATCGTTCAGCATATCTTGGAAGACGGTCTGGGCCAGGGCTTGATTAGTCAACTGCTGCTGGATGGCTTGAATGGAAGATAGAAGCTGACTGTTAACTTCGTTCTGCGTGGTATATTGCCCTTCCTCTGGGTTGACTTCAGGTTCAGGTGGGGGTTGTGGTCCCTTTCCTCTTCCTCATGCCATCTCAGAATGAACTTGAATTTCTGGCTCGTGATTGGGTGAAGAATCTGCATGACGAAGCGAACCCTGATCAGTATCTTCTTGAGCACCCGCTGTTGAGATGAATATGGAATTAAGGTCAATCCCAGAATGTTGTGAACGGAGCATAGGATATTGACTGAAATTGATCTCCACCCACAAGGGGTTATTTCGGGGACAAGAGTAATCCCGATTTATTTGAAGGGGAAGAGCTAATTTGGGTTGCGAGTCCATCCCGAACAGCGGATTTATTGGTGACAGGCAAGTGTTGAAAGAAGCGAGAATAGGGGAGTCCAAGGAGACATTCGTGAGATCCGAACTAACTTCTTGGAGATCACCCCTCTTTATGGAAGATGTTGCCGATACAGAATTGATGTGGGCGTCGGCGAGGTCCCGACAGAACCATCCGTGTGACGACATCTTGAGAAGGTCAAAGGAGAAGATGATGGATGAAGAGCACGAGGGTAAACAAGAAATAAAAGGATTGTAAAACAGGAGAAGGCTCACAATGAGCAAGGGTCAAATGGAAGGAGAGTAAAAAATGGCGCAAGGACGCGGTGTTTTTGATCTTGACCTTAATTTGACTAATCAATCAAACCCAAAGCAATGGATTCACCAACGCGACCCGTGAAGCTGTGAAGGTTCGGCAATTTTCTTTGTGAGTTTTAGTTTTGATTTTCAGGCAATTATCTTGTCACGAGTCCTTAGAGCGCTACGCCTATAGGAGCGAGAGTACTGCCAGAAAAGTATCCCGTACTTGTCCTCCTCCTGTGTAACCTGCAGTTTGCACTTTTTAAGGTCCTTGTAACCCTTCCTGGATCCCTACTCAGCCAAAGAAATAGAGAGAGGAAGACAATAGGCGAAACCAATACTTCGGAACTCGCTCGCAACGGAATCACCCGTGAGCGTGCAAGCACCTACTCGGACGCAAGACGATGAGACAGACACCCCCGTAAAGGCGTGGTCTATGCTCGATACTTTGGACAAGGTCAGTGCTCTACACAATAGAGAGTCACTAGAGTCGACCAAGCCCTACTCGCCTACGTACGATAGAAGCGCCAATACTTCAGAAATCCAGGCGATACACAAGGCATCCACAGACTGGGTTTTGGGCTCTATTCCTTACGACGTCGCTCACCTCACTTGAAAGGAGACCTTCCCATGCAACCTGAAAACAAATGAGGGCTTTACTCACCCCAAGGCAATGAGTCCAATTAATCAATTTTATTAAGGTCAAGTATTTTTAGCAGTCCCTTTTTTAATTTTTTATGTTATCACTTGTTTTGAGTAAATTCAATACAAGCGCCTAACATTTTTGTATTTTCTTTGGTTCCTATTTGTTCCAAAAACAGAGGGAGAAGAGTAGGAAAAGCCAATGCAAGTTGGTACTAAGATGGAAATCTCACCTTAGTGCCTAGATGATGAATGCAAAGATAAAAGACTTACAGTGACTCCCAGCTCTCTCTCCATGCGGATGCAAAACAGGAATTTTTAAACCTAAACTATATGCCGATATGCACACGGAAATCGTCCTAAGCAGGCAATTGCTAGCGTAAATAACCACAAGTCGGTCACCGATCCTCAATCCAAGGGTCCGGTCTAGGCTCACCCCTCCTCTTCTCGACACATTGAGTTCAGGAGTAGCGCTTGATAGGGTGGGCTCGTGGCGCGTAGGTTTGAAGACGATAAGGCGACTGTTTAAATTAAACTAAGTCCAAATCGCACTATAGGTACATGCAATGGTTATTAGGGGGTTTGGACCTAATTTACTCGATCAAGAAAGCCTAAAGACTAAGGGCTCATTCCACAAAAGAAAGGCAAAATAAATCAAAATCGGAAAATGACAGACGGTCAAAATACATCAAAACTGCGGTGAGCCCCCAAGTGAACAAACACTTGGAAATTGGGCCTGAGTGTCTAAAGTCCAGGGTACATGTATTATTACAATTAAATCAAATGTCTCTCTCTCACAGAAGACTAAAAGAAACTGACTATCCTCTCTCTCTCTCTCTCAAGTTCTCCTGCTCTCTCCTGTCGGCTAGGGTAGAATAGCCGGCTCCTCCTCCCAAGGCTACTCAGGATCCCTTGGGTGATCCTCCTCGGTCAGTGGTCCCTCGCAAGAAAACAAGAAAGGGATGTCAGACAATTCAAAACAACTTATGCAATAGAAACAGATAATCAAAATGGCTAAGCAGATAAAGAGACACAAGTCTACTCTACAAACCGATGGTCCCCGGCAACGGCGCCATTTGAAAAACGAGAACGCGAGAGCCGCTTAATAATGGTCTGACAAATCAAACTCACTATCGCTGAGGCGACTACTCAAGCTTTCCCGTTTATCAACAATTAACCCACACAATTAATCAAACAATCAACAACAAGGATTAAAATTTATTATACCCTACTAAAAATGTACAATGGCAAGCAAGTAGGGGTCGAACACAGGAAACAAAGGTGTAGAGTGTAGACAAAAAGTCAAAGTCTAGGTCTAATGAACTACTTAGCTAATCTGAATTTTTTGTTGGTTTTTAATTTTATAATTATTTATTTACTTATTTATTTTTTAATTTTGAATTTTGATTTTTAATTTTCTGATTTTATATTTTTCTTTTTATATTTTATATTTTTATTTTCTTTTTCAATATTGGAATATATAAACTATATAACAAAAGAGGTGCTAGAATATTTATAAAAATATAAAAAAATGCTCAAAAACTCAGAAATGAAATTTTTGGTATTTTTATGATTTTTTATTGTTTTTATGATTTTTTGGTATTTTTCAGAATGTTTTTGGTATTTTTAAAAGTCAAAATAAAGAAAACAGTGAATAAATGTTCTGGCCGACATTAAAATGGGAAGGAAAAATATCAAATAATATCAAAAGTTTCCCAAATTAATTTTAAAATAAAGAGAATAAAGTATAGAACCTAAGGACCTGAGTTTGCGTTTTTTAGAGTTTTCTAGAAGTTTTTAGATTTTTTGGAAGTTTTTGGGTATTTTCTAATTTTTAGGGTTTTGGTTTTGAATTTTTAGTGATTTTTTTGGACTGACACTAAAATAGGATAAAATAGACAATAGGTAATTTTTTTGGAATCTTTTTAAAGCATTTTACTATTTTTTTATTTTATAAGCTAGACAAAAGCTAAAATGCATGTTTTTGATTTTTAATAAATGTAAAAATGCAATAAAAATAAAATACGAAATATGGCGTGGAAGTACAAGTTGACAGGAGCCTATGGGATTTTTTGGTAATTTTTGGAGTTAATATGATGCGAGAAATAAATAAGACAAACACACAAAAATACAAAGCCTGGCAGGGGTATATATGAAATTATAAAAATATCCAGGGACACAGTAACAATTTTTACCAAAAATCCATGCACGATGCACGTGATATGTTGTTCACAGGGGTAGAATTGCAATTAACAAAAACCGGCAGGACAAGAGTGCAATTAAACCAGAAACATATATAAATTACTACGCACATGGGTTTGATTGCAAATACATGAAAGTTCGGGATCAAAGTTCCGAAATACCCAAAAAAACACATGGCCCAGTCACGTGAGGTGACGTGGCCGAGGATTGAAGTGCAAATATGGAAAGTTAAGAGGTCTACTTGCAATTATTACAAAACTTTTTTGAACTGGAAATTAAAGTTTTAAGGCTATAAACGAAATATGAAAAGTGCCAGGGTTACTAGTGCAAAATACCCAGGCCTTGCGCGGGAGCGGACGGCGGAGATGACTTCACTTGACACGTGGCGCTCCCTGGTGGCGCGATGAAGGTTCGCCTTTCAACGGTCGTGATTAGATCATCGGTAAAGATCTGACGGCTACTGCTCATGATCATCTAACGACGAGGGGTGAATCTGGTATGTGCTCGTGATTGGACGTCCCTCGAGGATGGTGGAAGAACTCGACCTGGGGGTTGCTTCGATCGATGATGGTGGCCGACACACGGCCTCTCCCGGCCTAGGACCAAGGGCAAAAGGGTCTTGGAGATGATCCACGTTGAAAGAGAGTCTCAGGCGAGCCTGAGATAGCTTGAAGCGGTCGGACGGCGGAGGTGACCTGGGCAGCTACTCCCTGGGACGTAGAGGCTCGATAGAGCCTTCTCCTTGGCTCTGACCTGCAGAGTTAGTCGCGCAAAAACCAGGCGAAGCTACGGGTATATTCAGATGGTGCAATGGAGGCGAATGGTGGCTCGGACGTGGAGCTCCAGCAAGCGGCGGAGAAGAGAGCTCGGTCGCTCGATCTGGGCGAGATCGAGGGTAATGGAGAGGTGGAGCGGAGCGATGGAGTGAAGGGAAAGAGGATGGAGGCGGCAGGTGGTCGGGTTGATGCTTGGAACGATCAGAAATGGCGGGCGGAGCTCAGCTCCGTCGTTGGTTCGATTGATGAAATCACGGCTATGGACTTGATCGAATACGAAACTACTACTAACCTAACCTAAACTAGACTTAAGCTATCAAATGAAACAAAAAGAAGAGGGAGGGGCTCATCGGCATGGGCTGCAGCAAGCTGCAGGCGGCGCTCCAGCGGGGGGCTTGGACCACCTCGATTCGACTCCTCGGAGCTAAACCTCGGGCTCAATCTCCTCCTGTTGTCACCAGGAGCACAAAGGACTAGGGTTTTAGGTCTAACGATGGAGGAAGAGGGATCAAAATCAAATCGAAGGTCAAAGGGGCTTTTTGAAGAGGTGGCGGACAGGGTCCAAAGATCGAAGCGCACGAGGATGACCAGTGATAAATTGACGAATATTTTATTATTTTCTTGACTGTTTCCAATTGCCGCCTACAATGCACGACTAATCATTTTTACGCACGAACGATAAAAACAACTTCTTAAACTAGGCATTTTCGGATTCGTCAACAAGCTCCTATCCATTTTCCCCTATATTTTTATTAATTTTTTTGAAATAAAACCTATTGAAATTTATATCATAATATGTCGTCAAGGTGTCATTAAAAATTCAACTTGATTCGAGACTTGTATCCCCTCCATCAAGCCTGTCAAATTTTAACGGTCTCAGAATTGCTGAAATTGACCCCCTTCAGATGGAGGGCATAAGAGTCTTTGTTTCTGACGAAATTGTAATGACGTGTTAGGGGATATAGTGATGAACATACATATTTTCATTTTCCAAAACAATAAAAAAATTTGGGGGAAAATGGGGGTGGGAGTAGCCAATTGGCTACACCCAGGGTGCAGCCTCCTTTAACCGTATATATATTACCCATATTTATATTATTAATTATCTTATTTTAAAAATAAAAAAGAAACTTAAAATTTGTAAAATTTAAAACATAAAAATGTAAAACATTTAAAAAATCATAAAAAATGAATATACTTAAAACCCCACAAAAAATAAAAACAAAAACCTAAAAAGAAGGTGATAAAAATTAATATTTATTCTGAAATAATTAATAATAATTTATCTCTACCTATGTTCGCTTCCCGATGTTTGACACTCTTCTCTGCTTACACATGTACACACTTTAGAAGAGTTATTATAAAATTTAACTCACACATATTTCACTTTTATAAACATTGTGGGTTGATTGTTAATTAGTGAGACACCTGACCACCACAATGATTGATGATCTTGTTGTATTAGTATATCGATGCAAAATCTCTTAATCAGATACTTACAAGGTTGGGAGAGCTCACCTTTGGTGGAAGCTCTTTCAAACTAGGGAGATGTGAATTATTAAGTCTAAGACCCAAATGACGAAGGCTAGTTAACTCTGAATCAAAGGACCACATAAACTAAGTATTCTGAACTCTTCAAGCCTTGTGTGAGTGTGTAAGTATCAGGGATACATCCAACTTATTGGTTAGTTTCTTATAAATATATTTTTTCAAAGAATATTTAAGTATATACAAAACAAGGTATCAAAACAATGTGTACCCTTTTCAAAATAATTTGCAAACCATTTGTAGAAACCATGTCAAATAGATAAAACTTTTCTAAACATTTTACAAATCATTTTTAAAAAATCAGTTTCAAATCTCCATACTTTCAACCCATAATAATATATAAAACATGTGAAAGTACGGCCTATGTAAGAAGTATATATCAATATATACCTCCCCCATACTTAGCTTGTGATATGTCCTCATGGCACAAAGTGAAATGGGATACATAGCTCGTACTAAGCATAAAGATGAAGAAAAGTACAAGGAGAGAAATCGGTATGACCCCCTATACTTAGTCTTTAAATAGTCGAAGTGTAGGGCAGAGGCACTAAGGAACAAGGTACTAAGGAACAAGGCACCAAGTGGATGACTCAAAAGACTTAAGAGAACGTACAGAAAAGAGGTTGGATTCCCTCTAACTTAGGCTTTAAATAACATAGGTAGGGAGTGATTATCTATAGAAGAGGGAACTTGAACTCTAAAAGAATGAATAAATCAAGGGTGGGGTTAGTGTCAGTAAGAAAGAATAGATGAATCTTCTCAACTGCTGAATCTTTATGTTGCGACTTCATATCAAATAATCTGAAATATCTGCAAGGCACTCGAACGACATGGAGTCTATCATCTCAACTTGGACTAAATCGTTTTTTTGATTCGATTAAATACTTCAATAGTTTTCCATTGACCAAAAAAGAACGTGTACCATCTGTGAGACCAACTATCTCTACACCTCCATTATTGTGCATTTTCTTCACTATGTAGGGACCTGTCCATTTAGACTTAAGTTTCTCATGGAAAATCTTCAACTTGTCGTTAAACAACCATACATTTTGTCCGGGGACAAAGTTCGTGCACCTAATGTGTTGATCATGCCACTTCTTAACCTTATCCTTATAGATCAAACTGTTGTCATGCGCTCGGTTTGGGATTTCTACAAGCTCGTGCAAGTTCAAGTCACGACAAATCTTCCCTAGATGATAAATCCAATTCACTTGTTTTATTGCCCATTCTGATTTGTGACTTAACTCCATGGGAAAACGGTATGACTTGCCATAGATCATCCTAAAAGGTAAAGTACCAAGTGAAGTATTGTAGGTCGTCCTGTAGGCCCATAGAACTTGGTCCAATAAATGGTACCGACTCTTCCTATCTGTACGAACCAACTTCTGAAGAATATCATTCACCTATCTATTAGAAACCTCTACCATGCCAATTTAATGTGAGTGGTAAGGACTAGTTACTTATGCTCAAATCCATAGTCCTTAACTAACGATCTCATGCCGTAGTTCAAAAAGTGGCTACCCCCATCAGAAATCAAAACAAAATCGACCCAGAATCTATCAATGATATGGTCCTTTGCAAATTTACAAAAAGTCCCGTTGTCTGCGACTTGGGTTGGGATAGCCTCCACCCACCTTGATAATAATCAACTGCCAATGAGATGTACTCGTGTCCTTGGCTGTTGGAAAAGGGACCCATAAAATTTATATCACGTACATCAAAAACATCACTGAAAATCACCGGCTACATGGGCATCTCGTCTCTATATACACATGTCCCTATCATCCTCTAACAGATAGGGCACGACTATAAAAAGTCAATAACATCTAGAAACATGGTCGGTTGATACAATCCACATTGGAGTACACTTTTGCACGATTCTCTTCCTTGAGTGGTGTCCTCTAGTCTCAAAAGAATGACAGCACATAAGGACACTCTATTATTCCTCTTGGGAATACACCTTCTCCAAATACAATCTGATCCTTCAAAGAAAAGGAACAGATTCTCCCAGTGGTATCTCCTCAAATCAAACTTTAGTTAGTCAATATTACTCCTAGTCTAACTATGGGGAACTTGCTTGGAGACAATATAGTTCACCATGTTGGCATACCACAAGAATGAGTCAATCATGCAAATTGGCTTGTCTGGAAAGATCTCTTTAATATGCTCAGCGTTCGGAGAATCCTTCAATTCTAGTCGGGAAAGGTGATTAGCCATTAACATTCTTGACTCGATGTTTATCCTTTATCTCCAAATCAAACTCACGGAGTACCAAAATCCACCTCAGAAGATGCACCTTCATGTCCTTTTCCATTCAATGCCTTATGGTTGTATGATCAGTGAATATCGTCACCTTAGAGCCCAAAACATAAAATTTAAACTTCTCGAGGGATAACTACTGCAAGAATTTTTTCGATCACTGTTTGATTCTTTTGTGATGGATCTAAAATTTTTCCTACGTAGCGAATAGCGAACAGAATCCCTTCTTAACTTTGACTTAACAAAGCTCCTATAGAAAAATCTGATGGGTCAGTCATGATCTCAAAGGAAGAGACTAGTCAAGAGCTTATAAGATCAGTGAGTCATAAATCTTTCTTTTTAGAAACTTGAAGACATAAAGACACTTGTGATCTATACTCGGTGTCTTTTCCTAACCACGATGTATGTACTGTGTCGTGATCTCCACCCCATCCTCGTTGGTGATCATCTGAATTCTCGACTTCTTAGAGACAACATGAAGTGGGGCCACCCACTTGGAGTCTAAAATGGGGTATATGAATCCTTCTCCACACCATTTCTCGATCTCTTTAATCACTACTTCCCATATATTAGGGTTTAGTCTTCTCTAAAACTCATGGGAAGGTCTCACATTCTCCTTAACAGAAAATGTGGTGTGAACAGAGAGTATGGTTAATCCCCACGAGATCCGACACAATCTAGCTTGTAGACTTGTGATTCTTCTCTAATACTTTCAATGACCTAGACTCTTGTTCTGTGGTCAGCTCATAACTAATCATGACATGTAGTCAATCTTCCGGTCCCACAAGAAAAGCATACTTGAGTGTGGGGGGTAGCAGCTTCAGCTCTGATAATGTTGTATCAGCAATCAAATCGGTTGAACCGCATCGGAATCGGTTTTATGTTGCATGAAGATGGGTCTAACTGTACTGTACTCGTCCCCAACTCTGTTGTGTATGAAGTCAGATAGCCAAAGAAATGTGATAGTTCAACCAAAGCCGCATCCAACTCGTCACATACACCCTTTGACCTTTCTGAGTTAGACGGCACCGACAGATCCAAAGGGATCTCTTAGTCATCAAGGGAATATGGGACCACAACAAGTTAGAGGACAGGTCCTACATCTATCTGTTATTGTATGTCAATGACATGCTAGTTGTTGTCAAGAAGAAAAAGTACCATAGACGATATGAAGAAGCTCCTTAGTTTAGATTTTGACATGAAGGATTATGGTGCAACAAAGAATATGTTTGGGATGGATATCATTAGGGATCGTGCAGAAGGGAAGATTTTCTTATCTCAGAAGAACTACATTGAGAAAGTTCTAATGATATTTGGGATGTTTACAGCTAAACCTCTAGGTACTCCATCCATTGTGAGTATTCATTTAACAATTTCTTTTGAACCTCAACTAGACATTGAGAAGGAACACATGTCATGTGTTATCTATGTTAGTGCAGTTGGGAGTCTTATATATGCCATGGTATGCACAAGACCTGATATAGCTCATGTTGTGAGCGTTGTTAGCATATTCATGGACACTCCATGGAAGGAGCATTGACAATCAGTCACGCGGATTTTCCGCTATCTAAGAGGAACATCTGACATTGACCTCATCTACAGAATTGATGCAAAGTGTTTGGTTGCTGGATATTCAGATTTAGATTATGCTACATATGTTGATGGGAGGATGTCATTGATAGGGTACGTCTTCACTTTGGGGAGTTCTGCCATCAGTTAGAAGACTACTTTACAACCATCATTTACTTTATCTACCATAAAGAGAGAGTACATGGCTTCGACGAAAGCTGTAAAAAAGCCATTTGGTTACAGGGCTTAGTTGGAGATCTCGATCTACAATAGGATCAAACTATTGTATATTGTGATAGTCTCGGTGTAATATGTCTAACCAATGATTAGATGCATCATGAGAGGACCTATTACATAGGTGTCAGATGCCACTTCATTTGTTATAGAAGAGGATCGAAGATGAAGTTTGGCACAACAGATAATCCAACCAATATGTTCACAAAGGAAGTTCCTAGGAGTATGTTCCAACACTATTTGGACTTGCTCAGCGTTGATAGTTAGCAATAACCCCAAGGAGGGGCCGGCAATAGCATGATAAAGCTTGGCAAATCTTCTTAGAGTATTCAATTCAAGGTGAAGATTGTTGATAGACCTTGAACCCTAACCAGCTATCTTACTGGTCTCAGTCAGAGAACCGCTATTTGTAACAGAGGTTTGTCAGTGTGGGCGTAGTATATAAACTCCCTTAGATTTAGGATTATCATTATCCTTTGAACTTTCTTCTTTCTATTCATAGCAAAAACCAATCATAGCCGCCCAAGGACGTAACCCAGTAAAAATCTGTCTTATACTTGCTAAATTGATCATGTATGTGTGTGCTTCCGCGATTCATGATAGGAGACAATATCTACTCATTGGTGATGTAATCATAGGACAATTAGAATAAAGGATTCATCAAATCTCAGTTGTCATTGTGTAAATTCAGGTAGAAGTACTAGTCAAAAGAGTATTAACTAGAAGACTGCTATCTCTTCCTGGGAAGGATATTATTGAGAAAAGATCCAAGCAAACAATCAATCCACAACAATCATACAGAGAAAACAATGATTTACGTGGAAAAACCCCCCACAAGTTTGGGGGGGGGGGGGGGAACCACTGGCAAAGAGAGATCTCACAATGATGGAAAGAAAGAATACAAGAATGATAAGAGATTTATAATGGCTATGTTAGCTCCCTCGAAAATACAATGTATCTAGAGAAGATGATGATGATCTTTCTTCATTGAAAGCCCTATGGAAGTTTATATAGCTACATGAAATCATCCACATAATCCTAACACAAATTTGATCCAAATCTTGAATTACGATAGAAGGATTCATGGCTTATCCAACAGAGGTCCAAATCCCAATAGGATTCAAATCCTAAAATAGGATAAAAGAAAGAAGTTTCAAGGAATATTGAATAGATATATGCAGATCTAAGTGTCGACGTATCTTGCTTTTTAACACATAAGGTTGCCCTGATGTTCCGTCTCCCGCATCAGTTGTTTGGCATTTGGAGTTTATATCCGTATCCTTTTGTAACTGGAGTGACCATGTGAATTTTCTCAGGATTATATATTAATTTAGCGTAAATTACAGTTCAGTCCAATCTTATAAGTTGAGAACAAATCCAATGCCATCTATATTCCCAGTCAATCATGTCCACTCAGTGCTACGTAAGGACATGATTTTGAGAAACCATCGAAAATAATCCCTCAGTCTGTGTATTTCCTGATTGCTATGACATTTTGGTTCAATGGCTTATACACCTAAAATAATTATAGAGAATTCCACAAAACAAGAAAGAAAACTATAAAGGAGATATTATGACCTAATTGGTAAGATAAAGTTAGAAGGAATTTTACCCTTTATTCATGTAATATGTACTGCATTTAATAAACCCAGTCATAAATCCAATCCCACAAGATTTTCAGATAACCTGCCCCTTATAGACATAGGAAATCTCATAGACTCTCAAAACATATATCTCTTGCATAATGAGAACAAGTTTTTAACATAAACCTCCATAATATTAATGTAATGGAATTTATAAATATGCAAATTAGATCAACATTCCAGATTCCCCCTCCAGCTTCCTTTCAGCCATGACCCTCTAAAACATTTCATGCTGGTGTTAGAACATACATTTTGCAAGCATGTGGATCGACAGTAGCAGTTAAATGTCCTCTCACATGCTGTTTGGTTGAATGCTGCATAATCAGCAGGAATATCACTTAGGACTTAAAACATGCAAGTGGTTTAAGTTTATGAAACAAAAAACAATTAGCAAGTCTCACCACTCACAAATCTCGTGCGCTTACGATCTTAGATGGTGGAAGGCCAATATCTTCCCAGTTAGCAGTGATGGTTGCTTGTGAATCCCTCCTGTTCCACAGAATAACAGCCACCTTGCCATCACTTAGAGGGCCTGCCCAGACCTGCATGTTTTAGCAGCATATTGTTCATCCATCATGAATAAGAAATTTTTTTATTTCCAATAGAATTGGTGAGTGTTCTGTTTTTGATATCTCGGAGACCAAACAACATGCCATACGCATAAAAAAACCAATTTAACTTGCATCCATCAAATGGTAGAATATGATGTGTTTACAATTCCATAACCTTGTGTATGTAGATGTTGTTTAAGCTCCTCTTCTTGCACTTAGAGGTAGTGTAATTTTCTTTTGACAATGTTGGTGCTTTCAACAAAATTACAATATCATCAGTTTTTGAGTAACGATGGAGTTTACTTATAAATACAGTAAGAACACAATGTTCGACAATTGAATAATTAATATCGAAAGAAACAAAAACAATCTTCCAGAGAATGTAGAATTTAAAATTTACCTCCAATCCACCTTCAGATTTCACCTTTTTCCCTTGAACTCCGAGACGATCTGTTCATTCATGTCATGGTAAAATTTAATACCTCAGTGCACTATGATATGATAAATCTCACACAGAAATAAAATAATGACAAGTTCACCTTGGTTAACTTGAATGACTTCAACATTACTAAGTATCTCATATGTTTCCTTACTTATTGATCGGACATCACAGCCAATGAGCAACGGTGCCTAAACCGCAGGATATCATGATTAGTCCTCTAAAATACAAAGACATTGTATTTAAATTTTGGCGAATAAACAAGTGTATAAGTATACCTTAACCAAAGCCCATATGCTGAAGTGCGAACGGTATTCTTCGGTAGTCATCCCACCATTTCCCACTTCAAGCATGTCAGGATCTTAACAGAGTGACATTAGTGATATGAGTTTTTTCGCATGACCCAAGTGGATTTAAGTTTACACAAACTACTAAATGGAATATCAAATAAAAGACATTGATTGAATATATTTATCCACCTTTATATTTCTATCACCCTAGTAGGGAGGTAATAGTTATTTAAGTAAAAAAGGTGCAAATTTTGTATGAACAACATATAAATTAAGGGGCTTGGAGAGTGGTGAGAAAACAATAAAATTTACAATAACCCCCTTCAGGGGCAGAGATGTGATCTCTAGTTGCTCAATGCAATACCTACAAGCTGCATGGCTAATTAAATGCAAGGATATAAGTGTACTTCAAGACTCAAGTGATCTTCCATGACATTGTAGAGAAATGTTTCCTCCTAACTAGATTTCTGGATTGTTCTTGGAGATGATTCAAACATCAGTTTTCATAACATATGGCGTGTTTATCTTAACCTTTAATTAATGTTTCTTTCTATTATTTTGAATTAGCATCAAGATTTTTTTGTTTCCTGTGTAATAAATCATATAAGCTCAAAGTTGTTTAGGTTACTTTCTTCTTAATCTGTTAATAAGGTATGGATGAGCATCTACGGGCATGGGATGGTATTTCATTATAAATATGAAAGTTTAACACTTTGCATATTTTGATCTTTCGAAAGATTTATTTATTCAGAACGTAATAACATTGATTACTACATCAATACAGTTTAACTGGGAGATGAAACTTCATATCCTATATGTACAAAATTCTATTAATACCAATATCACAGTTCCCAATATGTTTTCTACCAGATATGGTATTCTAACAGTTATTTTATATTTGCATCTTCTAGAGGAAAAATCCTCTCGCTGAGTTTGAACTGATTTAGATGAGTTTTAGGCTTCCTAGTCTTAGTAAATCTTTTTAGGATAGAAAGCTAATAGACCGAATAGTTTCTCTCTCATGTGAATGTAGTTTTCCATTTTGTGAAATTTGATTCCTCAGTTCAACATGTAAATTTTTAGAATCTCATTATAAGAATATTTTTTAAATGAATATGTAAATGAGGTTCATGATTTCAATTCAATCCATCTTATACAAACACATGATGAGGTACAATTCTTTTCTCTAAAAAAGTTGTTCATCTTGACGGTTGATTTGATTAGCATTGTATAAAACATGTGTGCAAGGCTATCTTCAACAGAGAGTTGAGTAAGTCATTACCCTACTCATTATAATCCGTGACAATCTTGATTGAGTTTCAAATAGCATCTTCAATAAACTGCCTCTTGGGCCTAAGTCAAAGCCAAGATGTGTAAAAAAATTGTTACAAAGTATATGCTTGAATCAACTTAGAAGAAAAAAAGGGATATAACTTACCATTCCATCCGCCAGGTCCTGCATAAGTTGCCCATTTATCATTTTGATCAGCCAGGGAAGTCATGCTAAAATAATCCAACATTAGCTACATAGAATCATCTAAACTCATGACAGTGGTTGTGAGAGCTCTTCCTACCTTTCCCAGTTGTCTTTGATGTCATCTGTAGTCCTCCAGCTGTTTCCAAGTTTAGGTGCCCATGTTGCTGGATCTTCCCGTCCCCTGCATACAAAGGGAAAATTGATCAGTTTAAATGTTTGACGGCTTCACATTATAATTCACTTCTTTATAAATATTTTCCCAAAGTCTGAGCATACTTGAATTGTCTAGTGGTTGAGTGAACCCTTCTCAAATAAAAAATTGATAGGTAGCATTCATTGATCAAAACAAACAAGCATATAATTCGTAATACTAAAAAATGTTGCAAAATGTTTTCTCAGAAGTCTAATATTTGACGAAAAAAGCAGAATTATGCATGTTGGTGATTCGTAATGCAAATATCATGACTAAGACAGTATCATACTGAGAAATATCAAGTGGATGCAGAAATAAATATTTTCTAAGAGTAAAAAGCGGATTCACCATTCACATAAAGAGAAGAATATCTTCCTCCCAGAATTCAGCAAGGCTTTGCTCATATTAGCATACCTGGTTCAACATTGCAGAATAATCAAGTTAAATTACATGGGTAAAACATATTAAGTGTTCCAATTAAGAATTAAATTAAATGAAGAATACACATATAAAGCGAAAAATAGATGTAACTTCAACATGCTTCTTTCTGTTAAGAAAAGAAAGGCACTGATGACTCTGATGCAAAAAAAGATATGCATCAATTTTTGTAGATTGTCATGTAGAATAGATATAAGCTTTCTATGTTCACATTAGGGAACTTAATACTTGCCTTTGAAACAGGACATGCCACCTTCACAAAGACGCAGTTCGTCACATTGTATCATTAACTTACTATTAATTACAGATTGCTTACCTTCTATAACTTAGAGGTCACTCTAATCTCCCTCTAGATGCAAAATGTAAAAGTAAAGATGAATACCGTTCTTTTCAAGTAATACATTTCATTCCTGATACGAATGGTACAGAAAACATATTAAATTCTTCCAACAATATAAATGGTTACAGTAATGACAAAAGCAACATTCTTTTACATTTCTTTTGATATGATTCATGGAAAAAAAGTGGTTAAAAAAGACGTAACTGTAAGAATATACCTGTCTCTTATGCTAATTCCTTGATTGTTGCAATTATCATATTTTAAATAGTCAATGCCCTGGAACAAAGGTTGCACAGATCAATAAGTCAATGCAAGACAATACATAGAAATGTGCAGTTCAAACATATATACTGGACACATTAATCGTACCCATGAGGCAAAGGTCTTGGCATCCTGATCTTCAAACCCCAAAGACCCTGGCATAGTCTTGCTACATGTAAGGTTACTGGGTAAAAAACAGATTAAAATGTGTAAATATCCTTAGGGTCAGATTGCTTTCTGGATTATTCCAGGGTGAAGGAAAAGGCTTAAATTATATATCAAAGAACTGAAATGTACGGAGTGGAACTGTTGAAGGGAACGAATGAGATACTAATACCATTAACCCTAGAGCTCTCTTATATAGGAGAAAAGCTCTATGGGTAATTTACATAAAAAGGACAAACAAAACCTACATAATAAAGTTACTCTAACACTCCCCCTCAAGCTGGAGCATATATATCCAACATGCTCAGCTTGGAACAACAAAGATGAAATGGACCCCTAGCAAGGGCCTTGGTGAACATGTATGCAACCTGCTCTCCTGATGATACATGAGAGGTTGAAATAAGCCCTTTTTGAATTAAGTCCCGTGTATAATGGCAATCCACTTCAATGTGCTTCGTCCTCTCATGGAAGGCTGGATTATTGGCTATGAACAAGGCTGCTTGATTATCACATTTCAGATGCATGGGAAGAGGAACATCAATAGTTAAATCAGTTAAAATGGATTTAACCCACATCATCTCAGCACTACCTTGGGCCATTGCCCTATATTCTGACTCTGCACTAGATCGAGCCACTACAGTTTGCTTCTTACTCTTCCAAGCTACTGGTGAGCTGCCAACAAATACAATAAAGCCTGAAGTTGACTTTCTATCATTAGGACACCCGGCATAGTCTGCATCAGCATAACCTGTGACGGACAACGAGGTGTCTCTTCTAAACAGAAGACCAGTGCCTGGAGACGACTTCAGATATCTCAAGATCATAAAAACAACATTCATGAGAGCCTGCCTAGGTTGCTCCATGAATTGGTTTACCCTATTAACTGCAAAGGCTATATCCGGTCGGGTAATAGTGACATACAAGAGCTTTTCCACTAGCTCTCTATATCGTCTCTTATCTACCTCCTCAGAGTCATCATCATAAAGTTTGACATTAGAATCCATAGGAGTAGCAGCTGGTCTACATCCTACCATACCTGTCTCAAATAGGAGATCCGTAACATACTTCTTTTGTGTCATTACCATACCTTGCTTGTTCCGTGCAAACTCCAGCCCCAAAAAATAGCGAAGTGTACCCAAGTCCTTCTAACGAACTGCTCGCCAAGGAACTCCTTGGCTGCTTGAATGCCCTGCTCATTACTGCCTGTAATAACAATATCATCAACATACACTAAGATGATCGCAGTACCTCGCTGATCTCTCTTTACAAAGAGAGTATGATCTGCTGTAGATCTGACGAAGCCCTTCTGTTCAATCAACTCCGAGAGCTTCTGAAACCAAGCCCGTGGACTCTGCTTCAGGCCATATATGGCCTTATGGAGACGGCACACCATACTGGACTCCCCCTCAGCAGCAAACCCTGGTGGCTGCTGCATATAGACCTCTTCCTGCAAGTCACCATACAAGAAGGCGTTCGTGACATCAAGCTGAAATAGGGGCCAATCTCGGACAACAGTAACCGCAATGAGAATCCGTAAGGTAGAATGACGGGCTACTGGAGAAAACGTCTCCTGACAGTCCACCCCATATGTTTGGGTGAACCCACGAGCAACCAACCTGGCTTTGTATCTATCAACCGTCCCATCTGCCCGCTTAACAGTAAAAACCCATTTGCTTCCGACAATGGACGCACCTGATGGAGGATGCACAACACTCCACGTACCACGTGACTGCAACGCCGCCATTTCCTCTTCCATAGCTAAACGCCACGGCTGCTCTGTAGGGCCTCCTGATAAGATCGTGGGATGTGTACTGTCGATAACCCAACAACAAACTTGCGAAAGTCCGGGGACAAACGCTCCAACGACGCTTGAGAGCAAAAATCCATCCCATATTTGGGATTCATCGTCCGAGCATGCTTCTGTCGTCTATGAGCAATAGGCATATGTAGGTCATCGACTAGAGGAGTGACAGTATCATCAGTACCCTGTACATCAGTACCCTGTACATCCATCTGCGCATTCAAATCACCTGTGCCATCAGTAGAACTGAAATGATCAGTACATACCTCGGGTGTGCTGGATGATGGAGGAGGCACATGAGCAGAAGGCCGTCGCTGATAGACCTGAGGAAAATAAACAGTAGCTGGTGGTGGTGGTGGTGTAAACTGTGGTGGTGGTGGAGTAGACTGTGGTGGTGGTGGAGTAGACTGTGGTGGTAGATTAGAGCATGGAACAGATGGAGGTGGAGGCGGCACATAGATGTCATCTCCTTCCTCAGAGTGAGTGAGTCTGTCACCTGTAGGAGAAAAATACATAATGGACTCAAAAAAGGTGACATCTGCACTGACGTAGTACCTTCGTTTAACTGGATCAAAACACCGATATCCCTTCTGGGTTTTGGAATAACCCACAAAAACACATTTGACAGCTCTGGGAGAGAGCTTGTCAAGACCAGGAGAAAAACAATGAACAAATGCAACAGACCCAAAAACACGCGGTGTTAGGGAGAAAAGATCCTTCTCGGGAAACGCAGTCAAGAACGGAATCTTCTCCCCTAACACTGTCGAAGGCATACGATTAAGAAGATAACAGGCAGTGAGAACCGCATCCCCCCAATAGGAGTGAGGGGCACGGCTTTGAATCAAAAGGGTTCTGGTCATATCCAACAAATGACGATGCTTCCGTTTAGCCACCCCATTCTGTTGGGAGGTATAAGCACACGACGTCTGATGCACAATCCCATGAGACATAAGAAATTTGGATAATTGAGTACTGCACAACTCTAGAGCATTGTCAGACCGTATGTACTTCACTTTAGCAGAGAAAATATTTTTTATTTCGATAAGAAAAGACTGAATAAAATGACCAGCATCAGATTTATTTTTAAGAAGAAAGACCCAAGAAAGTCTAGAGAAATCATCGACAGCAACAAGATAAAACCTGTGCCCTTGAAGATCAGGGACACGACTGGGACCCCAAATATCAAAATGTAGCAGCTCAAAAAGACCATGATGACTTGGACCTATACGACTCGGAAAAGACGACCTGTGATGTTTGCCAAGTTGGCATGCCTCACACTGAAAATTAGACTTGGGAGAAATCTGTGGAAGAATATGGACCATCTTTTGCAACGGAAGATGGCCAAATCGAAGATGCCAAGTGTAGGGTGACACCGATCCAGCCCTCATAGAAGAGATACCAGCATAGGGAGATTGCACCAGTCGATAAAGACCTCCTTGCTCATGGCCAGTCCCAATCACTCTGCCCGTTAATATGTCCTGAAACACAAGAGTAGATGGGTCAAATATAGCACGGCAATGTAAATCTTCGGTGAGTTGACTAATAGACAACAAATTCATCGAGAACTTCGGTGCATAGAGAACATTGGACAATCTCAAGGTAGGAGTCAACTGTACCTCCCCTTGACCAGTAATAGGGGAATATGTACCATCAACTATCACCACCGATCGTTCAGATTGAGCAGGATGAAAGACACTAAACTGACCTCTGTCACCACAGAGATGGTGTGATGCACCTGAATCCATGATCCATTCTGATAGATCCGCCTTGTAACACGTAGTAAAGGCAATGGATGCGGAACCTTTGAAGGCACCCACAGATGGAAAATCTACCTTGTTGTCTGACATGACGACAACAATAACCTGCAACTGGGGTTACACAATCGGAAGACAATGTCTATTTGTACATAGACTCAAACCAGCGGTCACGCGTACAGAACATGTATATTCAAGGAAGCATGGCTAGGGCATCTAGTGCACACGGCTGCACACTACAGAACATGACCTGGACTGCACGCAAGATGAGATAGCCAGGCTAGATGAGAAAGTCAGAACATGACCTGGACTGCATGGTACAGTAAAGATGTGGCTTTGCATCTATGTGGCGCACAGGAGAGATCAGGAGAGATCGCCAGGCAGGAGCGATGTCGCGCACCCCATGATGTCAGGAGGCTACACCACGCGTGCGATGGAGGCACAGGCGAGGTGCGATGTAGGCACAGGCGAGGTGCGATGGCTACACCACGATCGCCAGGAGAGATGGAGGCACAACGCTATCGGCCTCGACCACGCGCACGATCAGGAGCGAGGGCTCCAGGCGCGTGATGAGGGCGCCAGGCGAGGAAGGCTAGATGGCTCCAGGCGCGCGATGAGAGCCTAGATGGCGCGAGGCGAGATGGGTCGCACAGCACAAGCGAGAGGTGAGATGATGCGCGAGATGATGATGCGCGAGGATGGCTCAGCACTGGACCCTTGCGCCAGATGAGGATGCGCGAGGTCGCCAAGAAAGCGCTATCGCGCGATCGCGCCAGAAGGAGCACAAGCGATGTCGCGCGCAGATGAGGGCTATCGCGCGAGAGGGCTATCGCGCGAGCGCCAGGCGGGAGGGCGCAAGCGAGATGTCACAGGCGATGACCCTCGATGTCACAGGCGATGGCGGTCGACCTCGAAATCGAGAGGGAGAGAGAAAGGGCGGCGGGTGGGGTAGGGTTAGGGTTAGGTCTCAAAACTCCGGCCTAGGACCGTCGCTCTAATACCATGTTGAAGGGAACGAATGAGATACTAATACCATTAACCCTAGAGCTCTCTTACATAGGAGAAAAGCTCTATAGGTAATTTACATAAAAAAGAAAAACAAAACCTACATAATAAAGTTACTCTAACAGGAACAATACGTGGAAAATCAATTACTTATAAAATTATAATACATGTTTTTGATAATTCAGTTAGCAGTTAGAATCACGTCGAAAAGAGAGTTCTTCAGTACCCTGCATCACTGTAGATACCGAGTTTAAGCCCCTTGGCATGCACGTAGTCTCGAGCGCTTTAATTCCAGATGGAAACGTTGAAGCTTTAGGAACTAAATTTCCCTATGAGAGTAAAAGTTGTGAAAAATATATGCCAAAATACAACATCAAAATACGAACCTGATGCTAATATCACTATAATCATATCCAAATCACTAATCTTGCTTGTGTGGGGAACGGTATTACCTTAGCATCTCTGTAAAGCTCTGCCCAACAATCATCTGTATACCAAAGACGAACTTGTAAGAAGACCAAAGTGACCACATACCATTTTTTACTTTTCAGAAAGCAGTTAGATCAGAAATATACCAATATTGACATCCCAGTGAGGCAAGTCCTGTAGATACAATAGCATCCGCTGAAAGACAAAAATCAAATGTCTTATGACTAGGGCTGTGAAAATGGTACTAAGAATGACAAGAAAACTTACATGTTTCCTTTATCATTTGTTCGTTAATGTTGCATTGAAAGTGATTCCAGCTGTTCCACCTGTGATTGCAAGAATAAAGGGAACTTGTTCACTCCAAAGATCCTTCGGAAGTTTAATGGTAACTAAGTCTGTTGGCAGTTAGATTAGATTCGATTAAAGAAAACCAACTTGATCAGAAATCTTCTAGCATATTCCTATCAAAATCATGTTCGGTAAAAAATTCTTGCAAATTTTTTTATGGAGGGGAAACTCCCACTTGTTACAGAAACATATAGTGGCATAGAAAAAGACTTGTTGAACTAAGTCCAGTAACAAATGGGATATGTTAATCCTTGGAAGTTCAGAATCTTGGCAAAAATCCACCCTTATACCCTCTTATAAACAGTTCAGCTCAGGACTCTCTTCTTCTCCTCAAATCCTTCCCAATACGATTTTTTTGAATGTTGCATTGTATAAATAGATATAACGGAATGTTTGGATAATTTATATCTTTGAAGATGCATGTTGTTGTACCGTATGGAGCTTAGTCTCCAATCCGCTATCGAGAAAAACTGACCCTAACAACTTGTTGGGTTCGGACCCAAATGAACTCGTTGGCAACCACCCAAATTGCTTAAGCTCAAGTTATCGAGTAGTAATCCCCAACACTTATAACTCACACCCACACTTCGTGAGTTTTAGATGAGGGACTATGTTTGGGGGTTGAGGTGTTACAGTTGTGAGTAGTGGAAGAGAACAAACACAAACAAGACACCCATGTGCACACTGATTTATAAGGTTCACATATAATTGGGTTACATCCTTAGGCTGCGATCATTTTTAGTAAGAGTTGAGAAGGGAAAATACATAGGATAAAAGCGAACCCTAACCCTATGGATTTTACATAGAACTCCCTGTAAAAACATATCTAATTATCCAAACCAAAAAATCATTTCGAGTCGAGGGTGTTGGCCCAGCGAAAATGGGACGAGGAGGAGGGTGCACCTGCTCCTCTGCCCACCCACCCAGGCTTGCAGAATGATTAATAAGACCTCCCACGTAGTATGGTATGCTACAACGGGGGGGCTTCACTCACCTTCTTGTGGAAGGTGCAAAAAATGGTTCTCCAACTACGTTCAACAGAACATATGGTTAGGATTCAAGGTATGTCAATAACGCAAATGCAAAATGTTAGAGTAATTATATTATTTAGTCTTTCTAATTGTCTTTTCTATGTAAATTACCCATAGAGCTTTTCTCCTATATAAGAGAGCTCTAGGGTTAATGGAATGCATCTTGCTTATTCCCTTTCAACATGGTATCAGAGCGACGGTCCTAGGCCGGAGTTCTAGAAACCTAACCCTAACCCTACCCCACCTGCCGACCCTTCTCTCTCTCTCTCTCGAACGATCGGCGCCGCCCCACAAGGCCTTCGGGCCTTCATCGCCCTCCAGGCCTCCTTAATCGTTCGACGCACTTGGTGCGAGGCGGCGCGCTTCAGACGACGCGCGAGGCGAAGCACCAAGCGATGCGCACCGAGAAGCGCGACGCGAAGCCCTAGGCGCGAAGCGCGAAGCACGTGAAGGGCACGAGACGAGGCGCGAAACCTTCCTTACGCACTAGCCCTGTGCGCGTGCACCCCTGTGCGCGTGCACCCCTGTGCGCGTGCACCCCTGTGCGCGTGCACCCCTGTGCGCGTGCACCCCTGTATGCGTGCACCTCTGTGCATCCCCGTGCATCCCTGCGTGTACCCCTGTGCATACCTGTTCGACGTAGCGTGCCACCCCATGGTTCTTGCACGCTAGCCGCGAGTTGTGGTTCGAAGGGCGTTGTGGTTTGAGTCTACGGACACGGCGGCCCTCATATATGTACACGTAGACATTATCGTCTAGTCGTGTAACCCCAGTTTCAGGTTATTGTTGTCATCATGTCCGACAACAAGGTAGATCTTCCGTCTCTGGGTTCCTTCAAAGGTCCCGCACCCGTTGTGAAGATGGACGGTACAAACTATGAACTGTGGGCCATGCAGTTCATGAGTCTTATGCAATGCAATGGCAAGAAACATATCCTCACACAAGTGGAACCTGTTGAGAAGACTGGGGTTAACGCCTCATGGGAGGCTGACGATGCTTATGCGCGTGTTTGGCTATCCGGTACCGTGTCCATGGAAATAGCCAACGATATTCTGAGTCAACCCACTGTGAAGTCTATGTGGGATATCCTGGCAGCCACATATTCTCCGGCGAAGAACGAGTCCAAGATCTTACAACTTCAGCATGACATCTTTACATCGAAGCAGAACGGGCGTCCTCTTCATACCATATACACTTATCTGAGGGGTATGTTTGAGAAGCTACATGGGTACATTCCATTGACAGCCACACCAGAGCAGCTCAAGGCATACAGGGACTCGATGATGGCTGGAGTGTTTCTAGCAGCCCTTGATCTGGAGTATGATGCCGCTAGAGCACAGATTCTTACAGATGCCATCATACCACCTATGGAGGAAGCCAATCGCAGGTTGAGTAGACTCTCCATATCTCATGGTGGAGTTCAGACACCATCAGCCATGGCAACATCTCGCGGTAGAGGAGGCTATTCACATTTTCGAGGTAGAGGTGGTCGTGGCCGAAGGAGGAGGAGGTAACAGACCTCCTAGACAGTCGTGCACCTACTGTCGCAGGACTGGACACACTAAGGAAACATGCTATTCCAAGCATGGGTTTCCTACTACTACGGCACGTGTGGTGGAGCAGGCTCAGCATGAAGAGGGTCCTTCCCTTGTCCCGGATCAGAGGTTTGAGGAGTTAGTAGCGAGACTTCGGGAGATCATGCCTCGCCAGGGACCAGCTAGTACTTCAGGATCCTCAGAGATAGCCGGCTCAGCATCCTCTTCAGGTACAACGTATGCACTTACTAGTAGTTACAGTACAGATCTATCAGAATGGATCATGGACTCAGGAGCATCTCACCATTTATGTGGTGACAAAAAGCAGTTGGATGATTTTATTGCAACCCAGACAGGACGCTCCGTGGTGATAGCTGATGGGACACACTCTCCCATTACTGGTCAGGGGGAGGTGCACTTGACCCCTGGGATACGGCTTCAGAATGTTCTTTATGCTCCTAATTCTTCCATGAATCTACTGTCCATTAGTCAAATCACTAAAGATTTACATTGTCGTGCCATATTTGACCCATCTGCTCTTGTGTTTCAAGACATACTAACGGGCAGAGTGATTGGAACTGACCGTGAGCAAGGGGGTCTTTATAAACGGGTGCAGTCTCCTTATGCTGGTGTCTCTTCTATGAAGGCTGGATCTGTCTCACCTTACACATGGCATCTCTGATTTGGTCATCTTCCGTTGCAAAAGATGGTCCATATCCTTCCACAGATTTCTCCAAGGTCTATTTTTCAGTGTGAGGCGTGCCAACTTGGC
Organism: Ottelia alismoides; assembly: GCA_037367405.1. Taxonomy (NCBI): domain Eukaryota; kingdom Viridiplantae; phylum Streptophyta; class Magnoliopsida; order Alismatales; family Hydrocharitaceae; genus Ottelia; species Ottelia alismoides. The sequence goes on from JAZKJV010011014.1 coordinate 176,772, forward strand.
AAACATCACAGGTCGTTGTTTCAGAGTCGTAAAGGTCCGAGTCATCATGGTCTGTTTGAGTTGCTACATTTTGATATTTGGGGTCCCAGTCGTGTCCCTGACCTTCAAGGACACATGTTTTATCTTGTTGCAGTTGATGAATTTTCTAGGTTATCTTGGATTCTTCTACTTAAAAATAAGTCTGATGCTGCACATGTTATCCAGTCTTTCATTATTTAAATAAAAAATATTTTCTCTGCTAGAGTGAAGTTCATACGGTCTGATAATGCTCTTGAATTATTTAGTTCTCACATCTCAAAATTTCTTATGTCTCATGGGATTGTGCATCAGACGTCATGTGCTTACACTTCCCAACACAATGGGGTGGCTGAGGGGAAACATCATCATTTGTTGGACATCACCAGGACCCTATTGATTCAGAGTCGTGCCCCTCACTCCTATTGGGGGGATGCGGTTCTAACTGCTTGTTATCTGGTCAACCATATGCCTTTGTCAGCGTTAGGAGAGAAGATCCCGTTCTTGACTGCGTTTCCCGAGAAGGATCTTTTCTCCCTAACACCACGTGTCTTTGGGTCTGTTGCATTTGTTCATTGCTTCTCTCCTGGTAGCTCTCTCCCAGAGCTATCAAATGCATTTTTGTGGGTTATTCCAAAACCCAAAAAGGGTATCGGTGTTTTGATCCAGTTCGACGACGGTACTATGTGAGTGCCGATGTCACCTTCTTTGAGTCCATTATGTATTTTTCTCCTACAGGTGACAGACTCACTCACTCAGAGGAAGAGGACAATTTCTATGTGCCTCCTCCTCCATCTGTTCCATGCTCTACTCCGCCATCACCACCACCGTCACAGCCCAATCCACCACCACCGCCGCCACCACCACCTACTGTTTCTTATCTTCAGGTTTATCAGCGTCGACCCTCTGCTCATGTGCCTCCTCCATCATCCAGCACGCCCGAGGTATGTACCTGATCATTTGAGTTCTTCTGATGGCACGGGTGATTTGCATGTACAGATGGATGTACATGATGATTCTACTTCTCCAGTTGATGATCTGGACATTCCTATTGCCCATCGAAGGCAGAAGCGTGCTCGGACGATGAATCCCAAATATGGGATGGACTTTGGCTCTCAGGCTTCGTTGAAGCGTTTATCTCCAGACTTTCGTCAGTTTGTTGTTGGGTTATCGGCTGTGGAGATCCCATGGTCATATCAGGAGGCCCTACAGAGCGGTCCGTGGCGTTTAGCTATGGAGGAGGAGATGGCGGCATTGCAGTCGAGTGGTACGTGGAGTGTTGTGCAACTTCCCCCAGGTGCGTCAGTTGTGGGCAGCAAATGGGTCTTTACAGTTAAACATCGGCCTGATGGTACGGTTGATAGATACAAAGCCAGATTGGTTGCTCGTGGGTTCACCCAAACATATGGGGTGAACTATCAGGAGACGTTTTCTCTAGTAGCACGACACTCTACCCTACGGATTCTCATTACGGTGGCTGTTGTCCGTGACTGGCCTCTATTTCAGTTGGATGTCAAGAATTCTTTCTTGTATGGTGACCTGCAGGAAGAAGTGTATATGTAGCAACCACCAGGGTTTGCTGCTGAGGGGGAGTCAAGTATGGTATGTCGTCTTCATAAGGCCATATATGGCCTGAAGCAGAGTCCACGGGCCTGATTTCAGAAGCTCTCGGAGTTGATTGAACAAAAGGGCTTCGTCAGATCTACAGCAGATCATACTCTCTTTGTAAAGAGAGACCAGCGAGGTACTGTGATCATCTTATTGTATGTTGATGATATTATTATTACAGGTAGTAATGAGCAGGGCATTCAAGCAGCCAATGATTTTCTTAGCGAGCAGTTCGTTATGAAGGATCTGGGTACACTTCGTTACTTTTTGGGGCTGGAGTTTGCGCGAAACAAGTAAGGCATGGTAATGACACAAAGGAAGTATGTTACTGATCTTTTATCTGAGACAGGTATGGCAGGGTGTAGACCAGTTGCTAATCCTATGGATTCTAATGTCAAACTTTATGATGATGACTCTGAGGAGGTAGACAAGAGACGATATAGAGAGCTAGTGGGAAAGCTCTTGTATGTTACTATTACCCGACCGGATATAGCTTTTGCGGTTAGTAGGGTAAGCCAATTCATGGAGCAACCCAGGCAGGCTCACATGAATGCTATTTTTATGATCTTGAGATATCTGAAGTCGTCTCCGGGTACCGGTCTTCTATTTATAAGAGATACCTCTATATCCGTCACAGGTTGTGCTGATGCAGACTATGCTGGGTGTCCTAATGATAGAAAGTCAACTTCAGGCTTTATTGTATTTGTTGGCAGCTCACCAGTAGCTTGAAAGAGTAAGAAGCAAACTGTAGTGGCTCGATCCAGTGCAGAGTCAGAATATAGGGCAATGGCCCAAGGTAGTGCTGAGATGATGTGGGTTAAATCCGTTTTGACTGATTTAACTATTGATGTTCCTCATCCCATGCATCTGAAATGTGATAATCAAGCAGCCTTGTTCATAGCCAATAATCCAGCCTTCCATGAGAGGACAAAGCACATTGAAGTGGATTGCCATTATACACGGGACTTAATTCAAAAAGGACTTATTTCAACTTCTCATGTATCATCAGGAGAGCAGGTTGCGGACATGTTCACCAAGGCCCTTGCTAGGGGTCCATTTCATCTTTGTTGTTCCAAGCTGAGCATGTTGGATATATATGCTCCAGCTTAAGGGGGAGTGTTAGAGTAATTATATTATTTAGTCTTTCTAATTGTCCTGTCTATGTAAATTACCCATATAGCTTTTCTCCTATATAAGAGAGCTCTAGGGTTAATGGAATGCATCTTGCTTATTCCCTTTCAACACAAAATAAATGACATAGTGCTCATCTTTAAGTTTCTAGTGATGGTTGATGGAGACAAACTGTGTATGGAGAAGGTCAAGTATCGTTGAAATCTACTAGTCTGCATTGTTGCCTATTGATAAGGACTATAAGGTTTCAAACTTTATGCCCTAGGTTGGAGAATGTCACCTATGATTGTAGATTCTTTGGCTTCATTATGGAAGATGAAGAGATCATATCTATTTTTGAATCAGTATTTCTTTTTATCAAGGCATTTACGTTGGCTCCCAAGACAACAGTTGTATTAGGTGTTGCTAGTTTGTGTTTTCTGGAAAGGATTGAGGACTAAGCATTATTGCATCTAGCTCTTAGGGAGCAAACAATACCCTACATTCCAAAGTTAGTCAACAGGACGACAAAGTCTACCTTTTTGGATCTCAAATCTTAGTTGCAAATACGAATAGGAAATGATATTTCATTTATGAGTTTAGCCAAGGTTGGGGGACCTTACCATGATTTGTTGTCTCTAGTGGAGCAACCCTCATCGCATAAAACATGGAACAAACTGAGGTGAATCTTCCCTGCCTATTCACTTTTGATTTACCAATTGATGTCATAGAGAACCATTTATAGAGAGGTGTTCAAAATATGTGAGTTAGTAGGTACTTACCAAAACCAAGACTTTTATAACCTAAACTTGTAGCTGATATTTTGGAAATGTATGGTTTTGGTTTCTAACATATAATTGATTACCCATGTCCCATTGGAAGTTCAATCTTGAAAATAAGGTATTGTTATTAGATGATGAGGTATGTGATATTCCTTTTGTTTAACAAAATCGAGAAAAGAAATCAATCCAAATCTTCCAAGAACGGATATGACTAAATGTAAAAGCTTAAAAAGAAGGTATTTGTACCCATGATTCTTAGAATCTTTATAAATTACCTTATCGGTCATGTAAACATTGTTATTATTCCCACGACCCCATAAACTTATTCTGTCCTACCCCACGAACCATGCCGCTAATTTGACACTTCTTAATTTAACTTGCTTGGGTTACAGCGGAATTAATCAAACCAAGTGAATGCCTATATTTGAACGGTTGAGATCAAGTAATTCCAGGAAATAAGATCCATTGAACTCGATTTTCTTTTATCAATCTGACGACTGTTGTAACTTCTAGAGAATGATCCATGTTCTTCCCACAACTTGCAGAGCACCAGGAGATGAAGTGATCTATTCTTCTCCAGAGCAGCATGCCTCGCCTCCCAACTGTGATATATAGCTCCTCGTAGCAGCAAAGACATGTGGGTTTTGACGGGGATCGTGCTACTGAGGCAGATGATTAAAAGGTGGTCGTGGGTTCTGCGAGTGGGTTTTGGAGGGGCAGCGCAGGTGGGTTTTGACGGAGATCGGGGTACGGGGAAGAGGATTAAAGGGGCGATGGTAGGTTCTGGAGGATTGAGTACTGGGGTGGCGGTGGTGGCCTGCGCATCTTCATGCGCTCGAGAAAGGGGGTTTCGCAGGTGGGTTATGGAGGGGCAGCGCAGGTGGATTTTACGAGGATTGGGATGATGGGGCGGAGGATTAAAGCAGCGGTGGTGGGTTATCGAGGGTTGGAGGGGCGACGGTGGTGGATTGGATGGTGGAGGTGGTGATCGGAAATCGAGATGTGATTGAGAAAGAGAACGCTCGCAGTTGAAGACAAGCATCTTCTTGTTCCATGGGCTAAGCCTTAGCCACTGCTCGGACACCATCCTCAACAAAATCTCCAGCCTGCTTGGAACTCCTCTTTTTATGAACACGACAACTGTCGTGGGACAGTGCAAAGGCTACGCTCGATGTTGCATCTCTACACATGCCTCTAAGCCCATCCCCAAGGCGGTCCCGTTGGTGTTCTTCAGAGGGTTGTTGCAAATGATAGTGGTCGACTTGGAATGGCACCCCTTGAGGTGCGACCATTGCATCACCTTCGATAATAGCACTACAATGTACCCATTCTACAACAGTAGGGACTCTGCTGGTTTGGACTCTCCCTCTTCCCATGTGATCCCCATGGAGTCTAGCTTGGTTGGCGTGCAAGCGTCAACCGTCTTTGAACAGGATGTAGCCCTCAAGTACGCCCCAAGTGCAGGCACCAACGGAGACAACTCAAGCTCTAAGGCCGCTAGCGGTCTCTCAGCAACATGCAAGCAACCATCCCTCTTAACACTGGACTGCTCAACTGTCTCGATCACAATGTTGAGCCCCCTGCTACTACTTGTGATCCCTCCCAAGACCTTGGGCTGGCCTCGATTGCCCACTGTCTAGTGGCCTTGCTCTTGAAAATTTCGAAGACTTGTCCTCCTCTGCCAAGTGCTTCAAAAAGCATATGGGAAGACTTTCAGTGCTTTTCCTTTTGGTCCTAAGGCCCTGATGCAATGCCCATCGGCTCCTGCCCAAAAGATGAGACCTAAGGGAGTTGTCATGATCGATCTTGATCTTAAAAGCCCCAGCATGGATGAGAGGCAAACTATATTGTCCCGCCAAACTCTACAATCCTAATTGTCATCGTTGAGGTCAACCCCAACTGGTCAAATGCATTACACAAGAAAAAGAAGTGTATGCCTGGCTCCTTGAAGTCTGCTGGCCCCACACACCCCCACTCTCAACTTTAATGATGATTGAAATATGCAATGTTCGTGGTTTAAATAATCCACGTAAGCTAAGGGCCTTACTAAATGTTCTTGTACGTGAGAAATAGGAAATAATCAGCATGGTAGAGACAAAGATTAGGCCTGAAAATAGGGAATGTTTGCCTCTCTCATTCCTCGTGGCTGGGACTTCATCCCCAATGACACTGATCTTGGACGGATCTACATCCTTTGGAAAGAATCAAGTTGGGTTTGTACCCCGATTCAGGTCTCCTCATAATGAATCTCCCTTAACTACATCAAATCGTGTGGCCTCGCCTTGGCTGCCATTGTGGTTTATGGGGAAAATTGTCTATTGATAGATGTGTAATCGTCGTATTTAATAATGTCGAGTTGTTGTAGTCAGGCAATCGGGATCGATCAAAAATTAATCACATGGATAGATAAATCAACGAATTAATTAATGTGTAGTTTTATATATTTTTAATATGGACAATCCCTAGAGTCGACTCAAGGAGGCAAAGGAACAATGTTGGTTCAAATTAGAACACTTAGCACACATTTTTCCAAGTAGAATTTTTTTTATATTTTTTGTACAATATAAATGTAAATGCAAATAATGCAGATGTTCTGGTTATTAAGGAATTAAGTAATTTAGCCAAACTAATTTTAATACGAAATTGATCTAATTTAGCCAAATTGTATTTTTCTCGGAAACCTAATCCAATGATGAATGCAAAATGATGCTCTATGAGCTCTTTGGGAGGATCTGAATAGTATTGGAGATTCCATCCACGTTCCATGGGTGGTACCTGGGGATTTCAACACTATGAGATTTGGCTATGAAAAGATGGGTGGTAGGCCTTGAGGGGGGCCATGGCGGACTTTAATAGATGCATTAACTCTTGTGGGCTCTTGAATTTGGAATCCACCGGTAACCCCTGGTCCTGGTCCAACTCAGCGGATGGACCCTCTAGAATAGAAGCACGTCTTTACCGCTCCTTGGTCAACGAAGCTTGGCTCACTACCTTCCCTCATGCAAAATTGAAATACTCTCCACTTCCAACAAACGACCACCTTCTCCTCTCTGTATATCTGGCTGATGTGGCCAATCGACGGAAACTATTCTGTTACTTTGATTGTTGGGTGGATCACGTGGGGTACTTTGATTCTTGGCCCAGCGCTTCCGCATCCGGAAAGAACGGATCCTTCTGCCCCTAGATTCCTACTTTTGATTGTGGCTCGAGAGTGGCTCATTCAGCCTTTTGGGGAGGAGGAAATATGGAGTGCCCGTTGCTCCATATCCTCTTCCAAAGATCCCGGGCCTAATGGTCTAAAAGTTGGTTTCTTTAAGAGGTCCTGGAAATTAATAAGGCAGACATTTTCTCGACAATGTCCTTCCTCCATCGAGGTGGCAGCATGGTGTGTGAGGTCAACCACACCTTCCTGGCCCTTGTGCCTAAAGCTCCCACACTTACGGGTTTAGGGAACTTCAGGCCCATTTCGTGTTGTAATGTCTCCTACAAGATATTTGCCAAGCTCTTAGCCTCACGCCTAGCCGTTGTTTTATCGCACCTTGTCTCCCTAAACCAATATGCATTAGATCCATTGGTGATAGCCTAGGGTTGGCGCAGGAGCTTGCAATGGCCTTTGAATGGAGTTAGCCTCCCCGGATTCTTGAAGATTGACCTTACCAAGGTGTTTAACTCCATGGAACACTCCTTCATTTTGAGGAGCTTAGAGTTAACGGGTTTTGACTCGATTTGGATTGGCTGGATATCTAACTGCATTACCACTACTTCCTTCTCCATTTTGTGAATGGCTCCCTGACTAGCCTGTTCAGAAGCATGTGTTGGATAAGGTAGGGGGATCCTCTTAGCCCCCGACTGTTTGCAATTGGCATGGAATCCCTATCATCACTTGTTGAGATCTCTGTTTCCATGGGTAATCTCAAGCCTTTGGGGTATGGGCATCATGTTTCCCCCACCCACCTGATCTATGCATATGATCTCTTGTTCTTCTATAGAGGCTCCTCGACTTCTTTGTTTCCTATCAAGAAAATTCTAACAAATTCAACGCTATCTTTGCCTTGAAAATGAATGCTCACAAAAGCAAGTTATCTATACCCAGGTGCTCCCCCGATGATTTTGGCATGACTTTTCAGTTAGGTACGTTTATGCCTTCACTGTCAACAACATACATGTGGCTGCCTCTTGCTTCATACTACGGGAGGGGTAATTTGGCACGTTCGTTGGAGGAGGATATGGTGAGGGCCTTGCTTTGTGGATGGAAAGTAAAGGTCCTATCCTTAGCCGGTCGTCTCCAACTTTTAAAGACAGTCATTGCGGGTGTGCTCCTATACTAGGTAGTTGGAACCCTCATCCCACTTGTCACAACACAATGGGTGGACTCGTTGTGTACCAATTCCCTTTGGTACTACGAGCATCATGATGTGAGTTGGCACAGTGTTTGCCTTCCTATTGAGGAGGGAGGCATGGGATTGAGATTTTTTATGGAAATACAGGGCGCCATGATTATGGCTTGGGTTTGGAGGATTCTTACCTCAGAGACCTCTATGGACCGTCTTCATGCGAAGGAAAACTTGCATGCCTACTATCTCTAGGAGGTGTCACCTTCGAGAAATGATTCCTTGATTTGGAAGACGATGTTGGTTGGACGTGTCACCCTTCACAACATGATTTCTTCATATGGTGCACACCATCTTTGGACCCGTTCTCCCAAGGGTTTCACATTTAGGAAGCCCTCGACTTGGTATGGTCACATGCATGTAAGGTACCTTGGGCAGATGTGGTGTGGAACAAGTGCTCGGCCTTGAAGCACTCATGTATGTTATACCATGCTACTCTCAACCGTCTTCCGACCACCAATAGACTTGTGAAGCATGGCATTTGCCAGCCTAGTCCATGCTATCTTTGTACAAGTGCGAATGAGTCTCGCGATCATATCTTCTTTGAGTGTGCCTTCTCCTCCGCCACATGGGCATTAGTGTGTGCGGATTTGGGACTTCAGCAGCCGTCTTACAACTCTCTGATTGAATTTTTGGAGTGGATCACACGCTTTGTTGATGGTGACTCACGCCGACTTTGTTGCACCGCAATTGCTACTACTTCTTGGAAAATTTATGGAGAAAGAAATCAAAGATGGGCCTCTGGTTGCTCCTCTTCTCCACACAAGGTGGCCCATTCTATAGTGTCCACAGTACAATGTCTGGAGAACTAATATTGACCCCGGATTTTTGCGTCCTCCAGTTCCGAATCTAACTCAAGCGCTTTTCATTTAGTCAAAAATGTAACTTCTCTCCTTTTGAAAGGCAACCCTTGTGCTGAGTATGCTCCTTGTATACTTTTTTATTATACTTTAATACAATGGAATTCTAACTCATAAAAAAGGTGGTACATAGCTATGGATGTCGAGGGGGTATCCCGTAGAAAGCGCTCCATTTTTAACCCCTCCATTTTGATGATGGGCAAGAGATCACACTGATTAGATGAGGGCCATGACTACGAGTTTGAGTAGACACGTCTTATTGTTAATTGTGCACAATGTTTGGGTTGAAAAAAGAATGCAACCACATATCGAAATATTCAACATTTGATCATTCATTATATCCGATTTTCGTCAATTTTTGCATTATTATTGTTATTCCTTTATAATAATGATATAGATTTCTTGTTGATATCTGCAAATATCAATATATGTACATCTTTTTATATTTTTGAAATCTATTGCAAGAATCAAGATAAAGATACAAGGATTACGTGGAAAACCCTACGGAAAACCCACGGGGAATACACAACCTTAATCTCTCTCTCAAGAGATTAGAGTTCTCTCTTCACTAAGTAATGAAAAAAAGAGGGGGATGAGTACATATATAGGATGGTAGGTAAACGGTCCCCCGTCCAAGATCCATTTACCCATTTTATGATCCATAAAACTCAACACTCCCCCTCAAGTTGGGCATACATATCAATCATGCCCAACTTGCCCCACATTCAGTTTAAATTACACCATAGGCAGACCCTTTATGAAGAGATCAACAATCTGATCACCAGATTTCAGGTAAGGAAGACACAAATATCCATCGTCAATTTTTTATCAAATAAAGTGTTTGTCTATCTCCAAATGCTTTGTTCTATCATGCATCACAAGAATGTTCATCAAATTTATTGCTGCGTTATTGTCACAGAACATCTTCATCGGAGCAACTTCAATACCCAAATCTTTTCACATGAGTTGTAACCATGTAATTTCAGTGACACCATTAGCTAGAGCCCGATATTCGGCTTCGACGCTCGATCTAGAGACAATATTTTGTTTCTTACTTCTCCAAATGACAAGGTTCCCACAAAGATAAACAACATATCCTGAAGTAAATCTCCTGTCATCCACTGATCCAACCCAATCTACATTTGTATAGCCTTCAATAGTAACATCATTGTGTTTTCAGAATGTAAGTTCTTTACTTGGAGATTTCTTTATATAGCAAAGAATTCGGTTAACAACATTCACATGAATTGAGGTAGGAACTTGCATAAATTGACTAACAATATTCACAGTATAAGTAATGTATGGTCTCGTGAGAGTGAGATAAATTAGTTTCCTTACTAATCTTTGGTATCTTCCTCTTTCAAAAACATCAAGAAGTTCACCATCTTTTTTACTTAGTTTGTGATTTGTTTCAATAAGGGTGGTGGTTTGTTTGCATCCCAACATACCAGAATCCTTCAACAAATACAGGGCATATTTTCGTTGGCTTAAGTACATACCTTTTGGAGAGCGAGTCATCTCATTGCCTATGAAGTAGTTCATCTTTTCCAAGTCTTTCAATTCAAATTCAGTTGCAAGAGTTTTCTTTATGTGGCATAGTTCTCCTTCATCTTCGCGTGTAAGAATCATACCATCTACATACACTAAAAGAACAAATCTTTTCTCACCACTCCTCCTTATAATATAAAGTGTGAGATATGATCTCCATTCACTTGATTGTATCCATTTCTTATCATGACCACATAGAGTCATTCAAACCAGGCTCTTACAGATTGTTTTAGGCCATATAATACCTTTTTTAATTTGCAACATTTATCTTCTTTTTTGAACCCGGGTGGCATTTTCATGTAAACTTCTTCTTTAAGGTCACCGTTTGAGAAACATTCTTCACGTCCAATTGGTACATCTTCCAAGAAAATGCATAGCAAGACAGATAACATCTCGGACCGTGTTCATTTTTGCAACAGGGATAAAAGTCTTGAGATAGTCAATTCCTTAATTTATGAATGTATCCCCCTGCCATAAGACGGTCCTTGAATCTATCAATTTTTCCATTAACAGTATACTTAATTGTATACATCCATTTAAACCCCACCAAATGAGCACCTAATGAGACGAAACTGAGCGACTAAGGTAAAGGTACAAAAATGGTCGTTGCGACCTCAATCACTCAGATGTGCTCAATCAAGAAAAATGAACCACTAATAGAGATAAAACAGATAAAACACAAAATAGCGGTCCTGCTATTGGATTAACCTGGTATAGCGACCAGGGTCGAACACAAGGAGCACAGGTTGGCCTCTCGGCCTACGAAGTAGTCAAAAAGAGATAAAACAAAAGGAGAAAATATTTTTGGTGGTTTTTAATTTATTTTATATTTTTTTGGATTTTTAATGTATAAAGAAAATAAGAAAAACAAGTAAACACACACTTCAACAAATTATTAAATACTCTAAAAATCAATAAAAAAATTCAAATAAAAATATTTTTGTGTGTTTTATAATTTTTAGTGTTTTTGGTGAATTTTTGAGGATTTTCTGATGTTTATTTAATTTTCTAAAAATCAAAAAGTAGCTGAAATCAAAGGTACTGTCCAGCCGAGCCAAAAAGGCCTAGATAAAATATCTAAGGGCCCCAAAATGGCTGGGAGGTAATTTTCTTGTAAAGAGAAGAAAATAAGGAAAATTTAGGCACCTATTTTATTGTTTTTGAATTTTTGGTTTACTTATTAGAAATTTTATAAGTTTTTAGGTGTTTTTCAATTTTTAGTGGTTTTCAGTAATGGAAAATATCCAAAATTGGCTAGAAAATCAAACACAGCAAAATAGACAGTAGACGATTTTTTTTTGTAATTTTTGGACACAATTTAATATTTTTTTGGGGTTTTTAAAGTTAGACAGTAGCAAAAATAGATGTTTTTGATTTTCTAAAAATATCAAACAGGGAGGAAAATGTCTCCAAAATTTATAGAAAATTTTACATCATGGCAGGAGCCATGTCCAATTTTCATTAAATTTGGAGATGAATTGCTATTTTATTCAAAAATAAAGAGGGGGCACTGTGCACCGGGACCAAAGTGCAAATACCCAAGAGTCTGGGGATTCTGGTGCAATTAACCCAGCAAAACACATGCGATGCGCGTGCCTGGGGCACTCAGGGACCCAAATGCAAGAAAAATAAGTTCCGAGGACTTATTGGTAACAGGTACCAAAAGTCCAGGGGCTTATCTGCAAAATTCCCAAAAATAAACGCACATGTTCAAATACAATACGCACAGGGGTATAAATGCAAATAAGCTAAAAGTTTCATTCAACTGTTAACATCCAGAACAACAGGGCATAAGATGCAAATATCCCGACAAACCACGTGATGAAGCACGTGTCAGACCATGTACAGGGGTATATCAGCAAATAAAAACAAGCGCACGGGTCTCTATGCAAAAATACCAAAACTTAAACAACTACGCTAAATATTTACAAGACTAAAAGCGAAACAGAATAACTAAGAGGGCCTAAGGGTAAATTACCCTTTATTACTCGGAGCGGCTGGATGGGGGGCACGTGGCGCATCCGACGGTGGTGAACAGTGGCCTCTCTACAGCTGGGCTCCTCGGGATGATCCGACGCTCGAGGTCAAGCCACGTGGCGTGATCAACGGTGGTGGCTCGCTGTGGCTTAACTCACGAGCATCGGGCGGCTGGGATCGCCTCTCCAAAGATCTAGCGGTGTAGGTGCCTCCTGGGATGGACGGTCTGGATCAACACTGGAGGGCTGAGGCGATCAGACGGCGACAGAGGGTGCTGGAAGAACAGGTCGTCGGCGAGACTCGCCGGCCTCTGGCGTGCACTAGACTCCTCCTGGAAGTACTCTGAAGGTCGGAGAAGAAACGTGGTGTGCTCCCGCGTCTGCCGGTAGGCTCCGATGATCCAGCGGAGCTCCGAGGAGCTCGGGTGAGGTCGGCGGAGCTGAGCCTCCTGGCTGGATGTTGAAGGACCTCAGATGTCCTTCGTTTGACCTGCAAAGCGATCCAGAAGACTCACGGGTCGAGGGCAAACTGCCTCGACCCGGTTATGCGTGGTGACGGTGGTTGATGGGTCGGAATGGCGAGCTCCGGCGACGGGGGTAGACGGAGGAGCTCGGCTCCCAGCTCCTGTGCGAGCTGGGTTGGATGGAGGGGTGAAGAAGGTGCGTCGCAGGGAGGCGGAGGTGATGGTCGATTCCGATGATCGAACGGAGTGATGGGTTGGTCGGAATCAGCTAGAGACGACGGCGGTACGAATTGGGCGTAAATGGAAATCAGGGAAAAATAAAGACCTACGAGGTTACCTGGGTGGTCGAAGAGACTGGGGAGGAGCTGGGGAAGCTCCTGGTCGTCGCCTCGAGGAGCGTCTCCCTCCGAGGCTCGGTGCTCACACTGGTGGCGGAGCAACGGCGGCGTAGCTCGCCGGATCAATGGATACGCCTCCACTCCTCGCTTCGACGGCGCCGGACGCAAGCTGTCACTCTCGCGAGTGCGCTGGAGCTCACAGGAGGTGGATACGAATGGCCAAAGATGTGGAAATGAGGTGGCGGAGCAACGGTTATATATGGCTAGGGGTCCGGCTAAGAGAGGTTCGGGCAAGCTTGGAAGCGCGCGGATCCCGAGGATGAAGCTCCGACGAGGGTCTCGGGTATGTCAAGATCAAAACGGACCCGGGGTTTGAGTGAATGTGATTCGGGTTTAAGTGCTAAAAATCTGAGACGCGGGCTTACCCGCTAAGAACCGTGCAAAGTGGTCCTGGGGGGGGGGGTAGTTGACCGGGCGGTCAACATCCCCAGGAGCCAACAGGAATTGGCCACGTGGCCGGCTCTTAGGGGTGAAAATTAGGGTAGCAAATGGCCGAATTTGCAAAAAGTTAAAACATGAAATATTTTTAGTTTATTTTTTCTATTTTTTGTGATTTTTAATAATTTTTTCGAAATAAAAATAAGGTATATACATAATATGTAATACATAGGTATATGTACACTATTAGGGTTTTTAATTTTTGAATTTTTTTAATTGTTTATTTTTATGCAATTTTATTCCTATTTTATATTTTATTTATTTCCATTATAAAATAAGGAATAAAAAGGTATTTTTATTTTATTTTAATTATTTATATACATAGGTAAAATAAATATATATATACATTTATATACATGGTATATGTACAATATATTTTTGTGTTTTTAATTTTTCTATTTTTATTTTGTTTTTGTTTTAATTGTTTTTATTTTATTTATTTACAATATAGACTATAGATTATTTACAAAAATTATAAAAGTTAATTCTATTTATTTACAAGGCTAAATAAATATGTAGGTGAGTCTATGTACATGATGAAAGTGGTGTTTTTGTCTTTTTTTTATTTTTATCTTTTTCCTGTGTTTTTATATTTATAAATATAGACACATATTTATAAGCCTATTTTTGGTGAGGAAAATACCTTTATTTTATTTACATAAATATGTACACACATGAGCCCCTATCTCCCTCTACTTTGGCTTTTATGCGGTCAGGCCCATGCTGAGCCCTCCCTTGGGTTAGGTTGCTCAATATTTATTCTAAATATTTCCCTTTTTTCTTTTTACTCTTTATTCTTTTATTTTTGCACAAAAACATGCTAATTATATATTTTTACACAATGCATTCTTTTGGTAATTATTTGTATTTACACAAATCTACATGCATTTGCAAAGGTTTTTGTAGCTAAAATATAAGAATAAAGAGTAATGAATGAGTATTCATCACCCCTATACTTAACTTTGCTAGTCCCTTAGCAAACACTTATTTGAAAAAAAAGTGAAAAAGAAAGAAAGAAAAAGAAAAAGAGGGGAATGTACATGGATCAAGGTTGAATATTAAACTTTCCTTCATTAAATTGAAATATGGAGCTCGATCAGATCTTTGGATTATTAATGTGTCGGAACCTTATTTAGACTTAAGCTTAAAACTCTACAGCCTCTAAGTTCCACCAATCTATGGACAAGACTCCTCAATAAACCAGATCAGAACAAGTCTACATACACAAACTCTAATGACTATGAATCTTTCCATGCAGTGTAAGTGATATGTAGCTCCCCACCTCAGAAGTAACAAAGAAACAACCTCCCTCAACCTGGTAACTCTAATGCCTCGGTCTAGCAACTCTTTCCTCGAGAAGCGGGGTATTCCCTTCTAAGTTCAAGTGCAACCGGCTCAAGAAGAGGGGGAAGAAGTATAGACTTTTGGAAGCTCAGCCAGTGTAGCCAAGTCTCCCGCTGCAAGCTTCATGAGATGTAACATGGATACCATAAGCTTTTGCTTTATTTGACTATATACACTCTGGTGGGGTTATTAAATTTTCAATCCGACCCACCACTTTTTTGGAGTTCTTTTTGCATTTTGCATTTTTTTTCAAGTGCCTCTGTACAACATATCTACATGGTGCAGCATATATATAAGAAATATTCCTCTTGAGCCAGTAGACTATCCCTCTTTTGAAGCTTTATTGCAACCCACGGCTTCTGTCTTTAGCCTTCATCACCACTAGACCAAGTTGAGGCGCACTTCCTTCACTAGAAGAAGAAGAGAGGTTCCGCCTAGAAGTACTACCCTCATATGCTACCCCAAGCCAAAGGAAACTGCCTCCTCACCACCTCATCCGTGGAGAGCCATGTGTAAAGTGCTGGTGCAAGTCAAGCCGTTGTCTCTAAGAGTCATGCGTGTGTTGTTAAGTGCTCTACTTAGGCTCATCAAGATGACATATGCTCATAGCCTAGTGGACTCAAAGAATTAAGTCCTTATGGACCTGAAAAGCCTTAACCCTAAGCCCTATAAGGTTCCTCTTAGAGTTAGGTGGATTAAGATCTTATTCAAGCTCCATTTCTCAATTTAATTCCAGGCTTAGTTTAAATGTCAACTCTCGTCCAGGAAAAACTATATACATATATATACAAAGATGCTATTTACAAATATTTACAATCGTGCAAAATTTTTGAAAAATGTTTTGAAATCATGAATGGATGGATGCATGAAGTGCAAGTTTTGCAAAAGTATTTACAAACATTTACAAGATTTTTGCAAACTTTTGATTTTCAAAATATTTTGGAGAAATTTTGTACTATATACATAATTTTGATAAGAAAATATTTACACAAACTTTATACAAAAGATTTTTGAAATCGTTTTTATAAAAATAATTTGTACACTAGCTATTTATGTGCAAATAAAAGAAGTTTATGTACATGAAAAATTTTTAATTTTTGTGGTTCTTAGCCATTTTATTTATTAACACACTCACACAAAGTACGAGTTATGGCTAAAGTATATATGAAATATATACACACCCCCTATACTTAGCTCGAACGATGTCCTCAGAGTGATCAAGAGCGATGAAGAAGACATAACTCGTGCTTAGTAAAAGGGAAGTGAAAAGGAATGACTAAGTACAGAAATGAATAAATGAATAGAATGAGAGGAACTCGGTGGTTTCCCCCTATACTTAGGATTAACTAATCCTAAGTATAGCAAGTTGTTCATGAAGGGAAGTCTGAGTGAAGAATGAACAGGGTCTACTCCCCCTATACTTAGGGTGAGATATCCCTAAGTATAGGCAGCAAAACAGGGGTAGAAAGATACGAAGAAAATCACGAATATATACAAGAAGGAGGACATCACTCCCCCTATACTTAAGGTGGAGAACCTTAAGTATAGGCAATAAAACAGAAGTGATGAAACAGAACGAATGAACAACCCGGTGTTTCCACCCCCCTATACTTAGGATGAGCAATATCCTAAGTATAGCAAAGATAATCCTAAGCGAGACCTGGGGTGAAAACAAGAACGGAAGAAAGAAAGATCAAACAAGACGAAACACGTATATACAAAAGATTACAGTGTTGAGGTGCCTCTCAACAAGCGCTAGATTTTACGCCCCTAGCTGGGCGTAAAGGCTAGGACAACGCGGTATCAAGGTTCAATACGACATCGGTAAGGCGAATGCCGTACTGTCGTCGCAGTCTTGGTATGAGAACATCGACGAAGTCAACAGTGTAAATAAAGACACCCAGGTATGCAATCAAGCGGGTGTCTGCTACCGGCCAGTGATATGGAAAGAAGTGATAGGGATCCGGTAGCACAAAAGAAATCATCGGCTCTGGATCCGACTGGAGTGAGAGTATGGAGCCGAAGAAATCAAACGTGGAGAAGGATGGATCAGTAATAGAATCCTCCACGTCAATCAGTGTCTCAAGCAGGTGTGGACAATCAAGATCAGGAGACTCTCTACGCAGAATGATATCCGATGCATGAAATAGAATCAGATTAGGCAAATCATCGAATATCTCCAGAATGGGCTCATCCTCGCGAGGGTCGTCGAGGTGAGAAGACTCAGAATCAGAATGATCTAAAGACTCGGTTTCGTGTTCCGCCAGATCAGAAACACTCTCAGAAAGTGAAACGGGTACTCATCGAGTGCGGCATCCTCCCGCAGATAACCCTCGGGGAGAGATACCAGATCAGAAGTGACTAGAAGAGGATCAGCATCTAGATGGGCATTTGCGCTGCTATCAAGTATCCACTCAGCGCACCAGGCTGCATCATCATCGGAAGTGTAGCTCTCGGCAATCTGGAAGCAGGAGAAGGTACTAGTCAACACCGCGAAAGCTGGCAAATTGTCTGTGGCTGATCCTCGCTCTGCGACTATGCTGGCTGTCAGCTGGTCCTCAGGAAGTGTATCTGTCTCAACAAAGTGTAGGACAAAAGACTCGAAGACGGGACTCTCTGTGTCTGTACTCTCAAAGTGGTGTCCCTCATCAAGTTGTGGCTGCTGAGCTGAGTCCTGGTGACTATCTGCATCCAAAAAGTGTCTCTGCAGGAAGGAAACTGACTCCTCCAGGACTGGAATCTGAAGTGTCTGAATCAACGGCTGCAAAAGCTGGGGTTCCTCCGGCTCCTGGAGTATCAGAAGATCTGATATCCAAGACTCGTCAACAGGGAACTCTGGGGCTGACTCGAACTCCAACTGGAAGGCCAACGGGAACTCAGGTAGACTCTGGGTCCGAACCTCTGCTATGGAAGTCATCTCCTCGGTCAGTGGTGCTGTCTGATCCAAGTCCTCGGGATGGTGTGTAGAAACTGAATCCTCATGTAAAGTGACACACCGCACTGGTACTGCATCGTCCACATGTGTTATCCCGACTACTGCATCTCGTGAAGTAGATCTCTGTGAAAGTAAACTCGAGATGGTGTCCAGGAAGTGAATGTCGGAACTGCGGTGTGAACCGCCACATGTGGTAATCACCAGTGCAAGCTGCTCTGTGGTCATCCCTCGCATGGAGATCTCAATCAAATCTGTCAGTGGAAGTCCATGGTCTGGAAATCTCCTTAAGAGGTCAAGAAACCTCGGCCATGCCTCGTGCAATGGCTCCTGGGGGTCAACTGAAAAGTCCATGATCAAAGACCGCATGAAATCTGCTCTACGTGGGGGAAAGTATCTCTGTAGAAACTCTCAGCGTAGCTCTCCCCACGTCTCGAATGTCCTTCCCAAACGTCGGTGCCATCTCATGGCCCTGTCGTGAAGCGTGAAAGGGAAGGTCCTCCTCATCAGCTCCTCTGCAGTGATATCTGAATATCTCTGTGCTCTACAAAACTCCTCGAATGCGGACAGGTGAAGATAAGGCTCCTCGTGCGCTTCTCCTAAAAATGTCGGCAGTCGCTGGACGTAATCCAAATCCAAGACGAATGGACCAAGTGTAGAAGCTGACTGAGCTCCCTGTGCTATCTGCTCTTCCATCCCTCTGGAATGGGATCTATCTGCTGATCTCCACTGCTCTCTGTGATCATCAACGGAGTGCGCTCTCAACTCAGCAACAACATCGTCCGGGTCTCGCATTTGCTCTATCTGGTATCCTCAGACATCTCGCACAGCATGCCCAGAGTAGTGAGATGAAAGGGAGGGAGGGAGCGGGAGGTTGGTCAGAGATCCGACCTCCCTAGAAGGTGGACTGGAATGATGGTCAGAAAGCGAAGAAAAAGCCGCAAGAGTCGGCTCACAGTGAGAGGGATCCATCATCCAGGGGAAAAGGAGAATAGAAGAGGAAGACTGAAGGGAGGTGAGGGTGGGAAAGCAGATAGATAGAGAAGAAGATGGAGAAGATCGAAGGGATCTGGCAATCACACAAGATGAACAAGCAAACCCCCAATTCACCTATGCACACAAAGCTGAAGACCGAAGGGATCGGTCAATTATCTTGTCGATTTTTTAGGTGATCATCCAGTCTATCAGAGCGATTACGTGAGGTAAATAGGTATCCAAATCTCTCTCAACCGACTGTCCCGTACTAAAAGCCGGTAATCAGTCAAGAAAAGATCAGAGGCTCTATCCTAATGTTCGGATCACTCTCTCGCTTATCCAAACCAGACAAGGAGGGGGTTACTCTCCCCAAGACAGATTTTCAGTGAAGTGTCTTTTAGGTCAAGTATGATTAGCAGTCCCGATTTTATTGTTTTTGTTTTTAATAGGGGGAGAAGACGAAAAAGCCGATGCGCGAGAAATCAATGATGCATGCTGAGGTAGAAATGCATACCTTGCCTCCAACACTCTACATGCAAGTGATCCACGCAGAATTTAAAGACAAAAAGTAAACTATCTAAATGATGCAGCGGGAAAAACCGAGTCCCTAAACAGCATTGCTACTCGAAAGAACGGCTAGCCGATCACCAGCCTCCAATCCAAAGAGTCCGGTCTAGACCCACCCCTCCTCTTCTCGACAGGTCGAGTTCAGGAGTAGCGCTTGACGGGGTGGGCTCGCGGCGCGTAGGCTCGGAGGTGATGGAACGGCTATTTTATTATTATTTTTATTATAGGTCCAATTACTGCACTATAGGAACAGGCAATTATATTAGGGTGTTTGGATCCTATGAATTACGTCACAATCAAACAGAAAATCCTACGGCTAGGGGCTCGATCAAAAACCGCGTAAACACCGGAAAAGGCAGTAAAAGGAAACAAAACCGTGTAAAAAGCCGCAAAATACTCCTAAGGGTCCCCCGAGCACACCAGTGCTCGGCGAAACAGACCCGCTGAGTCCAATCACAGTCCAAAGGTCCAGTCTCTGAGTCCCTGTATTATTACAATAATAATAAAAAATCTAATCTAAACCTCACCCACTCCACTCTCTCTCTCGCTCTCTCCCGTGGCTCCGTGCAGAAGGGAGCCTCCTCTGAGTCTCGCGGTTGCGTCGGCTTCTCGAAATCGGCCGCCTCGGTCCTCGGGCCCTCGCAAGAAAGAACAGAGTGGTCAGACCAAATTATTATAAGAAAATGTCAGAAAAATATATCTACAGAAATCTATACAAAAAGCCGCGAAAAGAAAAAGCCGCGGAAAAACTCAAAAATCGACTACTAAGCCGTGCTCCCCGGCAACGGCGCCATTCCGATGAGACAAAACTGAGAGACTAAGGTAAAGGTACAAAAATGGTCGTTGCGACCTCAATCACTCAGATGTGCTCAATCAAGAAAAATGAACCACTAATAGAGATAAAACAGATAAAACACAAAATAACGGTCCTGCTATTGGATTAACCTGGTATAGCGACCAGGGTCGAATACAAGGAGCACGGGTTGGCCTCTCGGCCTACGAAGTAGTCAAAAAGAGATAAAACAAAAGAAGAAAATATTTTTGGTGGTTTTTAATTTATTTTATATTTTTTTGGATTTTTAATGTATAAAGAAAATAAGAAAAACAAGTAAACACACACTTCAACAAATTATTAAATACTCTAAAAATCAATCAAAAATTCAAACAAAAATATTTTTGTGTGTTTTATAATTTTTAGTGTTTTTGGTGAATTTTTGAGAATTTTCTGATATTTATTTAATTTTCTAAAAATCAAAAAGTAGCTGAAATAAAAGGTACTGTCCAGCCGAGCCAAAAAGGCCTAGATAAAATATCTAAAGGCCCCACAATGGCTGGGAGGTAATTTTCCTGTAAAGAGAAGAAAATAAGGAAAATTTAGGCACCTATTTTATTGTTTTTGGATTTTTGGTTTACTTATTAGAATTTTTATAAGTTTTTAGATGTTTTTCAATTTTTAGTGGTTTTCAGTAATGGAAAATAGCCAAAATTGGCTAGAAAATCAAACACAGCAAAATAGACAGTAGACGATTTTTTTTGTAATTTTTGGACACAATTTAATAATTTTTGTGGGGTTTTTAAAGTTAGACAGTAGCAAAATAGATGTTTTTGATTTTCTAAAAATAACAAACAGTGAGGAAAATGTCTCCAAAATTTATAGAAAATTTTACATCATGGCAGGAGCCATGTGTCCAAATTTCATTAAATTTGGAGATGAATTGCTATTTTATTCAAAAATAAAGAGGGGGCACTGTGCACAGGGACCAAAGTGCAAATACCCAAGAGTCTGGGGGGTCTGGTGCAATTAACCCAGCAAAACACGTGCGATGCGCATGCCTGGGGCACTCAGGGACCCAAATGCAAGAAAAATAAGTTCCGAGGGCTTATTGGTAACAGGTACCAAAAGTCCAGGGGCTTATCCGCAAAATTCCCAAAAATAAACGCACAAGTTCAAATACAATACGCACAGGGGTATAAATGCAAATAAGCTAAAAGTTTCATTCAACTGTTAACATCCAGAACAACAGGGCATAAGATGCAAATATCCCAACAAACCACGTGATGAAGCACGTGTTAGACCATGTACAGGGGTATATCAGCAAATAAAAACAAGCGCACGGGTCTCAATGCAAAAATACCAAAACTTAAACAACTACGCTAAATATTTACAAGACTAAAAGCGAAACAGAATAACTAAGAGGGCCTAAGGGTTAATTACCCTTTATTACTCGGAGCGGCTGGATGGGGGGCACGTGGCGCATCCGACGGTGGTGAACAGCGGCCTCTCTACAGCTGGGCTCCTCGGGATGATCCGACGCTCGAGGTCAAGCCACGTGGCGTGATCAACGGTGGTGGCTCGCTGTGGCTTAACTCACGAGCATCGGGCGGCTGGGATCGCCTCTCCAAAGATCTAGCGGTGCAGGTGCCTCCTGGGATGGACGGTCTGGATCAACACTGGAGGGCTGAGGCGATCAGACGACGACAGAGGGTGCTGGAAGAACAGGTCGCCGGCGAGACTCGCCGGCCTCTGGCGTGCGCTAGACTCCTCCTGGAAGCACTCTGAAGGTCGGAGAAGAAACGTGGTGTGCTCCCGCGTCTGCCGGTAGGCTCCGATGATCCAGCCGAGCTCCGAGGAGCTCGGGCGAGGTCGGCGGAGCTGAGCCTCCTGGTTGGATGTTGAAGGACCTCAGATGTCCTTCGTTTGACCTGCAAAGCGATCCAGAAGACTCGCGGGTCGAGGGCAAACTGCCTCGACCCGGTTATGCGAGGTGACGGTGGTTGATGGGTCGGAATGGCAAGCTCCGGCAAAGGGGGTAGACGGAGGAGATCGGCTCCCAGCTCCTGTGCGAGCTGGGTTGG
The DNA here is from genome assembly GCA_037367405.1 of Ottelia alismoides. NCBI lineage: Eukaryota > Viridiplantae > Streptophyta > Magnoliopsida > Alismatales > Hydrocharitaceae > Ottelia > Ottelia alismoides. The sequence goes on from JAZKJV010011014.1 coordinate 199,036, forward strand.
ATGGAGGGGTGAAGAAGGTACGTCGCAGGGAGGCGGAGGCGATGGTCGATTCCGATGATCGAACGGAGTGATGGGTTGGTCGGAATCAGCTAGAGACGGCGGCGGTACGAATTGGGCGTAAATGGAAATCAGGGAAAAATACAGACCTACGAGGTTACCTGGGTGGTCGAAGAGACTGGGGAGGAGCTTGGGAAGCTCCTGGTCGTCGCCTCGAGGAGCGTCTCCCTCCGAGGCTCGGTGCTCACGCTGGTGGCGGAGCAACGGCGGCGTAGCTCGCCGGATCAATGGATACGCCTCCACTCCTCGCTTCGACGGCGCCAGACGCAAGCTGTCACTCTCGCGAGTACGCTGGAGCTCACAGGAGGTGGATACGAATGGCCAAAGATGTGGAAATGAGGTGGCGGAGCAACGGCTATATATGGCTAGGGGTCCGGCTAAGAGAGGTTCGGGCAAGCTTGGAAGCGCGCGGATCCCGAGGATGAAGCTCCGGCGAGGGTCTCGGGTATGTCAAGATCAAAACGGACCCGGGGTTTGAGTGAATGTGATTCGGGTTTAAGTGCTAAAAATCCGAGACGCGGGCTTACCCGCTAAGAACCGTGCAAAGTGGTCCTGGGGGGGTAGTTGACCGGGCGGTCAACATCCCCAGGAGCCAACAGGAATTGGCCATGTGGCCGGCTCTTAGGGGTGAAAATTAGGGTAGAAATGGCCGAATTTGCAAAAAGTTAAAACATGAAATATTTTTAATTTATTTTTTTCTATTTTTTGTGATTTTTAATAATTTTTTCGAAATAAAAATAAGGCATATACATAATATGTAATACATAGGTATATGTACACTATTAGGGTTTTTAATTTTTGGATTTTTTAATTGTTTATTTTTATGCAATTTTATTCCTATTTTATATTTTATTTATTTCCATTATAAAATAAGGAATAAAAAGGTATTTTTATTTTATTTTAGTTATTTATATACATTGGTAAAATAAATACATATATACATTTATATACATGGTATATGTACAATATATTTTTGTGTTTTTAATTTTGCTATTTTTATTTTGGTTTTGTTTTAATTGTTTTTATTTTATTTATTTACAATATAGACTATAGATTATTTACAAAAATTATAAAAGTTAATTCTATTTATTTACAATGCTAAATAAATATGTAGGTGAGTCTATGTACATGATGAAAGTGGTGTTTTTGTCTTTTTTTTTTATTTTTATCTTTTTCCTGTGTTTTTATATTTATAAATATAGACACATATTTACAAGCCTATTTTTAGTGAGGAAAATACCTTTATTTTATTTACATAAATATGTACACACATGAGCCCCTATCTCCCTCTACTTTGGCTTTTATGCGGTCAGGCCCATGCTGAGCCCTCCCTTGGGTTAGGTTGCTCAATATTTATTCTAAATATTTCCCTCTTTTTCTTTTTACTCTTTATTCTTTTATTTTTGCACAAAAACATGCTAATTATATATTTTTACACAATGCATGCTTTTGGTAATTATTTGTATTTACATAGATCTACATGCATTTGCAAAGGTTTTTGTATCTAAAATATAAGAATAAAGAGTGATGAATGAGTATTCATCAGCACCCTTGGGAGCATCAACATCCCAAGTATCATTCTTCACTAATGCATCCATTTCTTCCTTCATAGCCTTTACCCATTTTGGATCATTTTTTGCTTCAGTAATATCTTTGGGGATATGGTGAGCATCGAGAGAGGTAAGAAAGCGTTTGCAGAATGCACTAAAGTTAGAGTAAGAGATGTGACGTTCAATGGGATGCTAAGTGCATCCAACATATCTGGCTGGAGGTTTGATGATCTTCTTACCCTTCCTTTATGCAATGATATCATCCACATGTTCTGTCTCTATATTCTGTAAGTCATCATCAGGCTCATCAAGTATAACAGGAATGTTACTTGATGTTTCCATGATCGTATCATTTGAAGAGGATTCTGGAGGACGGCCATTGGTTTATGCGGACTCTTTATAAGTACATGTGTCTTCACTAGGTTTACTCTTCCCTTGAAAATAAAAATTGTAATCATCATCTTCTAAGGACTGAAGACTATGAAATCCATCTTCAAAACTAGTCTCCCTCTGAAGAGGAATATTCGGAAAGAAGGCTTCATTTTCAAAGAAACTAACTTCTTTGGTGACTAAACACGACCATAAGAGGAATCAAAGCAATGGTAGCCTTCTGTGTCATAGAGTAACCAAGGAAGAAATCTTTGTTAGCACGAGCATCCAACTTCTTAACCCCAATATCATTAATGTGTATGAAGCAAGTATACCCGAAAACACTTGGTGTGAGAGAAAAAGGTTTTTAACTTGGATATACTCACATAAACGAAGATTCACCATTAAGAACATACGACGACTTTCTGTTCATCAAGTACACACTAGTAAGAGCTGCCTACCTCCAAAATTTCTTTGGAACATTTGGCTGAAATAGAAGAGCTCGAGTAATCTTTAAGATGTGTATATTCTTTCACTCTGCAACTCCGTTTTGTTGAGGACAATAGGCACACGATGTTTCATGAAGAATCCCTTTCCCATCAAGAGTTTTTTGAATATAATTAGCTAAACATTCTCTAGCATTATCTGAACAGAATTTTTTGATCTCTACTATTATATTGTCTCTCCACAAAGTAAACAAACTTACTGTTGATATCAGGAACTTCATTCATATTCTTCATAAGATAAATAGTGGTGTGTCTTGACCAATCATCAATAAAGGTAATAAAGTATCGAACTCATTGCCATGTAGGAATATTGCATGGACCCCAAACATCAGAATACACCAACTCAAAAGCTTAATTTGTTTTATTGATCGAGTTAGGAAACTTGGTATGAGTTTGCTTTGCAAACTGGCAAACCTAGCATTGCAAAGCGATCTCAGGTAATCGATAGGAAATCTTAGGCATCAATTTTCATAACAAAGAAGTATTGATGTGACCAAGACATTCATGCCACTACTGTACTAACATAAAGTCATCATTTTCATGTCGAACATAAAGTCGTCAATTTCATGTCGAGCATTCATTGCAGAAGTAAGGACTTGATTAATCCGAGCTGGAAGATGATATAGACCACCATCAAGTAAAGCAATTCCAATTTTCTTTCTTGTTTCTAAATCTTGTAAAACACATGACTTTTGATCAAAAATCAACCTACAGTCAGTTCTTTAGTGATTTTGTTGACTGATAAGAGATTTATAGGAAAATCATGAACATGCAGAGCATCGTCAAGAAGGTAACGATCGACAATAGAAATAGTCCCTCTTCCCCACAACGGTAGCAGGTGATCCATCAACAACTGTAACTTTTTCTCTTCTAGATGATATCGTGTAATTGTGAAACATGGTGGCATCGCCTATCATATGATCGGATGCCCCACTATCAATAATCCACTTTGGATTGGCAGAACACATCGTTTATTCTCCTTGTGCTTAAAGATGACCCTATATCCTTAGTATGCATAGAGCATGGCTCTCCAATAACAGATTTCTCTAATAATAATTGCAATTCCTTGATAGTTTTCATTTGAACCTCAAGGAAATGCAACCAAAGGAGCAATAAAACAATATCACGAAGCACAAAGAAGCAAGTCAACACCTCCATCACACACGGAGAATCCAACACAAATGCTCCATCATACACGGAGAATCGGCTTCAACACTGAGAAATCTACTAATGAAAGTAGGATAGAAGTAAAATAACAAACCTCACAGACTTTCCGGAGTAGCGAGATAGTCGCACAATTCAAGCGTCGCGAGAGTTGCATCACTGGTACTTCAGGCACGAAGAGGAATCCACACAAAGGATATCCCCACTGCATGCACAATGGATTGCAGAACATGTACTAGGAAGGGAGAGGCTTTACGCTGGGCGCGCAGGAATGAAGAGGCACTAGAAAATGGCACGTGCAGGTAGGGCGCATGGGAGCGGCAAGGGCATGCAGGAAGGAAGAATCTCCGCGTAGGAGAGTGCAGGAAGGGAGAGGCTCCGTGCAGGGTGCGTAGGAAGGGAGAGGCATTAGAAGATGGCGCATGCAGGTAGGGAGCAGGGGCGCGTGCAGGGGCTTAGCGCGGAAGGGGGGGTGCAAGGGCTTCTGCGGTCTGAAGGGGGTGCGCAGAGGCTTCTACGATTTGAATGGGTCGCACGTAGGGGATTCGCGCAGAAGGGGGGTGTGCATTGCATGTCGTGCAGGGGCTTCGCATGCTCCAAGAAGCACCACAAGGAGGATCGAAGAACAATAAAGCCTCAATTAGGCTTTGATACCATGTTGAAATATAATGCAAGAATCAAGATAAAGACACAATGATTTACGTGAAAAATCCTGTGGAGAGGGAAAAACCACTGGGGCATACACAACCCTAATCTCTCTCTCTCTCTCAAGAGATTAGAGTTCTCTCTTCACTAGATAATGAAAAAAAGAAGGGGACGAGTACATATATAAGATGGTGGGTAAAAGTCCATCATTTAAGATCCGTCTACCTATGTTAAGATCCATACAACTCAACATATATAAACAGGGTAAAATGGGGCTGCCCCTTGAGGGGGAGCTAACTTGGCTCCCCCGCCCCATTTTCCCTCATTTTTTATTTTTTTTGAAAAATTCTTCCGTGAATATTCATCACTATATCCCTGTATTATGCCATTCAAATTTCGTGCGAAACAGAGACTTCTACGGCCTCCATCCAGACGAACTCGTTTTTAGCAATTCTATTACCGTTAAAAAAATGACTGTCTGGATGGATGCCGTAGGAGTCTCTATTTCGTACGAAATTTGAGTATCATAATATAAGGATATAGTGATGAATATTCACGGAAGAAATTTTCAAAAAAAATTAAAAAAATGAGAAACATGGGACGGGGGAAGCCAAGTTAACTCCCCCTTGAGGGCAACCTCATTAAACTCATATAAATATAGTTGTAAATTTATTTGCAATGGTATATAACTAGACTTTACTTATTTTGAATAATTTTTTATATCATTGATACGAAATAGATACATATGATATATCGTTATATAACTGTGTTTTTGACTGGATTAGTATCTTTCATACTTATTTTAGATCGATATATATGTATATTACCAATATTTTCAAGCTTAAGTTGCAAATATATAGTTTGCAAATGCCCGAAATTCTACGTTGAGATTTCTTACAAGGGTCCATTATAAAATAAATACATTTTGGACCTGGTAAACTTTAAAAACACAACACAATCGGTATCGATGGTTGATAACTATTTAGCGCTCGACCTTGATTCTTGATAAATATGTTGCACATATTTAAACTCCGTCCGATGCAAGTGATTTTTTTTATAATTTTCCCCGAGGATATCTATTACCCGCAAGAAGGGGCGGAACTAGTACATGTGACCGGAATATGACCCCTCCTTGATTATAATGTGTCACTTGTGTAATGTATTAATTTTTTAATATTGCTCGTCTTTATTTATATAACACATTATTGTAAGAGAAGGATTGTAAAATCGCTAATGGTTAAGTGGTAGAGTAACATTGTTATAATTTTGGAGACCAGAATAAATCATACCCTGTTCAATTTTACTTTCTTTATATAGTTTATCCAATCTCTTCCAAAGTATCAAAATTATAAGTATAATTTGATATAAAATTGTATTCGAGTTCATTTATCACACTTATTGTTTGTACAATTCCTTGTAAGTAAAATAAGTATTATTATTTCTTTTTAACCATGAACATTTTTGTTTCAAAATTTCATTTCATAATGTAATCTTTTGGGACCGATTTAGAGGAGTTTAGATTATTAGATTTATCGAATTTTAGAAACCACCATTGAAAATAATAATCCATTTGAAAATCTAGCCTTAACAATGTCTTTTTTGTAAGTTTATCAAAAATAAGATTGGAATCCTGTGTTTCTGACAAAAATAAGATTGGATCCCTTTATTATATTTCAGAGAATCTAGACATAGTTCGAATTTTTTAAAATATAATCTTAGTTTTATTACGATAAAAATTTGAAACCATGAATCGATTATGTATATTAAGTGTAAAACGACATACAAGATTTTCATTGTCTGTTTTTTTTCTCGATTTAAAAAAACCATTGAATATTGCAAGAAATTCCATCCCGATATTTCCCAATGCTCACCAGAAAACAAAAGAGGGAGACTTTGGATTAATCCAAATATGTCATTCATACCATAATATGGGCTTTGAAAGTCGAAAAACAAACAAAAGCATGAGTTATTTTCAAATATGTCTGCATTCGGCAAAGATATGCATATTGTATATGCAATGATGTGCACGTTTGTTGTTCTCTCATCCCCACTTCCTTCCTCGGCATGGTATCCACATTGGGGTTCTTCCATGTGTCGTTTGGACTCACTACGAGAAGTATGGATGAAGATTTTACCTAAATAAATAAATAAATAAATAAAGAAATAGATATCTTTCTAAAGAAGCTCTTCCATATATTCTTTCTTATTCTCTGCTTCAAATAAATTTCCGGTGAAAAACAAAGGGAAACAAACGCCAACAACCTCAATTAATTCCCATGTGGATATCTGCATTCATCTGTCATCATCTTTATGATGATGATGCAACGTATCCCCCTTTAAAGGAGTAAATTCCCATGGAGGTATTAATTTTGAAAAATATTCTTCAAATGAGGATGACTTGAAAATAATTCTTACAGTGGATATATATCGACAAACTGTTTGCCGATTCATGTTCCGTAAGCGGCAAACCGTTTGTTGTGCCACATGTACAGTAAAATTTGGATTCCACGCCCCTCCTGTCCGTCCATGCGGCACGACAAACCGTTTGCCGCGTGCGGAACACAAAGCGACAAACAGTTTACTGATATATACCTACTCTGGGAAATATTTTCGTTTCATCATCATTTTGGATATATTTTTCTATGTCCCCCTTTTGGTAAACCCCCTCTAAAGTACCACCTTATCCTCACATGGATTCTTCCTCCCCATGTGGTTATCCATGATTTCACCAAAATCCTTTTCTGATTTCTGTCCACGATAGTAAAAGAAGAAGAAGAAGCAAAATGATCCTCCAAAATATTTTGACATTCTACTTTACTGCATCATCCAAATTGACTCGAAAATTACTCCATTCCTCTCATAGAATGAACCCGATGCGTAGAGAAGGATGGGAGGAATGCGATTGTTTTAGCCTAGCATGTGTATAAGGATAGTATGTATGTCTACGACAAAGAGCTAGGAGCATACGTGTACATACCCCATCTGAGGTGTGAGTCCCAGTTTGTTGTTGAGTAGCATCCGTCGAGCCTCGTCCTCGGTCGTCGACTCTAGGTTCCCGATAAAACGAGCAACCGCCATCAATACGAATAAGATCCACATCGTCGCCAAAATCCGCACGAACCTCCGGGCCATTTTCGCTGGCATGCCAATGGTGATGAGTAGCAGTGGGGGTGCACGCGTTTTGGTTTGGGCAGTGGTTGCCATTATATACAAGTGTAGTGTGACCCCACTTGACTTTGAGGTAGTTGGACAAACTTAATTACGTTGTAATTACTCTAGTAGCCAAAAAAGACAATAATCTGATATTACAAAAATTATATGTTCTTCATCTTCGTCAACTCTCAGCTTAAAATTATTTTCAAATGTTTTTATGGGTAGACTTCCGTACAAACTTTCTATCCCTCTGAATTTCAACTATCAAGTATTTATCGGACTGTCGTCATCGTAGAATTAATGGAGCTAGTTATGGTTAATATTGACTTTCATAATTTCCATTGATGGGGATTTTCCGATTAAATCATTGGATTGGCTTAATCTCCTGAATTAGATCTCTTTTTGCGTTCTATTAAAATTTCCATCAAACATCAATAGAGCGATAACCCTCGAATGAATAAGACCTTAACTGAATCGATCGTCTATCCAGGAACAGCGAATTTGAGGATAAAGAGGGATAATGACATTATCTCGGTTCTTATCCCTCAAACGAACATGACCTTAGTGATCCATGATTCGGAAAGTTTTCATGTTTTTGCCATTCTCTTTGGCTTTGAAATAGACCTCCATAAATCCGAATTCATATCGCTTAATGGTAGTTTCTTTACTGATTCGTATTTGTGAGCTAGGTTTGAAATGCATAGCGTTTCCCACCAGCTACCTTGGCCATTTGCTTAACATACAAAAAAACAAATATAAATTTACAATGATTATCGTATTCGTTGTTATATTCCTTGCAACGAATCATATAATGACGGTTAATCGTTAACTTTTTCTTGTAATTATTGTTAAATTTAACAATGATTAATACAAATTTAAAAGAATAAGTCAATGAGTTTATTGTTGTTGTATGAATCTTTGGAAACAAATATAACATTAGTTTTTAATTACAAGAATAAAAGATAATTGCGCAAAGAATGCTATTGATTGTTATATATCTAACATCAGAATATATGTTGATGAATATTTAAATTATTCATTCCCCTGGGCCTATTTTGTTGTAGTGTTACCACCTTCCAACATATAACATGACTTAGATTTCTTGTCTCTCTTTCTTTTCCATGTCTCTTTAGAAGATTAGGATCAACTTATTCTCCCCAAGGCTGTAGCACTAAGATCCGCTTCTCTTCTTTTTATTGGTTGTGATGATCGCTTGACTACCCGAAGATCGTTGTTTTATAAAAGTGGTTGTTATATCTTATATAGTTATACTAATAACAGCAAACATTATTGTTGATAAAATTACTTCTTATACATTGAATTCACAATGAAAATCTCAGTCGGTATGTATTACTAACAATAAATCGTATAACAATGGACTTTTTTGACGAGTTTTAACCGCCAACAATAATGTTCATTGCGAAGCAGAAAAAATGTAACGTCCTGAGCTTAGGTCCTAGGTCCGTTATCGATGAAAACTGATCCTGACAACTTGTTGGATTCGAGCCCAAACAATCATCCAAAATGCTTAAGCTCAAGTTGTCAAGTAATAATCCTCAACACTTATAAATCACACACACACTTCGTAAGTTTTAGATGAGATACTATTTTTGAGGTTGAGGTGTTACAAAAAAATAAACTATACTTATGAAACGGATAACATTCGTTGTTGTAATATTGGACAATAGAACTACTAATATTAAATTGCTCGTTGCAAGCATATTTTGTAGTAGTGTCATTAATCAAGATAGACCGTCATGTGCACAAATTAGCAGTAAAGTGACTTGTTGTAGTTGTTGACTTTCATTTTTCTACAATTATTCTCCTCATCGCCATTCCTATTTTTATTAAAAAAAAGGAACTTTAGATTTTTCTATTTGTTCCCAATTAAAATAGAGAGATAAGCAAGAGAAAGAGGCAATTGACGGCAATGTCGAAATTTCAATGCATTTGCTCCCGAATTATCGAACCTTCAAATTTTGCGGCTGTCACGTTCTTTCATTTTAACAACGATATATGTGCACCTTTGAATAGTTTTAATTGCGACATCACTGGAAAAAATATTGGTGAAAAGTGAACATCTCCCTTGCTATGTTCTTAGCAATTTTTATTCACGTAGTAACAACCATTTATTTGTCTGCAACAAAATTGGCCCATGGAAAAAAATATTACGCATCTTGATTTAAGGATTTCATTACAATAACAAATAATATTTTAGGCGATATTTATACAATGATTAATAAAATGCATATCTATACGACATACTAATAAATTAATAATATGTAGCAATAATTTAGCCCGTTCGAAGTGATAACAACAGATATTTAAATTTGTCATAGAATCAGACAGCAAATGAAAAAAATACTTGCCTCAGAAAAAATATCAATGGATAAATCGTCCAAAGAAAATGACAACGGATATTTAACAATGGATTTATGAAAGATTAAGGAAAAATACTTAACAAACCATTGAGAAATTGCTCACCGAAAAATATAAATTTGAGGTTATTACTTTTCTTGTATTTATCAATTTGAGGCTGGACGTGGGCAGAATGCCCTAAACTCCTTTTTTGTTTCGGTTTCTCTACTAAAAAAAATGAGTTATAGTGACAGTTTTTTTAAATTCCATCAGTAAATTTACCGTTGTTAATATTACAATGATATTATTCGTTGCAAAATGATTTTTCGTATTTGAAATTAGCGACAAATATCATACATGTCATTATATCATTAACAACGGTCCACATAGCGACGCTTATCTGTTGCTATTTGTCAAATTTGTAATTAATCGTCGCTAAATTTTGAACTAAAAAAATAGTGACGATTAGTTGATAATTTGAAAAATAGCAACAGATAAGCATCGCTATGTGGACCGTTGCTAATGATATAACGCCAGATATGATATTCCTTGCTAATTTTGAGTACGAGAACTCATTTCGTAACGAATAATATCGTCATTATATATTTAACAACGGCTAATTTAGTGATGAATTTTTAAAAAACGTCACTATAGCTCAATTTAGTTGTAGTGCTCTGTCGTTGTCATTTTCTAATGGAGGTGCCATAAATTATCGTGTTTTTTTGCTCCGTCGTCACTCTCCAATGGCATATAAAACCCCTCTCATGCTTTAAACCCCTTTCTCGAGCCCCAAACTTCATGCATTGGCATCAATCACTCTCTAGATAACTTGCCTTGCATCTCATTGATCGATCTCTCCTTGGGTTGTCGTTGATCGATCGATCTCTCTTTGGAACACTCCCATTGTACATGGATCGATAGATCTCTTTTACTTGATTGGAAGGCGTGTATGTTTTATGTCAAGAATGTTTTTTTTGCAATCTGCATTGTTGATCTATAATATATTTGCTCGATCCATATACTTGTTTGATCTCCAGATATCTATTTCATTTATCTCCATTATGATCTATAGTATGTCTGTTAGATTTACTATATCTCCGCTATGATCAAACAAGTAAACTTATTCAAGAAAATGCCAGTCATGGGATGCTCGTCAATCGAGTTCAATTGAGTTGTTGATTGTTGATATGTGGGTGTTGTAGATATGGGATGAGAAATGATGCAATGAAGCTATCGAGAGATATTGGGAGATTAGGGTTCTCCCCATATCAAGTGATCTATAATTAATACATTTCATCCCTCTTAACATGCTCTTCAGAAATTAGTGTTGGCATCTTTAGACCTTATTTCAATATATATTATATTCTTATATTACTCGTGCTTTCTATTTAAGTTTGACTTAAATATTATTTATTTGTGTTTATATGGCTGTTACATATTTCCTAATCTCACCACTTAATGCCATAGTGTATACGTTATGATTGCTCCATGCAATATCTTTGTCAAAGATTTTAATTCTCTTTACACACCTTTAATCCATTAAATGGAATACCTTATGGATTTTATTCTCACATAATTATAATATGTGTTGTTACGTTTTGAGCCGTTGTATATCATCTTTTGATTTCCAATGTCATTTTCTTTATGTTGCGTACATTCATTGTCTGGTGTAATCGTTATGGATTTCACTCTATATAAGGTTGCTCTTTGTTGAGAATTAGAGACACAAGATTTCAATCCCTCTTTTCCTATTCTCTTATTTGAGTGAGTTTATTCTGAAGGAACGATATATTGTTTCTCAATAGATCTCGATGTTGACACGTGCACGTTCATTGAGATCTCGTCGTTGTATCATGGAGAGTAGTCGTACCAATACCGAATGCACCATCGAAATCTCCGTGGAGATACGAATCTATTCTTAAGGTCAGTGCATTTCGCAAGCCTCAACAAGTTGGTATATCCCATCAAATTCGATATTATCTAACCCTCCTTTTATATATTTATACTTTTATCTTATTATTTCACTTACAATTAGGGATTCAACGCTTTATCAAAAATATTGGAGATTTTTGTATGAGATTTTCTTATCTAATTATTGGCTCTGCAAATGTTAATGTAATATAATCCGTGGCTGTAAAATGACTTGTTTTTTTTTCACATAACCAGTAAGTTTTAGGTTTGTGATTAAGTTGTCCTCGTATATGATATGGATATTAATATCCTTTATATCTTAGTCTTTGGCATATTTTTGCAATCACTCCACTATTTGTTACTTTAGTTTTATAAGCTAACTGTAAACTAATATAGTAATCTATTGTTTTTGCACAGATGGGAAATAGCGGTAGATTTAGGAAATAAAATAAATAAAGTGAGGAATGCTTAAAAATTGTAGGGGTTATGATGTAAGCAAATAAAGAATTGCAAGCATATTGATTTAAAGATATACCAATATATTTGAACAAATTGACAAATCCAATACAGGTCGCATGCTCCAAGCGAGATCCCTACATAGGAATGCTTAGAAATATATACACTCAATGGTGCATTCACTTGCTTAGAAGATATGTAATGCATAATGATTGGATGGATTTTTCTATACCTAATTGGAGTCTTCTATTCCTTTATGTTCAACCTTTATTTATTTGTACATCAGCTTATTATGTACAAATTGGCGGATGTACCTTGAATTTTATTTATGTTTATGTCTTACTTCTATTATATTGTTAATACAATCATCTTTGTGATGTTTTTTATTTCAGTGATTATTTATATAGGGGTGAGAGGTACAACAAAGATAATGGAAAAAATTTGGATGAAGAAATCTACTTTGAGTGATGAATCTGAAATGAGAGTCCAAGAGTTTATTACATATGCTACCAAATGAGGTCTTCATGGTGATAAATTTTGTTGTCCTTGTCTAAAGTATTACAACATGAACTTGATGGCTGATGAATCTCCATTTCATCACCTTTATTCTATCATTTTGTCCTTAAAATCCCTAGTTAATGCATGTATATATCATTTATTTGTACAAATTAACATTCATTCTTTATTCCATTTATTGTGTATAAAATACAATTGTTAATGTCAAAATTATATAACAAAGAAAAGAAAAGAATAAAAATAAAATATCAAAGGTATTTAGGATCTAAACCCCGAGACCAAACCAAGAATTGATTTGGTCAACAAAGAATAAAGTAGGGGGAGATAAGGGCAAAAAATCACCAATAAAACTCATTCTTTAATTTAGTAATAATTCATTTTGGGACCTATTTTATTTTTCATTTTTTTATACCTCAAATAAAGAAGCTTTGTACATGAAAGTTGTAAATAATAATATATAGAAAAATACAAAATTGATTTCAGAGAAAAATAATTTATAGTGTACATTTATACTCTAAATAAAAAGGTAAAATCCCAACTTCTCAGACACATATTCCTAAATAAAAATTAAAAATATATCAAAATCACCTTTAATTGTATATACTTTTAATAAGGTGGTTCCATGAAAATCAGAGTTCATCTGTGAGTGAGGTTTTGGACCCCCATTGTACTCTATACATGTATATAATACAATAAATATTTATTCTTTACATTTATTCATTCTTATATTTTTTACCTCTTGTAAATGATGTACATATACTAAATAAAAGAAGAAGTTCAAATAAAATCACCAAAAATAAATCAAAGAAAGTAATTAAGTCTAAAAATACAGATCGAAGTATACCTTTGTATATTGTACATGCATATAATATTATTTATTTAAACTAATAAATAAAAATGAAAAAAATAAAAATATATTAATCAATATTTAATTATACTTAAAATAAGTAAAATACAAAATAATGTAAAAAGATATTAAGAATACATAAAATAAATAATAATACATAAAGTATATTAAAAAAATACTTAAATAATATTATATAAATAAAAACCCTTAATAAATATTTTGTAAAGTACAATAAAATTCATAATAAAATACTATATAAATAAATAAACATTTGTTAGGTTTTAAATTTTTACTAATAAAATACGTATATACATTATTTTGATTTATTTTTGAATAACTTGATGTTTTGTCGTGCAACGCCCTAGGTGGACCAATCAAGTGCGCCTGACAGTTGACCCTAGGTCAACTGTATAGGCCTGCTGACCCGTCTCGGCCTGCAAAACGAACAAGCCTTCTTCTCTGATTTCTCTCATCTCGCACTCTGCTCAAAATCGAGCATTTCTTTCACCATTTGTAATCGTTGATTCTTCGACATTCAGGCCAGACCTCGTATGAGGTCAAAGCTCCCTCGATTTAATTGCAAACCCTAACCCAAAATCCATCTTCCCCGCCTGTGTATAAATAAAGCTCTGTCACCCTTTGTCGAACCTGATCCCTCTTCAGCCTTCAAACCCTATGCTTAAGCTCCGAGTGCCCTTCCCGGTGACAACAGGAGGCGTCACAACACTTCAGCAAGGCATTTAGGCATTTAATCGATGTTGGTCCACTGCTAACCGCCACTCTCATTGGAGCTCTTGCTTCCGGTCGTGATTTGACGGTAAGCTTCTACCTTTTCCGCTCTTTCCGTTCCTTAGCATAGTAGTAAGATAGATTCGCATTTTATTTTGTGTTAGATTCACATTTTATTTTGTGTCCTTTCATCCATCATTGTGTAAAAATAAAAAATCTTCGGGCGATGGATCTTCAGCTCCGTCACCTGATTCCGACCACTCCAATCCTCCTCCACCTCGCCTGACGCCTGCACCTTCTCCCTCATTGCCTTCTGGTCATCCGAGCAACTCCCATCCACCCGGATCTCGTACAGATCCGATGATCGATGCTTCATCACCACCACATCATCAGAGCTATGGCCATATCCTTCACTGTCGTTCATTCTTCCTTCTGATTGCCTCGGCTAGTCCCCTGCAGGAAAGAACAAGAAAGGAGGCCCTCTCTTGCCTCATTGAACCAGGGAGGAGCTCCCAGGTACACCGCCATCGTCCGACCTCTCTAGATCCCATCTAGGAATTTTTATACTTTCGTCTACTGTGGAGGGTCCTTGGGACGCTTTGCCTGACCTTCAGAAGTGAATAAGTAGCTTCGAGCGTGAGGATTTTGAAGATCAAACCTCATCCAGGTCGTGTTCTTCGGTTGTTCTTCCTTCGCGCCCAACGGTCGTTCGATCAAGCCTCGTCGCCCTGATATCCAATTGCCTTCTGATTGAGCCACTACTCCACTGTACGGTCCGATCTGAGGATCTAATCACAATCGTTGGATGTGATGTCATGACCCATCCCGCTTAAACTTCGAGACGAGCGTAACTTAAAACATATGCTTGTCTTAAACTATTTCATTTTACATATACATCATAATGCAATAATTAGAAGAAAAAAATAACCTTTTGAAATGCTACATAATTTGTAGCCGATATAACACTATTATCATGTACATATCTACAAGTAAAATGGAATACATATCATGTAAATATATTTTGAAATTAAATTGAAACAATCGACATTCTGAAATCCAAATCCATCGATAATCGGAAAAAATATCATAAAATAAGTAATAACTATGATGGCACAACCTCTTTTCTCTAGATGTCTCTTCCATACTTGCTCTAATTATGTCAACATCTTCTTTCCTCAGAGTACCTGAAAAAAAATTTATATTGGAGTGGTGAGCCTAAACTCATTGACATGAGCTCAGACTCAGTGAATGGGTCATAAACCTCCAGCTAAATAATTGCAAAAATTTATATAGTGGTATAATCTTGAAACTAATGAACACTATAATTTAATCGTGAATATTGCATAATTCGAAAACTTTTCTATAGATTTTCCATCATCTACATAGAGCTTGATAATTACTTACTGTAAGCAAAATAATGGGTAACAATAATCATAACTTATTCTGTAATCAAAATTCCTATTTTGAAAATAAGCTTGCTTTTCCATACTTGACGATGCAACACTACCCCGACATATCTTAGTAAGTCCATGAACCATACTGCCAGGGAGAAGTAAATCATCCCTTAGCCTTACATACTTATTGCCTAGGCAAGCGAACTTAACCTAGGTCCTTATCTTACTGTCATACGCGCAGACGGCCCCAAAGGCCAAAGAACACCCTGTATACGGCCTAAAGCCTATTGCATACAGAATGCGGACCCAAAGTCCTCTTACTTATTCATGACTTTCCTAGAGTGTAGGACATAGTGAGCATCTTACTTAAATATCATTTAATAATACGACTTACATAATCAACATAAGAATCATAGTGAACCTGCTTAACTTGACATAACTGCTTAAACATGAATCATATAGAAAACGAAAGCTTTGTACTGTATACCACATAAGTCGCATACATAAACCATAAAAATGAATGGGTCATACATTCACAAGGAAAAAAATATGGCTCGCCTAACTTAGATTCAAGTATACTTAAAAATCTTTAAACTCATAACAAAACTTGCATCATAAAAATATTTGCATGAAATAAAAATAATAAATAAGACCTTCAGCTTATGAACCACTCACCGGAAGGGAAGAAAATCTTGTAGATGCTAGTAGAGAGAGCACTCCAAGAATCATGATCAATCTTATGAAATTTCCTATAATATAGTTATGACGTAATCAAACTACCGACAATAATTATCATGAAGATATTCACTTAACTTGATATTTGGGCCTATAGGAATTTTCATTAACAGGTATTCAATCTTCCTCTTCTATGCAAATATTATATTCTATATATATATATATATATATATATATTTCTTTGTCTTGAAAGACAAGGAAGCATATGGATAAGGAATCAATCCAACTATAAGATAGATTTTGACCCTCCCCTGCCGATTGGTTTTATTTGACAAGGAAAGAAAATACTTTATCAGAAGATTTCATAATTATGTAATTGATTATAAAAGTTTTTAAACTAGATAGTTATGGAGTCTTGTATAGTATTTCACTAACCTGTTATACATATCTAGTAGCATTTCTACATCCAGAGTAGAATCAAATTACTGTCCACTTATTATGAGATTCTTACAGCATGTTTTCTTCATGCATTAAAATATAATTTCCAATAAAATTTGGATAATTCATAATGCCTTACTATTTTAAAAATATGTTACCATCGAATTTCTGGAAAATTGCCATTCACCTAGAAATCAAATATACATATTCCCATATATATATTGAGGACATCTCCGATTTTTTTCTAGGATCTAAGAAATTTATCATCGTATGATGCTTTGCTTCACATCAGAGTTACAGTCATGCTACTATAAGATCAAAGATTTGTTCTTTCACCATAGTTCATAAGAATAAAGTATTAATAAGTGACAGCTAATTACTGCAAAACTTTCCTTTTTTTCTACTTTGTATCACAACGAGGGAGTTCTTATCCCCTTAACGATCTACCCATGCATTAAGTTTCTCAAAAAACTGGATTTGAAAATTTTCACGAGGTATTTAATTTGTGCTTGATGATTATGCTAACTGGTCGTTATGAGAGGAGGATGTTCATATGGAAAGTTTTTCTATAAAATTTATTCTTTGTTGAATAAATATAAGAAATGATTGAAGGGTAAACACGATGGATTAACAAACTATATGCATGCAAAGCGGTTAATGGAGGAACAGAAAGAACATGTACCTTGGTCACTCCTTCGTCCCCTCATTCTCGTCTCCTCCACTACTGTCAGGAATAGTTTCAGTTCTCCTTCGTTTCCTCGTTCTCGTCGCCTCCCTTATCGTCAGAATGTTCATATGTTTTTCTCCATTCTTAAATTTTAATTTATACAAGAACATGATCTGCCTTCCTTTGTCAAGTTGCTAACACGTATGGTTGCATGAGCCACGTGTTTGACATTTGCTAGTCTCTCTCAACCATTAGCTCAAATTATATCTCCTTGCTGCCGACAATGTATTATTCATGTAGATATTTAATATTTCCTTTTTTTATTAGAGCTGTATTTAATAAACATTAAGTTTGCATTGAAGCTATAGGTAATTAATAATATACATGTCATAAGCAAATCCGAAATCCAAAGCGAAATCATGTCCATTTTAAATTTAACTTTAAAATTTATATCCATTTATATTTAAATACAATATTAACATAATTCGCATCAGTCAACATTTGTATCTATATCCGATCATTCAGCATCCGTACCTATATTCAATCATTGATAACCCAAGTTCATATACGTGATATCAAGATATTAAAGCGATTATTTAATATTACATTCAGCCTATAAACTTGTCTCTTATACATAAGAATTTATGATACCACCACAAGAACGCATCTACCTAAATTTACATATTCCATATATCCTCTTATAATAATTATCTGGATAACTAAAATTTTCTTTTAATTATCATTTATATTTTTTTTATAAATTCAAATATTAAAAAAATTTACTCTTATATTTATTAATGAATAAATATGAGAATGTCACAGGTTGGGGCGCACTTCCCTCCCTAGAGGAGGACAAGTGTTTCCACATGTGTGCGTCTCATACCGGCAAATCCAACCTCCTCACCACCCCAACTGAGTTGAGCCATGTGAAAGGTGCAAGTGTCCAAGTTAGGTCATTATCACAAAGAGTCATGCGTGTGATCCGAAATACTCTACTTAGGCAGTCAAGAACCCATTGAACCAAGTCTCGTGATCCTCAAAGAATTAAGTCAACTAGACCTGAAGTACCTCAATCCCAGTTCCTATAAGGTTCCTGTTAATTAGGTAGATTTAAGGTCCAACCAAGCTCCAATCTTCGGATTTTACTTAGACTCGTTCAACTATCAAACTTAATCCGAAAAATACGAATGCCATGTAAATGCAGAAAATATTTTTGGTGATGCAATTTTCAAAGATTTTGAACTTTTTATGGATTTTTGAAAAGGTGATGATAATGATGCATATGCATTTTTTTAGATTTTTGAAAAGTTTTTCAGATGTTTTTGGATTTTAATTTTGCAAATGTTTTTGGAATTTTTGAAAATAAAAAGGTTTTGGTTGAAACTAGGTGAAAAATATTTACACAGGAGTGCTTCTTATATATACAAGAAGTGGATTTTAGAAATCACAAGGGTAAGTGATCAATTTTATACATATATAAAGAATTTTGAATTTTGGTGTGATGTAAGTATTCCTCAAACTTATTTGACACAATTTTTTCAAACAATTTTGAAAACTATAGTCCAGAATAATTTTTACAAATAATTTTACAGATATGTACACGCATTTGAAAATCATTTTGCAAAGATTTTTCCAAACAATATATATAGATTTTTCAAATATTTTTGCAACCATTTTTCAAACCATTTGCAAATCATTTTTCAAATATTTTATTTCACACAAAGAAAATAATTTTCCAATCAAAATATTTTTGCAATGGTTTAAAACATGTACAAAACATTTTCCAAATAGTCTTCAAAAGATTTTTCACACAGATTTTCAAACTATTTTTCAAACATTTTGCAGATAATGTTTCCACCTGATTTATTAATCAGTAAGTTCAAAAAGAATTTGAGGAATAATCACATCTTTTTATTAAGGTTTTTAATGAATTTTAACACGTATAATTTAGCCATATCTATTAGTAAAAATACGAAAGTACGAGTTATGGTTAAAGTATGTACGGAGTATATACGACCCCCCTAAACTGAGCTTGAGCTATGTCCTCATAGATTAGAGAGAAAAGAGAAGACATAACTCGTACTGAGTATAGGAAAGTCTAAATAATAAAGGAATAAATGAATGAATCAATGAGAAGTTGACCGTCCCCCCTATACTTAGGATTAAATAATCCTAAGTATAGCAGACTGTACACAACGCAGGGAGGGTCAAGGGTGGGAATGAACATATCGTACTTAGATTGTCTTCCCCTATACTTAGGGTAAAGTATCCCTAAGTATAGACAAGAAGAGGAGACAATGGAGAGGATCGAAATGAATGAAAAACTCAGGGTGCACACCCCCCTATACTTAGGATAAAGTATGTCCTAAGTATAGTAAAATCATAAGATGACGATAGAGTGTGAACCATAAAGAATGAGTGATCGATGTACAGATGAATATATATACAATGTCGGATCTCACTGATAATCATGCATGAGATGCACAAGGTGTGAGTCAAAGAAACATCTCATACAAGAAGGATGGGTGCAACGTCAACAGTCGGTGGATCATGATCTAGATATGGTTTCAGGCGCTGACCGTTGACTCTAAAGGTGGAAGATGATGATGGTTCGGATATATCAATGCTGCCATTATCATGCACCTTCCGGACCACATATGGTCCTTTCCATTTGCTTTGTAGTTTCCCTGGGAATAATTTCAACCTAGCATCAAATAACCATACTCGCTGTTCTGGCTCAAATTGTTTGTGGCTGATTTGGGAATCGTGCCATTCTTTCACTTTCTCCTTATACTGTAGGCCACTTGAGAAGGTTGTATCTCTTAATTCCTCCAGGGCTGCCAACTCTGCTTTCCTCTGATCTCATACACTCTTGGGATCCAACAATAGCTCTGTAACTGCCCAAAGTGACTTATGCTTTATCTCCACTGGTAGATGACACGGCTTGCCATAGACGAGACGAAAGGGAGATGTCCCTAGTGGTGTCTTGAAGAATGTCCGATAAGCCCACAAGACCGAGTCCAAAAGTTGTGACCAATCCTTTCGGTCTGGGCGGACTACCTTCTGTAGAATTGTCTTAATCTCCCTATTCGATACTTCAGCAAGACCATTAGTCTGAGGGTGATACGGTGTGGCAACACGGTGGTCAATACTGAACTCGTCTGTAAGGGCCCTAACCTTTTCATTAATAAAGTGAGACCCCCCATCTGAAATCAAGACTCTAGGCACCCGAACCGTGAAATAATATTTTTCCTCAAGAATCGACATACGGTTTTAGCATCTGCGGCTCGGGCAGGGATGGCCTCAACCCAACGGCTCACATATTCCACAGCGAGCAAAATGTACTCAAACCCCTGACTTTTAGGAAATGGGCCCATGAAATCAATTCCCCATGCATCAAAAACCTCACAAAAGTGAATGGGCTGCATGGACATCATGTCTCTCTGTCCGCAAGTACCCATCTTCTGACAGTCAGTACACCTTCTCACGAACTCATCATAATCCTTGAAAAGGGTAGGCCACCAAAGGCTGGATTGGAGCACCTTTTGTGCTGTCCGTCTCCCAGAATGATGTCCTCCTGCCTCAAGCTTGTGGCAGTAGGTGAGGTCGCTATGTTGCTCATCTTGAGGAATGCACCATCTCCAGATATTATCCCCTCCCTCATGATAAAGGACGGGATCCTCCCAATGGTACGACTTGGCCTTCGCAAGGAAGGTCTCAAGCCGCTGTCTGGGCCAACCTTGTGGAATGGATTTGGCAACAAGGTAATTCACAATTTCGGCATACCATGGAAGAGAGGTGATAGCAAGGATCACCTCATCTGGAAAAGTTTCAGTGATAGGTGCTATGGGCTCAGATTCCTCAAGGTTCTCTAGGCGGGAGAGGTGATCTACCACAACATTCTTAACTCCAGGCTTATCCTTAATCTCGATATCAAATTCCTGGAGGAGAAGGATCCATCTGATTAATCTGGCTTTGGCATCCTTCTTCGACATCAAGTACCGAATGGTAGTGTGGTCTGTAAAAATTGTCACTCTAGATCCAAGAATGTAAGATTTGTACTTATCCAAAGCAAAGACTACCGCTAGCATTTCTTTCTCAGTCACAGTGTAATTCCTTTGAGCTGCATCCAAAGTCCGGCTAGCGTAGTAATCCATCCCTCCTCTGTCCAAGCACAGCCCCAATGGCATAGTCCGAAGCATCCGTCATGATCTTGAAGGGAAGAGACCAATCAGGTGGCTGAAGGACAGGAGCCTCGACAACTAAATTCTTGAGAGTCTCGAAGGACTTAAGACACTTATCATCTACAAGGAACTCGGTGTCTTTAGTCAATAAATCCGTCAGCGATCGGGAAATTCGACTGAAGTCCTAAATGAACCGTCAGTAGAAACCGACATGCCCCAGAAAAGACCGCAACTGTCTCAAATTGGACGGTGGATTGAGTTTTCTAATGATATCCACCTTGGCCGGATCAACCTCCATTCCCCTGTTGGAGATGATATGACCAAGGACCGTCCCATGAGTCACCATAAGGTGACTCTTCTCCCAAGATAGTACAAGGTTTTCCTCTATGCAGCGCTGAAGCACTCGGTCTAGGCAGTCAAGACAAGCATCAACCCGTCGTCATAGACCGAGAAATCATCCATGAAGATCTCCAAACAGTCACCTATCATGTCCGAAAAGATGGACAACATACACCTTTGGAATGTCGCAGGGGCGTTAAATAGACCAAAGGGCATACGTCTGAAAGCATACATCCCAAATGGACAGGTGAACGTCGTTTTATCCTGGTCTTCGGGCGCAATGGCCACTTGATTGTATCCAGAGTACCTGTCAAGAAAACAATAATAACTCTTCCCGGCTAGCCTCTCGATAATCTGATCAATGAATGGTAGCGGGAAATGATCCTTCTTGGTGGCCTCATTCAATCGTCTGTAGTCCACACAGACCCTCCAAGAAGTGGGTACCCGGGTGGCAATCTCTTCTCCAGACTCATTCACAACTGTAGTGATACCCGTGTTTTTGGGTACCACATGTAAAGGACTAACCCACTTGGAGTCGGAGATGGGGTAGATAAAATTGGCGCTCCACCATTTATATATCTCCTTCATTACTACATCTTGAAGATTCGGGTTCAGCCGTCGCTGGAACTCACGTGAAGGCTTAGCGTCCTCCTCAAGGTAGATATGGTGGGAGCACAGGGCCGGACTTATCCCCTTGAGATCGGCCACGTTCCATCCTATCGCCTTGCAGTTTCTTTCAAGAACCTCCATCAGACGAGATTCTTGTTCTCCAGTCAAATCTCCTGAGATAATGACTGGGTGCATTTCAGGCTCACCCGCAAGGAATCTATACTTGAGCGACTGCGGCAAAGGCTTCAATTCTGGCTTGGTGGGAGCTGGCAAATCTAGCTTTTGATATGTCTGTGTGAAAGCAACCCGGTCTGTATGTGAGAACTCTCGTTGTATGTGATCATCTGACGAAGGGAACCCTTCTGGTGTGGCTATCATCTGTGCTGGCTTGCTCTCCGTCCTATTTGTTGGCTCGTCTGGAAACAGACATGGCAAATATGTATCAAAATCCTTCCAATCAAAGTCTGCCTCTGAGGGATCTGAATCAATACAATCATCAATGTCATCACGCAGTACACAACTGTCAACCTGTATGGTGTCCTCTGCCAAGGGTGTGCTCTCCGAACTCTCGTCTACCTCAAAAGGTGGGTACTCTGAATCTGCAGGTATGGCGAGAGCTCGTGTATCTGGATCTTCCCAAACTGCTTCATCATCGGTCATCACAAAATCACACTCCTGGTGGACGTCTAACTCGGCATCTGTCATCTACCCTGTGTCACTGTTCTGTTCTGAGCAGGTTGAATCTCTCACTTTGATCTCGTCGATCGTCTCTATTTGTATACTCTCACCCTCTACGCGAAAGTACACCTTCCCACTATCATGGCCGGACACTGCCTTAGCTGTGGTCAAGAATGGGCGTCCTAGTATGATGGGGGCATCAGTCACTGACTCAGGGATTTCCATATCCAATACTACAAAGTTCACGGGGAATTTCATACCCTGAATGGTAACGACCACGTCTCTCAACAACCCCTTCGGCCTCATAATCGATCCATCAGCAAACTGAAGGACTGTCCTGCTCCAAAGAAAAGGGCCAAACTCGAATCGGTCGAGTAAGGCTGCCGGAAGGAGTTTGATAGAAGAGCCACTGTCTAATATAGTACAATCGAATTGCTGCTCTCTAATCTGGCATCTGACATAAGGAGCTCCTGCATCTGGGCGTTTGGCTGGCAGCTGGTTCTGAATGGCACAACATGTGGTACGGGTGAGCACATGGATCTCTCCTCTATTGTTCCGCCTCTTCCTGCACACAGTGGTCTTCTCTCTCATATTCTTTTGGAAGAGGGGGATGTGCTCAAGTGCCTCATGTAGAGTCAGCTGGATCTGGAATCTATCTATCATCTGTTGGCTGAACTCTAACTGCTGGGTCTTTTTGGGATTTTCTTTTTTATTCCCCTTAGTCAAGCTGAGTGCTTGAGGAAAGGGGATTGATGGGCCCTCCTCAGACAGAGGGTTAGGAGAGGGCTTCTGGGCCTGTGAAGAACTGGCATCCATACAATTATCAGCATTCATCACACATGGACTTGGAATAGATGGAGAAGCCTTTCCTTTATTCAATTTTTTGTTCTTTTTCATTGAGACCAGAGATACTGAAAATGGTAGCACAGAAGGTTGGAATACAGACTGATTCAAAATGGGGGCATCAGCACCACCCAAAATATTCTTCTTTGCGGCCTCGGCACCGCACTCTGGTTCATCATCAAGAATGGTGGCTTCAGCACCACCGTCTGCATCTGGTACTACGACAGCCTCAGTACCGTCGTCTGGAATGTCATTCTGGGTGGCATCAGTACCACCGTCATCATCATCATCATTGTTAGCAGCATCAACACCGCTTCTCTCCTCATCTGGGGCTCTAGAATCTCCATTGTGTTGTCCCTCAGATGAGCCGCCGCCGGCTGGTTCCCTACCGCTCCTAAATGACACGAAGTGAGTATCAAACATAGAATGCATGTCATTCAAACAAGCACTAGGAGTGGTACCCTCTGTAAACTGTACCTGCTCAGATTTTCTCTTCAAGTTATTCGGATTCGGTTCGCTCTGTGCAGGTATGGCGGCTTTTCCTTTCATAATGTCCCTCATTTCCTGCCGGAACTTGTCCATTTCTCGCCGGAAGGATGCCTGCTGTTCGAAGAGCAAGCGGGCTAGATCATCAAGTGCTGGGTTCTCCAAGCTAGGGGTGGAAGACCCGGAGGTGTTCCCTTGCTGGAACTGCGGTGGCTGGTGGGACTGAGAGTACTGCTGCTGGTAGTGAGATGTATGCTGGGGGCGTTGCTGCTGAAAAGGTTGCTGTCGTGGCTTCTATTGCTGCTCCTGATAAGTGTGGCGAGGATTCTGCTGATATTGTTGCTGTTGTTGTGGGGAGTATTGGGACTGCTAGTGTTGGCCACTATGATTGTCCTGAGCTGGAGGATGCTGATGGGATGAGGTACCTCCGTTGGACCAACGAAATCCGGGGTGATCACGGCGAATCCCGGGATGCTGGGGGTACCGGTCGTACCATATTCCGTTGACTTCCATCAACGGTTCCTGCTCGAAGGGTGGAGGTGGTAGTGCTGCCAATGGCTGATCCGGTTGATAAACCACTATCTGAGTGTCCTGAGATGGTGGCTGCTGTGAATAATGCGGCGACTGCTGTACCAGCACCTCCTGAACATGGTGAACTTGGCGGTATGTGGGAGGTGGTGGGGTAGAACGGCTACCTCGGGATTCAGCCTGGGACCTGGGAGGCTGATGTGAAAATGATTGTGCCTCCTGAATACTCAAGATGTGAGTCTTCAGGTCACTCATGGTCTTTGCTAACTGGTTCATTTGTGCCATACCTTGTCCCTTCTTTTTCTCGAGGATCTCCATGCTGTCCAACTTCTCACTGATGATACCCATATCGGTTGCGGTGGATTCGGCTTGATCTGCGGCTACCGACAGGGTGTTGGGACCGGCATCAATGCGGGCTATCCGCTGGTAGGATCCTGCTCCTTGGGGAGGTTTTTGTTGTGTGTAGACACGTGCTTGGACCATGACTGTAGAGTTTTCTGCCATTCCTTCATAAATGTCCCAAACATCATCTTCACCCTTTGAGAAGTATGATCCTCCACAAGAGGCATTAACAATCAGCTTCGGTGTCAGCCCACAAAAGAAACTTTGAACCAAGTTGGGCTTTGATATGTCATGATGCGGACACCGGTCAATGAGCTCTCTAAAGCGATCTCAGGCTTCATGGAATTGTTCATTTGGGATCATGGTGAAGTTGCTGATCATAGCTCTTGCTGCATTTGTCCGGCCGAGTGGGTAATACTTATTTAAGTATGCGGTCCAGAGCTGTTCCCAAGTGTCGATGTACCTCCCCAAGTGTTTGAACAAATAGGCGGATCTATCAACCAAGGAGAATGGGAAGGCAATCATTTTAATTGTATCCTCAGTCACAAATCTATCATAGATTGTGATGCATATCATCTCAAATTCTTGTACATGGAGATGAGGTTCTTCGGTGGGGAGCCCATGAAATTTAGGCAGTAACTGGATAGTGGGCGGGCAAAGCTCGAAGTCTCCGTAGATGGGTGGGATTCGGATCCACTGGTGACTAAGGGTTGCAGCTGGGTTGTACAACTGCCTCATGGTTGTTTGTGGTGGTCTTTCCTGGTTCGCTCCTCCTCCTCCTGCGACTGCATCAGGAATCTCTCCACCGCCTTCAGATCTGTCTTCTCTGTCTGCTCGCATCTACTCCATCTCTCGTAGGATGTTTCCCATGAAGGCACCTTGATCCCTTATTTGTTGTTGCATTGTTTCTAGGGAAGCCATAAGGGAATTGTTGATTGCGGCTTGATCATACGCGAAGGGATGCTCGCCCTGCTCATGTCTATCTCCCTCACTGTTGGCCATGGGTTTCTCTTGATTTTCTGCAAAGGCAAATGTACCCATTTCAAGCGTATCCAACTGAATATCTTTTGTGGTCTCTAGATTTATTGGAGAAGGGTGGTCGAGGGGGAACAGGGTGGTTGAGAACGCAGGTTCGGAGAGTGGGTCTGAACTCTCTAGAACCCTCCTAGATGAGTGGGAAGGAGTGCTTGATAGCGATGCCACGAGACGTGGCCTAAGGGATATTCTTCCCATCATTCTGATGTAGTGAAAGGCGGATGAGATCTGGAATGCAAGCAAGATGATCAATCAAACCCCCAATTCACCTACACAACTCTTGAGCTGATGACCGTGAGAGTTCGGTCTGTTATCTTGTCAATTTTTATTAGGTGATCAGTCAATCTATCAGAGCGTTAGAGCGAGCTGTTAGGTATCCTACTTTCCTAGCCGACTGTCCCAATCCACGTCAGATCTTTCCCAGCCAGTATGAATTGCGGACCGTAATCCGGTTGTTCCCGCTAATTCAATCTGTTAAGGACATCGCGGTCCGCTTTACCGGTTACCGGAGAGATCCTCACTGGAGAACGACTAACCATGACCAGTAGTCAATCAAAATTTCAGATGTGTCTTTATCCTAGTGTCGAGTCACTCTCTCGCAGCAGATAAATCAAACAAGGAGGGGGTTACTCTCCCCAAGACAAAATTTTTGGTGGGATGAGTTTTAAGGTCAAGTTTGCATTATGTCCCAATTTTTATTGTTTCACTTTTTATGTATTTTTCTGAGCAATCATTGTCTAACGAATTCTCCAATTTCCTTGTTATTAAAAAGTCCAATAAAACTGGGTGAGGAAAACGGAAAAGTCGATGCGCGGTCAATCTCTATGATGCATGCAGGGATAGAAATGCATACCTTGTCGCCAGCACTCTACATGCAAAGTGATCCACACATAATTTAAAGACAGTAAATTAAACTACCTAGATGCATGCACGAGGAAATTGTCCTAAGATGAGCAACTTCTATTAACGTGAAGAACAAATAGATATGACAAAGAAGAGAGTCCTGAGTCCGGTCTAGGCTCACCCCTCCTCTTCTCGACACATCGAGTTCAGGAGTAGCGCTTAACAGGGTGGGCTCGCGGCACGTGGTCTCTAGTCCAAGTCAAATAGCTTTTTCAATTGATTGTAAGCCAAGTCCAATTATGTTCTATAGGTACGGGTAAGATACTAGGGATTGGGCCTTAACTTCTTAGTTCGTCACAGTCAATAAAAATTCCTATATCTAGGGGCTAAATCCTCGTAAAACAAATAGGAATAAAGGAGAGAAAAGCCGCGAAAAATACAAAACCGCGGTGAGCCCCCAAGTGAACAAACACTTGGAAATTAGGCCCGAGTGTCCTGGAGAGTCTAAGTTATCACATATTAAGTCTCTCTCACTTCAAATTACAAAATTCTAAACGATAGCAATTCTACAAGAGATGATGATCTTCTCAAGCTTCCAAGTCTCTTTAGTGCTAAGCAAGCCTTCACGTGGGTGCTCCTCGCTTGGCGGTACCTCGCACAAAATTCAAAAAGAGGGTGATTAGACCAATCAACAATAAAGTTCAATAAACGTATAAAAAGATAGGCAAATATCCACAATCAATCACAAAAGAATGCTCTATACGCTGTTGCTCCCCGGCAACGCGTCATTTGATTAAACCGAAATTCACGGTGTCTAATTATCTCACACAAGGCGGAGACAACCGTGTCGCTGCGGCAACCCTCAAGTGAATCCCGATTAAGATCAACAATTAACCCACACTATAGATCAAGCAATGACAAGCAATGTGAAGTTAAAATTTATTTTTAACTCTACAAACAAGGTGTATAGGACAAGTATGCGGAGAGTTCGAACACATGGAGCAAACATGGTAGATCAAACTAATGTGTGTGAGTGAGTGTGAAGTGTTGTCTACACTATGCAATGCAAGGAATTTTTGTGGGTTTTTAATATATATATATATATAATTTTTAATTTTTAATTTTGTATTTTGGTTCTTGATTTTCTGATTTTTTTATTTTGTTTTTTTTATTTTATATTTTTTGTATTTTCTTTTTCAATAAGGGAATATATATATATAATATAAGGGAAGAGAGGATAGAGTATTTATAAAGATGAGGGAAAATGTTCAAAAATCAGAGAATAAAATATTTTTGGTCTTTTTATATTTTTAAGATGTTTTTGTGCTTTTTGGGGATTTTTCTAAATGTTTTTGATATTTTTAAATATTGAAAAAGGGAAAACAGTGGACTACGTTGCTGGCCGAAATCAAAATGAGGATGAAAAATACTAAACAGTACCCGAAATTCCTCAAATTAAATTTAAAATATAGACAATAAAATAAAGAAGACACAGCAACTTAGTTTATATTTTTGTGATTTTTCTATGATTTTATAGATTTTTATGATGTTTTTAGAGGCTTTTAAATTTTTAAGGTTTTTATTTTGCAATTTTAGTGGTTTTTGGACTGACACTAGTGGATGACAAAACACACAAAATATAATTTTTTTGGAATTTTTCAAAATGTTTTTATACTTTTTATGGA
Organism: Ottelia alismoides; assembly: GCA_037367405.1. NCBI lineage: Eukaryota > Viridiplantae > Streptophyta > Magnoliopsida > Alismatales > Hydrocharitaceae > Ottelia > Ottelia alismoides. The sequence continues at coordinate 228,043 of JAZKJV010011014.1, forward strand.
TTTTCTAATGCAAACAGTATGAAAAATGCATGTTTTTGATTTTTAATAAATACGAAAATGCAAGTAAAAGGTAATACAAAAATATGGCGTTAAACTACAATGCAACAGGAGCCGATGATATTTTTTTTGAGAATTTTTAGAGTTAAGGTGATGCATGAAATAAATGCAAACATCCAAGCAAAAATACAATACTGGCAAGGGCATAAATGTAATTACACAGAAGTTCAAGGGCCTACTTGCAATTTTTCCAAAAATATATAACGTTAAATACAGGTTTCTGGACTAAAAATAAATACCCAAACCCGGAAGGGGTTCGTTGCAAAATGTCCAACTCACGCGCAATGGGCACGTGACCTGGCAGGGGTATTCTTGTAATATTACAAAGTTCTAGGGGCTCAGATGCAATTTCTCCAAAACATTACAACTTAATTAAAAAGTTCATGGTCTAAAGCGAAATAAACAAACCCCAGGGGGGTCCTTGCAAAATACCCAGCCCCCTCTCTTTCGCACGGGCACGTGAGGTGACGTGGATAGGACCTAAGTGCAAATATGACAACTACAGGGGTCTGGATGCAAATATTATAGAAATATTTAAACTACGACTTAAAGTTTATGGACTGGAATGAAATACAAAATTTGGAGAGGGTGAAAGTGCAAAATACCCACGCCTATATTCCTCGTGCGCGATCGAACGACGGAGGGCCGCTCACTTGACCACGTGGGGCGCGCACAACGCGCGATGACGGTTCGGCGGTGGTCGGCTGGGATCAGATCTGGCGAAGGGATCGACGGTCGGTGCATGCCCAGATCGAACGGTTGACGATCAAACTGGAGCGGACCTCGGATCGGACGGATGAGAGGCGAAGAGGATGAACGGGGACGAACGTCGGGGAGGAGAATTTCCCCGAGCTCGATCTCGGATCTCCGCCGGTCTGGAAGCGTGCAAAGTGGCCCGGCATGCTCCTGGAAGGTCGAAGAAGATGCTGGAGGGCTCAGGTTCGTCGGAGGGGTGTCGAGGTGCTGGCACGAAGGCGACGGAGCTCGAAGCTCCAGGTGGCTCCGGTGAAACTCACAAAATGCCCCCCAGGGGCTTTGACTGTCCTTTGACTTGCAAAATGGGTTAAAGGGTCCAGGGCAAACTGCTTGGACCCTGCGGAGATGAAGTGGAGGTCGGAGGTGGTCGGGCGAAGGTGAGGAAGGTCCGGCCGGAGGTGCGCTCCGGCGGTGAGCTACGGGAGGCGAATCGATAGATGGGACTCGGAATTTTTTAGGGGTTTTTGATCTTGAAGCTAAGGGAAATAAAATGTAACGAAGAGGAAAGGGAAAGGAGTAAACCTCGAAGGTGGAGGACCTGAGGTGGTCGACGCCGGTGGTCGGCGGAGGTGGTGGAGCCGCTACAGAGCCTCCTCAACTCGCCTGAGGGTGTGGATGAGGAGCTGTCACCTCCAGCAACACGAAGAGCGCAACAGGGAGGAGAATTAATGGCTAAGAAGGGTTCAAAAATGGGATTGAAGGTGGCGGGGCGTTTAAGTAGAATACGATGGCGTTTCCTTCAAGCCAGATCCACGCGCGAATGATGGAGATATGGCTGGATCTGATTACATGGCGTGGGAGAGTGATGATCGGGGATGAAGTCCCAAGAAGGAATCGAGGCGTGAGGACGCACGGATCGAGCTCTAAAAATGGGGGAAATCGGGGAAAAATCGGGGTGTCAGACATGGCAGGCCTCGGTCAGGGAGTTGACCGAGGTCAACTCTACACCGCACCTGCTTGGTCCACGTGGACCAACCAGAGAAATCCAGGCAGAATTTATTTAAAAATTCAAAATAAAATAGTAAATGAATTTATTAATTTTAGGTTATAAAGTAAAAATGTTTGGTATTTTATAAATAATTTTATAGTGTTTTTTATTTATTTTTGTGAGGTATATAATTATAAGTTACCTTTTATACCCTTTTATAGGTATAGTACCTATATATTTTATTCTTTTATTTTTATTTTGGTATTTTAAATTTTATTATTTTTGTATCTTATTTTATATAATTATAAAACACTTTTATACACGTAATTATATTTTTATTTTATTTTTATGATGTGTTTTGTATAATTAATAAAATATAAGTAGGTATTGTATAGGTATGTATATAGGTATTATACCTATGTATTAGGAATACATGTATTTTTATTTTGAGTTTTATTTGGGTTTTTCTTCTGATTTTATTGTACAAATATATTATAAATAATATTTACAAAATTATAAAAATATAAGAATACAAAAGTAATGAATAAAGAATAAATTGAATATTTTAATCTGTACAAGTATACTACAAGGGTCCAAAACTCAACTTTCAAACCGTAACTCCGAAAAATGCGAAACCACCTCCATTAAATAGATTATTTTATGCTATATACAATTAAAGGTGAGTTTGGTACATTTCGAGTTTTTATTTGCAAGATCCAGGTATGGGAAGTTGGAGTTCTGGAATCTTATTCAGACTGTAACTTTTTATCTGTACATTATTTTTCAGTGAAATCAATTTTGCATTTTTCTTTATTAAATTATCTACAACTTTCATGTTCAAAGTTTCTTTATTTGATGTCAAAAAAGTGGAACCAAAAATAGGTCCCAAAATGAATAAAGAATGAATGAAATATGTATTGTATTTGGCCCTTATCTCCCCCTACTTTATTCCTTGTCGACCTATTCATCAAGATGCCTAGGTCTTGGGGTTTCGGGTCATAAAATATTTACAATATTTTATTCTTTTTCTTTTCTTTTATTTATTCTATAATTTTGACTTTAATTACAGTATTTTATACACTAATTAGATGCACATGCATGAATGCTAAGATATGGAAATTAAGGGTATTTACAAGCATTTACTAGGGTTTTTGAAGCCAAAATGATAGAATAAAGCTTCATCAAGGATGGGCAATGCGACTAAAATCTTTGATGAATATTATGTAGAAACCCACATGCCCCAGGAATGATCTCACATGTCTAGCAGTCTGAGGTGGTTCAAGATTTTTGATAACATCTTCCTTTGTCAGGTCGACTTTCAAGCTACGCTAGGAAACAACATGACCCAACACAATCCCTTATGTAACCATGAAGTGGCTCTTTTCTTAGGATAGCACAAGATTGACTTCACGACATTTCTAAAATACTCTGTCCAGGTGCTCTAGACAAGCAACGAAATTGTCACCATAGATTGAGAAGTCGTCCATGAACACATCGAGAATACTGCCAACCATCTCGACAAAAACTGCAAGCATGCATCTCTGGAATGTGTCAGGTGCATTGCACATACCAAAGGGAATTCTCCTGAAGGCGTAGGTGCCGAACAGATAAGTGAAGGTAGTGTGCTCTTAGTTCTCTTGGGCTATTGCCACTTGGTTGTACCTGGAATACTCATCCAAAAAAGCAAAAGAACTCCATGATGGCTAATCTCTCCAGAACTTGATCGATGAATGGCAAGGGTGATGAATCTACGTTTCATCATCTTTATTCTATCATTTTGGCCTTAAAAACCCTAGTAAATGCGAGTAAATAGGCTTAATTTAGGCATTTTAGCATTCATGCATGATTGTGTAAATATTGTATAAAATGCGGTTTTAAAGCCAAAATTATAGAATAAAGAAAAGAAAAGAAAAAGAATAAAAATATTGCAAATATTTTATGACCCAAAATCCTGAGACCTACGCATCTTGATGACTAGGTCGACAAAGAATAAAGTAGGGGGAGATAAGGGCCAAAAACTACTCAAAATACCTTTTATTTTATCCATTCTCTATTCATTTTGGGACCTATTTTTGGTTCCACTTTTTATACCTTAAATAAAGAAACTTTGCACATGAAAGTTGTAGATAATTAAATAAAGAAAAATACAAAGTTGGTTTCACTCGAAAATAATATAGAGATAAAAAGTTATGATCTGGATAACATTCCAGAATCCCAACTTCTCAGACCTGTATCTCGCGAATAAAAACTTGAAATGCATCAAACTTACCTTTAATTGTATATAATTTCTCATAAGCTATCTAATGGAGTGGTTTTGCATTTGGCGGAGCTACGGTTTGAAAGTTGAGTTTTGGACCCCTATTGTATACTTATACAGATTAAAATATTCATTTTATTTATTATTCTTTATTTTTACCATTTTATATTTTTATAATTTTGTAAATATTATTTATAATAATTGTGTATATTAAAATCAGAATAAAAATACAAAAGAAACACAAAATAAAATACTTGTATATAATATACATAGGTATAATACCTGTATACATACTTATATATTTCATTCTTCTATTTTATTAAGTGTGTAAAAGACTTCAGAAAAATAAAATAAAAACACTTTTAAGTGTATAAAAATATTTTATAAATTTATAAAATAATAAATAAAAATAAATAAATTAAATATACAAAATAAAAATAAAATACTTAAATATATAGATAAAGATACCTATAAAGGGTATAAAAGGTAACTTGTATTTTTACACCTTAAAAAAATAAATAAAAATCATTATAAAATACTTCATAAAAAATAAACATTTTTTATTTTATAATTAATAATTATCAAATTCAATTGCTAATTTTAAATGAATTTACAAACCTTTTTTCCTAGGTATTTTCTGGTTGGTCCACGTGGACCAACCAGATCTCTCCCTTGGTTGACCTCGGTCAACTCTTTGACCGAGGTCTGGCCTGTGTCAGATCTGCGTTTTTGGCCACTTTCGACCTTTTTTCGAGGCTATTCCTTTCGTCATTTGGCTTCGACTTCTTCACGTCTTTTCATCCCCAGTACCCCATGATACACGCCCAGGGCTTATATTGGTCTTTGGACCCACGATTTGCCCAATAATCTTCGATCTTCGAGCCCACGTGCCACTCATTCAAAAACACCCCCCTTATCTTCCTTTCACGTTTGAACCCTCTTTTTGACCTAGCTCGCCCTCCCTTCGTGTGCTCTGGACTGGAGGCCGTGACAGGGCTTCCTCCAGCCATTTAGGAGGCGTCGCGCGTGGTCGTGGAGGCGCTCCACCCCATCTCTGGCGTCCGCCGTGAGGTACCCATCTCAGGTGTTCAAACCTTCGAGGTCCATTTTTATTGCTTCTTTTTCTTGCAGGTTTTTATTTCCCAGAGCATTAGCATCAATCTCCCACTTTCTATCTTGTTTGTAACCCATCTAATCGCTTTCAACAACCATCTCGCCGGAGCATGCTTTCCACGTCACCAATAATAGCAGGATCTCTTCCATTTTGTGCTGTTGTGCTTCGTCTTCTTTGCAGGTCCTGAAGTAGGCATCGGGAACCTCACATTTTGCCTAAGAAGCGGCTCCAGGTCCTACGCCACTGCCACGCCTTTCTGATGGACTTGGTCCACTTCTGAAGATCCCATCATGTGCGAAGGAGCCCCAGGGACGTTTTGCATCTTCAATCAACTCCTGGGGACGATGAACGAGAGAAGAGGAGCAGATCGAACCCTGCCCAGGTGGAGTTCATCGACTGTTCTTCCAAATACACTCCGAGCCGTCGATCTTGGGTGTGTTCTTCGCGAAGCACATGTGACGTCCGATCAAGCGTGCCCGAGCCGTCGGATCATCATCGATGATCTAATCTGAAGGCTTCGTTGTTGAATCGTCATCAATGCTTCCTATGGCGACGCGCGTATAAGTGGGGGAAGATCCGCCGTCCGCCCGCACAAAGAAGGGGGTATTTTGCTATTTCTACCCCCTTGTTTTTGTATGTTAAATATTAGTGTGCAAACTTTCCTCGGCTGTTTTAAATTTCTGTAATACAACTTAGCCCCACGAACTTACCTTATTTACATTCTAGTCCTCCGCCGGCTCACCTCGCGTGGCTATCCACGTGAGGTGTGCATTTTGTATGGAGGCTCTTGCGGCTTGTGTTATTTAGTTTTAGACCAGGAACTTTTATATTCAATTATATATTTTGTGGGAAAATTTCATTCATGCCCTTAAACTTTTCGCTTATTACAAAAATACCCCTGGTAGAATGTATTTTTTAGGTCTATGGTATTTATTTCATGCATCTATAAATCATTAAAAAAATCCACAAAAATTATCGTAGCTTCTTGTCTTATTTCTATTCCATGTCATATTTTTATTCAACATTTTCATGGCATTTTATTATTTATAAAAATTCAAAAACTTGCATTTTCAGCACTGTTTGCATTAGAAAATACATAAAAATTATAAAACGTTTTTGAAAAATTATAAAAAATTACATTTTGTGTGTTTACATATGTTTTAGCTCCAGACCAAAAATCACTAAAAAATACAAAAGAAAACTCCTAAAAATTACAAAACCCCTAAAATCTTTATAAAAATCTTAACAATTCTACAAAAATCCTAAAAATGCAATTTCAGTTTCTGCTTTTATTTGATTTATTTTTTTAGTTTAAAATTAATTTGAGAAATTTTGGACACAATTTAATATTTTTCATCCTCATTTTAATTTTGGCCAGCAACCTTGCTCACTGTTTTCTAGTATTTTTGCCTTTAAAAATACCAAAAAATTAGGAAAAATCTAGAAAAACCATAAAAGCATCAGAAAAATATAAAATTAATCAAAACATTTTTTTTCTGTATTTTAAGTATTTTCCCTATTTTTATCTCTCTCTTATCTCTCTTGTATTATATATTCTTTATATCTATTATATCTTTATTAAATAGAAAAAGAGAAATACAAAAGTATAAAATACAAAAAGAAAATATAAATTCAGTATATTAAAAGTCAAAATACAAAAATATAAAATCAAATTTTAAATAAAAAATATAATAATTAAAACCCACAAAAAATAGCATTTATAGACACTTGATCACATTCATGATTTTGAGCATTTTGGCCCGTTCTACCAGTCTGCTCCCTGTGTTCGACCTCTACACATACTTGCACCTATACACATCTTGTTGTAGAGTTATAATAAATTTTAACTCCACATATTGCTTTACGTTGTTTAATCATTATTGTGGGTTAATTGTTGTTTGAACTGCGGATTTCGTGTGAGGTCAAATCAGCGACTGTTGATTCGCCTTGTGAATCGACACGACCTCTGCAAAGTTTCGTTTAACAAATGGCACCGTTGCCGGGGAGCAACAGCACGTAGTTCGGGTTTTTGCTTGTGCTTGTGATTGCTTGTCTATTTTCGCGGCTTTTATTATTTACCTTATTTTTGATATAATTGTTTGAGATGTCTAACCCCTCTCTTTGTTGACTTCGTGCGAGGTACCACGGATCGAGGGAGGTGCTCTACCCTAGGCACCTGGGCACCCACGTGAAGTCGGCATCTGCCAGCCTAGCACCAAGGAGACGAGGAGTGATTTTTGAAGACCGAGCTCCACCTTTAGTTGTTGCATTTATTTTCTGTATTTTTGTAACTTTAGTGAGAGAGAGACTTTATTATTGTAATAATACAGGTAGTCGGACTCTTGGACATTCGGGCCTAATTTCCAAGTGTTTGTACACTTGGGGGCTCACCGTGACTTTTATCGGTTTTCGTTGCATTTTTTCCTTTTGTTTTCCGATTTTATTTTATTTATTTTGTGTTATTGAGCGTTAACTGTAGGAGTTGCTTGGCGTAGTATTAGGTCCAAACACACTAATCACCATTGCATGTACCTATAGTCTTCGTTTGGATCTAGTCAAATTTTAAAAACTGTGCTTCCCGCTAATAGCAGTTGCTCAACTTAGGGCGATTTCATCGGCTTTGCATTAGCATATAGATAGGTTTCAATTCTGCTGAGCATCCTTGCATGTAGAGTGCTGGAGGCAAGGTGAGCATTTAATCTTTAGCATTCATTATCGATTACCGCTTGCATTGCTTTTCCGCCTTTGCCAACCTAGGTGCTTAAAGGAATTGACTCCTCGATAGGCACGTGCATTTCTTATTAAAAATCCAAAAAAAAGTGATAACAAATAAAATTGGGACTGCTAATATGACTTGACCCTAAAATCAACCAAAAAGAAAATCTTGTATTGGGGCGAGTAATCCCCTCATTGCCTTCGTTTTACATTGCTCACGCACACACTAAGGATTAGTGCCAAAATCCCATTTCAGCCCCCTAAGTGTTTGTGCAACTTCTGGACTTCTCACCTAACTCTAAAACAGACAAGATAAAAAGACTGCATTTTTCGGTCTCTACTGAGTTGAGTAGGTGAATTGAGGGTTTGTATTGTGTGAAGTTTTGCTTGTGATTGTTTGTGTGTTTGCTGGATCATCTTTACGCTTTTGCGCCTTGTTTTTCACTCTCTTGACTTGACCTTCGTGCTCTCCCGATCATTTCCCTCTTGTTTCGAGATGGACCCCTGGAGCGTTTTTTATCCGGACTTTGCGGATCCCTCGTTCACTCCAGTCGGTCCACCTCATTTTTTCCAGGAGGACTTTGCTCTTGACTTTTGTACATATCCGCCTCAGCCACAGTATCAAGACACAGACTTCTACCCACATCCACAACCACCCCCATATTTTCCACCTTCACATTCACCCGAGACTGAGCTGTTGGAGTCACCTTTCATGGAGTCCACCCTTGAGAACTTGACCCAGATGATGGACCATATGAGACAGAGGATTGACCACCTCACTAGTACAAATAAGAGCGACCATGATATTCCACCATTTGATGATATGGGTTCACTCGAGGATTTCCATGAGAGCTTGCAATCGCCCAAAATACAAAAAAATGAGAAATTTTAAAAATCCAAAAAGAGTTCGGGAGACCCTTGGTTGATTCAGACTGTGAGGATAGTGCCCACTTGCCAGATCATTTGACCACACATTCATTCACACATTGTCCCACCTTTGACCCCGAGGATGCCACTGTACAGACTGCTCTTGGCATGCCTCTTGTATATGTTGATTCCGACTTCCTCCCTTGTATGGAGGAGGTCCAAAAATTAAAAAAATTATTGACTGAACCCGAAGTGGTGGCCACCATTCATGAGATTATCCGTGCCTCACTTTAGGAGGCCATGACTGATTTATCTGCTCCTCTTCCCAAGAAGAGAAAGCAGAGGAGCAGATCTGAGCGTCATATTTTGACTATGGCCACTGCCCACGCCTTCACACACCGTCCCATTTCTAGGAAGAGGAACACTGCCACACCTTTCATTAGCTGCATCATCTCTAACTTTACATGTGATCACACTCTCCTAGACGGCGGTGCTTCGATTAGCATATTACTCTTCTCTCTAGTACAGTCTCTTCACTTAGGGCCTCTCAAGAAGACCAGGATGATAGTTCAATTTGCCGATGGATCTATCAAGAGGCCGAAGGGTATCCTTGAAAACGTTGTCATCTCGATTCAGGGCATGAGCTACAATGTTGACTTTGTTGTTTTGCCCATGGAGACCTCCACAGGGGAGCACTCTCAAATCATCCTGGGACGACCATTCCTCCCCTCGACGAGGGTCATTATTGATTATGGATCAGGAGAGATTCGCTTCCATCCTGCTGACGAGAGCGAAGTGTTGATTACCGCATCAACAGTTGACCAGAGACCTGCACCTGATGCGACCATACCTGTTCTGGCTGACCTCGAGGACTATGATCTATATGAGGATATCAGAGAGACTTTCTTTATGACCGATGATTAGACCCGAGAATTCCTCTCCAAGGAGGAAGGCTCGAAAATCGTAGACCTTGGAGTTTCTGCTTCCTGTGACTGGCATTGTGTTGATGACATCCGCGGGATTTACACGATCGACACCATTGAGCAGAGGGCAGAATTAGAGACTAGACAGGACTGACATGACTCGACTACTTTCACGGATGAGTCCGCTCATGTGCATGTTGAGTCAGATGAGACAAAGGCCGAATTTATTTGATTGCTTTTATTCGGGAATTCGGGCCTTTGATGAGAAAGATGATCCGATTGAGATTATTGAGGACAAACATAGTTCGACTACTTCCACTGATGAGTTCGTTCCTTTTGGTTTTGACCTGGACGAGACCTCGCAGGACGACACAGATTACACTTCTTCCGATGATGATGAGTTCGCCCCATTCTACTTCAATATCAGCGAGACTCCCAAGGCCAGACCTAGTTGTACTTCTTTCACTGATCCGTCTGTGCCTTCAGACAGTAGGGCCACTGAGGACCTACATCCCGTCGACCCTGATCGGCTTCCGCCCACCATGGACCCCGATGTCGACATGCACCACACTAGATCTATTCCTCAGCGGTTCTGCAAGAAGGTTCGCTTTCTACCTTCTTGATCTTTGTACATCCATCTCTGTTGTATATTCTCTCTCGTGTATCTATATCTATCTTCCATATTGCTCGTCCACCCATTCTCGTGCTTGCCTTACTTAGGACGTACTTTGTCCTAAGTATAGGGGGTAGACGAGCCGAGCGTTCTTTCATCGTTCCATTTCGTCACTCCTGTTGTTGCCTATACTTAGGGCTTCTTTTACCCTAAGTATAGGGGGAGTGGTGTGTACATCCTTTGATCTCGTTTCCATTTTCATCTCTTTTCTTCTTTTCTTCTTTTCCTTTTCTATCTTCTGTATCTATCACAAGGTGTCGCCCCTTGTAGACAGTCTTCTATACTTAGGACGTACTTTGTCCTAAGTATAGGGGGTGTGCACCTCAAGTTCTTCTATTCTTTTCGATCCTCTCCATTGTCTCCTCTTCTTGTCTATACTTAGGGGTATCTTACCCTAAGTATAGGGGGAGGCAGTCTGAGTACGATATGTTCATTCCCACCCTTGACCCTCCCTGCTTTGTGTACAATCTGCTAAACTAAGGATTATTTGATCCTAAGTATAGGGGGGACGGTCAACTTCTCATTCGTTTATTCATTCATCTATTATTCATTTATTCTTTAGACTTTTCTATACTCAGTACGAGTTATGTCTTCTTTTTTCTCTCTGATCTATGAGGACATAGCTCAAGCTAAGTATAGGGGGGTCGTATATACTACGTATATACTTTAGCCATAACTCGTACTTTCGTATTTTCCTAATACTATGGCTAATTATTCTTGTACAATTCATTAAAAACCTTAATAAAAAGATGTGGTCATTCCTCAAATTCTTTGCATATCTACTGATTAATAAATCAGGTGAAAATATTTTTTTTTGCAAAATGTTTGAAAAATAGTTGGAAAATCGTTGTGAAAATCTTTTGAAAACTATTTGGAAAACGTTTAATTACATGTTTTCAACCTTTGTAAAAACATTTTGTTAGAAAAATTATTTTCTTCGTGTGAAATAAAAAGGTTTGAAAAATGATTTGCAAACAGTTTGAAAAATGGTTGCAAAAATATTTGAAAAATCTATATACATTGTTTGGAAAACCTTTGCAAAATTATTTTCAAATATGTGTACATGTTTGTAAAATGTTTGTAAAAAATATTTTGGACTATAGTTTTCAAAATTGTTTGGAAAATCTTTTCAAATAAGTTTGAGGAATATACACATCACGCCAAAAATTCACTATATATATATTTATTTATAAAATTGACCTCCTACCCTCGTAAATTCTTAAAATCCACGTCTTGTGAATATAAGATGCATTCCCGTGTAAATATTTGAACCTAGTTTTTGGCCAAAACCTTTTTATTTTCAAAAATCCCAAAAATATTTGCAAAATTAAAATCCAAAAACATTTGAAAAATCTTTTTGAAAAATCTAAAAAAATGCATATGCATCATCTTTTCAAATCCATAAAAAGTTCAAAATCTTGAAAATTGCATCACAAAAACATTTTCTGCATTCTGCATATCATTTGCATAGCATGAGCATTTTTCGGATTGAGTTTGATAGTTGAACAAGTCTAAGTAAAATCCGAAGATTGGAGCTTGGTTGGACCTTAACATCTACTTAATTAACAGGAACCTTATAGGAGTTGGAATTGAGGTACTTCAGGTCTAGTTGACTTAATTCTTTGAGGATCACGAGACTTGGTTCAATGGATTCTTGACTGCCTAAGTAGAGTATTTCGGAGCACACGTACAACTCTTGTTGATAATGACCTAACTTGGACACCTGCACCATTCACTTGGCTCAACTCAGTTGGAGTGGTGAGGAGGTTGGATTTGCCGGTATGAGACGCACACAGGTGGAAACACTTGTCCTCCTATAGGGAGGGAAGTGCACCTCAACCCGTGCAGTGATGATGAGTTTCGAGGATAGGAGATCGTGGGTTGCAATAAAGCTTCAAAAGAGGGATAGTCTACTGGCTCAAGAGGAGAAACTCCCTATGTAAATGTTGATGTATATAGTATTCAAAAAAAATAAAAAAACTCCAAAAAAGTGGATATGCCTGTACAAAAATAAAAATTCCCACCGGAGTGTACATATGTATATAATCAATAAGCAAGCTTGAGCTTCAAAGTCAAATCATGTGAGCATGCAGCTGGATGACTTGACTACACTAGTCTTGCATCTTAGGATAGGTAGCTACACTGGCTACCATCCATTCTTCTCTTCACCCCCTCCTCTTGGACTATTTGCCACTTGAACTTAGAAGGGAATACCGTGCTCCTTGAGGAATGAGTTGTTGGATTGGAGAATCATTGGGTTGTCATATTGGAGAAGTCAGTCTCTTTGTCATTTCAGTTGGGGAGAGCCACCATCACTTACACTGTACGAGTCAGATTCATAGTCATAAGGGTTTGCGTATGAGTTGAGATACTTCTGACCTGGCTATTAAGGAAACTTGAGCAGAGTTTTGGGATTCTCGAGGGCTGTTGGATTTCAAGTCCGGTTCTCATTAAGGTTCCGCCCGCACTAAAATTCCAAAGGTCCGACTTAAGCTCCAAACTTTGATTTTGTGAAGACAAATTTGATAAGTAAATTTAATCCAATTTTCTTCTTTTTCTTTTCTTTGTTTTTATTTTCTGTACTTATTGCATAAGTGTTTGCTAGGGACTAGCAAAGGCAAGTATAGGGGGATGATGAATCTACGTTTCATCATCTTTATTCTATCATTTTGGCCTTAAAAACCCTAGTAAATGCGTGTAAACATGCTTATTTTAGGCATTTTAGCATTCATGCATCATTGTGTAAATATTGTATAAAATGCAGTTTTTAAAGCCAAAATTATAGAATAAAGAAAAGAAAAGAAAAAGAATAAAATACTGCAAATATTTTATGACCCGAAACCTCGAGACCTAGGCATCTCTATGACTAGGTCGACAAGGAATAAAGTAGGGGGAGATGAGGGCCAAAAACCACTCAAAATACCTTTTATTTTATCCATTCTCTATTCATTTTGGGACCTATTTTTGGTTCCACTTTTTATACCTCAAATAAAGAAACTTTGTACATGAAAGTTGTAGATAATTAAATAAAGAAAAATACAAAATTGATTTCACTCAAAAATAATATACAGATAAGAAGTTATGATCCGAATAAGATCTAGAATCCCAAGTTCTCATACCTGTATCTCGCGAATAAAAACTTGAAATGTGTCAAACTCACCTTTAATTGTATATAATTTCTAATAATCTATCTAATGGAGGTGGTTTCGCATTTGGCGGAGCTACGGTTTGAAAGTTGAGTTTTGGACCCCACTTGTATACTTATACAGATTAAAATATTCATTTTATTTATTATTCTTTATTTTTACCATTTTATGTTTTTATAATTTTGTAAATATTATTTATAATAATTATGTATATTAAAATCAGAATAAAAATACAAAAGAAACACAAAATAAAATACTTGTATATAATATACATAGGTATAATACCTGTATACATACCTATATATTTCATTCTTCTATTTTATTAAGTGTGTAAAACACTTCAGAAAAATAAAATAAAAATACTTTTAAGTGTATAAAAATATTTTATAAATTTATAAAATAATAAATAAAAATAAATAAATTAAATATACAAAATAAAAATAAAATACTTAAATATATAGATAAAGATACCTATAAAGGGTATAAAAGGTAACTTGTATTTTTACCTTCAAAAAAATAAATAAAAATCATTATAAAATACTTCATAAGAAATAAACATTTTTTATTTTATAATTAAAAATTAATAAATTCAATTGCTATTTTTAAATGAATTTACAAACCTTTTTTCCAAGGTTTTTTCTGGTTGGTCCACGTGGACCAACCAGATCTCTCCCTTGGTTGACCTCAGTCAACTCTCTGACCGAGGTCTGGCCTGTGTCAGATCTGCGTTTTTTGGCCACTTTCGACCTTTTTTCGAGGCTATTCCTTTCGTCACTTGGCTTCAACTTCTTCACGACTTTTCATCCCCAGTACCCCATGATACACACTAGGGCTTATATTGGTCTTTGGACCCACGATTCGCCCAATAATCTTCGATCTTCGAGCCCACGCGCCACTCGTTCAAAAACACCCCCTTCATCTTCCTTTCACGTATGAACCCTCTTTTTGACCTAGCTCGCCCTCCCTTCGTGTGCTCTGGACTGGAGGCCGTGACAGGGCTTCCTCCAGCCATTTTGGAGGCGTCATGCGCGGTCGTGGAGGCGCTCCACCCCATCTCCGGCGTCCACCGTGAGGTACCCATCTCAGATGTTCAAACCTTCGAGGTCCATTTTTATTGCTTCTTTTTCTTGCAGGTTTTTATTTCCCAGAGCATTAGCATCAATCTCCCACTTTCTATCTTGTTTGTAACCCATCTAATCGCTTTCACCAACCATCTCGCCGGAGTGTGCTCCGGCGAATTTCTACGTCACCTCCACCTGCCATTCCACATCGCCAATAATAGCCAGGATCTCTGCCATTTTGTGCTGATGCGCTTCGTCTTCTTTACAGGTCCTGAAGGAGGCATCGGAGCCTCGCATTTTGCCTAAGAAGCGGCTCCAGGTCCTACGCCACTGCCACACCTTTCTGATGGACTTGGGCCACTTCTGAAGATCCCATCATGTGCGGAGGAGCCCCAGGGACGTTTTGCATCTTTAATCAACTCCTGGGGATGACGAACGAGAGAAGAGGAGCAGATCGAACCCCGCCCAGGTGGAGTTCATCGGCTGTTCTACCAAATACCCTCCGAGCCATCGATCTTGGGTGTGTTCTTCGCGAAGCACAGGTGACGTACGATCAAGTGTGCCCGAGCCGTCGGATCATCATCGGTGATCTAATCTGAAGCTTCATTGTTGAACCGTCATCAATGCTTCCTATGGCGACACGTGTATAAGTGGGGGAAGATCCGCCGTCCTCCCGCACAAAGAAGGGGGTATTTTGTTATTTCTACCCCCCTTGTTTTTGTATGTTAAATATTAGTGAGCAAACTTTCCTCGGTTGTTTTAAATTTCTGTAATATTTACAACTTAGCCCCACGAACTTGTCTTATTTACATTCTAGTCCTCCGCCAGCTAACCTCACGTGGCCATCCACGTGAGGTGTGCATTTTATATGGAGGCGCTTGCGGCTTGTGTTATTTAGTTTTAGACCAGGAACTTTTATATTCAGTTATATATTTTGTGGGAAAATTTCGTTCATGCCCTTAAACTTTTCGCTTAGTACAAAAATACCCCTAGCAGAATGTATTTTTTTAGCTCTTTGGTATTTATTCCATACATCTATAAAACACTAAAAAATCCAAAAAAATTACCATAGCTTCCTGTCTTATTTCTATTTCATGTCATATTTTTATTATGCATTTTCATGCATTTTATTATTTATAAAAATTCAAACACTTGTATTTTCAGCACTGTTTGCATTAGAAAATACATAAAGATTATAAAACATTTTTGAAAAATTCCAAAAAAAATTACATTTTGTGTGTTTGCATGTGTTTTAGCTCCAGACCAAAACACACTAAAAAATACAAAAGAAAACTCCTAAAAATTACAAAATCCCTAAAATCTTTATGAAAATCTTAAAAATTCTACAAAATCCTAAAAATGCAATTTCATTTTCTATATTTTCTTTGATTTTTTTCTTTTGTTTAAAATTAATTTGAGTTATTTTGGACACAATTGATTATTTTTCATCCTCATTTTAATTTCGACCAGCAACCTTGCTCACTGTTTTCTAGTATTTTTACCTTCAAAAATACCAAAAAAATTGGGAAAATCTAGAAAAACCATAAAAACATCAGAAAAATATAAAATTAATAAAAACATTTTATTTTCTCTATTTTAAATATTTTCCATATTTTTATCTCTCTCTTATCTCTCTTGTATTATATATTCCTTATATCTATTATATCTTTATTAAATAGAAAACGAGAAATACAAAAATATAAAATACAAAAAGAAAATATAAAATCAGTATATTAAAATCAAAATACAAAAATATAAAATCAAAAATTAATAAAAAAATATAAAAATTAAAAACCCACAAAAATAGCATTTATAGACACATGATCACATTCACGATTTTGAGCATTTTGCCCCGTTCTACCAGTTTGCTCCCTGTGTTCGACCTCTACACATACTTGACCTATACACATCTTGTTGTAGAGTTATAATAAATTTTAACTCCACATATTGCTTTACATTGTTTCATCATTATTGTGGGTTACTTGTTGTTTGAACTGCGGATTTCGCGTGAGGTCAAATCAACGATTGTTGATTCACCTTGTGAATCGACACGACCTCTGCAAAATTCGGTTCAACAAAGCAGAAGTGGTCCTTCTTTGTTGTTGCATTGAGGTGGCGATAGTCGACATGTACGTGCCAGGATGTCAGTACCTGAGTAGAAATTTCCTCTCCTTTATCATTTGTAACCACGGTGAGCCAGGATTTATTTGGAAATACATGCAGAGGGCTCACCCATTTTGATTCGGAGATGGGATGTATGGAGCATGTGTCACACCAGTTTGTTATTTCTTTCATAACTACGTCCCACAAATTTGGGTTCAATCTTCTTTGAAACTCCCGGGATGGCTTGACATCTTATTCTAAATAGATATGATGTGAACACGAGGCATGGTTTATCCTGTGGAGGTCTGTGATGTGCCAACCAAGTGCTTGTGATTTTTCTCTAAAACCTCGAGAAGTTGAGATTCTTGATCCATGGTCAACCTTCTTATGATGATGATCGGATATATATTCTCTGCACCCGTAAGGAAGGCATACTTGAGGCCTGCCAGAAGTGGCTTTAATTCCATTTCTGATTTTGCCTGCACCTCAGAAACTGTGCTAGTAGGTGGATGATCAACCATGATATTAGAGGTGATGCTCATCTCAGTGGCTGATTGTTCAACTAACAACGTGCCGAACAGATCTGCAATGACTTCATCATGTTCGGACTATCTCTCAAGTGATATTAGAGCTATTATCGACTATGCTTTCCAGGTCCTCCTCTGGAGAGAGGATTTCTAAGGTCTATGTGGTATTCAGAGAAAGTTCTACATCTCTGATTTCTGTGATAAACTCACAGTCTGCTTCAGGCAGTGATACATGACTTTCAACAGATACAACTTTTGGCTCACCGACCATGTATATGGAAACTGTGTGATTGCTCGAGTTGAACAAGATTTTTCCAGATCAATAGTCAACAACAGCCTCTGCCATGCACAATAATAGTCATCCAAGGATAATTGGGATGTGAAATAATGATGTAGGAGAGTCCATATCAAGGACTACAAAATCAATAGGAAACTACATGTCCCACACCTTTTTAACAACGTCTTCCAACATACCTCGGGGTCATTTGATGGATCGATCAACAACTGAAAGATCATGCATGTCTTCTTGAGTGGATCCAACCCGAATTCTTGGAATAATGATAAGGGCAGGAGATTGATAGAAGAGTTTTTGTCAAGCAATGTTTGCTCAAAGACTTGGTCAAAGATCTCGCATATGATCACATGCGCTCCTTTGTCTTGCTTTTTTCTGAGGGAGATTAATGATGGTTGCAATTGTAGCCATGGTAAAAACATGCTTCTCAACTTGCCGGTGCCTGTTATTGCGCTTCAACCCTAGTCTTGTTTATGCACTCTTCCTTCAATCCCTTCTTCACAACGAGCATATATTCCATGGCTTGCATTAACGGTAACTCAATAGTTAAATTTTTAAGAATATCCACAACATGGATTGGACAATGCACTTTTTCTTTTTGCAAAATTTTTTGATTTTTCTATTACATCAAGAAAAGGAATATTCACAAAACTGAAATCAAAAGCAGTGTTCTTATTTACAATAGAATTTTCGTCCACCATATTTTATCTATTAGGACTGCAAAAAGGTGTACATTTTGGAAATGCTGGTGCTGCTGTTGGTGGACGTGCAAAAATGGAAGTCTTCACTCCATCGGCTGGTGTTGGATCGATTACTAGTGTTGGTCCTCCATGGCTGGCGCAACTTCACTTCGATTGTGATCTTTTTTTTGTATTTTGAATTTTTCTGGTTTTTTATTCTTTTTGTTTGTGGAGGTGATGGTGTCTGAAAGCTGGCATGTCTCTTCCTTCCTCACCATAACCTATAGTAGGCATGAGTGATGTAGAAGACAATGACTCAGTTGGTGAAGATTTATTCTTCCCTTTGGTTGCGGCAAATGAAGGCAAGCTCCTACTGCTCCTGAGAGTAACAACATTAGATAAAGCAAAATCACAATCATCTGACTCTATAGGCACATACGAGACATCATATTCTACTTGCTCTTTTCTCTTGAAATTAGTGGGATTAACTTCGACCTGGGCCAGGATAGGAGTTTTAGTGGTCGTTAGATCATCTAGGTTTCAGGTCATTTCTATGAGACCTTTTACGAGTTGGTTCAAGCAATCAAGGTTGGGGTTCACTGGAACTGTCTCGTAAGGTTAAACGTGCTGACCACGCTGTAATTGCTAGTGGGGAGGTTGCGGCTGGGACTGTTGATAGTGTTGCTAAGGAGGAGGAAGCTGATACCATTGGTATGGAGGAGTATATTGTTGCTATGGTGAAGCTGTGTACTGGTGGTATGGCTTGTGCGGACAGTACTGTGGCTGTGTGTACTACTGTGGCTATCTCCAATTATTGTGATACTGTGGAGACTGGTGGTACTGATACTAAGGTTGAGGCTGGGAGGATTGTGCAAAGCGACCACCCTGAGGTTGGTGGTAAGCTGGTTGGCTGGTGGATGGACCTGGGGTTATCCAGCAGGATGGGTCGACTGCGCATTATTGCTCTAGACACCATTGACTTCTTGTATCAGGGGAGATGGTGAGAGATGAATCAAAAGATGGTAGGTAATATGGCTGGTAGACCACCATCTATTGCTACGGCAGGGCCTGCTCGGGTGCCTGCACGTAGTACACATACTGAATTGCTGGTTGTTGCTAACTCAGCTGAGGCTATTGTAGAGGTCCTGGTTCATCTTTCTTTTCAGCAGGAGCCTCTAACGATGGTGTCATCGACTGGTATGAACTGATGGTGTTCACCAGCAGCTCCAACTTCTTGGTTATTTGGTCCAGCTTATCCAAATTCTGTGTCTTCTAGTTGATCACAACGAGCTTCTCTAGATCCTTTGATCATTTCTCGATAATGTCAACCTTAGAAAGATGGCCCCCAATGATGTTGAGGTTTGAGCTCTCATCTCTCTCTGCCTTACAAGACACCTCCATATGGACTGACTTGTGGAGGACCTGAGGTTGTCTCTGATAAGCTCATGATGAAGAGAGGGAGGCCTCTCCCTCGGTCATTTCTTTAAATATCTGGCACGCCACATATTCATCTTGGTTAAGTGGAATCCCCAACAGGCAACATCAACTAGTCTTTTGCTCTCTACATTCAGGCCCCTAAAGAAGTGTCGGACCAAACTGATCTCTGATATCTTGTGGTGGGAACACTTCTCCTGTATCTTAATAAATCGCTCCCATGCTTCATGAATTAGCTCGTGAGAAACCTGAGTGAAGTTGCTAATCCTGGCTCGCATCTGGTTGAGCCAACCCAGAGGGTAATATTTATGAAGGAACACATATTTAAGTTCCTCCAAGGTTGTCATGACCTTTCCTAAATGATTAACCCAGTACATGGGCCTTGTCTTGTAAGATGAAGGGGAGCGCAATCATCTTGACTACACCTAACAGAATGTTAGGATAGTGGGTGGTTCTGTAGATGCGAGAGAATTGTTACAGGTGAATGTTTGGATCCTCATTGGTATTCTCATGAAATGAGGGTAGAAGTGCAAGGAATGGTGGATTTAGCTCGAAGTAAGCATGGACCGACATGATGCGAATCCACTCGATCATATGGTTGTCTCCAGAACTATATGTCTCCTTTAGCGTCAGTTTTGAGTTCCCATTCCTTAGTTCTACTTCTTATTCTGTTTCATCACATGGTCCTCCTCCTGTCGAATTGTTCCTCATGTCATTCAATATATCTTGAAAGGCAGTCTGTATAAGGGCGTGTTCCGTCAGTTGTTGTTGGATGGCTTGTATGGAAGCCAACAACTGAGCATTCACTTGATTCTGATCTAGCATTTTCCCCTCCTCTAGCTTGGGCATCTGCTGCCCTTTGCCCTTTCCTTAAGGAGCCATTTCTGGGTATGAATATGAGGAGATGAACTCTGTATAGGGATCCAAGACTGGGACTAGCTTCTATCTGCAATGTAAGAGAATCCCAATCAGACCGCTTGAAACTAAACACTAGCTGTCATGATTAATATGAGATTAGGATCAATCTAAGATAGTTGTGAATGGAGAAAAAGATGTAGATGGAAATCGACCTCCATTCGCAATAGGCGGTAGTGGGACAAGAGTGGTCTCGGTTTATTATGAGATAAAGGAAAGTGAAAATAAAAGGAGGAGTCTGGAGATCAGTTCGTAGTGTCTAAACCGGGTTCTCGGGAATCACCTCAAATTATTATTTATGTCAAGTCCATGAAATCGATGTAGGTATCAGTGGAGTCCCAATTAAGCCATCCATTGATCAACATCATGAAGTAAGAGAGGATCGATGTAGGAAAAAGGATACAGTGGCCAACGAGGAATAAAAAGGAGTATAAACCAATAGAAAGGCTTGAAATGAGCAGGGGATCAAAGAGAAGACACATATGACAAATTTTGTGCAGGTGTGCGAGACATGATCTTTGAGCCTTAATATAGATCCATACAAACACGATACAAAATTAGGTTCACCAACGCAACACAATGTGAAGTCATAAAGGATCGATTATTTTTATCTTTTCATTTTTATAGTTGTTATCTCAGGTATATCCTATAACAAGTCCTTAGCACACTAACCCTATAGGAGTGAGAGTACTTATAGAAAAGTATCGTGTACTTGTCCTCCTTCTTTGTAACCTGTAATATGCATTTTTGATGTCCTTATAACCCTTCTTGTATCTGTACTCATCCAAAGAAATAGAGGGAGGAAGCCTATAGGTGAAACCACTACTTCGGACCTTGTTTATAATAGAATCATTCGTGAGCGTGCAAGGACCTACTCAGACGCAAACTGATGACATAGACACATCCGTGAGGGCATGGCCTAATCTCATTACTTTAGACCAAGTCAATGTTACACACAAGGCGGGAACACCATCAATGATAGGGGCCTACTCGATCACGTACGATAGAAGTGTCAATACTTCGTAAATCCTGGCAATACACAAGGCAGTTACAAACTGGATTTTGGGTTTTAATCCTTAGCAGGTCGTGCCTCACTCATGGAAGGGATTTTGTTCCCATCCTAAGATACCTGAAAATAACGAGGGATTTATGAACCAAAGGCAATGAAGTCCATTACAGATTTTAATTAAGGTTAAAGTTATTTAACAACCCCTTATTTTAGATTTTTGGTTTTCACTTTTTTTTTTGAATATTTTACATACGAGCGCCTAATGATTTTGTAGATTCTCTTTTAAGTCATAGGTGCTCAAAATCAGAGGGAGATAGCGAAAAAGCCATGCAAGTTGATTCGATGATGGAAATCTCATCATTAAATCTAATGATGCATGCAAAGTTAAAGGACTTACAGTGCTTCCCAGCTCTCTCCATGTGGTATGTAAAACATAATTTTTAAACATATCTACATGATTATGTGCCTTTGACAAGAGCACCCTAAACTGTAGTTGTTATTAGTCATGAAGAACCATATCTTAATTTTTCAGAAATAAACTCTATGGTCTGATCTTGGAGACATCTCGATGGCTGCCACATTGGATCTTGCTAGCATTGTATGATGCCTTTCTCGGTGCATGGGTTTAAGTGCAAATGACTAACATTTATTACTTTGACTAGATCCAAACATGAGAGACTATAGGCACAAAATTCTTGTTAAGGTTTGGACCTAATTATCAATATGAGCAAACCTAAAGTCTAGGGACTCCATGCACACAAAACAAATGAAAAGAAAGGCGGAAAATTCAAAACTTCGAGAAACAAATAAAATAAAGTGGTGAAAACATGAGAAACCACGACGAGGCCCCTAGGTGAACAATCATCCGGGCACTAGACCTCGTAGAGTAGAGTAGTGTCCAAGTCCATAATTATTACAATTAATAATGTATAAATTAATAAATATCTCTCATACCAAAATAAAAGAAAAATCTAAACTAAAAATTTAAAGTAATTGTTATCCTTCCCATGTATGTTGCCTCTCCAACAGGTCATGATAAAAGGACCAGTCTCCACCTTGCTCGGCTACATCGCCCTCTTAAGAGGTGGCCCTCACGTAGCATGCCCTCATAACAAACACAACAAAGAGGGGTATTAGAATAATTAATTAAATAATATATTTAAGTAAATTATGAAATGAGGTATATACAAGGAAGAGATAAAAAATAAATGAATCAATGAATATGTGCAAGGAAATGAGTGAATAAATAAAATATAAATAATTACAAAATAGCCTACACTATGTTGCTCTCTTGCAACAACGCCATTTGATGACCGGGGGCTTTTCAAGCAAGTCTAAAATATATCCTCACGGAGTATGAAGATAAGTTGTCGCTGAGGTGACCCGCAAGAAAACCCCTAGGTTAATCAACAAGTACTCAAAATATAACAATAAGCAATGAATAGATAAAAAATGCGAGAAACAATTTATTATACTCAACAAGCACAAATGTATAACATGTAAGCACGTAGAGGTCGATCCACAAAGAGCAAGCTAGGTAGCCTATGATTATTGCTAATCTATTTGTATTATGTAC
Organism: Ottelia alismoides; assembly: GCA_037367405.1. Lineage (NCBI taxonomy): Eukaryota > Viridiplantae > Streptophyta > Magnoliopsida > Alismatales > Hydrocharitaceae > Ottelia > Ottelia alismoides. The sequence goes on from JAZKJV010011014.1 coordinate 251,076, forward strand.
ATACTTGTCTTTTAAGTCTTTTTATATGGGTTTTTGAATTTTGATTTTTTTAAAATTATATTAATAGTAAATATAGGTAATTTAATATTAATAATAATAAGATAAATTATATTAATATACATATATGTAGGGGTATACACAGAAGGTATATGTCTACATAGACATATATATATATATTTATATTAGGTTTTAAATTTTACTAATTTTTATTTCTATTTGATTTTTGAGATGAAATGAAAAAAATATTTATAAGGAATATATTTGTACATAATATAAGTATATAGATAATGTTTACATATATATTTATATACATATAGGTAATATATATTTTGTATATATATGTAAATAGTTCAATAAACATGGATAAATACTTTTAGGAATTTTACATTTTCTCATGTTTTTATGATTTTTATAAAATTTTTACATATTTTTAGATATTTTTAAAATCCAAAACATCCCAAAAACATGGATTAAATAAATACACCGAATTGGTTTGAAGGATAAAAACAGCAAAAAGTGTCAAAAAAATTTCAAACTAATTTTAAAATATAAATAATAATATAAAAAAATATAGTGACAAAAGTAATTAATTTTGGAATTTTTCGGGATTTTATCTATTTTCTACTGGATTTTGAATATTTTTATTTTTTATCATTTTTTCTATTTTTATGTATTTTGGTATTGAGTTAATATATGTTATAATAAGTAACATGTATTTTTTTATTTTTAATGGTATTTTAATATTTTTTGCATTTTATAACTAGACACATAATTTATGTTCATTATTTGAATTTTAAAAATCAAAGCATGAACATATATCATCCCAAGCATTTACACACATTTTTGCAAAATTAAATACAAACAGTAGCTATTTTTAGCAAAACTAAATAAGTAATAACACTTAAAATTTTAACAGGGACCTATTTGTAATTAGAAAATAGTATACATGCATTTCAAAACTACTTCACAAACCCAAGGGCGCACATGCAATTTTTCGTAGAATAAATAAACTAAAACACCCTAGAAGGGCCTTTTTGCAAATAAACAAGAATTCAGGGTCCCATATGAAATTTTTTCAAAAAATATAACACTAAATTTACAAATTTGTGTATCAAAAAAAATTATTCAAACATGAAGGGGGATTCTTATAAAATACCTAACTCACATGGTGAGCCACATGAGCTGAGCTGGCGTGGGCACGTGGGTAAATGCATGAAAGCACATGGGGCTATATGCAATTTTTACACATTTATTTACACTCCAGAGAAATATTTAAGTACTAACCAGAAATAAGAAAGAGGCGGTGGGGACTTGGTGCAAATTATCCCTATTTGTGCATGGATTGATGGCTTGGATCTCTTCACTTGGACACGTGTTGGCCCCATGGCACACGATGACGGTTCAATGATGATCGCTGAGATTAGATCTCAGGTAGAGATCAGACGGTCGGGGCTTACAAGATCGAACACCATCTGGTGCATTTGGAGCGAGTCTCTCGATCGAATGGTACCAGAGTGTCTTGGAAGAACACTTCAAGAATAGGGCTCTGCATTGCTTTGATCCGCTCCATCTCTCTGCTTCGAGCTCCTCTTGAGCTGATGACATGCCCTACAGGTTCGCCTTGATGTTCTGCAGCTGAAAGAAGTCTCAAAAGAGTCCGGGCTCCATTAGAGGGGGCCTGGAGCGTCACGCACCTGGAGCTTCATTTTTAACTTCAAAAACCCCTCATATGGGGTCTTCCGTACTTGCAAAGATGATGGAAAACTAAACGGCATGGAGGTCATCAGACCTGGTCCGTTATTGATGAGTTCATGTTGATTTGAGGGGGGTGAAAGTGCTCCGGCGTACAGTGGAGAAAGAAGCACCAGGGAACCGATTTATGCAAGATCAAGAGCTCTGAATGAATCAACTCGATAGAGAAATGGAAGAGGAGGGAATTGGGATGATTGGTGGTGGTACGAGACAAACGTATGATAGTGAACACGATGGTCGGAACTCTAGAGCTCCGGTGAGCTAACTAATCCAATCTACGCTAATGCAGTCACTAAAACATGAAATAAATTACATAAAATGAAACCTACAAACTACATATACCAAGAAATAGTAAAATAGCACACCTCGAACCTGATGGTGGTCCAGGACGACGTCGAAGTGCCACCATGGACCCGCTCTCCTCCTGCGGTGCTTTGGTCTCGGGAAAGCACCTTTGTCACTGGTGGACTCTTACGCACATGGCTAAAACTCTACAAAGCTTGCAGAGGGATCAAGGGTGAATGAGAGGAATTAGAATTTTATTTATATAAAAGTTTTTAGTGAATTTTGAGCTAAATTATGGAGAGGCTCAAGGCAAATCAATGAGATCTAATGAGGATGTGAGGTTGGCAATTGTAATGTGAACGAGATCTATAAAGGATTCGATCCGACATGAGGTATGGGGTGGCCTAGAAAATTAAAGGAAGTGGGGATGCTCAAGGCTCTAATAGGGGTCAGAGGTGGGAAGGACAGTTGACCGAGGTCAGAGGTGGGAAGGACATTAGCTTTATTCGAATATAATTAATTTAAAATAGTAAATAATTTTGTAAAATTTTGAGTATAAAATACGTTTTTATTATTTTATTTATTATTTTAAGATGATTTTTATTTATTTTTACAAATCAGTTTATTACAAGTTACTTTTTGTAAGTGTATTTATAGGTATATTTACCTATATTTTTCATATTTTAATTTTAAATTTTAAATTTTATTATTTTATTTTAATATTTTATTTTTACATGCATAAATATATTTTTATTGTATTTTTCTAATATTATCTATACATTTAAATAAATAGGGATATATATTATATGGGTATAAGTATAAGTATTTCGTCTATATACTTATATAGGCTATTTTATTTTTTGTATTTTATTTATGATTTTATTCTATTCTAAATATGTACATATATTATACATAATATTTAAAAAATTATAAAGATATGAAATTATAAAAATAATAAGAAATAAATAAAATGAATATTTTATTCAGGTATACTATACAATTGGGGTCCAAAACCCAACTTTCACACCTTAACTTCAAATTAAGTGAAACAACCTTTGTAAATATCCAATTAAACATTATATACAATTAAAGATGATTTTGAGGCATTTAAATTTTTATTGAGGAGATATGGGTATGGGAAGTTTGGGTTTTAGCTTTTTATTCTGAGTATAAAATGTACACTGTATGTTATTTTTGTGTAAACTCAATTTTATATTTTTCTATATATTTTTATCTACAACTTTCATGCAAAGTTTATTGATTTGAGGTATAAATAACAAAGAATAAAATAGGTCCTAGAAATGTTTTATTGACGAATGAATAAATGGAATTTTTAGTGTATCTTCCTTATATCCCCTACTTTATTCCTTGTCGACCAAATCAATTCTTGACTTAGTATCGGGGTTTAGAGTCATAAAATACCTTTGGCATTTATTTATTTTTCTTTCCTTTCTTTATTCTTTTATTTTGGCTTTAAATAAATGTAATTTCTAAAATAATTATACAATAAATAATGAGTGCTAATTTGTACAAAATAATGATATTTGCATGCATTTGGCTAAGGTTTAGAGGCCAAAATGAAAGAAGAAAGGTGTTGAAATGGATATTCATCACCAAGGTGTAAGCAAGGAGAACGAGTCATCGGAGGCATGATCCAACCATCATCAGAGAGTAGCTCCGACGAGGGTCCCATATGCTCTAGGTAACTCCTGTCGAGCTGGATTGCAATTTTTATTCTTAGCATAGTTTAATCATCAAGTTAGTTTAATTTCCAAGTCATTTATCATAAAATCCTAAATCATAGTTCGTCGGAGCTTAGAGGTCTGGCCACAATGTCACTATGCTCCGACCTCTGTATCAACCTGCAACCACATCCATCACATTCACCCTCTAGTTCTTCATCTAATCCTCCATCTATATCATCTCGATCTTGCCTAGACCATGATCTCAGATCTCCATCAGTCATCTTCGCTAGAGATCAACCTTTTGCCTCATTTCTTATGCAATACAACTTCAAATCGGGTCGAGGACATTCATCGGCATGTCAGATTCTATAGAAGATTTGTTCATGACTTCAATAGAATTGCCCAACCTCTAACCGAACTTCTAGGTAAGGAGACATATTTCATTATAAATAACATGGTCCTCCAAGCCTTAAATAATTTGAAAGATTTAGTCACTCAAATGCATGTCCTATAGCCACCCGGTTGGTCTCTCCCATTCGAGATCATGACGGATGCGTCAAACTTTGCTATTGGGGTTGGATTGGGACAACACATGGATGGATTACCTTATGTAATACATTATGCCATCATGACATTAGATGAAGTCCAGAAAAATGATACAGTTACAGAGAAAGAGCATCTGACATTTGTTTTCACCCTTGAGAAGTTTAGGTATCACCTTCTCGTTTCTAAAGATTATATTTACTGCCCACTCTTCTAGTACTTACATCAAAAGAGAGATGGCAAGTCATGTGTGTTCCATTGGATCCTCCTGCTCCAGTAATTTGATTTGGAGACAAGAGATAAACCTAAAATCAAGAATGTAATAGCAGGTCATTTATCCAGAATTGAAAGTACAGAGATTCCCTTGAGAAGTGTACCAATTACAGAAATCTTTCCTGATGAATCAATTTTGAGTGTTGCATTGCTCCCTTGGTACGCCAATATTGTAATCCATCTCATCTCTAAGAAAGTTCCACAATATTGGATGCGAATAAAGAACAAGTTTTTTGTTCGATATTAATTTCTACCAGTGGGAAGATCCATACATTTTTAGGGAAGGTACATATTGCATTTGGCATCGGTGCATTCCTCGGGAGGAGTACACCAGTGTCCTCAAGCACTTTCATAAGCTCCAAGTAGGAGGGCACCATTCTAGAAGCATAACGATAGCAAAAGTATTGTAGTGTGGCCTATGGTACCCATACTATTTAAGGATATCGTAGCTTATGTGAAAGGTTGAATTAACTATTAGAAATTCGGAGGTATCATTGGTTCTAAAGATTCGATATCACTCAAGTTCATCCAAATATAGGATGTATTTCATGCTTCGGGTATTGAATTTATGAGCTCCTTTTCTAACAATCAAGGATATGAATACATGATGCTTGTCATTGATTATGTGAATCTTTGGGTGGAGGCTATTACCGCCCAATCTGTAGATAGACAAATGGTTTGTCTCTTTCTCGAGGATAATATTATCTCATCATTCGAAATTCCCAAATTTTAATCTTAGATGAGGTAGACATTTTGTAAATAAAGAAGTCAAGAAACTTGTAAAGGAGTACATCATTGATCACCACGTCAAATCTTCTTACCACCCACAATCTAATGATTTGGCTGAGCTTTAAAATAGGGAATATATGTAACTTGGACTCATAAGAACGTGTTCAAAATCAGAAGATTGATCTGAACAGACTCCTAGAATTTAGAGACTATGTTTACGATAACAACCTGATGTACAAGTAGAAAGTCAAACGATGGCACGATAAGCATTACAAACAAAAGAATTTCGAGATAGGTAAGAAGGTGTAGTTATTTAATGCAAAATTAAAAATATTCCTAGGTAAATTAAAAAGCAAATGGATCGGGTCATTCTTAGTGAAGATTGTACGATGGTAGCATTGTCATATCCGAGTTGCCATCTAAGCACAACCGTTCGTGGTCAATGGACAGATACTGAATCTATATTTAGAGCATGATACATTCAGGTCCGTTGTCGATTCAAAAGATGTGGCATTTCAAGATGAACTCCCATTATCAATGGAAGATACATACACATAACCTAACCATTTCTTTCTTCAATCCTTTTCATTTCTTTCATTCTTCAATATTATTCATTCATCCCTTTCATTAGTGCTATACTTAGGAAGACAAGATCCTAAGTATAGGGGGTCAGTACATTGATTTTTCCTTTTTTTGTTCCCTTGTTTGTCTCTCAACTTATTGAGACTGTGTTCTATATTTAGGGACTCTTTATCCTAAGTATAGGGGAGACAAGTTGAGTTGTTAATTTCTTCTAATTATCTAAGATTATTTGATCCAAAGTATAGGTGGACGATAAACTTATCATTATTTTATTGAATCATTTTATTATTGTATTCTTCTACATTACAATGAGTTATGTCTTCCTATGTTGTCCTTGGTCACTATGAGGACATAGTTCAAGTTAAGTATGGGGGATCTTATATAGTATATATATGTTAGCCATAACTCGTACTTTCTTGTATTATCAATAATATGGCTATAATACATTGGGTAAGGGTATAAAAAAAGGACTAAAAACTCTTGTAAGTATGTGTAATGTTTTTTGAAAAATATTTATAAAAATTGGTTTGAAATTATTTTGCAAATTAGTTTAGAAAATTATTAGATTTTTTTGAAAATCTTTGAAAAAAACTTTGTAAAATATTTGCAAACCTTTGTAATATATCCCTTTGTTAATGTTTATAAAAATATTGTAAAAATTATTTGTAAAAATGTTTGGAAAATTGGTTGTAAAATTATTTGCAAAAAAAGGTTTCAAAAAAGTTTGTAAGATGCTAGTCAAAATATTTTAAAATGATTTTGAAAGCCTTGTATATAATCATGTTGCAAAACTATTCAAATAAAACTCTTGTACAAAATGTGCGTATACTTGTATAAAATCCTTTGTAATATGTACATAACACCTGTAAATATGTGCGATTCACCAACCCTTTCAAAAAATACCTAAAAATTTAAAACTTTTCCAAACTCATAAAATTTACAAAATTCTCTACAATAGCCATATAAAAATTTAAAATAAAAAAATTTACTTCACAAAAATATCTTTTCATTTGCATTTTTAAGAATGCTTTTAACAATTGAACTTTTCTAGAATAAAATTGGAAGATTAAAGCTTGGTTTAGACCTTAATCCACTTAATTTCAAAGGAACCTTATAGAAACTATAATTAAGACTTTTCATGTTAATGAGACGTAATTTTTTGATATCACAAGGCTATGTTCACATGTCATCTTGATTTACCTAAGTAAAATATTTCATGACACACACATGACCCTTATTGACAATAGCATAATTTGGACAATACTCTGCACATAGCTCAACTCAGATGATATGGTGGAGGGCAGAATTCTTTAGCTTGAGAAGCATGCATTTGGAAACATACGCCACCCCAATAAGAAGCCAGTGCATCCCAACCTAATCTAGTGGCATTGACATCTAAAGACATGATACCGTAGATTGCAATAAAGCTTAAAAAGAGGGATAGTCTACTGGCTCAAGAAGAAAAATCCATATGTAAATATGGATGTACAGATAAAAAATAAAGTATGAAATAAAGACTCCAAAAAATAGATGGGTAAAAAGGTGATGAAAAATCAATTAGGTTGGAGTTATGTATAAATTAGAAAGGCATATGCTTCAAAGTCAAAGATTGCAAGGTTGGATGCAGCTGGAGACTTGGCTACACTAGACAAGCTCCAAAAGATATGTGGCTACACTGGTCACAGACCATTCTTCTCTTTATCTTCTCTTCTTTGAGCCAGTTGTACTTGAACTTAGAAGGAAATAAAATGTTCCTCGATTAAAGAGTAGCTAGATTGGAGAAATAGGGCTACCTTGCTGAGGAAGAATGTTTCTTTGCCACTTCAGATGTGGGGAGCCACATTTCATATTTCACTGTATGAGTAAGTTTCATTATCATAAGAGTTTGCGTATGAAAGGACTTGTTCTGACTTGACTATTGAGGTGAACGAAACATAGGATTGTGGAACTTAAGGGTTGTTAAGTTTTAGATCCCATTCCCAATAAGGCTTCAATAAACTAACAATCAAAAGGTTTGACTAAGCTCCAAACTTTGATTTTATGAAGATAAGTTTGAAATCATAATATTTCTAAATTCGTTTTCTCCTTTTCTTTATTTTCTCTTTCAGCACTTATTCTCTTAACAAGTGTTTGCTAGGGACAAGCAAAGATAAATATAGGAGTGATAAATAACCATTAATTCACCTTTAGTCGTTCATTTAGGCTTTAAATCATTAGCTAAATACATGTAAATGTCGTTACCTTACAAAAATTAACAACTAACATTACTGTATAAATACCGTCTAAATACTTCTACTTAAACCCTAAATAAAAAATAAAGAAAATAAAAGGAAAATAAAATAAGTATCAAGGATACCGACTAACTCTAAACCTCAAGACCAAGTCAAATATTGAGTTGGTCGACCAGGAACAAAGTAGGGGAGATAGGGTGAAATCCTGTACAAAAATACCAAGAAAACCCTAATAATCAAATAGCATATATTTTGTAAATAGGTCAAAACTTCTGCTACTTATTTATCATTATAAAAACTTCAAAAAATAAAGTGTTCAACACAAAACTTGTACATAATAATGTATAAATAATAAAAATATTAGTAAAAATAATTCATGCACAAGTCACCTAGTATCCTAAGTGGAGAAAGCCTCAAACAGAACTTCATTAAGCAATATCTTCTCCATATGTACTCAAAATAAACATACTTACATCCATTATATTTCAAATTCAATTCTCTTTAAAATGAAGGTGGTTTCATTTAATTTGGAGCTAAGATGCAAAATCCAGCTAATTGGAGTACTATAGTACTTGTACATATGTATATTAAACTAATATATCTTATTCTTTATATTTTTAATCTCTTTATATTTTTAAATCATTGTAAATATTACATAACATCTATAATTTATACAATTATAAATTAAAAGAAATTTAAAATATCAAAAATAAATAATAAATCTTGATATATATATATATATATACACATGTGTAACGTACCTACGATATACAAACTTGTAATAGTTATACATATAAATCAAATCATAAAATACCAATAAAATGTGTAAATATGTATTAAATAATATTGTAAATATATAAATTATGTAAATATAGTAATATATAAATAGAAAAATAAAATAAAAATACATTATATACCATGTATATATACATATAAATAATAATATAAAATATATACTATATTTAAAAATTTTATAAAAATATATAAAAAATACCGTAAAATAGTTTATAAAATAATAAAAAAATTCATGTTTTAAGCATTTTTAATAAAATTGTTTATTATTTATTTTAATCTTGCTTGCATTTTTATATATGTTTTATCATGTAGTGGTCTTCGTAGACTAATCAGAACCCAAGGAGTCGGTCAATACTCCCCAAACTCTCGTAGACATGTAGTACATTTAAACCTCCCTCTCTTCATCATTTTTTCACATCTTCTCCATGCTTTTGATCGCCTCAAGCCCAATACAAAAATTTTGCATCAAATCATTACGCATTGCCCCTATCCTTAGGTCTCACCAACCCACCTTGATCTGTGTGAAATCCTTCTCACAAAGCACTGTGTGTGTCAACTCTATAAAAATTCATCTTCAACCTCCAACCAAATTTTGATCCTCTCTTGACCCTCGTAAACCCCAAGATCATAGTTGGAGCATTCCCTTTGTGGCAGGAAGGAGTACATACAGTTCTACGGAGAGGGAAAGGCAGTTAGAGGTCGATCCACCATCGTCGGAGTTCGTTTCAGGCGAGGTATGCTCCCAGGTCCCAACTGGTTCAGAGTTGCTAGTTAGGTTTATTTCGTTCACTTTTTAATTTATAGTGTAGTTTTGTCTTTCATTTCCTTATATTTCATGTTATATTCATTAAAATCCCAAAAAAACAGTTCGCTGGATCACAAGGCTCCGTGCTTTTTTATTGTTCTCCGCCTTTATTTTGACTTGTTTTCACCTCCATCATCTCCCTCTTCATCTTCTTTATCTCACAAGCCAACCAAGTCACCTCGATTTTGCAAATATTGAGGCTCCATGTCCCCATCAGTTGTCGCATGCCAAAGACCTCCACCCTTCATTCCCTTTGCTATTAAACTTCAAATTTGGACCGAGGAGCTTTGACCTCAAGCCCTCTCGCTTTTTGTGCAGGTCCCAACTCCAGAGAACCCGATATGGGGTGGTTTCGATTCGACCCTTCGACTTCCAGGTGGCTTGAACCTAGTTAAGCATAAAAGTCTTTTTCAATGAGGTCTGGATCCTTCTAAAGGCCCCTAAAGATGTAAAGGTTCCCCATGAGAATTTTAAGCCAACAAGCAACCTCCGATGTAGCTGAAGGACGAAGATAGGACCGATCGAGGTAAGGTCCAAACGGAGTTCTTCACCATCCTTCCAGTGCCCTAAAGCCATCGGATGAAGAGCATGGCCTAGATCTAATCTGGGCCATTCACAAAAAGTAAATCGGTACGTAATCTCGACCGTCCACGTTGATAAGTGAGGTTCCATTGTCGTCTGCACGTGTGGAGGGTTACTTGCACCTTTGATCTCTACAGCTTTGTATTTAAATTTTTAGTCTTGTAAATATTAAATAACGTAGAAAATATTTTTTATTTTACATATGGACCCTTGAACTTCATAGTATTTGCAATTAGGTCCTTTGCTACGTCATCTCGAGTGGTTCTCCATGTGGGGCTACTTTGGGTATTTTATGTATCTCATCTTATAGTCCTAGGACATGTTATGTAATGAAAGTTTAGTTTTTATAAAAAAAACAAATACATCCTTATTCTGTTGTGTATTTTATTTTGTGTATCTTATTTATATTAATTATTTTTATTTATCCAAAATTTTTAGGAAAATAATGCCAAGCACTTGGGACCTTGATTGATCACATATATTTTTTGTTAGGCATTAAAATTATTTTTCTTATTTATAAAAAACAAAAACATGCTCATTTTCCTTGTTTAGCATTTAAAAATCCATAAAAATTCAAATATGTCTTCAAAAATTTCAAAAAAAATATTAGTTATAGTTCAATATATTCTACCAGATAACCGAAAATCACTAAAAATCTAAAATATAAAATATAAAAATCTTATAAAAATTAGCAAATATTTTATAAAATCCATAAATATTTATTTCTATTTATAAGTTTTATGTATTTTATGTAGTGTATATTTCTATTAATTTTAATAGTATAAATATTTTTAGAACCCTAAGCAAGTTTGTAGATTTAATATATTCACTATTTTGAATATTAATAATTTTAAAATCTATAAAAAAATATAAAAATATTATAAAAATTATCAAAACATATAAAAATATAAAATATAAAATATAAAATAACATTTTATTTTATTTATTTTAACTATATTTTACTTATTAAAAATCCAAAAACAATGTTTTCTATATATTACCTATATAGTATATATAGGGAAAAGTGAGTATGCTCCCTAAGGCCCCATTAGGTTGGGGGGTTACCCCCCACTTTGGGTGGGTAACCCCCCAAAATCCACATTTTTAACCCACTAGTGTGGTCCACTTCCTTCCCATCAAAAAATATATATTATACCATCATATCATCTAAAAATCATAAAATACTCAACTTCTACTCACTATTCCAAACTTCAATACAATCCTATCACAACAACTACCCACTTTTTCAAATTTCGATACAATCATACCATAATAACTACCAACTTTTTCAAATTTCAATACAATCACATCACCCAAACCCACACAACCCTTAACCCACCAACCAAACACACTACCAAAAAAACGGGTTATCCACCCCTGGATAACCCACCAACCGAACACCACCTAAGTGTAGCTAACTTACATGTGATGAATCCCAAATTCATCACTATAAATCTCATTTATTAAGCTCAAATCCCTCAAAATCAACAGCATTTCGGCATCTATTCTGCATAATTACCATTTATACATGTTTTCATAAGAATTGCATTTTAGCACAAATATCTGCACAAAATAAGAAGCCAAAAATCCCAGCCAAAATTGACCTCTAAATAGCCTAACTTCCAAGATTTTTAACTCATTCATGCTAACTCTGACTGATCCAAAACCACCTCCACTGTGTACATATCACTAACAAGAATAAAGGAAAAATACAAAAAAAATAACTAACCCAAATAAATAGACCAAAAACCCAAACCCTAATTTCAGATTTCTGGACTAAAAACCTCATATCTTCCTCATCCAATGTCCGATTTAATCATACTCACTGATGATTACATTATATATGGGTATAACATGCTTAAATTATATGAAATATAATATGAATCTTTGATGTCTAAACTCCAAATTCACACAATTTGCATCATGCACACATAACAGATAAAATCGTCATAAAATTAACAAATCTCTAAGTGCATCTAAAAGATTATTTTTCTAAATTGAGATCAAGTATCAGATTTATTGTTATCAAGATAAAATAAAGAATTATTGGGGATACTTATATAACAACATCCAACACATTTTCACTTTACATTTTTGTTGGAAAGAAATGGAGGAGGGTGAGAGTGAAAAATCCCCACTCTTTAAATGTCATGCATGCTTATAGACCATTCATTCTCTCTCTCTCTCTCCCATTTTACATAAAGAATTCGGCCATGATAAATCTCTCTCTCCCCATACAACTCCCCATACATGCATGCATTTATTGATCTTGTCTTATATGCATGTGAACCATTTATCTCTCCCATTTCCCACAAATTATAGCTGACCATATCATTCCCATGCATGAGAGTCTTTATTGTTTTTGTCTTACATGAAGTTATTGTTTTTGTCATACATGCATGTGACTTTTCACTTCACTTTGAAAAAGGTGCATATGGCTATTATAAAAAGAGATCATCCCCCATTAATGAATGAATTTATTATTTTTATCTTTATATGCATGGGGTGCTTCCCTTGAATACAAGTAACATTCTTCTCCCTTTCCCATGCATGAATGGATTTATTGTTTTGTCTTTATGTGTATGGGATGTGTCCCTTCATTCCAAAGCAATATTCATCTATAAAAGGAGGCATGGCACATGAAGGATCCTCCCCTGATACTCCCCCTCTTCTCTCTTTATTCTCTCTCTCTCTAGTCTCATGTAGATGAAGATGAAGGCATAGGCATCAACAGCTCCCTGCCCTCGATGTTTTTCTCTTCCTCAACTCCGACGATTGCCAACCACTTTCCTCCTCCTCATGGTGCTCCTCCAGCCCGCTGCCGACCACTCTCCTCCTCCTTGCGGTTTACTCCAGCCCGTGCCACCGTCCGTGCGTCCAGCCATCTCTCTCGTGCAGCACTTGCGGTATTCTCCCCCGTGCACCAACAACAATCAACAACTCTCCATGCGTGCATGAGGATTACTCCATCTCTCTCTCTCTTTCTTTATTTATATGTCATTTTCATTGCTGCCCTTGAACTCTCCTTTATGTTAAATTTTCCAAGTATAGTCCTTAATTTCTTCATCAATTAGATTGCACATCTTTAAAAGAAATCTTTTCCAAATTGTATCTCTATATCTCATTTAGCATTTTATGTGTAAGATGTCAAACTAAAAACTGCAAATCTACTTGGTCCCTGTGGATTCGAACCTCTACTTGCCGCATACTTTTTGCATGCATTCATCGTGCTCGTAGTTGTAACATTATTTGTTTGATTGCGATTTTTCGTGGAACAACAACGACGTGGTAAAACCATCTTTTTAAACCGTGGAAAATCGTGTCAGTATTTTGGCACCGTTGCCGGGGACTAGGCAACATTTGCAATTTTTTCTTCATTTTAACTTAGTTTCAAATATCTAATCCACACATTTTCTTGTTTTGCAGGTACTTAGGCGTCTAAAAGGAAAAAAATTCATGTGCATTTTTCGCAAACTTGTAATTTGTTTTAAGTAAAAAAAATTGTAATCTTAATTTCTCCCCTATTCTCGAAAAAGATCGCCATCAAGAGGACAAAATATTACGGATTAGTGCCAGAAGTGCAGGCACTGTGAACTTTTCTTTCTCTTAGGGATCTTAGGTTTTTACATTTCTTCCATTTGTTTGCACATCGAATTAAACCAAAAAAAATTAAAAAAAAGAGTTCTTGATTGCATCATCTCTGTGGTCTTCTCCCTCTGATAATCTAATTCAAAGATCACCAAATCATGTACTGATCATTTAAGAAGATAAGCTTGAAAGGCCACCGCAGTGGCCCGAGCAGAAAGCGGGAAAATTCTGATTGCTTGATTTGATGCACATGTATGACACAAAAATCACGAGCACATAGAACCCTTGGATAGTGACAAAAATCCCTGGTGCTACGTGGGATTGCAGAGAGAAATCGTAACTCCTCGATGCGTTGGGCACATGTTCTTGTGGGAAGAGCAGATCTAACGATCTGAGTACCAATCCTGGATCCCCTAGCTGGATTAGGACATCGATTTATCACAATCTTCCACACCCACCTCATATTTAAGGACTCTAATTTCTCTGAAAACTTTTGTTGAATCACTAAACTAAAATCGAAAAGATAACCGCTTCCGCGGCAATTTTTGTGTGAGTTGGTGAATCAACAACTTGTCTGGTGTTTGTGTTGTGTATGCTAGGTCGTAGATCCCTGAAAAATATATTACAACAACCATTAGAATACGATCCGGTTTCCAAATCAAAATCCAACCCATCTCCTTCTACTGAGAAACCTGAGAATTCACCTAACCTAGGAGATATGTGAGTAGAGAAACCGAACACCATGGACCTCATCTTCCAACAGCTACAACTTTTGAGAGAAGAGAATGCGACAATCCGACATACCATAGCTCCTCTCATCCGACCACCACCCATCAGCACACGTTATTTCTCTACAACAGAGGACACAGTCCATTGGGTCCAAAATCACACCCATCCCATATAGCTGATTGAGCCCTTACTGACACAACCAATCTCAGCTGTAGATTTTGAAGCTTTGACCCAGGCTATTCAGCAACTGGCTGCAACACAACAAAAGTTCAATCAAGCCAATACATTAATTGAGAGACCCAACATACTTGAACGATCGTTCTTGGCCACTGCCAAGGCACATTTTGACTGTGAAGATGAGAGAGTGGAATTGAAAATCAATAATAAAGATATTCCGGTGGATCAAGTCACCCCTACTTATGGTGACTCTGAAATTGAGGACTGTGGATGGATAGAGAACTGTGTTATTCTTGATGATTTTCCCCCATCCATCTCACCAAAGACCCTCTGGAGGTTAGTCTGAACACCTCACAACTCACTCATAAGGACATATCTTACCTAGACTCTGCACTTGAAGCCCCACCATGTCCTCTCACTGATCGGGAAATTTTTGAATTAGATGAAGCCTGGGAAACACTAAATATTTATCTCAAATTAACTTCAGCCCTGGGTATGCCAAAGATGAAGAAATGTTTTGATGATAGCATTGATCCTTCCTCAGACGATTTTGAAAGCTATGAACCTCAGTGTATTAATGATATCGATTGGTCTGAAATAAAAGTTGAAATTGAGGATGGCACTTATGCTGAGTGGGAAATAGAAGGAGATATACTATTTGATGTTGATTCCGGATGTGATTTTTCAATTAAGGAAAGTACAGATTTAGAGTTGGAATCTGTGGACATATCAGACAATGAGTTGACTTCTTCATGCACCAAAAATCCCTTCCAACCAACACATGATGATATGCTGAATATTTTTTGCGATGACTCGTTCAAATATGAAATTTCCAATTCCATTACCCCCACCACAAGGAAAGAAGATCAAATCAATTCAGTCGATGACTATATGAATACATCTTCTACTATCGAGTCTGATTAGAGTGATTTTCTATTCTCTCATCCTTTTTGGGATGATACTAAGGAACTACTCAAAACAATCGAAGAACATCATCCATTAGCCAATATTCCCCCACTCCTGGCCTCTGAATCTCCTAATCATATGTCTTGGAAACAATCATCTTTGTGGCTCAAGAAGAGAACTGAAATGAGATTTACAATAGATGCCACCGAGGATAGCCATGATGATTATTTGAGGGAAAATGATGATTTATCACAATATACAGAGGACCTCATGGAGGAAACAATTCTTGATCATGTAGAGCTCGACTTCAATACATCATATCTGGTCCATGAGCCCTTCACCAGTCCACCCATTTCCCTCCCATCACATCCAATCCAAGATCAAACTGATTCATCTCTCATTCCAATTCATCAACTAATTAATGTCTTCACCGTATTAATGAGAGCACACATTTATCAAATTCATCAACCGCACTTTCACATCTGGGTCATGATATCCGTATCATATCAAGAGTTTCATTTGGGTTTTCTCAATACAGCTTCTACACTCACACGCAACACTGGATACTCTTGATAAGCTGAATCGTCAACATTTTGTGGGTCCACACCCATAGGTATCTTTTCCTTTCTTTGTATCCTTCTCTTTACCGCATTGCATTAGTATGGGGGTCTACCTCCACTCTTCAAAAAAAAACATAAAAAAACAAAACAAAAAAAACTTTTCACAATCACTCACCCCTTCTGATCCTCCTTTTATACCTTGTTTTCACCATGAGGACATGGTTTCCGTTAAGTATGGGGGTGTTTGCATAGTTTTTCAAAATTGCATACTCTTTCAAGTGAAAAAAATCTCTTTTGCAAAAATTCCCCTAAAAATATTTTCAAAAGAAAGAAAACCACCAAAAATACATCCTTCCTAGTTTTATCCTATTTTGAGAAATCAGATCTTCACTGCATAAATCATAGACTAAGTTGAGTTGACCCTAATCCACTTAACTTCATCAGAATTTCACTAGGCATGAGTTTTTAAGCTTTCTTCAGGTCCATTTGGACTTTATTCTCTCAGTTCCACTAACTCTACTGGTGAATGAACTTCTGTATCTAACTAGATCACCTGAGAAACTAGTAGCACTCTTAAACTCTTCAGTGGATATTAAGCAACTGCACATTGCACTTAGCTTGATTGACTTTATTTTACGAGATACAATTACAATCTAATTGAGGTGAGGTGCATCACTCCCTAGGAATGGAAGCGTCATGGTTATACAATCGTTTATGATCACATCACCCTCAGGTATTCCCAACACTTGTACATCCTGCATACTAAAAGACCCAGAATAAACCAGAAGTATTAGATCAACTTTATAGTGTCTACTTCAGGGTTTTATCAGTAAGTTTCTCATTTGGTCATTGGGATTTGGTATCGATCATATGCTTTCCAAAAGCGTATATCATACCTAGGTCTTGATCATATACTTTTCAACAAGCTTCCAAGGTGAGGCGACCGAGCACAGAATTTGATTCTTCCCAATATCTCATGAGTGAGCTCATGTCTTCCGGTTCAGTAGTGAACCTGTATGATCCCTTCGAGAGATCGTATTACTCATATGTCCTTATATGTACACCTGCGCACCGGTGTATAGACCTTGGTTAGGTCATCAACCTATTGGTCTGCCAAATATACATACTCAGACATATAGTAACACATCTGTCTCCGGTCAGAGGATGCGTGCCACTTCTTCTTGGTTGTGCCAATGCCTGAACCTTATCTATAGCTAATGAAGGAACTTGACTCAGGAGCAACATGATCTCCCTAGTCTAACTATGTCAGCAAATAAGCCAGTATCGTGCCTCCAAAGTCAATATTAAGCCGATACTACCTTTTGATACCAAACCCAAAATAAAAACACCACAAAAAAGCATATCACAATACAAATGCCAAAAACCACCAATCATGCAAAGATGTGCGAAGCAAAAGCAATGAAAGAAGACCACCAAATAATCCTTCTCCACCAAAAAGCCGTGGTAGCAGCCCAATGATGCTATCTAAATTCTTAAAAGAGGCACAAAGAGGCCCAGGGTTATGCTCTGCAAAAAGAAAAAAAATGAGTGCAACGGACCAAAACGGTCTACGGAAACTCCGAAAGTTAAGTCACATTCTCCAAAGATTTATGACCTATGTTTTTATGCTGACATACTTAGGTGAAAGGAGAATATGCCTGAATTCGGGTGAGGACTGAGGCTATATGACTAGGGAATCATTCGGTACCTTGATAGATTGTGTTGTTAGCTCGCTCTCTTGACTCACGAAAGCTAAAATATCACTAACACTGTTTATATCCATTCAAAGTCAAAGAGAATACTTGTTTCTTAGGGATGAGCTGACCTGATCGACCTTCTGAAACCATGTCTGATTTTGTTGGAACTAAGAGGCTGTTGAAACTACAAAACTCGAGTCAAGTCGACAATTCGAACAAATCATTAATCCATGGGTCGACTCTACTGAAGTTTGTGAATTTGTGTGGTTAGGATATGAAAACTGAAGACTTTGTGGGTATGTCTGCTGAAAACCCTCACCCAATCTATCTTGGCTATTCTCCTTGTCCTTCATTATTACTTATCTTATTCTTGCTCGGAACTAGCAAGACTTAAGTATGGGGGTGTGATGGATTACATTATATATGGGTATAACATGCTTAAATTATGTGAAATATAATATGAATCTTTGATGTGTAAACTCCAAATTCACACAATTTGCATCATGCACACATAACAGATAAAATCATCATAAAATTAACAAATCTCTAAGTGCATCTAAAAGATCATTTTTTTAAGTTGAGATCAAGTATCAGATTTATTGTTATCAAGATAAAATAAAGAATTATTAGGGATATTTATATAACAACATCCAACACATTTTCACTTTACATTTTTGTTGGAAAGAAATGGAGGAGGGTGAGAGTGAAAAATCCCCACTCTTTAAATGTCATGCATGCTTATAGACCATTCATTCTCTCTCCCATTTTACATAAAGAATTCGGCCATGATAAATCTCTCTCTCTCCCCCCATACAACTCCCCATACATGCATGCATTTATTGATCTTGTTTTATATGCATATGAACAATTTATCTCTCCCATTTCCCACAAATTATAGCTACCATATACTTCCCTTGCATTAGAGTCTTTATTGTTTTTGTCTTACATGAAGTTATTGTTTTTGTCATACATGCATGTGACTTTTCACTTAACTTTGAAAAGGTGCATATGGCTATTATAAAAAGAGACCATCCCCCATGAATGAATGAATTTATTATTTTTATCTTTGTATGCATGGGGTGTTTCCCTTGAATACAAGTAACATTTTTCTCCCTTTCCCATGCATGAATGAATTTATTGTTTTGTCTTTATATGCATGGGATGTGTCCCTTCATTCCAAAGCAATATTCATCGATAAAAGAAGGCATGACACATGAAGGATCCTCCCATGATACTCTCCCTATTCTCTCTTTATTCTCGACCCCGATGATTGCCGACCACTCTCCTCCTCCTTGCGGTTTACTCCAGCCCACGCCACCGTCCGTGCGTCCAGCCATCTCTCTCGTGCAACACTTGCGGCATTCTCCCCCGTGCACCAACAACAATCAGCAACTCTCCATGCGTGCATGAGAATTACTCCATCTCTCTCTCTCTCTCTTTCTTTATTTATATGTCATTTTCATTGCTGCCCTTGAACTCTCCTTTATGTTAAATTTTCCAAGTATAGTCCTTAATTTCTTCATCAATTAGATTGCACATCTTTAAAAGAAATCTTTTCCAAATTGCATCTCTATATCTCATTTAGCATTTTATGTGTAAGATGTCGAACTAAAAACTGCAAATCTACTTGGTCCCTATGGATTCGAACCTCTACTTGCCGCATACTTTTTGCATGCATTCATCGTGCTCGTAGTTGTAACATTATTTGTTTGATTGCGATTTTTCGTGGAACAACAACGACGTGGTAAAACCATCTTTTTAAACCGTGGAAAATCGTGTCAATATTTTGGCACCGTTGCCGGGGACTAGGCAACATTTGCAATTTTTTTCTTCATTTTAACTTAGTTTGAATTATCTAATCCACGTATTTTCTTATTTTGCAGGTACTTAGGCGTCTAAAAGAAAAAAAATTCGTGTGCATTTTTAGCAAACTTGTAATTTGTTTTAAGCAAAAAAATTGTAATCTTAATTTCTCCCCTATTCTCGAAAAAGCTCGCCATCAAGAGGACAAAATATTACGGATTAGCGCCAAAAGTGCAGGCACTGTGAACTTTTCTTTCTCTTAGGCATCTTAGGTTTTTACATTTCTTCCATTGGTTTGCGCATCGAATTAAACCGAAAAAAAGTAAAAAAAAGTTCTTGATTGCATCATCTCTGTGGTCTTCTCCCTCTGATAATCTAATTCAAAGATCACCAAATCATGTACTGATCATTTAAGAAGATAAGCTTGAAAGGCCACCGCAGTGGCCCGAGCAGAAAGCGGGAAAATTCTGATTGCTTGATTTGATGCACATGTATGACACAAAAATCACGAGCACATAGAACCCTTGGATAGTGACAAAAATCCCTGGTGCTACGTGGGATTGCAGAGAGAAATCGTAACTCCTCGATGCGTTGGGCACATGTTCTTGTGGGAAGAGCAGATCTAACGATCTGAGTACCCATCCTGGATCCCCTAGGCGGATTAGGACATCGATTTATCACAATCTTCCACAACCACCTCATCTTTAAGGACTCTAATTTCTCTGAAAACTTTTGTTGAATCACTAAACTAAAATCGAAAAGATAACCGCTTCCGCGGCAATTTTTGTGTAAGTTGGTGAATCAACAACTTGTCTGGTGTTTGTATTGTGTATGCTAGGTCGTAGATCCCTGAAAAATCTATTACAACATCCATTAGAATACAATCCGGTTTCCAAATCAAAATCCAACCCATCTCCTTCTACTGAGAAACCTGAGAATTCACCTAACCTAGGAGATATGGGAGTAGAGAAACCGAACACCATGGACATCATCTTCCAAAAGCTACAACTTTTGAGATAAGAGAATGCGACAATCCGACATACCATAGCTCCTGTCATCCGACCACCACCCATCAGCACACGTTATTTCTCTACAACAGAGGACACAGTCCATTGGGTCCAAAATCACACCCATCCCAAACAACTGATTGAGCCCTTACTGACACAAGCAATCTCAGCTGTAGATTTTGATGCTTTGACCTAGGCTATTCAGCAACTGGCTGCAACACAACAAAAGTTCAATCAAGCCAATACACTAAGTGAGAGACCAAACATACTTGAATGATCGTTCTTGGCCACTGCCAAGGCACATTTTGACTGTGAAGATGAGAGAGTGGAATTGAAAATCAATAATAAAGATATTCCGGTGGATCATGTCACCCCTACTTATGGTGACTCTGAAATTGAGGACTGTGGATGGATAGAGAACTGTGTTATTCTTGATGATTTTCCCCCATCCATCTCACCAAAGACCCTCTGGAGGTTAGTCTGAACACCTCACAACTCACTCATAAGGACATATCTCACCTAGACTCTGCACTTGAAGCCCCACCATGTCCTCTCACTAATCGGGAAATTTTTGAATTAGATGAAGCCTGGGAAACACTAAATACTGATGTCAAATTAACTTCAGCCCTGGGTATGCCAAATATGAAGAAATGTTTTGATGATAGCATTGATCCTTCCTCAGACGATTTTGAAAGCTATGAACCTCAGTGTATTAATGATATCGATTGGTCTGAAATAAAAGTTGAAATTGAGGATGGCACTTATGCTGAGTGGGAAACAGAAGGAGATATACCATTTATGTTGATTCCGGATGTGATTTTTCAATTAAGGAAAGTACAGATTTAGAGTTGGAATCTGTGGACATATCAGACAATGAGTTGACTTCTTCATGCACCAAAACTCCCTTCCAACCAACACATGATGATATGCTGAAGATATTTTGCGATGACTCGTTCAAATATGAAATTTCCAATTCCATTACCCCCACCACAAGGAAAGAAGATCAAATCAATTCAGTCGATGACTATATGAATACATCTTCTACTTCCGAGTCTGATCAGAGTGATTTTCTATTCTCTCATCCTTTTTGGGATGATACTAAGGAACTACTCAAAACAATCGAAGAACATCATCCATTAGCTAATATTCCCCCGCTCCTGGCCTCTGAATCTCCTAATCATATGTCTTGGAAACAATCATCTTTGTGGCTCAAGAAGAGAACTGAAATGAGATTCACAATAGATGCCACCGAGGATAGCCATGATGATTATTTAAGGGAAAATGATGATTTATCACAATATACAGAGGATCTCATGGAGGAAACAATTCTTGATCATGTAGAGCTCGACTTCAATACATCATATCTGGTCCATGAGCCCTTCACCAGTCCACCCATTTCCCTCCCATCACATCCAATCCAAGATCAAACTGATTCATCTCTCATTCCAATTCATCAACTAATTAATGTCTTCACCGTATTAATGAGAGCACACATTTATCAAATTCATCAACCGCACTTTCACATCTGCGTCATGATATCCGTATCATATCAAGAGTTTCATTTGGATTTTCTCAATACAGCTTCTACACTCACACGCAACACTGGATACTCTCGATAAGCTGAATCGTCAACATTTTGTGGGTCCACACCCATAGGTATCTTTTCCTTTCTTTGTATCCTTCTCTTTAACGCATTGCATTAGTATGGGGGTCCACCTCCACACTTCAAAAAAAACAAAAAAAAACAAAACAAAAAACACTTTTCACAATCACTCACCCCTTCTGATCCTCCTTTTATACCTTGTTTTCACCATGAGGACATGGTTTCTGTTAAGTATCGGGGGTGTTTGCATAGTTTTTCAAAATTGCATACTCTTTCAAGTGAAAAAAATCTCTTTTGCAAAAATTCCCCTAAAAATATTTTCAAAAGAAAGAAAACCACCAAAAATACATCCCTCCTAGTTTTATCCTATTTTGAGAAATCAGATCTTCACTGTATAAATCATAGACTAAGTTGAGTTGACCCTAATCCACTTAACTTCATCAGAATTTCACTAGACATGAGTTTTTAAGCTTTCTTCAGGTCCATTTGGACTTTATTCTCTCAGTTCCACTAACTCTACTGGTGAATGAACTTCTGTATCTAACTAGATCACCTGAGAAACTAGTAGCACTCTTAAACTCTTCAATGGATATTAAGCAACTGCACATTGCACTTAGCTTGATTGAGTTTATTTTACGAGATACAATTACAATCTAATTGAGGTGAGGAGCATCACTCCCTAGGAATGGTAGCGTCATGGTTATACAATCGCTTATGATCACATCACCCTCAGGTATTCCCAACACCTGTACATCCTGCATATTGGAAGACCCAGAATAAACCCGAAGTATTAGATCAACTTTATAGTGTCTACTTCAGGGTTTTATCAGTAAGTTTCTCATGTGGTCATTGTGATTTGGTATCGATCATATGCTTTCCAAAAGCGTATATCATACCTAGGTCTTGATCATATACTTTTCAAAAGTATATATCAAACCTACAAATTCAGTCAAGCTTCCAAGGCGAGACGACCGAGCACAGAATTTGATTCTTCCCAATATCTCATGAGTGAGCTCATGTCTTCCGGTTCAGTAGTGAACCTGTATGATCCCTTCGAGAGATCGTATTACTCATATGTCCTTATATGTACTCCTGCGCGCCGGTGTATAGACCTTGGTTAGGTCATCAACCTATTGGTCTACCAAATGTACATACTCAGACATATAGTAACACATCTGTCTCCGGTTAGAGGATGCGTGCCACTTCTTCTTGGTTGTGCCAATGCATGAACCTTATCTATAGCTAATGAAGGAACTTGACTCAGGAGCAACATGATCTCCCTAGTCTAACTATGTCAGCAAATAAGCCAGTATCGTGCCTCCAAAGTCAATATTAAGCCGATACTACCTTTTGATACCAAACCCAAAACAAAAACACCACAAAAAAGCATATCACAATACAAATACCAAAAACCATCAATCATGCAAAGATGTGCGAAGCAAAAGCAATGAAAGAAGACAACCAAATAATCCTTCTCCACCAAAAAGCCGTGGTAGCAGCCCAATGATGCTATCTAAATTCTTAAAAGAGGCCCAAAGAGGCCCAGGGTTATGCTCTGCAAAAAGAAAAAATGAGAGCAACGGAGGCCCAGGGTTATGCTCTGCAAAAAGAAAAAATGAGGCCCAGGGTTAAGTCACATTCTCCAAAGATTTATGACCTATTTTTTTATGCTGACATACTTAGGTGAAAAGAGAATATGCCTGAATTCGGGTGAGGACTGAGGCTATATGACTAGGGAATCATTCGGTACCTTGATAGATTGTGTTGTTAGCTCGCTCTCTTGACCCACGAAAGCTAAAATATCACTAACACTGTTTATATCCATTCAAAGTCAAAGAGAATACTTGTTTCTTAGGGATGAGCTGACCTGATCGACCTTCTGAAACCATGTCTGATTTTGTTGGAACTAAGAGGCTGTTGAAACTACAAAACTCAAGTCAAGTCGACAATTCGAACAAATCATTAATCCATGGGTCGACTCTACTGAAGTTTGTGAATTTGTATGGTTAGGATCTGAAAACTCAAGACTTTGTGGGTATGTCTGCTGAAAACCCTCACCCAATCTATCTTGGCTATTCTCCTTGTCCTTCATTGTTACTTATTTTATTCTTGCTCAGAACTAGCAAGACTTAAGTATGGGGGTGTGATGGATTACATTATGTATGGGTATAACATGCTTAAATTATGTGAAATATAATATGAATCTTTGATGTGTAAACTCCAAATTCACACAATTTGCATCATGCACACATAACAGATAAAATCATCATAAAATTAACAAATCTCTAAGTGCATCTAAAAGATCATTTTTCTAAATTGAGATCAAGTATTAGATTTATTGTTATCAAGATAAAATAAAGAATTATTGGGGATATTTATATAACAACATCCAATACATTTTCACTTTACATTTTTGTTGGAAAGAAATGGAGGAGGGTGAGAGTGAAAAATCCCCTCTTTAAATGTCATGCATGCTTATAGACCATTCATTCTCTCTCCAATTTTACATAAAGAATTCGACCATGATAAATCTCTCTCTCTCCCCATACAACTCCCCATACATGCATGCATTTATTGATCTTGTCTTATATGCATGTGAACAATTTATCTCTCCCATTTCCCACAAATTATAGCTACAATATACTTCCCTTGCATGAGAGTCTTTATTGTTTTTGTCTTACATGAAGTTATTGTTTTTGTCATACATGCATGTGACTTTTCACTTCACTTTGAAAATGTGCATATGGCTATTATAAAAAGAGACCATCCCCCATGAATGAATGAATTTATTATTTTTATCTTTATATGCATGGGGTGCTTCCCTTGAATACAAGTAACATTCTTCTCCCTTTCCCATGCATGAATGAATTTATTGTTTTGTCTTTATGTGCATGGGATGTGTCCCTTCATTCCAAAGCAATATTCATCTATAAAAGGAGGCATGACACATGAAGGATCCTCCCCTGATACTCCCCCTCTTCTCTCTTTATTCTCGACCCCGACGATTGCCGACCACTCTCCTCCTCCTCGCGGTGCTCTTCCAGCCCGCTGCCGGCCACTCTCCTCCTCCTTGCGGTTTACTCCAGCCCGCGCCACCGTTCGTGCGTCCAGCCATCTCTCTCGTGCAACACTTGCGGCATTCTCCCCCGTGCACCAACAACAATCAGCAACTCTCCATGCGTGCATGTGAATTGCTCCATCTCTCTCTCTTTCTTTATTTATATGTCATTTTCATTGCTGCTCTTGAACTCTTCTTTATGTTAAATTTTCCAAGCATAGTCCTTAATTTCTCCATCAATTAGATTGCACATCTTTAAAAGAAATCTTTTCCAAATTATATCTCTATATCTCATTTAGCATTTTATGTGTAAGATGTCGAACTAAAAATTGCAAATCTACTTGGTCCCTGTGGATTGAAACCTCTACTTGCCGCATACTTTTTGCATACATTCATCGTGCTCGTAGTTGTAACATTATTTGTTTGATTGCGATTTTTTGTGGAACAACAATGACGTGGTAAAATCATCCTTTTAACCCACGAAAAATCGTGTCGACACTCACTTTTGAACTAATGTACATTCAACCTTCAAAACAAGACCAAGTTCAAGTGAATCGGAGCTCATATGTGAAAGTTGGGTTTTTGGCCTCTTTTGTGTATTGTATATTTTAGCGATTTTTGACCTAATATTTTATGTACATATTTTATTGATTAATAAAAATCCAAAAAAATTAGATTAATATGTATTTATTTATCTCTGATTTATCATATTTTTTCTGATTTTTATCTAATCTAAAAATGGCATAAAAATTACAAAATCCCAAAATCAAGGTGTTCTATGTACATGGAATGCCCCAAAAATACCACTTTGTGCAAATAATCGATTTTGGTTTTAGATATCGTAGATACGAGACATTTTCATGAAGAAATCTTTATGATCCGAGGTCATTTACTATTTTTTATCGAATTTACAAAATATTTTTATTTTCGAATTTTGTGGTGCAGACACGTGGCAGCACCTGGTGCCGCCACATGTCAGCTATTTTTCACGGTATTTAATATTGTTTTTTATATAAAAATTTATTAATAAAAATTTAAAAAATTGAAAAATTAAAAAATTCAGCCGAGCACGTGCAGCGCACATGCCGCACCCGCACTGCATGTGCGCTCTCTCCTTGAGCCCCCACTGCTACGTGGCCAAAGCAGGGCCGTCCGATCTCGGCCGAACGGACGGCCCCTGCTCGTCTTCTTCCCTCGTCACCTTTCCTAATATGGGATTGCCGCCAACCTTCGCGCCTCTCCGTTGATTTCTCCACCGCCTGATGAATACCCATTCATCACTCTTTATTCTTATATTTTAGCTACAAAAACCTTTGCAAATACATGTAAATATGTGTAAATACAAATAATTTAGCAAAAGCATGCATTTTGTAAAAATATGTAATTAGCATGTTTTTGTGCAAAAATAAAAGAATAAAGAGGAAAAAGAAAAAGAGGGAAATATTTAGAATAAATATTGAGCAACCTAACCCAAGGGAGGGCTCAGCATGGGCCTGACCGCATAAAAGCCACAAGTAGAGGGAGATAGGGGCTCATGTGTATATATATTTATGTAAATAAATAAATAATATTTTCCTCAAACAAAAAAATATATTTGTACATATTTTGTATATATAGAAACTATGGAAAACAAAACAAAAATTAAAAATCAAAAATTCAAAAAGAACCCTTCATCATGTACATAGCTCATCATCTCTCTATTTATTTCACCTTGTAAATAAAGCTATTTATTTTCAAAACTTTGTGTAAATATTCCTTTTTGTGTTTTGTAAATAAATAAAATAAAAATAATTAAACCAAAAATCAAATAAAAATTACAAAATTAAAACACAAAACTACCTTGTATATATACCATGTATATAAGTATAAATAAATAATTATTTGACCTATGTATATAAATAATAAAAATAAGATAAAAATAGCCTTTTATTCCTCATTTTATCCTATAAATAAATAAAATATAAAATGGGAATAAAAATGTATAAAAATAACTAATTAAAAATCAAAAACCAAAAATCTACTTAATGTATATATACCTATGTATAGCTAATATGTATAGACCTTATTTTAAATTCCAAAAATTAATTAAAAATCACAAAAAAATAGAAAAAATTAAAACAAACATTTTTCATGTTTTAAGTTCTTGGAAATTAGGCCATTTAAGGCCTCAAAAAAATCAAATAAAATCCCAATTTTTGGCGGGCTCTAATTGGCCCACGGGGGATTGTTGACCCCCGGTCAACACCTCCCCCAGGACCACCAGAGCCCGGGTTTGAGTGTTCGACCCGCCTTCTCGGATATCTCCTTTGTTGACCCGATTCCCATTCACCCCAAATCCGGGTCCGTTATGACCTCAGCACATCCGAGAAGCTCGCCGGAGCTTCTGCCTCGAGATCCGCGCTTCGGCGCGCCCTACCCGCCACCTCCTTTCCGGACCTTCATGCGTATATAATCCGAGCTCCGCCGCTTTCTCGCGCCATCTTTGGCTAGCCATTCTCTTTCCTGTGAGCTCCACTGTGTCCCCCGAGGTGACAGCTCGCGCCGGCCTGTGTCGCAGCGAGGAGGAGGTGCGTCTACCATCGATCCGGCCGCTTGTAGCCGCCGCGCTCCGACGACCATCTGGAGCTCGAGCCTCGGGTGTTGACGACCCTTGAGGCGAGGACCAGGAGACAGCTGAGCTCCACCACAGTCTACATCGCCATACAGGTAACCTCCGTTCTTTCTGGATTAGGCTAATTTCGAGGTACCCCCAAATCGACCCATCCCCGTGTTTCGTTGATTCCGATCGTCTCGCTTCATCTTTCGACCATAGGAGCACCCTATCATCTTCGCCATCTCCCTGCGCACGTTCTTCACCCACGCATTCACCCCAGCTCGCCCCGGAGCTGGGAGTCGAGCTCCACCGTCTCCGCCTCGCCGGAGCTCGTTCGCCCCACTGCACAGACCACCTTCACCCCGCTTCCTTGGGTCGAGGCATTTTGCCCTCGACCCGCGAAGCGTTCTGGTTGCTTTGCAGGTTCAAAGGGAGGCATCTGAGCCCCCCTTACATTCCAGACCGGAGCTTCGCGCCGCCAGCCTCGCCGGAGCCCCTCCAGAGCTCGGCTGGGCCATCGGCTACCACCATCAGCTGCGGGGCTGCACCAGGAACGTGTTCCGAGCTTTAGCAGCAGCTGAGGAGGACCGGAGTTCACGCAGGAGGCCGGCGAAGTTCGCCGGCGTCGAGTTCTTCCTCCATCATCCAGAGCCGTCCGATGACGCCTCAGCTCCAGTTCTGATCGTGAGCGTCCATCTTTCGAGGAGCAGTAGCCGTCGATCCATCCGAGGAGTGCATCCGGACCGTTGATAGCAGAGGAGAGAAGCACCAGAGCCTCGGACGTTAGATCATCCACGTGGCTTCGTCTCCACCGTCGATCGAGCCCAAGAAGAGAAGAGAAGGAGAGCGCCATCCAATCTCAGCCGTCCGATCACCACGTGGCGCACATCTGGCCGTCGGCGAATAAAGGGGTAAATATCTTAGGACCCCCTCGTAGTTTGTCATTTTACTTTTAGTCCTGTAAATAGTTTTAAAACTTTATTTACGTAGGGTAATTTGCACTGTGGACCCTGTGCTTGCTTTTATTTGCATATATGCCCCTGTGTGTATGAGACCACGTGCTTCGTCACGTGTTTAGTTGGGCTATTTACATCTTTTATCCTGTAGTCTGTTGGGTTATGAAATGAATGAGAACTTTGTGGTAATTGCATTTATGCCCCTGTGAGTGTTGTTTATGCGCATGTGCTGGATTTTATTGGGCTTTTTGCAACCGAGTCCCTGGGCTTTTGATACGAGTTATCAAAAGGCCCTCAAACTTGGTTTTTATTACCATTTGGTCCCTGTGTGCCCCAGCCACGCGCCACGCGCGTGACTTGCTGGGTATTTTGCACCAGAGCCCCCAGATTTTCGGGTATTTGCACATTGGTCCTTGTGCACAGTGCCCCCTTTGCATTTTTGAATAAAATAGCAAACGACCTCCAAATCCAATGAGATTTTGACACATGGCTCCTGCCATGGTGTAGAAATTTTAGGGATTTTTGAGGACATTTTTGCTTCCATTTATTTTTTTTAAAAAATCCAAAAACATCTATTTCAGCTACTGTTTATCTTTGAAAATCATAAAAAAATATAAAAACCCCACCAAAAATTCTAAAAAATTAGATACTGTTGTTTGCTTGTGGTTTGATTTTCTAGCCAATTTTGGCTATTTTTCATCACTTAAAAACCTTAAAAATTGCAAAACCCTCAAAAATTCATAAAAATTCTAATAATTAATTTAAAAATCCAAAAACAATAATTAAGGTGCCCAATTTTTCCTTATTCTTCATAGATTATAGGAAAATTACCTCCAGGGCTTAGTGAGGCTCTTAGATATTTTATTTTTGAGTCTCAAGCCTTGCTGGACAGTACCTCTCCTGTTTTGCATTGTTTGATTTTTACAAAATAATCTACCCGTCAGAAAAATATCAAAAATTAACCAAAAACACTTAAAAACATAAAAAACACAAAAACAATTTTTCCTTAATTTTTGCATTATTTTTGGTGTGTTTAATAAATTGTTGAAGTTGGCTTGAGTTCACTCTATTCTATTTTCTTTATCTTTTAAAAATCCAAGAAAAAAATTTAAAAATTCATAAAAACCACTAAAAATAACTTTTCTTGTATTTTATTCTATTGTGACTACTTCGTAGGCTTTCGAGCCAACCCGTGCTCCTTGTGTTCGACCCTGGGAGCTATACCAGGTTAATCCATAGCTAGACCGCTCTATTTTGTGCTTGATTGTTTTTATCTGAGTTGAGTGGTTGATTTTTCTTGATATTCTCCGTTTTTGCGATTGAGGTCGCAACGACCATTTTCCGACCTTTACCTCGATCGTATTTTCGGGTTATCAGAATGGCGCCGTTGCCGGGGAGCACGGCTTAGTAGTCTTTTAGATTTTTCCGCGGCTTTCGAGTTTCGCGGCTTTTTGTATAGATTTTTGTAGATATACATTTTTCTGATCTTTTTGAATAATTGTTGGACTGACCACACTTCTCTCTATTTTTCTTGCGAGGGCCCGAGGAGCGAGGGCGGCATTCTTAGGAGCACCGGAGCACCCGAGCGAGGCGGAGGCGGCTTCTTTCTTCACGAAGCCGCAGGAGAGAGCGAGAGAGAGAGAGTTGAGTGGGTGAGGTAGCTTAGGATTTTATTCATTCATCATTGTAATAATACAGGTTTCAGACTTGTGGACTTGGACTGTTTGGACTCCAGGGTCTGTTTCGCCGAGCACCGGTGTGCTCGGGGGACCCTTTAGTACTTAGCGGTTTTTAGCGGCTTTTTCGCAGCTTTTATTTTTCCCTTTTTTTACTGCCTTTCCGGTGTTTACGCGGCTTTTTGATCGAGCCCCTAGCAGTAGGATTTTCTGGTGACTGTGCCGTAATAGTAGGATCCCCACACCTAATTGCTGATCTGTTCCTATAGATCGTTAATTGGACCTACTAAAAATAATTAATAAAAATAACCGATTCATCTTCCTTCGCAGCCTACGTGCCGCGAGCCTACCCCACAAGCGCTAACTCCTGAACTCGACCTGTCGAGAAGAGGAGGGGTAAGCCAAGACCGGACTCCTTGGCTTGAGGGTCGGTGATCGGTTAGACGGTTCTACGCTAGCACTGCTGTTTAGGACTCGGTTTTTACCGCTTGCATCATTTAGGTAGTTTACTTTCCTGCCTTTAAATTTATGCGCGGATCATATTGCATGTAGAGTGCTGGAGTCAGGTACGCCTTCCTTACTTTGCATGCATCATTGATTTCATCGTTCATCGGCTTTTTCGTCTTCTCCCCCCTGTTTTTGGCTTAAATAATCAGGAGAACCGAAAAATTCGTTAGGCCTTTTTGCTTGCTTTGAAAAATATTAAAAAGAAAAACAATAAAATCGGGACTGCTAATCATACTTGATCATTAAAAACCGCTCACCCTAAAAAAAACTTTGTCTTGGGGAGAGCAACCCCCTCATTGTCTGGTTTGGATGTGCGAGAGAGTGACCCGCACCCTAGGTAGAGCCTCCCGGTGCTAGACCCGACTGATTACCGACTTCCTAGTGCGGGCCAGTCGGTTGGGGCTAGTATCGGATATCCTAACAGGTCACGTAAGCGCTCTGATACTTTGTGTGTTCACCAAAATAAAATAGACAAGATAATTTGACCGAACTTTCACGGTCTTCAGCTCGTGTTGTGTTGGTGAACCGGGGGTTTGTTTTGTGATCGTAGTTGATTCCAGATCTCATCCGCCCTACTCGCCCAGATCAAGATGATGGGTAGACGGTCTCTTAGGCAGCCTCTGGTTGCACCGCTTTCGGGCACGTCTACCCGATCATCTAGGTTGGCTAGTGAGAGCTCAGACCAGCTCTCCGAGCCCGAGTACGATTCCGCCCTGTTCCCCCTCGATCCCCTTTCTGACCTTCCTGAGAGACACGAGCCCGAGGAGAGATTGATACATTTGACAGCACCTGAGTTGGGCTCGTTTGGTTTTGCAGACGTCGTTATGGCCGCCAGAGCAGACGATTCCCCCAGAGGTCGGCAGGGAGACCATCATGTTGTACTTGACCAGGGGGCGATCAACTCCACCCTGATCGCATCACTTGAGACGGTTCAGCAGCAGCTCCGCGATCAGGGAGCATTCATGATTGAGATGAGGCGCGAGTTGGAGAGGCTCCGAGCAGAGCGAGGTTCAGAGCAGAGCGAGCCCGAGGAAATACCTGATGCAGAGGACGCAGAGGCAGCAGCCGCAGCAGCAGCCGCCACCGCAGCAGCAGCCGCTGCTGCGAGAGGAGTACCACAGCCGATGCGGGCGTTACACAACCCCGGATCCACTCTGATGCATCACTGGGTGGTAGTGCCAGCTATCGTGGGGGACTTCAAGTTCCCCCCGAACACCTTGCAGCTACTACCCCATTTCCACGGGCTAGCCACCGAGGAGCCCCACCTCCACCTCCAGGAGTTTCTGATGATCTGCAGCACTGTCCACGATCGCCACGTGGACCAGGACACCATACGGATGATAGCCTTCCCGTTTTCACTGGCAGATAGAGCAGCCACCTGGCTGAAGCATCTAGGGAAGTTCGTCCACACCTGGGAGCAGCTCCGCACCGAGTACTTGAAGAAGTACTATCCACTCGGGCGGACGAATGCAGCGAGGGCCCTGATTAGCAACTTCTCCATGTTCCCCAACGAGCAGTTCCACGAGGCTTGGGAGAGGTTCC
The DNA here is from genome assembly GCA_037367405.1 of Ottelia alismoides. Lineage (NCBI taxonomy): Eukaryota > Viridiplantae > Streptophyta > Magnoliopsida > Alismatales > Hydrocharitaceae > Ottelia > Ottelia alismoides. The sequence continues at coordinate 283,740 of JAZKJV010011014.1, forward strand.
GAGAGCTCCTTGACAGATGCCCGCACCACGACATATCGAAGCCGAACCTAGTTCAGAGCTTTTTCAGCGGGTTGACGCCAGAGCTTCAGGGCCTGGTGAACGCTTCTTGCGGCGGGTCCTACTTCGCCAAGGACCATGACCAGGTCTGGGCCATTTATGAGGAGATGTCAGAGAACTATATGGTGATGTCTCAGACCAGGCTCTACACTCAGAAGACCCAGCCACACCAGCCAGGACCCGTGCAGTACCAGCGGATAGCACGGGTCGATGCAGGTCCATCCAGTTCGTCCGCAGTCGCAGCAGCACAGGCAGAGTCGTCCGCTGCGGACATGGGTATCATCAGCGAGAAGTTGGACCGCATGGAGCTGATAGAGAAGAAGCAGTGCCAGAGTATCACGCAGATGGAGCAGATGGCACAGGTCTTGAGCGACATGAAGACACAGCTCATGTGTCTCCAGGAGACACAGACGGCTTCACAGCCCCGTCTTCTGTCGCGAGGCGATACCGGCGGCAGCAGCAGCTCGTCCCAGTGCTCCAGCTCCTCAGAGCAGCCTAGATAGGTCCACTTTGTACAGGCGGAGCCGTACCAGCAGCCGCAGCCCACCTACCAGTCTCCACCATCTTCAGAGATGCAGATGGTGCTCTACCAGCCGGACCAGCCGTTGGCAGTACTACCCCCAGCCCCCTTGGATGCAGAGCCGTTGATGGATGTCAACGGGATCTGGTACGACCGTCCCCAGCCTGGGATCCGACGAGACCATCCCGGATTCAGGTGGGGGAGTGGTGATGCCCAGCCCCAGCAGCAGCCGTCAGGTCAGGGAGGGCAGTACTCCCATCAGAGAGACTAGCACCAGTCGCAGCAGCAGCCCCCAGTGTATCAGCAGCAGCCATCCTACAGTCCTCGTCCCTATCAGCAGCGGGGACAGTCTGGGAGACGTGAGCAGCAAGCTCACCCGGGATACCAGCACCAGCAGCACCCTCCGTCCTACCCCTCTCACCCACAACAGTACCAGCAGCCTCACCCACAGAGAGGCTACCCGTCGGGCTTCCACGAGAGCCCTGCCTTGGATGATATCGCCCGCCTCCTCACGGACCAGCAGGCGACCTTCAGACGGGAGATGGATGAGTTCCGCCAGGAGATGCAGGACTTGGTGAGAGGGAAGGCCGCCATACCTGCACAGATAGAGCCCAATCCGAACAACCTGAAGCGGAAGTCTGAGCAGGTAGGACATACTGAGTTAGCCACTCCTAGCGATCCATTTGATGATACTTCTTCAGATCTGTTTGATGTTGATTTTGCCACGCTTAGGAGCGGTAGGACCCCAGCCGGCGGCGGCGCCTCAGCTGAGCACCATCCAGAGGCGCCCCAGGAGGAGGAGGAGAGCGGTACTGAGGCCGCTCCAGTCGATGACGGTGGTACTGAGGCCACCGATGATGCTGATCCTACAGGCGGTACTGAGGCCGCCACTTCACCAGATCGAGGAGGTGGTACTGATGCCACCCCAGCAGCAGCCGAGCCAGCGAGCGGTACTGATGCCGCCCGACGTCTACCTTCACCAGCAGCAGCAGAGCAGCCCATCCGTGGTGGTACTGAGGCCACCGGTGTCTGTAGAGAGAGAGTTGTTGTTTTTCCTCATGGTCATGTATCTCAGGATTCTGTGATGAATAAAGGAAAAGGTTTACTTTCTTCTGGTCCCACTGTGTTGCATGATGTATGTGTGGATCCGGTCCTTGAACCGCGTAGATCTTGTCCTAGTCCTTCATCTGAGAAGGACCCAGTGATCCCCTTCCCTAGAGCCCTTCAGATGGGGAAGGGGAAGAAAAAAGAAAATCTCAAAAAGAGAGAGTTTGAGGAGTTCGCCAGAGCATGATTGATAGATTCCACATTCAGCTGACCCTCCAGGAGGCTTTGCAGCACATCCCCCTTCTCCAGAGATCTTTGAGAGAGAGGACTACAGTTAGGAGGAGGAGGAGGAACCATACTTCAGAGATACATGTGCTGACGAAAGCCACGTGCTTCGCGATCCAGAACCGACTGCCAGCCAAGAGGCCAGATGCAGGGGCCCCGTATGTCAGTTGCCAGATTAGTGAGCAGAGGTTCGACCGTACTCTTTTAGATAGCGGATCGTCGATTAACCTTCTTCCGGCAGCCCTTCTCGACCGCTTCGAGTTGGGCACTCTTCGACAGAGCAGGACAGTCCTTCAGTTCACTGATCGATCTGTCAAGAGGCCGAAGGGGTTATTACGAGACGTTATCGTCACGATTCAGGGCCTGAAATTCCCCGTGGACTTCGTAGTGTTGGACATGGAGATCCCTGAGTCAGTGACTGATACCCCCATCATCCTTGGTCGTCCGTTCTTGGCCACAGCCAAGGCGGTGACTGATCATGATAGCGGGAAGGTGTACTTTCGCGTCGAGGGCGAGAGTATACAAATAGAGACGGTCGAGGACTACAGAGCCAGACTCAGAGCCCGCTCAGATGCGAGTACCGATTCAGAGCAGCTGACAGACGCAGAGCCAGACATCCACCAGGACTGCGATTTTGTGATTTCAGACGATGAGGCAGCTTGGGCAGACCTGGAAACACAGACCACCCTCTCACTTTCAGATACAGCTGATGCAGAGACGATAGCAGAGGAGAGTCTGGAGAGCACTGACCTGGTTCAGGATACCATAGAGGCAGCAGAGCCGGTCCTCGATCGCAGCACGATGATTAGTGATGGTGGTGCTGATGCCACCTTGTTGTTCGGTGTACTGATGCCACCGCTTCTGATACAGATCCCTCGGATTTAGAGTCTGATTGGGCCGATTGCTATGATCAGATGCCAGACATGAGTCCATTTGAGCCTACAGTTGAGGAGGAGGTAGAGGCAGAGCAGAGCAGAGACAGTGCAGTTGAGCCGCCTTCTCCCGATCCAGTTTGCGAGAGTACGCTTTCACTTTCCCAGGCAGATTTGGCAGACCTTGCAGCTTTCACGCAGTTCCTTCCGCAGCCAGATTTGCCAGCACCCAGCATTCCAGAGCGAAAGCCGCTCCCTACTTCGCTGAAGTATCGATTCCTTGCGGGCGATCCAGAGATGTACCCAGTCATCATCTCAGCCGAGTTGACTGGAGAGCAAGAATCCCGTCTGATGGGGGTTCTTGAAAGGAACCGCAAGGCGATCGGATGGAGCGTAGCGGATCTCCATGGGATTAGTCCAGCAGTGTGCTCCCACCATATCTATCTTGAGGAAGGGGCGAAGCCGTCGCGTGAGTTCCAGCGGCGACTTAACCCCAACCTGAGAGAGGTCGTTATGAAGGAAATATCCAAATGGTGGAGCGCAGATTTTATTTATCCCATTTCCGACTCCAAGTGGGTCAGCCCCTTGCATGTGGTGCCCAAGAAGACGGGCATCACGACTGTGATCAGTGAGTCGGGAGAGGAGATCGCTACACGAGTACCCACTTCTTGGAGGGTTTGCGTTGACTACAGGAGACTCAACCAAGCCACCAAGAAGGATCATTTCCCCCTGCCCTTTATTGATCAGATCATTGAGAGACTGGCAGGGAAGAGCCACTATTGTTTCCTGGATGGGTACTCGGGCTACAACCAGGTGGCCATCGCTCCTGAAGATCAGGAGAAGACCACCTTTACCTGTCCCTTCGGCACATATGCTTTTCGACGCATGCCATTTGGGCTATGCAATGCCCCTGCGACTTTTCAGAGGTGCATGCTGTCGATCTTTTCGGACATGGTAGGGGAGTGTTCGGAGGTCTTCATGGACGATTTCTCGGTCTACGGCGACGGATTCGATTCTTGTCTTGACTGCCTAGACCGGGTACTCCAGCGATGTATTGAGTTCCATTTGGTACTATCTTGGGAGAAGAGTCACTTCATGGTGACTCAAGGGACGGTGCTTGGCCACATCATCTCCAACAGGGGCATGGAGGTGGATCCGGCCAAGGTTGATGTCATTAGAAAACTCACACCGCCGTCCAATTTGAGGCAGTTACGGTCATTCCTGGGGCATGTTGGATTTTATAGGAGGTTCATTCAGGATTTCAGCAAGATTGCCCGACCGTTGACTGACCTCTTGACGAAAGACACCGAGTTCCTTGTAGATGACAAGTGTCTCTCGTCTTTTGCGACTCTCCAGCAGCATGTTATAGAGGCTCCTGTCCTCCAGCCGCCTGATTGGTCTCTCCCATTCGAGATCATGACGGACGCCTCCGATTTTGCCGTGGGGGCAGTGCTGGGACAGAGGAGGGATGGAGTGCCATTTGCCATACACTATGCTAGCCGCACATTGGATTCCGCCCAGAGGAATTATACGGTCACAGAGAAGGAGATGCTAGCAGTAGTGTTTGCCTTAGATAAGTTCAGATCATATATCATTGGATCTAGGGTGACTTTGTTTACAGATCATACCGCCATCAGGTACCTTATGGCAAAGAAGGATTCCAAGGCCAGACTGACTAGATGGATCCTTCTACTCCAGGAGTTCGACATTGAGATTAAGGATAAGCCTGGAGTCAAGAATGTGGTGGCGGATCATCTCTCCCGATTAGAGCAGCCTGAGGATTCTGAGCAGATTGATCCTATTCGTGATACCTTCCCAGATGAGGCGATTCTTGCTATCGCCTCACTCCCGTGGTATGCCGATATTGTGAACTTTCTCGTTGCAGGGAAAGTCCCACAAGATTGGCCCAGGCAGAGGCTTGAGACCTTCCTTGCGAAGGCCAAGTCCTACCACTGGGAGGATCCCATCCTTTACCACGAAGGAGGGGATAGCGTCTGGCGTCGGTGTATTCCTCAGGAGGAACACCATAGCGTCCTCACCTACTGCCACAAGTTTGAGGCAGGAGGACATCATTCTGGGAGGAGAACGGCACAGAAAGTGCTCCAATCCGGCTTGTGGTGGCCTACCCTCTTCAAGGACTCTGATGAGTTCGTGAAGAGGTGTACTGACTGTCAGAGGATGGGCACTTGTGGACAGCGTGATATGATGCCGATGCAGCCCATTCACTTCTGTGAGGTCTTTGACGCATGGGGCATCGATTTCATGGGTCCATTCCCTAAGAGTCAGGGATTTGAGTACATTCTGTTGGCCGTTGATTATGTTAGTCGTTGGGTTGAGGCTATCCCCACCCGAGCCGCTGATGCGAGGACAGTTTGCAGATTTCTGAGGAAGCATATCATCACGCGGTTCGGGGTTCCACGAGTTCTTATTTCTGATGGGGGGTCTCATTTCATCAACGACCAGGTGAAGGCCCTTGCTAGCGAGTTCAGTATAGACCATCGTGTTGCCACACCTTACCATCCACAGACGAATGGTCTAGCTGAGGTGTCGAACAGGGAGATCAAGACTATTCTGCAGAAAGTCGTCCGCCCTGACCGAAAGAATTGGTCACAGCTTTTGGACTCGGTCTTGTGGGCATATCGGACGTCTTTCAAGACTCCATTGGGTACATCTCCCTTTCGCCTCGTTTATGGCAAGCCGTGCCATTTACCTGTTGAGCTGAGACACAAGTCACTGTGGGCAGTCACTGATATTCTTATGGATCCAGATGGTATAGGAGACCAGAGGAGGGCAGAGTTAGCTGCCCTGGAGGAGCTTAGAGATGTAGCTTTCTCAAGCAGCCTACATTATAAGGAAAAAGTGAAGGAGTGGCATGATTCTCATATCAGCCACAAGCATTTTGAGATTGGACAGAGAGTATGGCTGTTTGATGCGAGGCTTAGATTATTTCCAGGGAAGCTACAGAGCAAATGGAAGGGACCTTTTCTAGTCAGGAAGGTGCACGACAATGGTAGTATTGATATATCCGAGTTGTCTTCTGAGAGCACCTTTCGAGTGAACGGCCAGCGGCTCAAGCCATTTCTAGATCATGAGCCGCAGGACGTTATCATTTGTGCCCCTATTCATTTTGCGTGAGATGTGGTCTTTTGACTCACATCTTTTGCATCTCACGCCTGATTTTCACTGTTCCTCCGCCTGTATAGATCCAGTTGTCCATATCATTCTATTCTTTAGTCCCACATCCCTTTTCTCATCTTATGATTTTGCTATACTTAGGGTGTACTTTACCCTAAGTATAGGGGGGATGTCGGACCTGCGGGTATTCTTTTCATTCGTTCTGCCCCTGTTTTGCTGCCTATACTTAGGGATATTTTACCCTAAGTATAGGGGGGGCATATTCTGTATCTTCTTCACTCGGCTTTCCCTTCATGTACAGCTTGCTATACTTAGGATTAGTTAATCCTAAGTATAGGGGGAAACCACCGAGTTCCTCTTATTCTATTCATTTATTCGTTCCTGTACTTAGCCATTCCTTTTCACTCCCCTTTTACTAAGCACGAGTTATGTCTTCTTCATCGCTCTTGATCACTCTGAGGACATCGTTCGAGCTAAGTATAGGGGGGGGTGTATATATTTCATATATACTTTAGCCATAACTCGTACTTTGTGTGAGTGTGTTAATAAATAAAATGGCTAAAATTCACAAAAATTTAAAAATTTTCATGTACATAAACCTCTTTTATCCTTGCACATACATAGCTAGTGTACAAAGTATTTTTGTAAAAATGATTTCAAAAATATTTTGTGTAAAGCTTGTGTAAATATGTTGTATCAAAATTATGTATATAGTACAAAATTTTTCCAAAATGTTTTGAAAATCAAAAGTTTGCAAAAATCTGGTGTAAATACTTGTGAATATCTTTTTGCAAAACTTGCACCTCATTCATCATCCATGATTTCAAAACATTTTTCAAAAATTTTGCATGATTGTAAAATACTTGTAAATAGCATCTTGTGTACAGATATGTATATAGTTTTTCCTGGATGAGAGTTGACATTTAAACTAAGCCCGGAATTAAATTGAGAAATGGAGCTTGAATAAGATCTTAATCCACCTAACTTTAAGAGGAACCTTATAGGACTTAGGGTTAAGGCTTTTCAGGTCCATAAGGACTTAATTCTTTGAGTCCACTAGGCTATGAGCATATGTCATCTTGATGAGCTTAAGTAGAACACTTAACAACACACGCATGACTCTTAGAGACAATGGCTTGACTTGCACCTGCACTTTACACATGGCTCTCCACGGATGAGGTGGTGAGGAGGCAGTTTCCTTTGGCTTGGGGTAGCATATGAGGGTAGTACTTCTAGGCGGAACCTCTCTTCTTCTTCTAGTGAAGGAAGTGCACCTCAACTTGGTCTAGTGGTGATGAAGACTAAAGACAGAAGCCGTGGGTTGCAATAAAGCTTCAAAAGAGGGATAGTCTACTGGCTCAAGGGGAAATTTCTTATATGCTGCACCATGTAGATATGCTGTACAGAAGTCTTTGAAAAAAAAAATATGCAAAAATGCAAAAAGAACTCCAAAAAAGTGGTGGGTCGGATTGAAAATTTAATAACCCCACCGGAGTGTACATAGTCAAATAAAGCAAAGCTTATGTTACCCATGTTACATCTCATGAAGCTTGCAGCGGGAGACCTAGCTACACTGGCTAGGCTTCCAAAACTCTATACTTCTACCCCCTCTTCTTGAGCCGGTTGCACTTGAACTTAGAAGGGAATACCCCGCTTCTCGAGGAAAGAGTTGCTAGACCGAGGCATTAGAGTTACCAGGTTGAGGGAGGTTGTTTCTTTGTTGCCTCTGAGGTGGGGAGCCACATATCACTTACACTGCTTGGAAAGATTCATGGTCATTAGAGTTTGTGTATGTAGACTTGTTCTGATCTGGTTTATTGAGGAGTCTTGTCCATAGATTGGTGGAACTTAGAGGCTGTTGAGTTTTAAGCATAAGTCCAAATAAAGTTCCGACACATTAATAATCCAAAGATCTGATCGAGCTCCATATTTCAATTTAATGAAGGAAAGTTTAATAAATCAACCTTAATCCATGCACATTCTCTTTTTCTTTTTTTTCTTTCTTTTTCACTTCTTTTTCAAATAAGTGTTTGCTAAGGGACTAGCAAAGTATAGTACAAGGGGGTGATGAATACCCATTCATCACTCTTTATTCTTATATTTTAGCTACAAAAACCTTTGCAAATACATGTAAATATGTGTAAATACAAATAATTTAGCAAAAGCATGCATTTTGTAAAAATATGTAATTAGCATGTTTTTGTGCAAAAATAAAAGAATAAAGAGGAAAAAGAAAAAGAGGGAAATATTTAGAATAAATATTGAGCAACCTAACCCAAGGGAGGGCTCAGCATGGGCCTGACCGCATAAAAGCCACAAGTAGAGGGAGATAGGGGCTCATGTGTATATATATTTATGTAAATAAATAAATAATATTTTCCTCAAACAAAAAAATATATTTGTACATATTTTGTATATATAGAAACTATGGAAAACAAAACAAAAATTAAAAATCAAAAATTCAAAAAGAACCCTTCATCATGTACATAGCTCATCATCTCTCTATTTATTTCACCTTGTAAATAAAGCTATTTATTTTCAAAACTTTGTGTAAATATTCCTTTTTGTGTTTTGTAAATAAATAAAATAAAAAGAATTAAACCAAAAATCAAATAAAAATTACAAAATTAAAACACAAAACTACCTTGTATATATACCATGTATATAAGTATAAATAAATAATTATTTGACCTATGTATATAAATAATAAAAATAAGATAAAAATAGCCTTTTATTCCTCATTTTATCCTATAAATAAATAAAATATAAAATGGGAATAAAAATGTATAAAAATAACTAATTAAAAATCAAAAACCAAAAATCTACTTAATGTATATATACCTATGTATAGCTAATATGTATAGACCTTATTTTAAATTCCAAAAATTAATTAAAAATCACAAAAAAATAGAAAAAATTAAAACAAACATTTTTCATGTTTTAAGTTCTTGGAAATTAGGCCATTTAAGGCCTCAAAAAAATCAAATAAAATCCCAATTTTTGGCGGGCTCTGATTGGCCCACGGGGGATTGTTGACCCCCGGTCAACACCTCCCCCAGGACCACCAGAGCCCGGGTTTGAGTGTTCGACCCGCCTTCTCGGATATCTCCTTTGTTGACCCGATTCCCATTCACCCCAAATCCGGGTCCGTTATGACCTCAGCACATCCGAGAAGCTCGCCGGAGCTTCTGCCTCGAGATCCGCGCTTCGGCGCGCCCTACCCGCCACCTCCTTTCCGGACCTTCATGCGTATATAATCCGAGCTCCGCCGCTTTCTCGCGCCATCTTTGGCTAGCCATTCTCTTTCCTGTGAGCTCCACTGTGTCCCCCGAGGTGACAGCTCGCGCCGGCCTGTGTCGCAGCGAGGAGGAGGTGCGTCTACCATCGATCCGGCCGCTTGTAGCCGCCGCGCTCCGACGACCATCTGGAGCTCGAGCCTCGGGTGTTGACGACCCTTGAGGCGAGGACCAGGAGACAGCTGAGCTCCACCACAGTCTACATCGCCATACAGGTAACCTCCGTTCTTTCTGGATTAGGCTAATTTCGAGGTACCCCCAAATCGACCCATCCCCGTGTTTCGTTGATTCCGATCGTCTCGCTTCATCTTTCGACCATCGGAGCACCCTATCATCTTCGCCATCTCCCTGCGCACGTTCTTCACCCACGCATTCACCCCAGCTCGCCCCGGAGCTGGGAGTCGAGCTCCACCGTCTCCGCCTCGCCGGAGCTCGTTCGCCCCACTGCACAGACCACCTTCACTCCGCTTCCTTGGGTCGAGGCATTTTGCCCTCGACCCGCGAAGCGTTCTGGTTGCTTTGCAAGTTCAAAGGGAGGCATCTGAGCCCCCCTTACATTCCAGACCGGAGCTTCGCGCCGCCAGCCTCGCCGGAGCCCCTCCAGAGCTCGGCTGGGCCATCGGCTACCACCATCAGCTGCGGGGCTGCACCAGGAACGTGTTCCGAGCTTTAGCAGCAGCTGAGGAGGACCGGAGTTCACGCAGGAGGCCGGCGAAGTTCGCCGGCGTCGAGTTCTTCCTCCATCATCCAGAGCCGTCCGATGACGCCTCAGCTCCAGTTCTGATCGTGAGCGTCCATCTTTCGAGGAGCAGTAGCCGTCGATCCATCCGAGGAGTGCATCCGGACCGTTGATAGCAGAGGAGAGAAGCACCAGAGCCTCGGACGTTAGATCATCCACGTGGCTTCGTCTCCACCGTCGATCGAGCCCAAGAAGAGAAGAGAAGGAGAGCGCCATCCAATCTCAGCCGTCCGATCACCACGTGGCGCACATCTGGCCGTCGGCGAATAAAGGGGTAAATATCTTAGGACCCCCTCGTAGTTTGTCATTTTACTTTTAGTCCTGTAAATAGTTTTAAAACTTTATTTACGTAGGGTAATTTGCACTGTGGACCCTGTGCTTGCTTTTATTTGCATATATGCCCCTGTGTGTATGAGACCACGTGCTTCGTCACGTGTTTAGTTGGGCTATTTACATCTTTTATCCTGTAGTCTGTTGGGTTATGAAATGAATGAGAACTTTGTGGTAATTGCATTTATGCCCCTGTGAGTGTTGTTTATGCGCATGTGCTGAATTTTATTGGGCTTTTTGCAACCGAGTCCCTGGGCTTTTGATACGAGTTATCAAAAGGCCCTCAAACTTGGTTTTTATTACCATTTGGTCCCTGTGTGCCCCAGCCACGCGCCACGCGCGTGACTTGCTGGGTATTTTGCACCAGAGCCCCCAGATTTTCGGGTATTTGCACATTGGTCCTTGTGCACAGTGCCCCCTTTGCATTTTTGAATAAAATAGCAAACGACCTCCAAATCCAATGAGATTTTGACACATGGCTCCTGCCATGGTGTAGAAATTTTAGGGATTTTTGAGGACATTTTTGCTTCCATTTATTATTTTTAAAAAATCCAAAAACATCTATTTCAGCTACTGTTTATCTTTGAAAATCATAAAAAAATATAAAAACCCCACCAAAAATTCTAAAAAAATTAGATACTGTTGTTTGCTTGTGGTTTGATTTTCTAGCCAATTTTGGCTATTTTTCATCACTTAAAAACCTTAAAAATTGCAAAACCCTCAAAAATTCTAATAATTAATTTAAAAATCCAAAAACAATAATTAAGGTGCCCAATTTTTCCTTATTCTTCATAGATTATAGGAAAATTACCTCCAGGGCTTAGTGAGGCTCTTAGATATTTTATTTTTGAGTCTCAAGCCTTGCTGGACAGTACCTCTCCTGTTTTGCATTATTTGATTTTTACAAAATAATCTACCCGTCAGAAAAATATCAAAAATTAACCAAAAACACTTAAAAACATAAAAAACACAAAAACAATTTTTCCTTAATTTTTGCATTATTTTTGGTGTGTTTAATAAATTGTTGAAGTTGGCTTGAGTTCACTCTATTCTATTTTCTTTATCTTTTAAAAATCCAAGAAAAAAATTTAAAAATTCATAAAAACCACTAAAAATAACTTTTCTTGTATTTTATTCTATTGTGACTACTTCGTAGGCTTTCGAGCCAACCCGTGCTCCTTGTGTTCGACCCTGGGAGCTATACCAGGTTAATCCATAGCTAGACCGCTCTATTTTGTGCTTGATTGTTTTTATCTGAGTTGAGTGGTTGATTTTTCTTGATATTCTCCGTTTTTGCGATTGAGGTCGCAACGACCATTTTCCGACCTTTACCTCGATCGTATTTTCGGGTTATCAGAATGGCGCCGTTGCCGGGGAGCACGGCTTAGTAGTCTTTTAGATTTTTCCGCGGCTTTCGAGTTTCACGGCTTTTTGTATAGATTTTTGTAGATATACATTTTTCTGATCTTTTTGAATAATTGTTGGACTGACCACACTTCTCTCTATTTTTCTTGCGAGGGCCCGAGGAGCGAGGGCGGCATTCTTAGGAGCACCGGAGCACCCGAGCGAGGCGGAGGCGGCTTCTTTCTTCACGAAGCCGCAGGAGAGAGCGAGAGAGAGAGAGTTGAGTGGGTGAGGTAGCTTAGGATTTTATTCATTCATCATTGTAATAATACAGGTTTCAGACTTGTGGACTTGGACTGTTTGGACTCCAGGGTCTGTTTCGCCGAGCACCGGTGTGCTCGGGGGACCCTTTAGTACTTAGCGGTTTTTAGCGGCTTTTTCGCGGCTTTTATTTTTCCCTTTTTTTTACTGCCTTTCCGGTGTTTACGCGGCTTTTTGATCGAGCCCCTAGCAGTAGGATTTTCTGGTGACTGTGCCGTAATAGTAGGATCCCCACACCTAATTGCTGATCTGTTCCTATAGATCGTTAATTGGACCTACTAAAAATAATTAATAAAAATAACCGATTCATCTTCCTTCGCAGCCTACGTGCCGCGAGCCTACCCCACAAGCGCTAACTCCTGAACTCGACCTGTCGAGAAGAGGAGGGGTAAGCCAAGACCGGACTCCTTGGCTTGAGGGTCGGTGATCGGTTAGACGGTTCTACGCTAGCACTGCTGTTTAGGACTCGGTTTTTACCGCTTGCATCATTTAGGTAGTTTACTTTCCTGCCTTTAAATTTATGCGCGGATCATATTGCATGTAGAGTGCTGGAGTCAGGTACGCCTTCCTTACTTTGCATGCATCATTGATTTCATCGTTCATCGGCTTTTTCGTCTTCTCCCCCCTGTTTTCGGCTTAAATAATCAGGAGAACCGAAAAATTCGTTAGGCCTTTTTGCTTGCTTTGAAAAATATTAAAAAGAAAAACAATAAAATCGGGACTGCTAATCATACTTGATCATTAAAAACCGCTCACCCTAAAAAAAACTTTGTCTTGGGGAGAGCAACCCCCTCATTGTCTGGTTTGGATGCGCGAGAGAGTGACCCGCACCCTAGGTAGAGCCTCCTGGTGCTAGACCCGACTGATTACCGACTTCCTAGTGCGGGCCAGTCGGTTGGGGCTAGTATCGGATATCCTAACAGGTCACGTAAGCGCTCTGATACTTTGTGTGTTCACCAAAATAAAATAGACAAGATAATTTGACCGAACTTTCACGGTCTTCAGCTCGTGTTGTGTTGGTGAACCGGGGGTTTGTTTTGTGATCGTAGTTGATTCCAGATCTCATCCGCCCTACTCGCCCAGATCAAGATGATGGGTAGATGGTCTCTTAGGCAGCCTCTGGTTGCACCGCTTTCGGGCACGTCTACCCGATCATCTAGGTTGGCTAGTGAGAGCTCAGACCAGCTCTCCGAGCCCGAGTACGATTCCGCCCTGTTCCCCCTCGATCCCCTTTCTGACCTTCCTGAGAGACACGAGCCCGAGGAGAGATTGATACATTTGACAACACCTGAGTTGGGCTCGTTTGGTTTTGCAGACGTCGTTATGGCCGCCAGAGCAGACGATTCCCCCAGAGGTCGGCAGGGAGACCATCATGTTGTACTTGACCAGGGGGCGATCAACTCCACCCTGATCGCATCACTTGAGACGGTTCAGCAGCAGCTCCGTGATCAGGGAGCATTCATGATTGAGATGAGGCGCGAGTTGGAGAGGCTCCGAGCAGAGCGAGGTTCAGAGCAGAGCGAGCCCGAGGAAATACCTGATGCAGAGGACGCAGAGGCAGCAGCCGCAGCAGCAGCCGCCGCCGCAGCAGCAGCCGCTGCTGCGAGAGGAGTACCACAGCCGATGCGGGCGTTACACAACCCCGGATCCACTCTGATGCATCACTGGGTGGTAGTGCCAGCTATCGTGGGGGACTTCAAGTTCCCCCCGAACACCTTGCAGCTACTACCCCGTTTCCACGGGCTAGCCACCGAGGAGCCCCACCTCCACCTCCAGGAGTTTCTGATGATCTGCAGCACTGTCCACGATCGCCACGTGGACCAGGACACCATACGGATGATAGCCTTCCCGTTTTCACTGGCAGATAGAGCAGCCACCTGGCTGAAGCATCTAGGGAAGTTCGTCCACACCTGGGAGCAGCTCCGCACCGAGTACTTGAAGAAGTACTATCCACTCGGGCGGACGAATGCAGCGAGGGCCCTGATTAGCAACTTCTCCATGTTCCCCAACGAGCAGTTCCACGAGGCTTGGGAGAGGTTCCGAGAGCTCCTTGACAGATGCCCGCACCACGACATATCGAAGCCGAACCTAGTTCAGAGCTTTTTCAGCGGGTTGACGCCAGAGCTTCAGGGCCTGGTGAACGCTTCTTGCGGCGGGTCCTACTTCGCCAAGGACCATGACCAGGTCTGGGCCATTTACGAGGAGATGTCAGAGAACTATATGGTGATGTCTCAGACCAGGCTCTACACTCAGAAGACCCAGCCACACCAGCCAGGACCCGTGCAGTACCAGCGGATAGCACGGGTCGATGCAGGTCCATCCAGTTCGTCCGCAGTCGCAGCAGCACAGGCAGAGTCGTCCGCTGCGGACATGGGTATCATCAGCGAGAAGTTGGACCGCATGGAGCTGATAGAGAAGAAGCAGTGCCAGAGTATCACGCAGATGGAGCAGATGGCACAGGTCTTGAGCGATATGAAGACACAGCTCATGTATCTCCAGGAGACACAGACGGCTTCACAGCCCCGTCTTCTGTCGCGAGGCGATACCGGCGGCAGCAGCAGCTCGTCACAGCGCTCCAGCTCCTCAGAGCAGCCTAGACAGGTCCACTTTGTACAGGCGGAGCCGTACCAGCAGCCGCAGCCCACCTACCAGTCTCCACCATCTTCAGAGATGCAGATGGTGCTCTACCAGCCGGACCAGCCGTTGGCAGTACTACCCCCAGCCCCCTTGGATGCAGAGCCGTTGATGGATGTCAACGGGATCTGGTACGACCGTCCCCAGCCTGGGATCCGACGAGACCATCCCGGATTCAGGTGGGGGAGTGGTGGTGCCCAGCCCCAGCAGCAGCCGTCAGGTCAGGGAGGGCAGTACTCCCATCAGAGAGACTAGCACCAGTCGCAGCAGCAGCCCCCAGTGTATCAGCAGCAGCCATCCTACAGTCCTCGTCCCTATCAGCAGCAGGGACAGTCTGGGAGACGTGAGCAGCAAGCTCACCCGGGATACCAGCACCAGCAGCACCCTCCGTCCTACCCCTCTCACCCACAGCAGTACCAGCAGCCTCACCCACAGAGAGGCTACCCGTCGGGCTTCCACGAGAGCCCTGCCTTGGATGATATCGCCCGCCTCCTCACGGACCAGCAGGCGACCTTCAGACGGGAGATGGATGAGTTCCGCCAGGAGATGCGGGACTTGGTGAGAGGGAAGGCCGCCATACCTGCACAGATAGAGCCCAATCCGAACAACCTGAAGCGGAAGTCTGAGGAGGTAGGACATACTGAGTTAGCCACTCCTAGCGATCCATTTGATGATACTTCTTCAGATCTGTTTGATGTTGATTTTGCCACGCTTAGGAGCGGTAGGACCCCAGCCGGCGGCGGCGCCTCAGCTGAGCACCATCCAGAGGCGCCCCAGGAGGAGGAGGAGAGCGGTACTGAGGCCGCTCCAGTCGATGACGGTGGTACTGAGGCCACCGATGATGCTGATCCTACAGGCGGTACTGAGGCCGCCACTTCACCAGATCGAGGAGGTGGTACTGATGCCACCCCAGCAGCAGCCGAGCCAGCGAGCGGTACTGATGCCGCCCGACGTCTACCTTTACCAGCAGCAGCAGAGCAGCCCATCCGTGGTGGTACTGAGGCCACCGGTGTCTGTAGAGAGAGAGTTGTTGTTTTTCCTCATGGTCATGTATCTCAGGATTCTGTGATGAATAAAGGAAAAGGTTTACTTTCTTCTGGTCCCACTGTGTTGCATGATGTATGTGTGGATCCGGTCCTTGAACCGCGTAGATCTTGTCCTAGTCCTTCATCTGAGAAGGACCCAGTGATCCCCTTCCCTAGAGCCCTTCAGATGGGGAAGGGGAAGAAAAAAGAAAATCTCAAAAAGAGAGAGTTTGAGGAGTTCAGCCAGAGCATGATTGATAGATTCCACATTCAGCTGACCCTCCAGGAGGCTTTGCAGCACATCCCCCTTCTCCAGAGATCTTTGAGAGAGAGGACTACAGTTAGGAGGAGGAGGAGGAACCATACTTCAGAGATACATGTGCTGACGAAAGCCACGTGCTTCGCGATCCAGAACCGACTGCCAGCCAAGAGGCCAGATGCAGGGGCCCCGTATGTCAGTTGCCAGATTAGTGAGCAGAGGTTCGACCGTACTCTTTTAGATAGCGGATCGTCGATTAACCTTCTTCCGGCAGCCCTTCTCGACCGCTTCGAGTTGGGCACTCTTCGACAGAGCAGGACAGTCCTTCAGTTCGCTGATCGATCTGTCAAGAGGCCGAAGGGGTTATTACGAGACGTTATCGTCACGATTCAGGGCCTGAAATTCCCCGTGGACTTCGTAGTGTTGGACATGGAGATCCCTGAGTCAGTGACTGATACCCCCATCATCCTTGGTCGTCCGTTCTTGGCCACAGCCAAGGCGGTGACTGATCATGATAGCGGGAAGGTGTACTTTCGCGTCGAGGGCGAGAGTATACAAATAGAGACGGTCGAGGACTACAGAGCCAGACTCAGAGCCCGCTCAGATGCGAGTACCGATTCAGAGCAGCTGACAGACGCAGAGCCAGACATCCACCAGGACTGCGATTTTGTGATTTCAGACGATGAGGCAGCTTGGGCAGACCTGGAAACACAGACCACCCTCTCACTTTCAGATACAGCTGATGCAGAGACGATAGCAGAGGAGAGTCTGGAGAGCACAGACCTGGTTCAGGATACCATAGAGGCAGCAGAGCCGGTCCTCGATCGCAGCACGATGATTAGTGATGGTGGTGCTGATGCCACCTTGTTGTTCGGTGTACTGATGCCACCGCTTCTGATACAGATCCCTCGGATTCAGAGTCTGATTGGGCCGATTGCTATGATCAGATGCCAGACATGAGTCCATTTGAGCCTACAGTTGAGGAGGAGGTAGAGGCAGAGCAGAGCAGAGACAGTGCAGTTGAGCCGCCTTCTCCCGATCCAGTTTGCGAGAGTACGCTTTCACTTTCCCAGGCAGATTTGGCAGACCTTGCAGCTTTCACGCAGTTCCTTCCGCAGCCAGATTTGCCAGCACCCAGCATTCCAGAGCGAAAGCCGCTCCCTACTTCGCTGAAGTATCGATTCCTTGCGGGCGATCCAGAGATGTACCCAGTCATCATCTCAGCCGAGTTGACTGGAGAGCAAGAATCCCGTCTGATGGGGGTTCTTGAAAGAAACCGCAAGGCGATCGGATGGAGCGTAGCGGATCTCCATGGGATTAGTCCAGCAGTGTGCTCCCACCATATCTATCTTGAGGAAGGGGCGAAGCCGTCGCGTGAGTTCCAGCGGCGACTTAACCCCAACCTGAGAGAGGTCGTTATGAAGGAAATATCCAAATGGTGGAGCGCAGATTTTATTTATCCCATTTCCGACTCCAAGTGGGTCAGCCCCTTGCATGTGGTGCCCAAGAAGACGGGCATCACGACTGTGATCAGTGAGTCGGGAGAGGAGATCGCTACACGAGTACCCACTTCTTGGAGGGTTTGCGTTGACTACAGGAGACTCAACCAAGCCACCAAGAAGGATCATTTCCCCCTGCCCTTTATTGATCAGATCATTGAGAGACTGGCAGGGAAGAGCCACTATTGTTTCCTGGATGGGTACTCGGGCTACAACCAGGTGGCCATCGCTCCCGAAGATCAGGAGAAGACCACCTTTACCTGTCCCTTCGGCACATATGCTTTTCGACGCATGCCATTTGGGCTATGCAATGCCCCTGCGACTTTTCAGAGGTGCATGCTGTCGATCTTTTCGGACATGGTAGGGGAGTGTTTGGAGGTCTTCATGGACGATTTCTCGGTCTACGGCGACGGATTCGATTCTTGTCTTGACTGCCTAGACCGGGTACTCCAGCGATGTATTGAGTTCCATTTGGTACTATCTTGGGAGAAGAGTCACTTCATGGTGACTCAAGGGACGGTGCTTGGCCACATCATCTCCAACAGGGGCATGGAGGTGGATCCGGCCAAGGTTGATGTCATTAGAAAACTCACACCGCCGTCCAATTTGAGGCAGTTACGGTCATTCCTGGGGCATGTTGGATTTTATAGGAGGTTCATTCAGGATTTCAGCAAGATTGCCCGACCGTTGACTGACCTCTTGACGAAAGACACCGAGTTCCTTGTAGATGACAAGTGTCTCTCGTCTTTTGCGACTCTCCAGCAGCATGTTATAGAGGCTCCTGTCCTCCAGCCGCCTGATTGGTCTCTCCCATTCGAGATCATGACGGACGCCTCCGATTTTGCCGTGGGGGCAGTGCTGGGACAGAGGAGGGATGGAGTGCCATTTGCCATACACTATGCTAGCCGCACATTGGATTCCGCCCAGAGGAATTATACGGTCACAGAGAAGGAGATGCTAGCAGTAGTGTTTGCCTTAGATAAGTTCAGATCATATATCATTGGATCTAGGGTGACTTTGTTTACAGATCATACCGCCATCAGGTACCTTATGGCAAAGAAGGATTCCAAGGCCAGACTGACTAGATGGATCCTTCTACTCCAGGAGTTCGACATTGAGATTAAGGATAAGCCTGGAGTCAAGAATGTGGTGGCGGATCATCTCTCCCGATTAGAGCAGCCTGAGGATTCTGAGCAGATTGATCCTATTCGTGATACCTTCCCAGATGAGGCGATTCTTGCTATCGCCTCACTCCCGTGGTATGCCGATATTGTGAACTTTCTCGTTGCAGGGAAAGTCCCACAAGATTGGCCCAGGCAGAGGCTTGAGACCTTCCTTGCGAAGGCCAAGTCCTACCACTGGGAGGATCCCATCCTTTACCACGAAGGAGGGGATAGCGTCTGGCGTCGGTGTATTCCTCAGGAGGAACACCATAGCGTCCTCACCTACTGCCACAAGTTTGAGGCAGGAGGACATCATTCTGGGAGGAGAACGGCACAGAAAGTGCTCCAATCCGGCTTGTGGTGGCCTACCCTCTTCAAGGACTCTGATGAGTTCGTGAAGAGGTGTACTGACTGTCAGAGGATGGGCACTTGTGGACAGCGTGATATGATGCCGATGCAGCCCATTCACTTCTGTGAGGTCTTTGACGCATGGGGCATCGATTTCATGGGTCCATTCCCTAAGAGTCAGGGATTTGAGTACATTCTGTTGGCCGTTGATTATGTTAGTCGTTGGGTTGAGGCTATCCCCACCCGAGCCGCTGATGCGAGGACAGTTTGCAGATTTCTGAGGAAGCATATCATCACGCGGTTCGGGGTTCCACGAGTTCTTATTTCTGATGGGGGGTCTCATTTCATCAACGACCAGGTGAAGGCCCTTGCTAGCGAGTTCAGTATAGACCATCGTGTTGCCACACCTTACCATCCACAGACGAATGGTCTAGCTGAGGTGTCGAACAGGGAGATCAAGACTATTCTGCAGAAAGTCGTCCGCCCTGACCGAAAGAATTGGTCACAGCTTTTGGACTCGGTCTTGTGGGCATATCGGACGTCTTTCAAGACTCCATTGGGTACATCTCCCTTTCGCCTCGTTTATGGCAAGCCGTGCCATTTACCTGTTGAGCTGAGGCACAAGTCACTGTGGGCAGTCACTGATATTCTTATGGATCCAGATGGTATAGGAGACCAGAGGAGGGCAGAGTTAGCTGCCCTGGAGGAGCTTAGAGATGTAGCTTTCTCAAGCAGCCTACATTATAAGGAAAAAGTGAAGGAGTGGCATGATTCTCATATCAGCCACAAGCATTTTGAGATTGGACAGAGAGTATGGCTGTTTGATGCGAGGCTTAGATTATTTCCAGGGAAGCTACAGAGCAAATGGAAGGGACCTTTTCTAGTCAGGAAGGTGCACGACAATGGTAGTATTGATATATCCGAGTTGTCTTCTGAGAGCACCTTTCGAGTGAACGGCCAGCGGCTCAAGCCATTTCTAGATCATGAGCCGCAGGACGTTATCATTTGTGCCCCTATTCATTTTGCGTGAGATGTGGTCTTTTGACTCACATCTTTTGCATCTCACGCCTGATTTTCACTGTTCCTCCGCCTGTATAGATCCAGTTGTCCATATCATTCTATTTTTTAGTCCCACATCCCTTTTCTCATCTTATGATTTTGCTATACTTAGGGTGTACTTTACCCTAAGTATAGGGGGGATGTCGGACCTGCGGGTATTCTTTTCATTCGTTCTGCCCCTGTTTTGCTGCCTATACTTAGGGATATTTTACCCTAAGTATAGGGGGGGCATATTCTGTATCTTCTTCACTCGGCTTTCCCTTCATGTACAGCTTGCTATACTTAGGATTAGTTAATCCTAAGTATAGGGGGAAACCACCGAGTTCCTCTTATTCTATTCATTTATTCGTTCCTGTACTTAGCCATTCCTTTTCACTCCCCTTTTACTAAGCACGAGTTATGTCTTCTTCATCGCTCTTGATCACTCTGAGGACATCGTTCGAGCTAAGTATAGGGGGGTGTGTATATATTTCATATATACTTTAGCCATAACTCGTACTTTGTGTGAGTGTGTTAATAAATAAAATGGCTAAAATTCACAAAAATTTAAAAATTTTCATGTACATAAACCTCTTTTATCCTTGCACATACATAGCTAGTGTACAAAGTATTTTTGTAAAAATGATTTCAAAAATCTTTTGTGTAAAGCTTGTGTAAATATGTTGTATCAAAATTATGTATATAGTACAAAATTTTTCCAAAATGTTTTGAAAATCAAAAGTTTGCAAAAATCTGGTGTAAATACTTGTGAATATCTTTTTGCAAAACTTGCACCTCATTCATCATCCATGATTTCAAAACATTTTTCAAAAATTTTGCATGATTGTAAAATACTTGTAAATAGCATCTTGTGTACAGATATGTATATAGTTTTTCCTGGATGAGAGTTGACATTTAAACTAAGCCCGGAATTAAATTGAGAAATGGAGCTTGAATAAGATCTTAATCCACCTAACTTTAAGAGGAACCTTATAGGACTTAGGGTTAAGGCATTTCAGGTCCATAAGGACTTAATTCTTTGAGTCCACTAGGCTATGAGCATATGTCATCTTGATGAGCTTAAGTAGAACACTTAACAACACACGCATGACTCTTAGAGACAATGGCTTGACTTGCACCTGCACTTTACACATGGCTCTCCACGGATGAGGTGGTGAGGAGGCAGTTTCCTTTGGCTTGGGGTAGCATATGAGGGTAGTACTTCTAGGCGGAACCTCTCTTCTTCTTCTAGTGAAGGAAGTGCACCTCAACTTGGTCTAGTGGTGATGAAGACTAAAGACAGAAGCCGTGGGTTGCAATAAAGCTTCAAAAGAGGGATAGTCTACTGGCTCAAGGGGAAATTTCTTATATGCTGCACCATGTAGATATGCTGTACAGAAGTCTTTGAAAAAAAAAATATGCAAAAATGCAAAAAGAACTCCAAAAAAGTGGTGGGTCGGATTGAAAATTTAATAACCCCACCGGAGTGTACATAGTCAAATAAAGCAAAGCTTATGTTACCCATGTTACATCTCATGAAGCTTGCAACGGGAGACCTAGCTACACTGGCTAGGCTTCCAAAACTCTATACTTCTACCCCCTCTTCTTGAGCCGGTTGCACTTGAACTTAGAAGGGAATACCCCGCTTCTCGAGGAAAGAGTTGCTAGACCGAGGCATTAGAGTTACCAGGTTGAGGGAGGTTGTTTCTTTGTTGCCTCTGAGGTGGGGAGCCACATATCACTTACACTGCTTGGAAAGATTCATGGTCATTAGAGTTTGTGTATGTAGACTTGTTCTGATCTGGTTTATTGAGGAGTCTTGTCCATAGATTGGTGGAACTTAGAGGCTTTTGAGTTTTAAGCTTAAGTCCAAATAAAGTTCCGACACATTAATAATCCAAAGATCTGATCGAGCTCCATATTTCAATTTAATGAAGGAAAGTTTAATAAATCAACCTTAATCCATGCACATTCTCTTTTTCTTTTTTTTCTTTCTTTTTCACTTCTTTTTCAAATAAGTGTTTGCTAAGGGACTAGCAAAGTATAGTACAGGGGGGTGATGAATACCCATTCATCACTCTTTATTCTTATATTTTAGCTACAAAAACCTTTGCAAATACATGTAAATATGTGTAAATACAAATAATTTAGCAAAAGCATGCATTTTGTAAAAATATGTAATTAGCATGTTTTTGTGCAAAAATAAAAGAATAAAGAGGAAAAAGAAAAAGAGGGAAATATTTAGAATAAATATTGAGCAACCTAACCCAAGGGAGGGCTCAGCATGGGCCTGACCGCATAAAAGCCACAAGTAGAGGGAGATAGGGGCTCATGTGTATATATATTTATGTAAATAAATAAATAATATTTTCCTCAAACAAAAAAATATATTTGTACATATTTTGTATATATAGAAACTATGGAAAACAAAACAAAAATTAAAAATCAAAAATTCAAAAAGAACCCTTCATCATGTACATAGCTCATCATCTCTCTATTTATTTCACCTTGTAAATAAAGCTATTTATTTTCAAAACTTTGTGTAAATATTCCTTTTTGTGTTTTGTAAATAAATAAAATAAAAAGAATTAAAGCAAAAATCAAATAAAAATTACAAAATTAAAACACAAAACTACCTTGTATATATACCATGTATATAAGTATAAATAAATAATTATTTGACCTATGTATATAAATAATAAAAATAAGATAAAAATAGCCTTTTATTCCTCATTTTATCCTATAAATAAATAAAATATAAAATGGGAATAAAAATGTATAAAAATAACTAATCAAAAATCAAAAACCAAAAATCTACTTAATGTATATATACCTATGTATAGCTAATATGTATAGACCTTATTTTAAATTCCAAAAATTAATTAAAAATCACAAAAAAATAGAAAAAATTAAAACAAACATTTTTCATGTTTTAAGTTCTTGGAAATTAGGCCATTTAAGGCCTCAAAAAAATCAAATAAAATCCCAATTTTTGGCGGGCTCTGATTGGCCCACGGGGGATTGTTGACCCCCGGTCAACACCTCCCCCAGGACCACCAGAGCCCGGGTTTGAGTGTTCGACCCGCCTTCTCGGATATCTCCTTTGTTGACCCGATTCCCATTCACCCCAAATCCGGGTCCGTTATGACCTCAGCACATCCGAGAAGCTCGCCGGAGCTTCTGCCTCGAGATCCGCGCTTCGGCGCGCCCTACCCGCCACCTCCTTTCCGGACCTTCATGCGTATATAATCCGAGCTCCGCCGCTTTCTCGCGCCATCTTTGGCTAGCCATTCTCTTTCCTGTGAGCTCCACTGTGTCCCCCGAGGTGACAGCTCGCGCCGGCCTGTGTCGCAGCGAGGAGGAGGTGCGTCTACCATCGATCCGGCCGCTTGTAGCCGCCGCGCTCCGACGACCATCTGGAGCTCGAGCCTCGGGTGTTGACGACCCTTGAGGCGAGGACCAGGAGACAGCTGAGCTCCACCACAGTCTACATCGCCATACAGGTAACCTCCGTTCTTTCTGGATTAGGCTAATTTCGAGGTACCCCCAAATCGACCCATCCCCGTGTTTCGTTGATTCCGATCGTCTCGCTTCATCTTTCGACCATCGGAGCACCCTATCATCTTCGCCATCTCCCTGCGCACGTTCTTCACCCACGCATTCACCCCAGCTCGCCCCGGAGCTGGGAGTCGAGCTCCACCGTCTCCGCCTCGCCGGAGCTCATTCGCCCCACTGCACAGACCACCTTCACCCCGCTTCCTTGGGTCGAGGCATTTTGCCCTCGACCCGCGAAGCGTTCTGGTTGCTTTGCAGGTTCAAAGGGAGGCATCTGAGCCCCCCTTACATTCCAGACCGGAGCTTCGCGCCGCCAGCCTCGCCGGAGCCCCTCCAGAGCTCGGCTGGGCCATCGGCTACCACCATTAGCTGCGGGGCTGCACCAGGAACGTGTTCCGAGCTTTAGCAGCAGCTGAGGAGGACCGGAGTTCACGCAGGAGGCCGGCGAAGTTCGCCGGCGTCGAGTTCTTCCTCCATCATCCAGAGCCGTCCGATGACGCCTCAGCTCCAGTTCTGATCGTGAGCGTCCATCTTTCGAGGAGCAGTAGCCGTCGATCCATCCGAGGAGTGCATCCGGACCGTTGATAGCAGAGGAGAGAAGCACCAGAGCCTCGGACGTTAGATCATCCACGTGGCTTCGTCTCCACCGTCGATCGAGCCCAAGAAGAGAAGAGAAGGAGAGCGCCATCCAATCTCAGCCGTCCGATCACCACGTGGCGCACATCTGGCCGTCGGCGAATAAAGGGGTAAATATCTTAGGACCCCCTCGTAGTTTGTCATTTTACTTTTAGTCCTGTAAATAGTTTTAAAACTTTATTTACGTAGGGTAATTTGCACTGTGGACCCTGTGCTTGCTTTTATTTGCATATATGCCCCTGTGTGTATGAGACCACGTGCTTCGTCACGTGTTTAGTTGGGCTATTTACATCTTTTATCCTGTAGTCTGTTGGGTTATGAAATGAATGAGAACTTTGTGGTAATTGCATTTATGCCCCTGTGAGTGTTGTTTATGCGCATGTGCTGAATTTTATTGGGCTTTTTGCAACCGAGTCCCTGGGCTTTTGATACGAGTTATCAAAAGGCCCTCAAACTTGGTTTTTATTACCATTTGGTCCCTGTGTGCCCCATCCACGCGCCACGCGCGTGACTTGCTGGGTATTTTGCACCAGAGCCCCCAGATTTTCGGGTATTTGCACATTGGTCCTTGTACACAGTGCCCCCTTTGCATTTTTGAATAAAATAGCAAACGACCTCCAAATCCAATGAGATTTTGACACATGGCTCCTGCCATGGTGTAGAAATTTTAGGGATTTTTGAGGACATTTTTGCTTCCATTTATTATTTTTAAAAAATCCAAAAACATCTATTTCAGCTACTGTTTATCTTTGAAAATCATAAAAAAATATAAAAACCCCACCAAAAATTCTAAAAAAATTAGATACTGTTGTTTGCTTATGGTTTGATTTTCTAGCCAATTTTGGCTATTTTTCATCACTTAAAAACCTTAAAAATTGCAAAACCCTCAAAAATTCATAAAAATTCTAATAATTAATTTAAAAATCCAAAAACAATAATTAAGGTGCCCAAATTTTCCTTATTCTTCATAGATTATAGGAAAATTACCTCCAGGGCTTAGTGAGGCTCTTAGATATTTTATTTTTGAGTCTCAAGCCTTGCTGGACAGTACCTCTCCTGTTTTGCATTGTTTGATTTTTACAAAATAATCTACCCGTCAGAAAAATATCAAAAATTAACCAAAAACACTTAAAAACATAAAAAACACAAAAACAATTTTTCCTTAATTTTTGCATTATTTTTGGTGTGTTTAATAAATTGTTGAAGTTGGCTTGAGTTCACTCTATTCTATTTTCTTTATCTTTTAAAAATCCAAGAAAAAAATTTAAAAATTCATAAAAACCACTAAAAATAACTTTTCTTGTATTTTATTCTATTGTGACTACTTCGTAGGCTTTCGAGCCAACCCGTGCTCCTTGTGTTCGACCCTGGGAGCTATACCAGGTTAATCCATAGCTAGACCGCTCTATTTTGTGCTTGATTGTTTTTATCTGAGTTGAGTGGTTGATTTTTCTTGATATTCTCCGTTTTTGCGATTGAGGTCGCAACGACCATTTTCCGACCTTTACCTCGATCGTATTTTCGGGTTATCACCGCCCTATCTCCGCATATCTCGCTGCTTCTAATTTTCTCCTCCGCAAATCCCTTGCCGCCGCCGCGTCGAATCCATCACCGGATCTTCTCCTCCCTCCCCCCGCATATCCTCTCCGATCTCCCCTTCGTGCCCCAAGTACACCTCCTCCTTCCGCCTCATCTCCTCCATCTTCACCTTACTCCGATCAACCCATCGCACTCCATCGCCGATCTCTCGCTCGATTATCATCATCATCCCCGTCCGCTTTCGCTCCGCCTTCTCTGACCACATCGCCGGGCCGCTCACAAAGCCTCGCTCTGTCGAACTCTCCTCCGTCCAGAAGCTCCCACCGAGCAGACGACCCCGGCTTCATCACCAACTGCGCTTCTCCGTCATCGACAGCAGCTTGGCGTTCCCCCGACCACCTTCGGCCAAGCCCTCGGCAGCAACCACCGCGACATCGAACTCCGCCTCTCCTCCGACGACCCACGGTCGTGTGTCGGCCAATACCAATCATCCGATCGCTATGCCGTCCACATCCGGGCCGTTGAAGCATCAGCGAGCATCGGCCGTTGGATTCACATCAGAGACATCTCCATCAACGGCTCTGATTTGCTGTCGAGCCTTCCTCGAGCCAGTCTCCACGCCACCAGCCTCGGGCAAACCCGAGGCGCGACTGAGCGACACGTGGAGACTCACACCGAGCCTTTCCCCTCGAGCCTATATCCGCACGTGATCTGCACGTGGGCTGCGCGAGCCAATTGCAAGGGCCCTCCTGGAAGACACTCAAATTATGCAGCAACCCAGCCATTCCAAGGGCACGTGCGCAGCACGTGCCCCTTGGACATTTTGCACAAGCAACCCCCCAATTCTTGGTATTTACATTTCAATCCTCTGTAATCTTATTTTATTTATAATTATTGCATTTATACCCCTGTGTTCTGTTGTCATTTTGGACCTCTCCATGACTTTATTTAATTATCCAAAAATAGCATGATGTTATTCCATTAATTCTCTACTGTTTGGCATATTATGTATATTTTTGTGATTGATGGTTAACTAATAATTACTTATTTTATGGAAAATTGCATATTTTACCCATTTCATGCTCAAAGATTCATAGTTGATTAACTGTTTCTCTAAAAATTCCCGAAAAATCGCACATTGTAGAGTTAATTGTGCTTAACATGGTGCCCAAAAAGAATTGCAATTGCATACATAGTTTGCCTTATAAAAATCATTTTGCATATTTTAGTGTTTAATTTTTAATACGTATTAGATCTCACATTTTCGAGGTTTAGGATTTTTCTGAGATAAATCACCACGTGATAGATGCTAGATAATTTTATTCCTTGAAAATAATTAGGTTTAGTATTTATTAAAATTAAATATTGAAATTTATTCTGTTTGCATTTAAAAATTCATAAAAAATTCTTGTTGCATCCAAGAATTCCAAAAAAATTAAAGTGCACTCACTTCACCATACATTGTGGTCAAGTTTCATATTTTTCGGACATCGTTTGAACTTACTTGACATTTTAGTCCCTAAAATACGCCGAATTTGCATATTGCACCCCTTATTGCATTGAAAATTCCAAAAAAAGACCGCCTCGAAAGCCGCAAACGAATTTTGATAGACATAACTCTAGGTTGTTCCTTTGCCTCCTTGTGATCGACCTTGGGACTTGCCCAAGTAAAATAAACATAAAACCGCATTACTTTCTCAAGAAGTTTAGCCGCATCTGTGCCACTGCTCACTACCCTGGTATTCCTCTAGGGGTAGTCAAGATGACCGCCTTTCCCTTCAGCCTTCAAGACAAGGCCCTATATTGGGTCGACCATCTTGGGAAGGTCGTCACGACCTGGAAGGACTTGAAGTCTGCATTTCTCCATAAATTCTATCCTCTCGGGCGATTGAATCAGATGCGTGCCCGTAACTCCAGTTTCTGCCAGTAGCCACACGAGACTATCCATGAAGCGTGGGAGAGATTCAAGGACCTGCAAGAAAAGTGCCCCCACCATGAAATTCCAAAGACTAGTCTCGTGCAGCATTTCTTTGGGGGGCTATTACTTGAGAGTCAAAAGCTTGTAGATGCCGCTTGCGGCGGTTCGCATTTCAACAAGGACGAGGACGTGGTATGGAACGTCTTCAAGGAGATGGCTGAAGGAGAAGCCACCTAATCCTCGTCCAAAGCATACATGAAGGTACCAACCGCCATCAGCAAGCCAGTAAACATGGCTTCTCACACCGAGGACAAGGATGAGAGCTCCAACCTGATCATCATTGGGAGCCACCGGTCTAAGGTGGACATCATTGAGAAGAGGTCGCAGGACCTTGAAAATTATCTATAATCGAGAAGAGGACCCAAGGACTGGAAAAGCTCAACCAGATTTCCCAACAGCTGGAGCAGCTCGTTCATGCATTGAATGCAAACATGTGCAACACTGTGTCTACTTCTGCCGAGCTGAATGCTGAGAAGAAGGAGCCTACACTGCAGCAGAACCCTCAGCCGACTCCACCGCAGCGCCAGCCTGTTCAGCACGTGTATTACGTGCAGGCTCCGAAGCATCCCCCGCAGCCCCCGACACAGATGGTTGTATATCAACCTGAGTCCCAGCCAGTATATTCTGAGCAGTTCTCTCCGCCCCTGCCACTGATTCAGGAGATCAATGGCGTATGGAACAATGAAGCGCAGCTGACCCGTCCTCAGGGACACTCTCAGGGTCAGAACATGGGCAACATGCCCTATCACCAGCAGCCGCATGGTGGGAGACCCTTCCAGCCTTCCTACCAATACCAACCTCCATCTCACGGTAACACCTGGAGGCAGAATTACCACCACGGTCCTCAGCAGTCTGGATATCGTGGGCAAGGATAGCATCAGCAACTGACTACTCCATACAACCAACAGAATTCACAGTATTCCTCCAACCCTCCTCCTCACCAATTTTCGCAGAGTTACTAGTCGCAATCTCAGCCGCCATACCAACACTCTAGGCCCCAACAGGGGGATTCTTCTGAGATTGTGCCGGTTAATCCGGCCTTGGCCTATCTTGAACAATTAATAAAGAACATGGCTGAGATGACCTAGAAGATCGACGACCTGACTGCTGCCAAAACCATCATAAGAGCCCAGGTCGAAGCCAATTCGAACACCTTCCGAGGCAAGGAGCAGGTAGCCGGCAGTGTCCAGCCCGAATCAGGTGAATTAATTTGTTTTTTTATCTAATGTTGTTACTCTCAGGAGCGGTAGGACACTCCAGCCATCCGCGACGGCAAAGGGAAAGAATCTTGCATCTAACGGGGAATCGTCTGTCCAGCCAACACCAGGGCCAAGTAGCATTTTGGGAGCAGCACAATCATTTAAAAAATCACAAAAAAATTAAGAAAACAAGAAAACACGAAAAGATAACAGCAGCCTTGGTGGAGATAGGCCCGCATTGGAGACGACTGCACCTGCTACAGAGCCAGCCACTGATAGAAGGGATTTTGCACCTGCAGCGAGTCCAACGCCAGCACCTGAAGCCGAGCCTGCCATTTTTGGTCCACATCTTGTAGATGATTCTATTCCTTTTTGCCATCTACCTGTACACAACAATATAGACACTACTTTGAATGAAATTGATGAAGATGTTGTAAATATTCCTTTTCCAGAAGCAATGAAAAAACACAAAAAAATGAAAAGTTTGAAAAATGTTTTTTTTTCTGATCCTGCCATTATAGAAATCATCCAGAATTTGGTGTTGAATATGCCATTAATGAAAGCTCTTGAGTACATGCCAGCTGTAAAGAAAGGATTGAAAGAGGCATGCACAACCAAGCATCGGCCGCATCCTCACAACTCCAGAAGCAAGGGTGGCAAGTCCGAAAAGCATATCCTTACAATGGCCACCGTTAATGCCATCAGCAATCTTCCGGATAAAAAGCCAGATATGGGAGCACCTCTTGGTGCATTGTCAGATGTTTAATCAGGAGTTTGAAAGAACACTTCTCAACAACGGGTCTTCTGTCAACTTGATGCCAGCTTCGCTACTTACAGAATTCAGGCTGGGACCGCTCAAGCCTACAAAGATGATTCTGCGGTTTGCAGACAAGTCAGTTAAGCGGCCTAGGGGCCTATTGGAGGACGTGATAGTCACAGTTCAGGGAAAGCCGTTCCCGATCGATTTTGTGGTCTTAGATATGGACATCCCCGCTCCATTGCTCCTTACCCCAATCATACTGGGACAACCATTTCTGCGGACATCAAACGCAGTAGTGAATTATGGGATGGGAGAAATCACTTTTAGCGATGGCAATGAAACAATCAGAGTAGAGACCCTGTCTGAGGGAACACCAGCCAAACAGACATCTGTGTCATGTGCAAGAGCGATTGAGTATGCTGACGACTGCGACTTTCTAGCAGAAATTCAAGATACCAACTTATTTTTGGATGATAATGAGATCCATGAACTCCTCTCCCCCAAAGAGGGAGTGGAGACCGCAGTCGAATTTCCCCTTATCAATCAGGATGAGGAACTCGCTGATGAGCTGCAAGAGACTGCCGTGGGGGTGATGTGCCTTCAAAACCAAGAGCAAATTTTTGTAGAATCTTTTGATGAAAAGGACATCATCGAGGAATTCTGTCAGGATTTGAGAGAAGAGGCAGAACCAAGTATGGTGGGCACCGAAAACTTAAAAGAATCGCCACCTACACTAATAGCTGAGGTCACTTCTGAAGCAGCTCAGTCCCCGCCAGAGCTGAAACCTTTGCCCTCCAACATGAAATATGCCTTCCTTGCGGGAGAATCGAATATGTACCCGGTCATTATCAATGCACATCTGACCGAAGACCAAGAACCTCGTCTGATGGAGGTTCTTGAATGCAACCGCAAGGTGATAGGCTGGCGAACTTCTTATCTCCATGGGATCAATCCGTCACTATGCTCGCATCGCATCTTTCTGGAAGAAGATTGCAGGCCCTCTTGAGAACTTTAGAGAAGATTAAATCCAAATCTGCGGGAGGTTGTTATGAAAGAAATCTAGAAGTGGTGTGATGCATGATTTATTTATCCCATCTCCGACAGCAAATGGGTGAGCCCTCTGCATGTTGTGCCGAAGAAATCAGGGATCACCATTGTGAAGAATGACAAAGGAGAGGAGATCGCAACCAGAGTACCCACTTATTGGCGAGTGTGCGTGGACTACAGAAGACTTAACCTCGCTACCAAGAAGGACCACTTCTCTTTACCCTTCATCGACCAAATCTTGTAGAGATTGGCCACGAAGGAATATTTCTGCTTCTTGGATGGATACTCTGGGTATAATCAAGTTGCTATTGCTCCTGAAGATCAAGAGAAGACCACGTTCACCTGTCCTTTTGGTACATATGCCTTCAGAAGGATGCTGTTCAGGCTGTGCAACGCCCCCGCCACATTTCAGAGGTGTATGCTTACAGTTTTCACTGATATGGTGGGCAACTTTCTCGAGGTCTTTATGGATGATTTTTCGGTCTACGGGGATTCATTTGATCAATGTCTGGATTATTTAGATCGAGTCTTATGGAGGTGCTGCGAAGTAAATCTTGTGCTCTCGTGGGAGAAGAGCAACTTCATGGTGACCGAAGGAATCATGCCGGGTCACATTGTTTCTAAACGTGGCATGGAAGTTGACCCAGCCAAGGTGGACGTGATTTCCAAACTTGAGCCACCTACAACCATCAAGCAAGTCAGGTCATTCTTGGGCCATGTCGGTTTTTACTGACGATTCATCAAAGATTTCAGCAAACTGGCCAGACATTTGACTGAGTTGCTTGGCAAGGAGAATGAATTCATTGTAGATGACCGTGTGCTCCATGCCTTTAAATAGTTGAAAGAACTCATCACACAGGCCCCTGTCTTACAGCCACCGATTTGGACTCAGCCTTTCGAGATAATGACCAACGCGCCAGATTATGCCATCGGAGCTGTATTGGGACAGAGAAAAGAGAAAAGATAATGTACCATTTGCGATTCACTACGCTAGTCGAATGCTCGACGAAGCCCAGAGAAACTACACTGTCACTGAAAAGGAGCTGCTAGAGGTAGTCTTTACCCTGGAAAAGTTCAGATCCTACATCCTTGGATCCAAAGTAATTATTTACACTGATCATTCGACCATTCGGTATTTACAACAGAAGAAGGACGCCAAACCACATCTCATTCGGTGGATCCTTCTCCTCCAGGAATTTGACTTGGAAATCAAAGATAAACATGGGGTAAAGAATGTGGTGGCCGACCATCTGTCAAGTCTTCCTGAGCCGGAATCTTCTGAGCTGAACCAGCAGCCGATCACAGAGACCTTTCCAGACGAGGCAATTCTGTCTGTCACCTAGCTTCCTTGGTATGCAGATATTGTGAATTATCTGGTGACCAAGAAAATCCCACAGGATTGGCCTAAGTTGAAAATAGACATATTCTTGTCTAAAATCCATTTCTACCAGTGGGAGGATCTATATTTGTTTCGTGAGGGAGCAGATTGTATCTGGAGAAGGTGCATTCCTCAGGAGGAAGTTCCAAGTGTCCGCGCTTTATGTCATGACCAAGATTCTGGAGGACATCATTCAGGCAAATGAACGGCAGCAAAAGTTCTTCAAAGTGGCCTCTGGTGGCCTTCATTATTCAAAGATGCAGATGATTATGTCAAATGCTGCACTGACTGTCAGAAGATGGGCAAAACCATAGGAATGAGAGACACGATGCCTCTGGAATACATTCAGATCTCAGACGTCTTCGACGCATGGGGCATCGACTTTATGGGCCTGTTTCCCAACAGTCAGGGCTATGAATATATTCTGCTTGCTGTCGATTATGTAAGTCGCTGGGTGGAGGCTATTCCTGCCCAAACCGCCGACAGTAGGACTGTCTGTCGATTCTTGAGAGATCACATCATAGCACGGTTCGAGATTCCCAAGATTCTCATATCTAACGGGGGTAGTCATTTCATAAACAGAGAGGTGAAGAAGCTGACCCAAGAAATCTGCATTGAACATCGTGTTGCTTCACCTTACCACCCGCAGTCCAATGGCTTAGCTGAATGTTCAAATAGGGAGATCAAGACAATTTTACAGAAGCTTGTGCGTTCGGATCGCAAGAACTGGTCTCAGCTACTTGATTCCGTTCTTTGGGCTTATAGAACAACGTACAAGTCACCCTTGGGAATGTCTCCCTACCGCCTTGTGTATGGCAAGCCATGTCATTTGCCCGTTGAACTCATTCACAAATCTTTATGGGTCATTAACATCTGTAATTTGGACTCCAAGAAAGCAGGAAAGAACAAGAAAGTGGATCTGAACAGATTACTAGAACTCAGAGATTATGCATATGACAACAGCCTGATGTACAAGGAGAAGGTCAAAACATGGCATGACAAGCATATCCGCCGCAAGTCCTTCGATCCAGGTCAGAAGGTGTGGTTGTTTGATGCGAAATTAAAGATCTTTCCAGGCAAATTGAAGAGTAAATGGACTGGGCCGTTTATGGTTAGGCAGGTGCGTGACAACGGAAGTGTATTGATATCCAATCTGTCAGCTGACGCACAACCATTTGTAGTCAATGGACAGCTTCTGAAGCCATACCTAGAACATGATACATTCATGGCTGTCGTTGACTCGATTCAAATAATCTACAAGGATGAGACGGATATCTCCAAAGAGGCAGAAGAAGGACAAGCAGAGCGAAACATTTTTGAATGACTTTTCTTCTTTCCTTCTTTTCAATCTGTTTTATCCTCTTCTACCGATATGATGTCATCCTTTCATCATTGTTACACTTAGGATGTACTTTATCCTAAGTATAGGGGGGATGTGCATCCCGAGTTGTTCATATCACTTTCATCTCTTTTCTTCTTTTCTTCTTTTCCTTTTCCATCTTCTATATCTATTCAACAGGTGTCACCCCTTGTAGACAGTCTTCTATACTTAGGACGTATTTTGTCCTAAGTATAGGGGGGGTGTGCAACCCAAGTTCTCATTCTATTCTTTTCGATCCTCTCCGTTGTCTCCTCTTCTTGTCTATACTTAGGGATATCTCACCCTAAGTATAGGGGGAGACAATATGAGTACGATCTATTCATTCCCACCGTTGACCCTCCCTGCTTTGTGTACAGTCTGCTATACTTAGGATTATTTGATCCTAAGTATAGGGGGGAAGGTCAACTTCTCATTCTTTCATTCATTTCGTTGTTTATTCTTTAGACTTGTCTATACTTAGTACGAGTTATGTCTTCTCTTTTCTCTCCGATCTATGAGGACATAGCTCAAGCTAAGTATAGGGGGGCCGTATATACTGCGTATATACTTTAGCCATAACTCGTACTTTCATATTTTCCTTAATAAATTTGGCTAATAATTCATTAAAATTCTTAATAAAAAGATGTTACCATTCCTCAAATTCTTTTTGGACTTACTGATTAATAAATCAGGTGAAAATATTTTTTGCAAAATGTTTGAAAAATAGTTTGAAAATCGTTGTGAAAAATCTTCTGAAAACTATTTTGAAAACGTTTGTTACACGTTTTCAACCTTTCTAAAAACAGTTTGATTGTAAAAATCTATTTTCTTTGTGTGAAATAAAATGTTTGAAAAATGATTTGCAAATGGCTTGAAAAATGGTTGCAAAAATATTTGAAAAATTTATGCATACTGTTTGGAAAACCTTTGCAAAATGATTTTCAAATGTGTGTACATGTTTATAAAAGCTGGTTGTAAAAATTATTTTGGACTATAGTTTTCAAAAATTGTTTGGAAAATTTGTGTCAAATAAGTTTGAGGAAGACATACATCTTACTAAAATCCATTATATGTATATATGTATAAAATTAATCACTTACCTTGTAAGTTCTTAAAATCCACTTCTTGTATATATAAGAAGCACTCCCGTGTAAATATTTGTACCTAGTTTTTAGCCAAAACTTTTTGTTTTCAAAAATCCCAAAAATATTTGCAAAATTAAAATCCAAAAACATTTGAAAATCTTTTTGAAAAATCTAAAAAATGCATATGCATCATCTTTTCCAAAAATCCATAAAAAGTTCAAAATCTTTGAAAATTGCATCACAAAAATATTTTCTGCATAGCATTGCATAGCATGAACATCTTTTGGATTGAGTTTGACAGTTGAACGAGTCTAAGTAAAATCCGAAGATTGGAGCTCGGTTGGACCTTAAATCTATCTAATTAACATGAACCTTATAGGAACTGGAATTGAGGTACTTCAGGTCAAGTTGACTTAATTCTTTGAGGATCCCGATACTTGGTTCAATGGATTCTTGACTGCCTAAGTAGAGTATTTTGAAGCACACGCACGACTCTTGTTGATAATGACCTAACTTGGACATCTGCACCTTTCACATGGCTCAACTCAGTTGGAGTGGTGAGGAGGTTGGATTTGCCGGTATGAGATGCACACAGGTGGAAACACTTGTCCTCCACTAGGGAGGGAAGTGCGCCCCAACCCGTCCAGTAATGATGAGTTTCAAGGATAGGAGATCGTGGGTTGCAATAAAGCTTCAAAAGAGGGATAGTCTACTGGCTCAAGAGGAAAAACTCCCTATATAAATGTTGTTGTATATTGTATTCAAAAAAAATTGCAAAAG
This sequence comes from Ottelia alismoides, assembly GCA_037367405.1. Classification (NCBI taxonomy): domain Eukaryota; kingdom Viridiplantae; phylum Streptophyta; class Magnoliopsida; order Alismatales; family Hydrocharitaceae; genus Ottelia; species Ottelia alismoides. The sequence continues at coordinate 318,969 of JAZKJV010011014.1, forward strand.
CAAAAACTCCAAAAAAGTGGACAGGCCTGTACAAAAATAAAAATTGCCTGCCGGAGTATACATATGTGTAAAGTCAAATAAGCAAGCTTGAGCTTCAAAGTCAAATCATGTGAGCCTGCAGCTGGATGACTTGACTACACTGGTCTTGCATCCTAGGATAGGTAGCTACACTGGCTACCATCCATTCTCTCTTCACCCCCTCCTCTTGAGTTGGTTGCCACTTGAACTTAGAAGGGAATATCCTGCTCCTTGAGGGATGAATTGTTGGATTGTGGAATCATTAGGTTGTCATATTGGAGAAGTCAATCTCTTTGTCATTTCAGTTGGGGAGAGCCACTATCACTTACACTGTACGAGTCAGATTCATAGTCGTAAGGGTTTGCGTATGAGTTGAAATATTTCTGGCCTGGCTATTGAGGAGACCTGAACAGAGTTTTCGGATTATTAGGGACCGATGGATTTCAAATCCGGTTCTCATTAAGGTTCCGCCCGTACTAAAATTCCAAAGGTCTAACTTAAGCTCCAAACTTTGATTTTGTGAAGACAAGTTTGATAATTAAACTTCATCCATCTTTCTTCTTTTTCTTTTCTTTCTCTTTCTTTCTGCACTTATTGCATAAGTGTTTGCTAGGGACTAGCAAAGGTAAAGTATAGGGGGATGATGAAGCCACATTTCATCATCTTTATTCTATCATTTTGGCATCAAAAACCCTAGCAAATGCATGTAAAAACCCTTAATTAGAGAATCTTAGCAATCATGCATGTACATGTAAATAGTGTACAAAATGCGGTTTTTAAAGCCAAAATTATAGAAGCAAGAAAAGAAAAGAAAAATAATAAAATATTGTAAATATTTTATGACCCGAAACCCCGAGACCTAGGCATCTTGATGAATAGGTGGACAAGGAATAAAGTAGGGGGGAGATAAGGGTAAAAATACAATGAAATTCCTTCATTCTTTATTCATTTTGGGACCTATTTTGGTTCCACTTTTTATACCTCAAATAAAGAAAATTCGTACATGAAAGTTGTGGATAATTAAATAAATAAAAATAAAAAATTGATTTCATAAGAAAATAATGTATAGATAAAAAGTTATGGTCTGAATAAGATTCCAAAACTCAAACTTTCCAGACTTGTATCTTGCAAATAAAACTTGAAATATACCAAACTCACCTTTAATTGTATATAGCATAAAATAATCTACTTAATGGAGGTGGTTTCGTATTTTTCGGAGTTACGGTTTGAAAGTTGAGTTTTGGACCCTTGTAGTATACTTGTACAGATTAAAATATTCATTTTATTCTTTATTCATTATTTTTTTTATAATTTTATATTCTTATAATTTTGTAAATATTACTCATAATATATTTATGTATTAAAATCAGAATAAAACACAAAAGAAATACAAAATAAAAATACTTGTATAGAAAAGATATAGGTAAAATACATATATATATACCTGCATAATGTATACTTCTATTTTATTAAGTGTACGAATTACATCAGAAAAATAAAATAAAAATATATTTAAGTGTCCATAAATATTTTATAAAATTACAAGATAATAAACACAGATAAATAAATTAAATACATAAAATAAAAATAAAATATTAAAATATATAGATAATATACCTATAAAGGGTATAAAAGGAAACGTGTAAATATTAATTTCAAAAAAATAAATAAAATTCAAATAAAATACTTCATAAAAAAATAAACATTTTTTATTTTATATATAAAAATTAATAAAATAATTCTTTATTTTTAATCAAATTTCTAAATATTTTTCCAATGTTTTTTTGGTTGGTCCACGTGGACCAACCAGACTCATGCGTTGGTTGACCTCGGTCAACTCTCTGACCGAGGTCTGCCAGGGCGTCAGGGCTAGTTTTTGTCCTCTTTTGAGGATTTTTCTAGGACACCTTTTATCTCTATTCACGAATCTTCCTTCTTGGCTTTAGTTCTCCTTCGATCGAGGAATCACGCCCCGATGAAAGATTGGGTTTTGGATCTCTGGTCACCCTCGTGCGCTTCGATCTTTGGACCTTGTCTGCCACCTCTTCAAAAAGCCCCTTTGACTTTCGATTTGATTTTGATCCCTCTTCATCCATCGTTAGACCTAAAACCCTAGTCCTTTGTGCTCCTGGTGACAGCAAGAGGAGATTGAGACCGAGGTTTAGCTCAGAGGAGTCGAATCGAGGTGGTCCAAGCCCCTCGCCGGAGTGCCTCCTGCAGCTTGCTGCAGCCCACGCCGGTGAGCCCCTCCCTCTTCTTTTTGTTTGATTTGATAGCTTAAGTCTAGTTTAGGTTAGGTTAGTAGCAGTTTCGTATTCTATCAAGTCCATTGCCGTGATTTCATCAATCGAACCAACGACGGAGCTGAGCTCCGCCCGCCGTTTCTGATCGTTCCAAGCATCAACCCGACCACCTGCCGCCTCCATCCTCTTTCCCTTCACTCCGTCGCTCTGCTCCATCTCTCTATTACCCTCGATCTCGCCCAGATCGAGCAACCGGGCTCTCTTTTCCGTCGCTTGCCGGAGCTCCACGTACGAGCATTGCACCATCTAAATATACCGTAGCTTCGCCTGGTTTTTGCACGACTAACTCTGCATGTCAGAGCCAAGGAGAAGGATCTATCGAGCCTCTACGTCCCAAGGAGTAGCCGCCGAGGTCACCGCAGCCGTCCGACCGCTTCAAGCCATCTCAGGCTCGCATGAGACTCTCTTTCGACGCGGATCATCCCCAGGACCCTTTTTCCCTTGGTCCTGGGCCGGGAAGGCCATGTGTCGGCCACCATCATCGATCGAAGCAACCCCCAGGCCGAGTTCTTCCACCATCCTCGAGGGTTGTCCGATCACGAGCACGTACCAGATACACCCCTCGCCGTTGGATAGATCGTGAGCAGTAGCCGTCAGATCTTCACCGACGATCTAATCACGGCCGTTGAAAGGCGAACCATCATCGCGCCACCAGGGAGCGCCACGTGTCAAGTGAAGTCATCTCCGCCGTCCGCTCCTACGCAAGGCCTGGGTATTTTGCACTAGTAACCCTGGCTCTTTTCGTATTTCGTTTATAGCCTTAAAACTTTAATTTTCAGTTCAAAAAAGTTTTGTAATAATTGCAAGTAGACCTCTTAACTTTCCATATTTGCACTTCAGTCCTCAACCATGTCACCTCACGTGACTGGGCCACGTGTTTTTTTGGATATTTCGCAACTTTGATCCCGAACTTTCATGTATTTGCAATTAAACCCCTGTGCGTAGTAATTTACATATGTTTCTGGTTTAATTGCACTCTTGTCCTACCGGCTTTTGTTAATTGCAATTCTACCCCTATGAACAACAGATCACATGCGTCATGCGTGGATTTCTGGTAAAAATTGTTACTGTGTCCCTGGATATTTTTATAATTGCATATATACCCCTGCCAGGCTTTCTATTTTTGTGTGTTTGTCTTATTTATTTCTCGCATCATATTAACTCCAAAAATTACCAAAAAATCCCATAGGCTCCTGTCAACTTGTACTACCATGCCATATTTTTACATTTTATTGTTATTTATTTTTACATTTATTAAAAATCAATAACATGCATTTTAGCTTTTGTCTAGCTTATAAAATACCAAAAAATAGTAAAACACCTAAAAATTTCCAAAATAATTACCTATTGTCTATTTTATCCTATTTTAGTGTCAGACCAAAAAAATCACTAAAAAGTTCAAAACTAAAACCCTAAAAATTAGAAATACCCAAAAACTTCCAAAAAATCTAAAAAATTCTAGAAAACTTTAAAAACCACAAACTCAGGTCCTGTAGGTTCTATATTTTTTTATCTTTATTTTAAAATTAATTTGGGAAACTTTTGATATTATTTGATATTTTCCTTCCCATTTTAATGTTGGCCAGAACATTAATTCACTGTTTTCTTTATTTTGACATTTAAAAATACCAAAAACATTCTGAAAAATACCCAAAAATCACAAAAACAATAAAAAATCATAAAAATACCAAAACTATTTCATTTCTGAGTTTTTGAGCATTTTTATGTATTTTTATAAATATTCTAGCACCACTTTTGTTATATAATTTATATATTCCAATATTGAAAAAGAAAATAAAAAATATAAAATATAAAAAGAAAAATATAAAATCAGAAAATTAAAAATCAACATACAAAATTAAAAATAAAAAAATATATAAAATTAAGAACCCACAAAAAATTCAGATTGGCTATGTAGTTCATCAAACCTAGACTTTGACTTTTTGTCTACGCTCTACACCTTTGTTTCCTGTGTTCGACCCCTACTTGCTTGCTGATGACCCGAAAAATCACCCGAGCAACTAAGGGTAGATAAAAAATAGAACTAAGGTCGTTGTGACCTCAGTCGCTCGAGAAATAAATCGGATCAATCAAGAAAATAAGGATCAGACCACCAAAATAGAATAAAAAAATCAAAGGAAAACAATAGTGGCCCTGGCTATTAGATTAGCCTGGTATAGCGACCAGGGTCGGACTCAGGGAGCACGTGATGGCCTCGCAGCCTACGAAGTAGTCAAAAGTAGAAATAAAATAAAATAAAAGGCTTTTTTGGTGGATTTTTAATGCTTTTATATTTTTTGGATTTTTAATGTAATTAAGAAAATAGCAAAGCAACAAATCAAGCAACTACATATAATTATTTAACTACTCAAAATTATTCCAAAAATTCAAACAAAAATATTTTTATTTTTTTATATTTTTTACTGTTTGGTTAATTTTGGTGATTTTCCGATTTTTAGAGAATTTTATAAAAATCAAACAAGGCAAGAAAATAAGGGTGATGTCCAGTCAGACTTGGAGGGCCAATTTAAAATGCAAAATGGCCCTATCATGGTCTGAAGGTAATTTTCCAGTAAAGAAGAAAATACAAGGAAAATTTAGGCACCCGAATTATTAATTTTTTATTTTTCTTTTAATTATTAGAATTTTTATGGGTTTTTAGGGGTTTTGTAATTTTTATAGGTTTTATAAATCTGAAAATGACCAAAATTAGTCAGAAAATCGAACAAGGCAAAACAAACACTGTGTAATTTTTTGTAATTTTTAGAGTTGTTTTAATATTTTTTGTGATTTTTAATGCTATACAGTAAAGAAAATGCGTGTTTTTGAATTTTTAAAAATAATAAATGAAATAAAAAATGTCTCCAAAAATTAGAGAAAATTTTACACCATGGCAGGAGCCATGTATCCAATTTTCATCAAATTTGGAGTCGATTTGCTATTTTATTAAAATCAAACACAAGGGCACAGTACAAAGGAACCTAAATGCAATTAAAACAAGTTCCAGGGGGTCCGGTGCAAAATTTCCAAGAGCTCACGTGCAAAGCGCGTGACCTGGGGCACTCAGGGACCTATTTGCAAGAAAACTAAAGTTCCTGGACTATTTAGTAACACATACTAAAAGTCCAGGGGCTTCCATGTAAATAACCCACTATATCAAGCACATGCGCAATTAAAAACATTCACATGGGTATTTCTGCAAATATTAAAAATATAAATTCATTCATTAACACCCTGAAACATCCAGACCATACATGCAAATAACCCACAAAATTCACGTGACGATGCACGTGGTCCACGTAGACAGGGGCATAAATGCAAATAAAATAAGTACGAGGTCCAAAGTGCAAAATGTCCAGAATAAAATGAATGGGATAAAATATTTACAGGACTAACTACTAAAAGCCATAAACAGAAGGGCCTAATGGAAATTTACCCCTTATTAAATGCCAATGGTCGGATGAGCGCCACATGTTAGATCGAACGGTCGAGAAGGCGCAGCGCTCAACAAAGGAAACCCTCGGCACGATCGAGCGGCTGGGAAGCTCCCACGTGGAAGATCGGACGACTGTGATGCGATGTGGGTATGCGAAGGGACCTGGCTCGGATCGGACGGAGGTGGTTTAGCCACGTGGATGATCTGACGTCTCCTGTGCGACGTGGCTAAACCTCGTTGAACTGACGGTCTCTATCACTCCTCCAAGGATCTAACGGTGCTGGCCGCTCCTCAAATGGACGTCTGAGATCTGAACTGGAGCTGGAGGTCGATCGAACGGTAGAGGAGGGTGCTCGACGAACTGGATGTCGGCGAACTTCGCAGGGCTCGTGTGTGCGCTGGAGACCTCCCCGGAGGCTGCTGAAGATCGGAGATGCTACGCCGTGGCCTCCCGCGTCGAATGGTTCCCTCCGATGGTGGCGAAGAGCTCTAGAGAGCTTCGGCGGCATGTGAGGAGGAGGAGCTGCTATGCCTGAATGTCGAAGCCCTCAGATGGGCTCCTCTGGACCTGCAAAGATGTGCAACAAGCTCCTGGTTTGAGGGCAAACTACCTCGACCCGGTTAGGGGTGGTGAAGGTGGTCGGCGCGTCGGGATGGAGGGGCTCCGACGAAGCGACGGCGGAGGAGCCCCAATCCCAGTTCCTTTGCGAACTGGGTTGAATGATTGGGCGGAGAAGGTGCGTGGGGGAAAGGCGATCGTGATGGATGACTCCGATGATCGGGACGAAGGCAGAGATGGTCGGAATCAACGATAAACGACGATGGGTCGATTTGGGCGAAATGCAAAATTAAAGAAATAGGGAAAGGGAAAGGGCTACCTACTGGATGGAGTCGACTGTGGAGGAGTTGGGTATGCTCCAGGTCCTTGCCTCAAGGGTCGTCGGTGCCCGAGGCTCGAGCGTTACCTCCAAGCGGTGCACGGCGGCGCAAAGCTGCCGGATCTATGGTCTACACGCTCCCTCCTCGCTGCGATACCTCTGGAAGCGAGCTATCACTATCGCGGAGGCGATGGAGGTCCTTGGGTGGAGAACGGATGAGCCAAAGATGAGTGAAATGGAGGCGGAGCTCGGATTATATATGAGTGCAGGTCCGAGAAGAGAGGATCGGGCAGGGTTCCGCGAAGCGCAGATCCCCAAAACCCACCCCGGGCGAGGATCTCGGATGCACGAGAGACGATCGGAGCTCGAGGGTTGGCGATTTGGTGATTGGGTCGAGTGGGAAGAAAATGGAGAAAACGGGTCGGGCGCCACGAACCCGACTCTGGTGGTCCTGGGGGGGGGGGGGGAGTTGACCGGGGGTCAACGTCCCCCGTGGACCAATCAGAGTCCACCAAATGCCAATTATTTGAACATTTTATTAAAAATAGTAAATGGTCGAATTAAGAAAAACTTAAAACATGAAAAATGTTTATTTTCTTTTAAACTATTTTTTGTGATTTTTATTTATTTATTTTGAAATAAAAATTAGTTATTATTATTATTATATACATGTATATACATATGTATTTTTAATTTTAAATTTTTAATTGTTTATTTGTATACAAATTATCCCAAATTTATATTTTATTTATTTATAGGATAAAATTTGGAATAATATGGTATTTTTATTTTATTTTTATTAATTATGTACATGGTTGAAATAAATAGTTTTATTTATATCCATGTATGGTATATATACAAGGTGGCTTTGGTTTTTTATTTATTTTATTTTTGTTTTTTATTTTATTTTTATGATTTTTATTTTATTTATTTACAAGGTAAAATAAATATATGAGAGGGTGTATGTGCATGGTGGATATGTACAAGGAATGTTAATTTTTATTTTCTTTTTAATTTTTCTATTTTTGTTTTGATTTTGTCTTTACAAATATTTACAAATATATACAAGCCCATTTTATTTTATTTTTAAAGGAAAATATTTTTATTATATTTACATGTATATTTACACACATGAGCTCCCTATCTCTCTCTACTTTGGCTTTTATGCGGTCAGGCCTATGTTGAGCCCTCCCTTTGGATTAGGTTGCTCAATATTTATTCTAAATATTTCCCTCTTTTTCTTTTAATTCTTTATTCTTTTATTTTTGCACAAAAACATGCTAATTATTAGTTTTTACACAATGCATGCCTTTTGTTAATTATTTGTATTTACACATATCTACATGCATTTGCAAAGGTTTTTGTAGCTAAAATATAAGAATAAAGAGTGATGAATGGGTATTCATCACCCCCCCTATACTTAACTTTGCTAGTCCCTTAGCAAACACTTATTTGAAAAAGAAGTGAAAAAGAGAAAGAAAAAGAGAAAGAGGAGAATGTACATGGATTAAGGCTGATTATTAAACTTGCCTTCATTAAATTGAAATATGGAGCTCGATCAGATCTTTGGATTATTAATGTGTCGGAACCTTATTTGGACTTAAGCTTAAAACTCAACAGCCTCTAAGTTCCACCAATCTATGGACAAGACTCCTCAATAAACCAGATCAGAACAAGTCTACATACACAAACTCTAATGACCATGAATCTTTCCATGCAGTGTAAGTGATATGTAGCTCCCCACCTCAGAAGTAACAAAGAAACAACCTCCCCCAACCTGGTAACTCTAATGCCTTGGTCTAGCAACTCTTTCCTCGAGAAGCGGGGTATTCCCTTCTAAGTTCAAGTGCAACCGGCTCAAGAAGAGGGGGAAGAAGATGAAGAATGGACCATGGCCAGCGTAGCCACGTATCCCTGGGAGCCCAACCAGTGTAGCTAAGTCTCCCGCTGCAAGCTTCATGAGATGTAAAATGGGTACCATAAGCTTTTGCTTTATTTGACTATATACACTCCGATGGGGTTATTAAATTTTCAATCCGACCCACCACTTTTTTGGAGTTCTTTTCTTTTTGCACATTTTTTTTCATGTGCAACTGTACAACATATCTACGTGGTGCATCATATATACAAGGAGTTTTTCCTCTTGAGCCAGTAGACTATCCCTCTTTTGAAGCTTTATTGCAACCCACGGCTTCTGTCTTTAGCCTTCATCACCACTAGACCAAGTTGAGGCGCACTTCCATCACTAGAAGAAGAAGAGAGGTTCCGCCTACAAGTACTACCCTCATATGCTACCCCAAGCCAAAGGAAACTGCCTCCTCATCACCTCATCCGTGGAGAGCTATGTGTAAGGTGCTGGTGCAAGTCAAGCCATTGTCTCTAAGAGTTATGCGTGTGTTGTTAAGTGCTCTACTTAGGCTCATCAAGATGACATATGCTCATAGCCTAGTGGACTCAAAGAATTAAGTCCCAATGGACCTGAAAAGCCTTAACCCTAAGCCCTATAAGGTTCCTCTTATAAATTAAGTGGATTAAGATCTTAATCAAGCTCCATTTCCCAATTTAATTCCAGGCTAGTTTAAATGCCAACTATAATCCGGAAAAGCTATATACATATATACAAAGATGCTGTTTACACAATATTTACACAAATGCAAAATTTTTGAAAAATGTTTTGAAATTATGAATGGATGAATGCAAGTTTTGCAAAAGTATTTACACACATTTACACAAGATTTTTGCAAACTTTTGATTTTCAAAACATTTTAGAAAAAGTTTGTACTATATACATAATTTTGATATGAAAATATTTCACAAACTTTACACAAAAAGTTTTTGAAAACATTTTTACAAAAATAATTTGTACAATAGCTATGTATGTGCAATAAAAGAATGTTTATTTACAGGAAAAAAATTTAATTTTTGTAATTTTTGGGTTTTTGGCCTTTTTAGCCATTTTTATTTATTAACACACTCACACAAAGTACGAGTTATGGCTAAAGTATATATGAAATATATACACATCCCCTACACTTAGCTCGAACGATGTCCTCAAAGTCAAGAGTGATGAAGAAGACATAACTCGTGCTATGAATAGAGAAGTGAAAAGGAAGGCTATATACAAAGAAGAATGAATGAATAGAAGAGCAAGAGAGTCTCGGCTTTTCCCCCTATACTTAGGATCAAATAATCCTAAGTATAGCAGACTGTACACAAAGGGAAAAACCGAGTGGAGAATTTACAGGGTCTACCCCCCCCCCCTATACATAGGTTGAAGTATCCCTAAGTATAGGCAGCAAAATAGGGGTAGACAGAATGAAAAGAATACCTGAAGGTCCTACATCCCCCCTATACTTAGGGTAAAGTACACCCTAAGTATAGCATAATCACAAGATGAGAAAAGGGATGTGGGACTAAAGAATAGATTGATATAGACAACTAGATCTATACAGGTCGGAAGAACAATGATAATCAGGCGTGAGATGCAATAGATGTGAGTCAAGAGACCACATCTCACGCAAAATGAATCGGGGCAACATCAACGACCCGTGGCTCATGATCTAGAAATGGCTTGAGTCGCTGGCCATTCACTCGAAAGGTACTCTCAGAAGACAACTCAGATATATCAATGCTCCCATTGTCGTGTACCTTTCTCACAAGATAAGGTCCCTTCCATTTGCTCTGTAGCTTCCCTGGAAATAGACGAAGCCTAGCATCAAACAACCATACTCTCTGTCCAGGCTCAAAATGTTTGTGGCTGATATGAGAATCATGCCACTCCTTCACTCTCTCCTAGTACTGTAAGCTGTTTGAGAAGGCGGTATCATGTAGCTCCTCCAGGGCTGCTAACTCTACCCTCCTCTGGTCTCCTACACTATCTGGATCCAAAAGAATATCCGTGACTGCCCAAAGCGACCTGTTCCTCAACTCAACAGGTAGATGGAACGGCTTGCCATAAATGAGGCGAAAGGGAGATGTACCCAAAGGTGTCTTGAAAGACGTCCTATATGCCCACAAGACCGAGTCCAAAAGCTGTGACCAATCCTTTCGGTCAGGGCGGACGACATTCTGCAATATAGTCTTGATCTCCCTATTCGACACCTCGGCTAGACCATTCGTCTGTGGATGGCATGGAGTGGCAACTCGATGATCTATACCGAACTCGCTAGCAAGGGCCTTCACCTGGTCGTTGATGAAATGAGACCCCCCATCTGAAATCAATACTCGAGGTACCCCGAACCGTGTAATGATGTGCTTCCTCAAAAATCTGCAAACTGTCCTGGCATTTGCGGCTCGGGCGGGGATGGCCTCAACCCAACGACTCACATAATCCACGGCTAACAGAATGTACTCAAATCCCTGACTCTTAGGGAATGGACCCATGAAATCGATGCCCCATGCATCAAAAACCTCACAGAAGTGAATGGGCAGCATCATCATCATATCACGCTGTCCACAAGTGCCCATCCTCTGACAGTCAGTACACCTCTTCACGAACTCATCAGAGTCCTTGAAGAGAGTAGGCCACCATAGGCCGGATTGGAGCACTTTCTGTGCCGTTCTCCTCCCAAAGTGATGTCCTCCTGCCTCAAGCTTGTGGCAGTAAGTGAGGACGCTATGGTGCTCCTCCTGAGGAATGCACCTACGCCAGACGCTATCCCCTCCTTCGTGGTAAAGGATGGGATCCTCCCAATGGTAGGACTTGGCCTTCGCAAGGAAGGTCTCAAGCCTCTGCATGGGCCAATCTTGTGGTACTTTCTTAGCAACAAGAAAGTTCACAATATCATCATACCATGGGAGAGAGGCGATAGCAAGGATCGCCTCATCTGGGAAGGTCTCACAAATAGGGTCAATCAATTCAGAATCCTCAAGATGCTCTAATCGGGAGAGATGATGCGCCACCACATTCTTGACTCCAGGCTTATCCTTAATCTCTATGTCAAACTCCTGGAGTAGAAGGATCCATCTAGTCAGTCTGGCCTTGGCATCCTTCTTTGCCATGAGGTACCTGATGGCGGTATGATCAGTATACAAGGTCACTCTAGATCCAATAATGTACGATCTGAACTTATCTAGGGCGAAAACTACGGCTAGCATCTCTTTTTCTGTGACGGTGTAGTTCCGCTATGCAGAATCCAATGTACAGCTAGCGTAGTGGATAGCAAATGGAACTCCATCCCTCCTCTGTCCCAGCACGGCCCCCACGGCAAAATCGGAGGCATCCGTCATGATCTCGAATGGGAGAGATCAATCGGGCGGCTGGAGAACAAGAGCCTCAACAACACAATGCTTGAGGGTCTCAAACGACGAAAGACACTTGTCATCGACAAGGAACTCGGTGTCTTTCGTTAGCAGGTCAGTCAGCGGTCGGGCAATCCTACTAAAATCATGAATGAATCGCCGGTAGAAACTGACGTGCCCCAGGAATGACCGTAACTGCCACAAATTGGACGGCGGTGTGAGTTTTCTAATGACATCAACCTTGGCCGGATCAACCTCCATGCCCATGTTGGAGATGATATGGCCAAGCACCGTCCCTTCAGTCACCATGAAGTGACTCTTCTCCCAAGATAGAATCAAGCGAACCTCTATACATCGCTGAAGTACCCGGTCTAGGCAGTCAAGACAGGAGTCGAATCCGTCGCCGTAAACCGAGAAATCATCCATGAAGACCTCCAAGCACTCCCCTACCATGTCCAAAAAGATAGACACCATGCATCTCTGAAAAGTCGCAGGGGCATTGCATAGCCCAAATGGCATGCGTCGGAAGGCGTATGTGCCGAAGGGACAGGTAAAGGTAGTCTTGTCCTGGTCCTCGGGAGCGATGGCCACCTGGTTGTAGCCCGAGTACCCATCCAGAAAATAGTAGTGGCTCTTCCCTGCCAGTCTCTCAATGATCTGATCAATAAAGGGCAGGGGAAATGATCCTTCTTGGTGGCCTGGTTGAGTCTCCTGTAGTCAACGCAGACCCGCCAAGAAGTGGGTACCCGTGTAGCAATCTCCTCTCCAGACTCGCTGACCACTGTAGTGATGCCCGTCTTCTTGAGCACCACATGCAAAGGGCTGACCCACTTGGAGTCGGAGATGGGATAGATAAAATCGGCGCTCCACCACTTCGAAATTTCCTTCATGACACCCTCCCTCAGATTCGGGTTCAGCAGCCGCTGGAACTCACGCGACGGTTTCGCCTCATCCTCGAGATAGATGTGGTAAGAGCACAGAGCCGGACTTATCCCCTGGAGATCTGCTACGCTCCATCCTATTGCCATACGGTTCTTTTCAAGAACCCCCATCAGACGGGATTCTTGCTCTCCAGTCAAATCAGTGGAGATAATGACTGGGTACATCTCAGGCTCACCTGCAAGGAATCTATACTTCAGCGAAGTAGGAAGGGACTTCAGTTCTGGACAACTGGATGTTGGTGGATCTGTCCTATGAAAAGTCTGCGTAAACGCTGTCAAATCTGTATGGGTGAACTGAAACTCTCTATCAATCTCAAGAACTGGAGAAGGTTGCCCTGTTGGACTGTCTCTACTCTGCTCGGCATCTACCTCCTCTCTATTTGCAGACTCAGTGGAAATCATGTCTGTCATATAATCATCACAATCTGCCCAATCAAACTCTGATTCCGAGGGATCTGTGTCATCCAAGGTGGCATCAGTACCACCATCATCACAAGAATCTGTCTCGCGGTCGAGAACCGGCTCTGCTGCCTCAGAAGTATTCTGGACCAGGAATGTGCTCTCCAAGCTCTCCTCTACTGTCATCTCTGCATCAGCGGAATCAGAAAATGAGAGGATGGACTGTGCTGTTGGGTCTGCCCAAACTGCCTCGACATCTATGATCACAAAGTCGCAGTCCTGGTGGATGTCTAGCTCGATATCTGTCATCTGCTCTGTATCTGAGGTGGTCTCTGAGCATGATCTGTCTCTGGCTTTGCTGTCCTCAACCGTCTCTATTTGTACACTTTCGCCTTCGACGCAAAAGTATACCTTCCCGCTATCATGATCAGTCACCGCCTTGGATATGGCCAAAAAACGGACGACCGAGAATGATGGAGGTATCGGTCACGGACTCAGGGATCTCCATGTCCAACACTACGAAGTCCACGGGGAATTGCAGGACCTGAATCGTGACGACAACGTCTCGCAACAACCCCTTCGACCTCTTGACAGATCGATCAACAAACTGAAGGACTGTCCTGCTCTGTCTAAGAGTGCCCAACTCGAAGCGGTCAAGAAGGGCTGCCGGAAGTAGGTTGATCGACGATCCGCTATCTAATACAGTATGGTCGAACCTCTGCTCACTGATATGACATCTAACATATGGGGTTCCTGAATCTGGCCTCTTGGCCGGCAGACGGTTCTGGATCGTGAAACAAGTGGCTTTCGTCAACACATGAATCTCTGAGTGGTGTTTCCTCCTCTTCCTCCTGACTATGGTCCTGTCTCTAAGTGAACGCTGGAGAAGAGGGATGTACTGCAAAGCCTCCTGAAGAGTCAGCTGTATGTGAAACCGATCTATCATCTACTGGCTAAACTTTTCATGCTGCCTCTTTTTCTGATTTTCATTTTTCTTCCCCTTCCCCATCTGAAGGGCTCTAGGGAAGGGGATCACAGGGTCCTTCTTAGATGAAGGACTAGGAAAGGGTCTAGACGGATCGACGGCCGGATCCACACATACATCATGCACCACAGTGGGACCAGAAAAAACCAAACACTTTCCTTTATTCACAACAGAGTTCCGAGATACATCAGAAGTAGGAAAAACTACAGGTCTCTCAACAGAAGTATGGGTGGTCTCAGTACCACCATCGGCTGGATCGGATGGAAGACTCGTGGCTTCAGTACCGCGCTCTGGCTCGGCATCAGGGGTGGCCTCAGTACCACCTCCTCCAACTGGTGAAATGGCGGCCTCAGTACCGCCGGTGGGACCAGCATCCAAGGTGGCATCAGTACCACCGTCATCATCTCTAGCGGCATCAGCACCGCTCTCTTCCTCGTCTGGCGCTCTGGAAGTGTCCTCAGGGTGTAACTCAGACGAGGCGCCTCCTGCTGGCATCCTACCGCTCCTAAATGTGACAAAGTCAGTATCAAAAAGATATACAGACATATCAACAAATGCATCACTAGGAGTGGCATACTCAGTACAAGCTACCTGCTCAGATTTCCTCTTCAAGTTGTTGGGGTTCGGCTCAATCTGGGCAGGGATGGCAGCCTTCCTTCTCACGATGTCCTGCATCTCCTGGCGGAACTCGTCCATCTCCCGTCAGAAAGTAGCCTGCTGATCGGTGAGAAGGCAGGAAATATCATCCAAAACGGGGCTCTCATGAGAGCCCGACGGGTAGCCTCTCTGGTAGTGAGGCTGCTGGAACTGGTGCTGTGGCTGAGAGGGGTACGGGTGTGGCTGCTGCTGCTGGTGAGGCTGATCTCGCCTCCAAGATTGTCCCTGCTGATAGGGACGAGGACCATACTGTGACTGTTGCTGCTGTGGCTGTGGGTACACTGGGGGTTGCTGCTGCTGCGGCTGGTGATCCCTTTGATGGACGTACTGGCCACCTTGTCCTAACGGCTGCTGTTGGGGCTGGGTACCTCCGATCCCCCAACGGAATCCGGGATGGTCTCATCGGATACCGGGATGAGGGCGGTCATACCAAATCCCGTTGACATCCATCAACGGCTCTACATCGTACTGGGGAGGCGGGAGTACTGCCAGAGGCTGATCCGGCTGGTATACCACCATCTGCAAGTCTGGAGATGGTGGTGACTGGTAGGTGGGCTGCGACTGCTGGTACGGCTCTGCCGGTACAAGGTGGACCTGTCTAGGCTGTCGGTGAGAGCTGAAGCGCTGGGACGAGCTGCTGTTGCTGCTGCCGGTATCGCCTCGTGACTGAAGACGGGGCTGGGAAGCCGTCTGTGCCTCCTGGAGACACATGAGCTGTGTCTTCAAGTCACTCAAAGTCTGTGCCATCTGCTCCATCTGAGTGATGCCCTGGCACCGCTTCTTCTCGATAATCTCCATCCAGTCCAGCTTCTCGCTGATGATCCCCATGTCCGCAGCTGATGACTCGACCTGTGCTGCTGCTACCGCGGATGAACTGGACGGACCGGCGTCGACCCGTGCTATCCTCTGGTACTGCACGGTCTGTGGCTGCTGTGGTCTGCCCTGAGTGTATAACCGGGTCTGGGACATCACCATATAGTTCTCAGCCATCTCCTCGTAGATAACTCAGACCTGGTCGTGATCCTTGGAGAAGTAAGACCCGCCACAAGAAGCGTTCACCAAGCCTTGAAGCTCTGGTGTCAGCCTGCTGAAAAAGCTCTGCACGAGGTTCGGCTTGGAAATATCGTGGTGCGGGCATCTGTTAGTCAGCTCTCGAAACCTCTCTCATGCCTCGTGGAACTGCTCGTTGGGGAGCATGGAGAAGTTGCTGATCAGGGCTCTAGCGGAGTTTGTCTGCCCGAGTGGATAGTACTTGTGCAAGTATTCGGTGCGGAGCTGCTCCCAAGTGTAGACGAACTTCCCGAGATGTTTCAGCCAGGTGGCTGCTCTGTCTTCCAAAGAGAAGGGGAAGGCAAACATCCTGATGGTATCCTGGTCCACTTGACGATCGTGGACAGTACCGCAGATCATCTCAAACTCCTGCAAGTGGAGATGGGGCTCCTCAGGGGCCAACCCATGAAACCAGGGTAGGAGCTGCAAAGTGTTCGGGGGGAACTTGAAGTCCCCCACGATCGCTGGTATCACCACCCAAAGGTGCGTCAGAGTCGATCCGGGATTGTGGTTCTCCCGCATCGGTCTCGGTGGTCCTGCTCCTGCTGCTGCGGTAGCTGTCGCATCATCAGGTCCTCCTCCGCGGTTATCGCGGTCGGCTCTCATCTGCTCAAGCTCTCGCCTCATATCGATCATAAAAGCTCCATGATCTCTCAACTGCTGCTGAACTAAATCTAGTGAAGCGATAAGGGTGGAGTTGATCGCACACTGGTTCAAGACGAATGTCTGATCTCCTCGTGGACCTCCGGTGCGGTCATCAGAACTGCCGGCCATAGTCTTCGCAAAATCAAAAAATCCGAACTCAGATACCGATAAATCATCTGTCTGTCTCTTCTCTGGTACTGGTATCTCGGTCTCAGAAGAAGAAGAAGGGTGGTCGAGGGAGAACATGGCGGAGTCGTACTCGGGTTCGGAGAGCGGGTCTGAGCTCCCACAAACCGACCTAGATGAATGGGTTGGAGTGCTAAAAAGCGGTGCAGCCAGAGGCTGCCTAAGAGACCTCCTACCCATCATCTTGATCTGGTGAGTAAGGCGGATGGGATCTGGAAAAACTATGATCACAAGCAAACCCCCAGTTCACCAACGCAACGCGAGCTGAAGACCGTAAAGGTTCGATCAATTTATCTTGTCAATTTTATTTTGGTGAACAATCAAGATATCAGACCGATTACGTGACCTGTTGGGATACCCGATACTTTCCCAACCGACTGTCCCACACAGAAGTAGTCGGTAATCAGTCGAGAATAGTACCGGAGGGCTCTACCTAGTGTTCGAGTCACTCTCTCGCACAATCAAACCAAACAATGAGGGGGTTGCTCTCCCCAAGATACGTTTTTTAAATGAGGTGTCTTTTAGGGTCGATAGTTTTAGCAGTCCCAAATTTTATTGTTTTTCTTTTTAGGTATTTTTCAATAAAAGCAAAAACGTCTAACGAATTTTTTGGTTCTCCTGGTTATTAAGTCCAAAACAGGGGGGAGAAGATGAAAAAGCCGATGCGCGAAAATCAATGATGCATGCAGAGTAAGAAATACGTACCTAACTCCAGCAGTCTACATGCAAGATGATCTGCGCAGAATTTAAAAGACAGGAAATAAACTAACTAAATGGTGCAGGCGGAAAACCAAGTCCCTAAACAGCAGTGCTACTCAAAAGAACCACTAGCTGAACACCAGCCTCCAATCCAGAGAGTCCAGTCTAGACCCACCCCTCCTCTTCTCGACAGGTCGAGTTCAGGAGTAGCGCTTGACGGGGCAGCCTCGCGGCACGTAGGCTCGAATGTGGTGAATCAACTATTTTTATTAATATTTTATTGTAGGTCCAATTACCGATCTATAGATGCAGGCAGATATATTAGGGTATTTTGGATCCTAATTATTACGGCACAGTCAAGCAGAAAATCCTACGGCTAGGGGCTCGAAAATCCGCGTGAAACCGGAAAAGGCAGGAAAGAAATATAACCGCGAAAAGCCACGTAAAAACCAAACTAGCTAAGGGGTCCCCCGAGCACACCGGTGCTCGGCGAAACAGATCCCGAAAGTTCGAGTCTCTATCTGTCCCTGTATTATTACAATAGTTCAAATAATGCTGAAAAGTAAATCTAATCTAACCCTAATCTACAGCTAATCCATGCGGCTATTATGCGGCTACCGCACTCCTGCTCGATTCTCGCATCCTCCTGCGGCTCTGTAGAGAAGAGAGCCGCCTCCGACTCCCGCGATTACTCGGCTTCCGAAGAACGCCGCCTCGGTCCTCGGGCCCTCGCAAGAAAGAAACAGAGAGTGGTCAGACCAGATTATTATATAAACAAGTTAGATATATATGTACAAAAATCTATACAAAAAGCCGCGAAAAAGAAAGCCGCGGAAAAATCAACTATGACTACTAAGCCATGCTCCCCAGCAACGGCGCCATTTCGTAAATATAATAAAAATATTTACAGGTATATTTACACACATGTGCTCCCTATCTCTCTCTGCTTTGGCTTTTATGCGGTCAGGCCCATGCTGAGTCCTCCCTTGGGATTAGGTTGCTCAATATTTATTCTAAATATTTCCCTCTTTTTCTTTTAATTCTTTATTCTTTTATTTTTGCACAAAAACATGCTAATTATTAGTTTTTACGCAATGCATGCCTTTTGTTAATTATTTGTGTTTACACATATCTACATGCATTTGCAAAGGTTTTTGTAGCTAAAATATAAGAATAAAGAGTGATGAATGGGTATTCATCACTTGCCATTGTACATTTTTAGTAGAGTATAAAAAATTTTAATCCTTGTTGTTGATTGCTTGATTAATTGTGTGGGTTAATTGTTGACAAACGGGAAAGCTTGAGTAGTCGCCTCAGCGACAGTGAGTCTGATTTGTCAGACCATTATTTAACGGCTCTCGCATTCTCGTTTTTCACCCAATAAAATAGACAAGATAAAAGACCGAACCTTCACGGTCATCAGCTCTGGATGCGTAGGTGAATTTGGGTTTTTGCTTGACCGATCTTGTTTGCTTTTCTAGGTCTCATCCACTTTATTCTCCTTCCAGATCCCTCCCTCTTCATCCATTTTCTCCTCAAGTCATCTATCTTTCTCCCTCCAACCCTCCCTTCAGTCTCCTTCTTACCCTTGGATGATGGGCCCCTTCACTTCTTGCCGACTCTTACGGCTTCTTCACCTTCTTCCCATCAGTCCAGTCCACCCTCGAGGGAGGTCGGATCCCCGACCAACCTCTCGTTCCCTCCCTCCCATCCCTTTCATTCTTCTAGGCATGCTGCGCTACACGTCCGTGGAGATCAGATTGAGCAGATGCGAGACCCGGACAATGCCATTGCTGGATTGAGAGTGCACTCCGTACGCAATCATAGGGAACATGCGTGAGTATCAGATACCTCCTATACCAGGATGATGGATGAGCAGATAGGACATGAAGTTCAGTCAGCGTCTACATTAGGTCCATTCATTATGGGTTTGGAGCTTATTCAGAGACTGCCGACATTTTCAGACGAGGTGCACGAGGAGCCCTATCTTCACCTATACGAGTTCGAGGAGTTTTGCAGGACACAGATTTATTCAGATATCATTGCAGAGGAGATGATGCTGAAGACCTTCCCATTCACACTTCAGGATAGAGCCATTTGATGGCACCGACGATTGGGAAGGAGATTCGCTACGTGGGGAGACTTACGGTTTGAGTTTCTACAGAGATACTTTCCCAAACATAGAGAAGAGATGATGTCGTCCTTGATCACAGAGTTTTCAGTAGACCCCCAGGAGACACTGTAGGAGGCATGGCTGAGGTTTCTCGACCTCTTGAGGAGACTTCCTGAGCACGGACTTCCACCGACAGAACATATTGAGATCTCCATGCGGGGGATGACCGCGGATCAGATAGCACTTGTGATTACCTCATGTGGCGGTTCACACCGCAGTTCCGACATTGACTTACTAGATGCCATCTGGAGGTTACTTTCACAGAGACCATCTACACGAGATACTGTAGTCGGAACAACACATGAGGATATCACAATACCACTTGGGTGTGTCACACTACATGAGGATACAGTCTCTACACACCAGCCTGAGGACTTGGATTCTGCAGCGCCACAGAGTACAGGGGAGATGACTGCTACAGTGGAGATTCTGATCGAGAGTCTACTCGAGTTCTCGTTGGTCTTCCAACTAGAGTTCGAGTTAGCCCCAGATTTTTCAGTTGACGATTCTTGGATATCAGATCTTCTGATACTCCAAGAGACAGAGGAGCCCCCGCTACTACAGCCATTGATCCAACCATTTCAGAGCCCAACCCCGGATGATTCAGCTTCTTTTCTGCAGAGACACTTCTCGGAGTCAGACAGATACCCTAACTCAGCCCAGCAGCTACAGCTTGATATGGGACACCACTTTGAGAGGCCAGACATAGAGAGTCCCATATTCGAGCCATTTGTCCTCCACTTTGATGAGACAGATATACTTACTGAGGACCAGATAATAGCCAGCATTACCGCAGTGTGAGGATCAGCCACAGACACATTGCCAGCATCCGCGATGATGACCAGTACCTTCTCCTGCTTCCAGATTGACCAGACACAGACTTCAGATGATGATGCAGCCTGGTGCACATAGTGGGTGCTTGACGGCAGCGTAGATGCCCTGATAGATCCTGATCCTCTATTTCTCACCGATGATCTTGCATTCCTCCCTGAGGGTACTGCGGGAGAATGCCACACATGATGAGTACTTGGTTTCACTTTTTGAGAGTGTATCCGATCTGGCGGATCACGAAGCCGAGTCTGCCGATCATTTTGATTTTGAGTCTTCTCACCTCGACGATCCTCGCGAGGATGAGCCGATCTTTGAGATATTCGATGATCTTTCATAGTTGTCTTCATTATATGCATCGGATATCAGTTTTATGAGAGAGTCTCCTGATCTTCTCTTTCCATACCGCTTTGAGACACCGATCGATGTGGAGGATTCCATGACTGATCCATCCTTCTCCACATTTGATTTCTTAGGCTCTACACTTCCACTCTAGTATGATCCTGAGCCGACGATTTCTTTTATGCTACCGGAACCCGATCACATATTCTCATACCCTTCACCGGTAGCAGACACCCGCCTGATTGCATACTTGGGTGTCCTTCTTTACACTATTAATTTCATCGTTGTTCGCATACCAAGACTGCGACGACAGTATGGCATTCGCCTTACAGATGTCATCCTGAACCTTGATACAACCTTATCCTAGCCTTTGCGCCCAGCTAGGGGGGTAAAATCTAGCGCTTGTTGAGAGACACCTCAACATTGTACCCTCTTGTATATACGTGTTTGGACTTGGTTTGATCATTCCTTCTTTCGTATTTGTTTTCTCCCCAGGTCTCGTATAGGATTATCTTTGCTATACTTAGGATATACCTCATCCTAAGTATAAGGGGGTGGAAACGCCGAGTTGTTCATAGCGTCCTGTTTCATTACTCCTGTCGTTGCCTATACTTAAGGATCCTTCACCTTAAGTATAGGGGGAGTTATGCCCCTCCATCTTGTATATATTTGTCTTCTTCGTCATTTCTACCTCTGTTTTGCTGCCTATACTTAGGGATATTTCACCCTAAGTATGGGGGGGGGGGGTAGATCCTGTACATCCTTCCACTCGGATTTCCCTTTATGTACAGCTTACTATACTTAGGATTACAAGATCCTAAGTATAGGGGGAAACACCGAGTACTCTTCAGTCTATTCTTTGATTCATCTTTGTATATACCATTCCTTTTCACTTCCCTATACTAAGCACGAGTTGTGTCTTCTTCATCGCTCTTGATCACTCTGAGGACATTATTCGAGCTAAGTATAGGGGGTTGTCGTATATATTTCATATATACTTTAGCCATAACTCGTACTTTGCGTGAGTGTGTTTATTAATAAAATGGCTAAAAATCCATAAAATTTTAAAAAATTTTCCCTTGTACATAAAATTCTTCTTGCACATACCTATTTATTTATAAAAATTATTTTTGTACAGATGATTGTAATATCCCTTTGTATAAATAGCTTGTAAATATTTTCATATCAAAATTTATGTACATAGTACAAAAGTTTTGTAAAATGTTTGAAAAACAAAAAGTTTGCAAAAACCTTGGGCAAATTGTTGTAAATATTTTGCAAAACTTCGCATTCATGCATACATCCATATTTTCAAACATTTTTCAAAAATTTTGCACATGTGTAAAATAATTGTAAAATTGCATCTTTGTAAATACTTGTACAGTTTTTCCAAATCATAGTTGAAATTTAAACTGGCCTGGAATTAAATTGACAAATGGAGCTTGGTTAAGACTTAATCCACCTAATGATAATAGGAGCCTTATAGGGCTTAGGATAGAGACTTTTCAGGTCCATTGAGACTTAATTCTTTGAGTCCACTAGGCTATGAGCATATGTCATCCTGATAAGCCTAAGTAGAGCACTTAACAACACACGCATAACTCTCAGAGACAATGACTTTACTTGCACCAGCACTCTACACATAGCTCTCCACGGATGAGGTGGTTAGGAGGTAGTTTCCTTTGGCTTGGGGTAGCATATGAGGGTAGTACTTCTAGGCGGAACCTTTCTTCTTCTTATAGTGAAGGATGTGCGTTTTAACTTGGTCTGGTGGTTATGAAGTCTAAAGACAGAAGCTGTGGGTTGCAATAAAGCTTCAAAAGAGGGATAGTCTACTGGCTCAAGAGGAAAAACTCCTTGTATATATGCTGCACCATGTAGATATGTTGTACAGATGCACATGAAAAAAAATGTGCAGAAAGAAAGAACTCCAAAAAAGTGGTGGATCGGATTCAAAATTTAATAACCCCACCGGAGTGTACATAGTCAAATAAAGCAAAAGCTTATGTTATATATGACCATCTCATGAAGCATGCAGCGGGAGACTCAGCTACACTGGTTAGAACTCCCAATGATACATGGCTACACTGGTCATGGTCCATTCTCTTCTCCCCCTCTTCTTGAGCTAGTTGCACCTGAACTTAGAAGGGAATACCCTGCTTCTCGAGGAAAGAGTTGCTAGACCGAGGCATTAGAGTTACCGGGTTGAGGGACGTTGTTTCTTTATTACTTCTGAGATGGGGAGCTACATATCACTTACACAGTACAAGGAAAGATTCATGGTCATTAGAGTTTGTGTATGTAGACTTGTTCTGATCTGGTTTATTAAGGAGTCTTGACTATAGATTGGTGGAACTTAGAGGTTATCAAGTTTTAAGCTTAAGTCCAAATAAGGTTCCGACAAATTAATAATCCAAAGGTCTGACCGAGCTCCATATTTTAATTTAATGAAGGAAAGTTTAATAATCAACCTTGATTTTTCCTCTTTTTCTTTTTCTTTCTCTTTTGCACTTCTTTTTCAAATAAGTGTTTGCTAAGGGACTAGCAAAAGTAAAGTATAGGAGGTGATGAATCCCCATTCATCACTCTTTATTCCTTTATTTTAGCTAGAAACCTTAGCCAAATACCATGTAAATATGTGTAAATATCATAAGTTGTAAAAACACATGCATCATGTAAATATGCATAATTAGCATGTTTTTGTGTGAAAATAAGGAATAAAGAAACACAAGAAAAAGAGGGAAATATTTAGAATAAATATTGAGTGACCTAATCCCAATGGAAGGGCCCAGCATGGGCCTGACCGCAAAAGAAACCAAGTAGAGGGAGATAAGGTCAATCATGGTGTACATAATCCTATGTATCTAAATAAATTTATTTTCCTCAAAATAAAATTAAAAAGTGTTTCTCATATTTTGTACATATTTGTAAAAGTAAAACTAAAATAAAAATGGGAAAAATAAAATAAAAATAAAAATAAATAAAATTCTCTCTCATCATTGTACATAGACCATGTATATAAAATAAAATGCCTATTTATTTTCTCCTTGTAAATAATTAATAAATCCAATAAAAATATTTTTATACTCCATATTTTATTGTGTAAATAAATAAAATAAAAATCAGAAAAATAAAAAACAAAAATAATAAAAATCATTTCCCACCTTGTATATATACCATGTACATACGTATATAAACCTATTTATTTAACTAATGTAAATAAATCATAAAAATAAAATAAAAACACTTTTATTCCAAATTTTATGTTGTAAATAAATAAAATATAAAATTGGAATAATTGTACAAAAATAAACAATTAAAAATAAAAATCAAAAGTACATATGTGTATATACGTACATATAATAATAATAATATAATGTAAATACGTTATTTATTTTTCAAAAAAATAAATAAAAATCACTAAAAAATAATTTGAAAAATAATAAACATTTTTCATGTTTAAACTTTTTAAAATAAAATCATTTGCTATTTTTAAATGAATTTCCAAATAATTAATAAACGGAATTTTCCCATTGGTCCACGGGGGATTGTTGACCCCCGATCAACTCTCCCCTAGGACCACACGTCCGCGGATCTTGGCGCCGACCCGACTTCGCCGATTTTTTGCGCCATGACCCGACATCCATTTGCCAAAACCCCGGGCTCCATTTACAGATCTTTCATCTGAGATTCACGCCCGGCGTCTCTCTTAGGGATCCGTGCACCTCAGTACCATGCCCAACTCCTTCTTTGTCGGATCGTCACATGTATATAGCTCAGCTCCGCCGCTCTTTTCAGACCATCTTTGGCCTTCCCCCTCGTTGCCAGTGAGCTCCTCTCTTTCTCCTGAGTGACAGCTGTGTGAGAGAGGGTTGCAGCGAGGCACGGGCAGCCGAGAACCACTGATCCAGCGAGCTTCATCGTCGTGCTCCGCCGCAAGGTGCACCCCGAGCCTCTGGCCCCGTTGAGTCATCGAGGCGATGACCTCGGAGGTCCCTGACCTCCAGCCCAGACGATTCCAGCCACTTTTTAGGTCAGATACTATCTAGGTTAGCGTAATTTCAGATTTCACCCAATTTGCACCGCCGGCCTTCGCCGTCTAATCCCCATCGCTTCAATCAACCATCTGCCATTCCGACCACTCTACCACCTTCACAAGACTCCTCTCCATTTGCTACGCATCTCCGATCATCCTGTCTCGCCTCGGAGCAGGACCTCAGGTCTCCTCCGCCGTCGCTTCGCCGGAGACCATACTCCGCCCCCCTTCCGATCACCCATTCCACCCATAACCGGGTCGAGGCACTTTACCCTCGACCCAATGTTCGTTCTGTGCAGCCTGCAGGTCAAAGCGACCTCATCTGGAGGTCCATCAGTCCAGGCTTAGCAGCTCCAGCTCGTCTTCATCGCTGGAGCATCTCCGACGTCCCCGACCTCATCGGAGACCACTAGTCGCTGCGGAATACTGCCAGCATCATTTCGCCTATCTCAGCAGCGTCCGAGGATGTCCCCTTTGCGCAGATTGGCTGAGCAAAGCTCGCCGGCACCGAGCTCTTCAGGGACCCTCTCCTACCATCCGATCGAGCATCGTCCCAGTTTTGATCTCAGCCCTTCGTTCTTCAGGCAGCCTCGACCGTCGGATCTCGATCAAGAGCTCATCTAGAGCGTTCACCGGTAAAGGGGCAGCCACGCATATCAGTCGTTAGATCAGCACGTGGCACGCCCTCGTCCATGCGATCTTAATAAGAGGGTGATTTGCACTTAGACCCCTCCTCTTCTAGCACTTACTGTTTAGTCTTGTAAATATTTGTCGTAGTTGTTTTTTTATTTTAGATATTTGCACATTGGAACTCGATGTTTATGCTATTTGCATTTTAGTCCCTGCCTATGTGAGACACGTGCTTCGACGCGTGACGTTTTGGACAATTTGCATGTTTAGGGCTTGGGTTTTATGCCATGTTATGAAATGAAGTTTTAGTTTCTATATTTGTATTTATACCCCTGTGCATGAATGTATTTGAGCATGTGCTAATTGTTTGCGAGTTTTACACTTTCCACCCTAAGGTTTTAGCACGTGTTACGTTTAAGCCCCTAGAACTATGTTTCTTTGCACTTAGGTCCTTGCTTGATGTAGTTCTTTTATTGATTAAATAAAATAGCAAATAAACTCCAATTTAGGTGAAATTTGGACACGTAGCTCCTGCCACTATGTAAAAATTTCTTTAAATATTTGGGACATTTTTATTGCTTTTTGTTATTTTTAAAAAAATCAGAAACACGTATTTTCACCACTATTTGAAAACGCAAATCAAAGAAAAATATCAAAACTTATCTAAAAAATTAAAAAAAATAGGGATTGTTAGTTTCGGTGTTTTCTTTCTTCTACCAATTTTGAGCTTATTTAGATTTATAAAACCCTTAAAAATTGAAAAACCCTAAAACCTTATAAAAATCTGTATAAATTCTATAAAATTCAAAAAATGCAAACTCTTTTTCTGTAGTTTAGTTTTGGCATATGTTCTTCATAAAAATTGTCTCCTGATGTTTATAGATCAATTATATATTTTTAATTGATCTTTCAAGTCTGGCTGCACATTGAGCATTGTTTTTCCCCTTTCTCAATTTTTAGAAAATCAAATAAAAATGAAAAATGATGAAAATTCACTAGAAACACTTAAAAATATAAAAAAAACACAAAAACAATTTTATTTGAATTTTCTGTGCATTTTTAGGTGTTTAAATAAGTTGTTGTTGTTGCTTGTTTATGCATTTTCTTATAAAAATTAAAAACACAAAAAAATTTAAAAACATTTAAAATCCACCAAATATAATTTCTTTCTTATTTTCGATTTTGACTACTTCGTAGGCCGTCTCGGCCATCCCGTGCTCCTTGAGTCTGACCCTGGTCGCTATACCATGTCAATAAAATTAGCGAGGACCGCTACTTGATTTTCATTGTTTTATCTTTCGACTTGGTGGTTCCTATATTTTCTTGTTGAGTCCGATTCTCCGAGATCCGGGTCGCAACGACCCGAGAGCGATTTTTACCTTGCCCGGATTTAGGAGGGGATTTTCGGCTCATCAACATGTTCCACTTTGACCCCCCCACACACACACACAGAGGCACACCGCAGCTCACTGACCAAGCAGCGAGACCCCCGTCTAGTAAGGTATGGTGCTACATGGGGTGCACATAAAGTTTTTTCAATTGGTGGATTTTGCCCTCTTTGGTAATATAGATGAAAACAAGTCTAATACAAATCATGTTAGAATCATAGGTCCAGAATACATCTCATTAGCCAGCTTAGTTGTCAACACTAACCGCTAGTGATTTGTATGTTATAATGTTTATTAGTATGCTAAATACGCCTCATTCTTGCATATAAATGTGTATTTGTATGTTATTTATTTTAATAACTAGAATGATCTTAATTCATGAAAAAAATCATTTTTTACATTATTTTAGACCAGGCGGACCGATACGATATTGATATTTACTATCTTGCCTTCTATGGAAGTCTTGGTTCGAAACCCCTCATGACTATGTAATTTTTTTACAATAAATATAGCATCAATATAATTTTTATCATTTATTTCTTTATAGATAAATATTTATACCAAAGAAATATTCTCTCATTAATCATTATGCACATTTTTGAATTAAATGACGCACCTCAATGACAATCATTGTCTTCCATGAACAAAGAAATTGTTCTAAGTGTGCTTAAATTATCTGCTTTGATTCCAATTCTAATGTCTATTAATCACCAATCAACATTAACAACGATATGTTTGATATGACTAATATGTAAAATATAAGGGTTATAAATGATCTATATATGTCATATAAGCATATATTTGTAAGTTATTTAATATTTAAGAACATGGATTAAATCTATTTCCAATATCGATAAATCAGCAATCAACATTAAACATGATATATTCGATATGACTGATATGTGTGATATATGGGGCATAAATGACTGATATGTGTGATATAAGTCTGTATTTGTCAGTTATTTGTTATTTTAATATTTTGGATGATCTTAATTTATCAAAAATGGAAAAGGTAGCGTTTTTGAGACATTTTCGACATTTACATCGAAATCGTTGATATATAGGTGATATATTGATGATGCGCCTGGCAACTCGGGTTAAGTATGTAATTAACAATGTTCGTTGTGACCCAAATCACCAAGCGCGGTCAATCGGAAAAATTTATATTTTAAACCACTCAATAAAAGATCAATCAAGAAAACAAATGTAAGCGGCTTTTCGCTATTCTTTTTACCTGGTATAGCGACCAGGGCCGAACACAAGGAGCACGATTTAAAAACTAAGTAGCCAAATTTCAGATGATTTTTAGAGGGTTTTTCAATTTTATAAAAATAAAACAGTGGAAAATAAAGAGACTATTCACAGCCAGGAGTATTTTTCAATTTAAAAGTTCTTTAAAAGCTCAAAACTCCTGAAGATTATTTTTAATATAAACTACAAGACAAAGTACAAAGAAATATCTACAAAAAGAGACCAAGATCGGAATTTTTGGATTTTTCTTTTATTTTCAACAATTTTTTTAAGATTTTTTTTTGTAATTTTTTAAATTTTATAAATGGAAAGTGCATAAAAATTGGACAGAAATTAAAACACAACAAAATACACCTATAGTAGTTTTTTTTGGAATTTTTATACTAATTATCGAATTTTTATGAATTTTACAATTTCGGACAGACAAAAAGAACACTTTTTGATTTTTTTAAAAAATATCAAAAGTCAACGAAATGCGATGAAAATTTTAGACAAGATTAAAAGCTACAACAGGGTCATCCACAAATTTTCTCAAGATTTTTAGAGCATGATAAACATTTATTTCAGTCTGAAGAGTAAGAAAAATTATTGTATGGTAAACAGGGACTGAAATGTAATTACTCGAAGTTATTCCACAATCAGATAACAGGAAATAAACATGAGGGTGGAAGTAAGAATTACCCATAAACATGTGCTGCGCACATGACCTTCAGGAGCAGGGGTGGTTTTGCAATTATCAGAATTCCTTCAAGGGCATTTCCGTAGTATTTCTATTTTTTATTTAAAACCCTCTGCTAGGGTTCCTGGAGGCTTGTTCCAATCAAAAGCAACAAAGGGGGCTGCCGAGCACAGAGGGTCGCCGCCTCCGCCTCTCAAGAGGCGCAGGAGGTGGCGTGCGGACGGAGGTCACGGGGCTGGACGATAGTCGCGTGGCGGCGCACGCGCGCCCGCGACGCTGGGAGAGGCGACGCGCGTGTCGAACGGCGGAGGCGAGTGGGGGTCAGCGCGGACGTGCGGCTCCGCACGCAGAGGGAGAGTCGGCGGCGCCGCTGGGCGGTGGCTTCAGGCACGCGCTGGAGAGTGCGCGGGAGAGAGGACATGGAGGGACGCAGCGGGCGCGGAATGGTGGGGCGGCAACGGAGGGTCACGCCGTCACGGCGGAGGGAAGTCGGGGACGGCCCGCGGAGGTGCTGCAGGTTGAGGACGGATGGCGGCGCGGGCGTGGGGTTGCGTCGCCTTGAAGGAGGGGCTCCACAGGAGGAACGGGTCGCGGCCTCGCGCGTAGGCGCGGTCAGGACTGGCGGTGCGGAAGGACCTCCACCTGGAGGTTGACGATGGCGGGCGGCGGGGGGTGATGGCCCCACTGCCTGATGGGATTTTTTATTTTTTTTATTTTTTTTGTTTTTATTTCTATGTACAGAAATGTTAAAAAAATATATGTTTTTATGTTTTTTTTCAAATAGAAAATGTAAACAGAAGTTTAAAAAAACAAAAAGATTTTTTTGTTTATTTTCTTTTTTTATTTTTTTAAAATGAATCTGCAAAACAATTGTTAGACAAAAAAGACAACAACTATAAATTTTTTATTATCTTTATTTTTCCTGCAAAAACCAACGTTAGAGAGAAAAGACAACAAAAATTTTATTTCTTTTTTTTAAAGTTTTCCATGCAAAAACAATGTGAGATGAACAGGAAAAATAATTATATGATTTTTTGTGTTTTTATCTTTACTATTTATTTATGAACAACAATCGGAGACATGAATGGAGACGGATCTTGGCGATGCGGAAGAACGATCGGTATCTCCGACCACCGTGCGTGATCGGGAGGTGTGTGGTTACGTGAGATAGACGTGAAATGGAGAGGTAACGAAATGATGTGGAAAATCGATGTCGGACGCGGATTATGTGTGGTGAAAATTTTGGGATTTTTAATCTAAAAACTAGTCACTACACTTACGCAAAAGTTAAACAATGATTTATCTACGAACAATAACGAGAAGTAAAAGTGGATCTCACCTCGGGGTTTGGAAATGCTATGATGGCCTCGACGAGGGCCGACATGCTGTCACCAGACGGCTCGGAGGCTAAGCACCCTTCTTCAACAAGACGACGCTCGGAGATCGGGCTCCTCTCCACCAAAGATCGATCAAGTGTGAACGAGGGAGGAGGAACCCATTAAAAGAGAAGAGAAATGAAAAAGGAAGGTATGTACATTTAAGGAATGTTTTTATTGGTGAAATTAATAAAATAATTAAATAAATAAATTAATTAGTTAATTAATTTCGAAATTCGGAATTAAATTAATTAAATAAATCAAGTAATTTATGAAAATCAATTAACCACCTTAATGGTGGACAATTAAGGTATAAAATCAAATCATTACATATAAGGTAAGTTATCAAACCAAATAAATGAATTAAATAATTAAATAAATATAAAATTCGTAATTACATTAAATTAATTAATTAAAGTTAGATAATTAATTTTTTTGGTGGATTTTATAAAAGGAAGTTAATTATATACATATATTATACACATATAATACAATATACATAGGTATAAATAAGGGAAAAAATTTATAAAAGATTTTTAAATTTTTATTTTTATTTTAAAATTTTTAATATTTTTAATGAAACCAATATTTACAAATATATATTATAAAAATATGAATAAAATATATACAACAAATATATAGGAAAACTGCACAAAACACCCCCAGAAAACCGGTTTTTTAACCGTAACTCCAAAAAATATGAAACCACAGTTATTTAAAAGATAATTTAATTTAGAGTATGATGGAAGTGATTTTGGTTCGATTTGAGCTCGTATGGAGCCAGAATTGATGGTTCGATTATTTCTTTGCGGCTTTATCCAAGTGTGATTATTTGCACTATGTACATTATTTTATTTCACACTTATTTTGACAACATATTTTTATTTACAACTTTTGTTTACAAAAATAATTAATTTAATGTCAAATTATGCACAAATAAAATAAAGTAAGTTTTGTACAAATATACATGAAAAATATTTACAAGATATTTTTTTATTTTTCTGACAGAAGACCCTATCTCCCCCTACTTTATTCCTGGTCGGTCAGGTCAAGTCTTGACCTTCTCTCAGGGTTTGGGTCAGTCTGTATTTATTGCATAAATCCATACTTTTCTTTTTATTTTCTTCTTTATTCTTTTATTTATGTACAAAAAGTGTTAAAAATGCAATTTTAACGAATGCATGCAAAATGGTAATTTAATGGAATTAATGGTATTTACAGGTATTTGACTAAGGAAAAGAGGCTAAAATAAAAGAATAAAGGCGATGAATCGTGGATTCATCATTCCCCCTATACTTTACCTTTGCAAGTCCCTTAACAAACACTTATTTGGAAAATAAGTGAAAATGAAAATAAAGAAAAGGAAAAGGAAAGAAGTTAGAACAATGTTGACTTTCAAACTTATCTTCATAAAAATGTAGTCTGGAGCTCTGTCGGCCCTTTGGATTATTAGTGTGTCGGAACCTTAATGGGAAATGGAATTAAAACCTAACAGCCTCTAAGTTCCACAAGACTCCTATTCAGGTCTCCTCAACAGTCAGATCAGAACAAGTCTACAGACACAAATTCTTATGACTATGAATTCTTACTTGTACGTGTAAGTGAAATATAGCTCCTCATCTCAAAAGTAGCAAAGAAACAGCCTCTCTCAATAAGGTAACTCTAATCCCCCGGTCTGGTAACTCTTTCCTCGAGGAGCGGGGATATTCCCTTCTAAGTTCAAGTACAACCAGCTCAAGAAGAGGGGATGGAGAAGAGAATGGACGGTAACCAGTGTAGTTACATATCCTTGGATGCATGACCAGTATAGCCATGTCACCCGCGGCAAGCTCACAAATATTTGTCTTTGAAGCTCTTATTCTTCTTCTTGTTCTTTTTTTACTTGTATATACACTCCGGCAGGCATTTTACTTTTCAATCAGGCCTGTCCACTTTTTGGAGATTTTGCATTTTTTTTCTTTTTTTTTGAAAATATATACAAGGTGCAGCATGTACGTAAGGAGTTTTTCCTCTTGAGCCAGTAGACTATCCCTCTTTTGAAGCATTATTGCAATCCCACAGCTCCTGTCTTTAGACCTCATCATCATCAAACCAGGTTGAGACGCACTTCCCTCCCTAGAGGAGGACGAGAGGTTCCGCCTATATGTACTACCCTCGTATGCTACCCCAAGCCAAAAGATTCTGCCCCCTCACTACCTCATCCATGAAGAGCTACGTGTAAAGTGCAGTGTCCAAGGTAAGCCATGGTCTGAAAGAATCATGTGTGTGTTGTTAAATATTCTACTTAGACTAATCAAGATGACATGTGAACATAGTCTTATGGACTCAAAGAATTAAGTCACTAGGACCTGAAAAGTCTTAATTCCAAATCTTATAAGGTTCCTCTGAAATTAAGTACATTAAGGTCCAACTAAGCTCCATTCTTCAAATTTATTCCAGACTTAGTCTCAATGTCAAAATCATCCTGAAAAATGCTCATGCAAATGCAAGAAAATATGTACATGCAAAAAAAACAAAACAATTTTTTTTTGAAATACTTTTCAAATTTTTGAAATTTTTATGGATTTTTGAAAAATGATGCACATGCAAAAGGTTTTTTTAATGCAAAAAGTTAGTAATATATACAAATATATAGAAGAGATTTTTTTGAATGAGATTCATATTTACACAAGAGTAAGTTGATTATTTTACGAGAATAGGATGCTAGAATTTACAACTCGAGTAATTTATACAGGTATATACACAGTTGGATTTTTTAAAATTTTATTTTATTCATTTTTTATTATTTTTATTATTGTTTTTTTGTGATGCATATATTCCTCAAATTTATTTGAAAATAATTTTACAAATAATTTTGAAAACTATAGTCCAAAATAATTTTGCACACAATTTTACAAACATTTACACATTTGAAAAGTATTTTGCAAACATTTTTCAAACAGTATATATAGATTTTCAAAATATTTTTTCACACAATTTTTCCAAACATTTGCAAATAGTTTTTTACAAAATAATTTTATTTCACACAAAGTGAAAAAAATTTACAAACCACAATATTTTTACAAAGGTTGAAAATATTTTTCAAACATTTTTCAAATAGTTTTCAAAAGATTTTTCAAATAGGTTTTCAAACTACTTTTCAAAATATTTTAACCTGATTTATTAGTTAGTATATACAAAAAGAATTTTGAGGAAATATCTGCATCTTTTTAGTAATTATTTTTTTTACAAGTTTTTTTTGAGAAAATTTTTTTGGAGTATTTACACAGTGTTTTAGCCATATTAAAAATAATATGAAAGTACGAGTTATGGCTAAAGTATATATACAATATATACGGCACCCCCAATACTTAGCTCGAACTATGTCCTCATAGTGGTCAAAGAGCTGAAAAGAAAGACATAACTCGTGCTGTGTATAGAAAACTGAAAAGAATAGTATACTACAACGACGAATAAAAGAATAAATTCAATAGAAGTCGGTGATCCCCCTATACTTAGGATCAAGTAATCCTAAGTATAGAAGACTGTACACGAGAGGAAAACCGAGGAGTAGAATGTACTGGGTTTACCCCCCCCCCCCATACTTAGGGTAAAATATCCCTAAGTATAGGCAGCAAAACAGAGGTAAAAAGAAGAAGATAAATCATCACAAGTCTGACACCCCCCTATACTTAGGGTAAAGTACACCCTAAGTATGGAATGATCATGCGATGGAGATGGGGTGTGAGACAGAAAGAATGTAAGATATGGACAGATGGTCTATACAGATGTGAGTCGATCAGTGTTGAGGTGCCTCTTAACAAGCGCTAGAGTTTACGCCCCTAGTTGGGCGCAAATGCTAGGACAACGCCGTATCGAGGTTCAGGACGGCATTTGTCAGGCGAATACCTACTGTCATTGCAGTCTCAGTGGGAGAACAACAACGAACTCAACAGTGTAAGTGATAACACACAGATAAACAGTCAGGCAGGTGTTTGCTACCGGGTAAAGATATGGGCAGATGAAGTCGGGGTCCGGTAACACAAAAGAAATCGTCGGCTCAAGATCTGTATGGAGTGAAAGGGCAGAGCCGAAGAAGTCGAACAGAGAAGGAAGGATCTGTCAGTGAATTCTCCACGTCAGTCACCGTCTCAAATAGATAGTTAAGATCATGATCTGGAGACTCACTATAAAGGCAGATATCCGATGCATGGAATGTAGACAAATCAGTGAAATCATCCAATACCTCAAAGAGCGGGTCATCCTCGCGAGGGTCGTCGAGGCGAAAAACATCAAACTCATTAGTACAAATATAGAAGACTCGGTCTCGTGATCCATCAGATCGGATACACTTCCAGAAAGTGAAACCGAGTTTATATGGTCCATGGCATCCTCCTGCAGATAACCCTCGGGGAGTAATGTCGAATCATCAGGGAACTTGGGATCAATGCTGTCGTAAATCAGGTCCTCCAAAAATATATCGACCTCATCAAATGGGAGGACACAAGGCTCAAATACGGGACTATCAGGGTCTGTAAAATCCAAAATCGGTCCCTCATCAAGCTCTCTTTGCTGAGATGGATCAGAATGTATCTCTGAGTTTGAGAAGATCTCCTGAAGAATAGACACTGAATCAATTGTGTATGGACACTGGAAAGATTCAAAGGATGGATGAGATGTGGGTTCCTCCTCTATCTCTTGGGATCCTAGCAGATCTAGAATCAAAGAATCTTCTACGTGAAAGAGCGGGACTGGCTCAAAATATGACTGTAAATCCAATGAAAACTCAATCAATGTCCGGCTCTCGGAACTCACAGCAGTAGGCAACACATCCATCAAATGAGAAGTAGTAGCATCCATATCCTCTGATTTATGTGTGCTATCAAGATCGGCATGGTGTGTCACACACTCAACTGTTGTCATCTCTCCCTCATGTGTTGTCCTGAGTAAATCATCTTGTGAATATGGAGGATCAGAAAGTGTTCCCAAGATGGTCTCAACTAAATCCAAGTCAGGACAGTGGTGTGAACCACCACACGAGCTAATGACATATGCAATCTGCTCTGCGGTCATCCCCCTCATGGCGATATGGATAAGGTTAGTCATAGAAAATCCATGATCCGGAAATCGCCTCACAAGTTCTCGTAACCTCAACCATGAATCTATCAATGGCTTCTGGGGGTTAACTGAAAAATCACGAATACACGACCGCATCATCTCAGCTCTACGCTGGGGGTAAAATTTCTGCAAAAACAGCGATCGTAAATCTCCCCACGTAGTAATCTTTCTTCCCAACCGTCTGTGCCAACTCTTGGCTCTACTCTGAAGTGTAAATGGGAAGGTAATCAGCATCATTTCCTCAGAAGTTATATCAGAATATGATCGTGATCTACAAATATCCTCAAATTCTTCGATATGTAAATACGGTTCCTCGTGCACATACCCAAAGAATTTCGGCAGTATATCAATTAACTCTAAATCCAGGACGAATGATCTCAAAGTAGAAGTGGATTGTACTTCCTGATCTATGTATTCATCCATCATCCTAGGATAAAAGTTGTCTAAAGCTCGCAACTGCCCCATTCGATCGCCTATGGGATGCACTCTCATCTCAGTAATGTGAACACCCATGTCTCGTGTTTGGTCAATCTGAACTCTTCAGGTGTCACTCAGAGCATGTCCCAAATGGGAGGGTGGGTAGGGAGAAGATGGGAAATCAGACAGGGTTCCGACCTCCCAAGAGAGTGGACGTGAGTGATGGGCGTAAAGATAAGAAGCCGCAGAATTTGGCTGGAATGGAATGCGACCCATCACAAAAAGAGGGAAATGAAGGGAGGGAGGGTGGGGTAGAAGTGCTGCTAATAATCTATAAAAGATGAACGTAACCGACTCACACCAAAGACATTCAAACGCAATGCAAACCCCCAATTCACCAACTCTACACAATGTGAAGACCGTGAGATCCGGTCTTTTATCTTTTCAATTTTAGAGTTATGTGATCAAACAGAAGTAGTACAAACACTTAGGAGGCTTGAATAGGATTTGGGCACTACTCCTTAGTGTGTACGCAAGCAATTGAAAACGCAGACAATGAAGGGTTGCTCTCCCAATACAATGAGGAATTGGTTACGTTTGATTTTAGAGGTCAAGTTCAATTAGCAGTCCCATTTTTTATTTTCGATTTTCTATTTTTTTGGATTTTTTAAAGACAAACGCCTAACGAGATTTTTGATTTCCTCTTTGATTCATTTGAGTCCAAAAACAAGGGGAGGAAGTTGAAAAAACAATGCACGGTCAAATACTATGATGCATGCAGAGATAGAAAATGCGTACCTTACTCCAGCACTCTACATGCAATATGATCCACGCATAGAATTAAATACTGAAAGTAAACTAACTAAATGATGCACGAGGAAATCGGCCTTAAGATGAGTAGCTTCTATTGATCGTGAAGAACAATAATTAGTTAACTGAATCGAGTCCGAAGTCCGATCTTGAGAGTCACTCGGTGCCCGCCACAACGGGTCCTGCCAGC
This sequence comes from Ottelia alismoides, assembly GCA_037367405.1. NCBI lineage: Eukaryota > Viridiplantae > Streptophyta > Magnoliopsida > Alismatales > Hydrocharitaceae > Ottelia > Ottelia alismoides. Next base: position 355,624 of record JAZKJV010011014.1, read on the forward strand.
GCTATATGTGACTCCTCACGGCACGTGGTCTCAGATTCAATTAAACTAACTTTTTCAATTAATTTTATTAAGGTCCAATTACGTTCTATAGGAACAGATAATCTATTAGGTGTTTGGGCCTTAAAAATTTACGTCACATACAACAAAAATCCCACGTCTAGGGGCCAAATCCGTGAGAATCAAATAGCAAGTTATATCGGTTAAATAAAAAACTCGGAAAATGACGGTGAGGTCCTCCAAGTGCACCGGCACTTGGCGAAACAGACCCCGAAAAATAGTCCAAGTCCACTGTTCAAAGTCCTAAATTATTACAAAATTATTGTTCTTTCTTAAAAAAATCATCTTCAATTCTCTTCTCTTCCTCCCGTGCGGGTCCTCAAAAAGTAACTCCAAGTTATCCAAGCAGTACCTCGCACAAAAATCCAAGAGAGAGAATGTTAGAAAACAATTATAATGTGGAGAGACAAAATTGAAAAATAACTACAAAGTCGTGCTCCGCGGCAACGGCGCCATTCCGATGACACGCCTGGCAACTCGGGTTAAGTATGTAATTAACAATGGTCGTTGTAACCCAAATCACCAAGCGCGGTCAATCGGAAAAATTTATATTTTAAACCACTCAATAAAAGATCAATCAAGAAAACAAATGTAAGCGGCTTTTCGCTATTCTTTTTACCTGGTTTAGCGACCAGGGTCAAACACAAGGAGCACGATTTAAAAACTAAATAGCCAAATTTCAGATGATTTTTAGTGGTTTTTTCAATTTTATAAAAATAAAACAGTGGAAAATAAAGATACTATTCACAGCCAGGAGTATTTTTCAATTTAAAAGTTCTTTAAAAGCTCAAAACTCCTGAAGATTATTTTTAATATAAACTACAAGACAAAGTACAAAGAAATATCTACAAAAAGAGACCAAGATCAAAATTTTTGGATTTTTCTTTTATTTTCTACAATTTTTTAAGAGTTTTTTGTTTTTTGTAATTTTTTAAAGTTTTATAAATGGAAAGTGCACAAAAATTGGATAGAAATTAAAACAAAACAAAATACACCTACACTAGTTTTTTTTGAATTTTTATTCTAATTGTCGAATTTGTATGAATTTTGCAGTTTCGGACAGACAAAAAGGACACCTTTTGATTTTTTTTAAAAAATATCAAAAGTCAATGAAATGCGATGAAAATTTTAGACAAGATTAAAAACTACAACAGGAACATCCACAATCTTTCTCAAGATTTTTAGAGCATGATAACCATTTATTTCAGTCTGAAGACTAAGAAAAATTATTGTCTGGTAAACAGGGACTGAAATGTAATTACTCGAAGTTATTCCACTATCAGATAACAGGAAATAAACATGAGGGTGGAAGTGAGAATTACACATAAACATGTGTTGTGCACATGACCTTATGGAGCATTTCCGTAGTATTTCTATTTTTTATTTAAAAGAATTCCTTCAAGGGCATTTCCGTAGTGTTTCTATTTTTTATTTAAAACCCTCTGCTAGGGTTCCCGGAGGCTTGTTCCAATCCAAAGCAACAAAGGGGGCCACCGAGCACAGAGGGCCGCCGCCTCCACCCCTCAAGAGGCGCAGGAGGTGGCGCGCGGACGGAGGTCACGGGGCTGGACAATAGTCGCGTGGCGGCGCACGCGCACCTGATGGGCTGAAATCCTACTAATCTGGATCAGGTAAAAATATCACTCGGGTCGTTGCAACCCGGATCGATAAGAATCTGGGCTCAATCAAGAAAATTAAGTGCATACCACCAAATAGGATAAAAATCAAAGAAATAGGATAGCGGTCTTGGCTATTGGATTAGCCTGGTATAGCAACCCGGGTCGGACTCAGGGAGCACGTAACGGCCTTACGGCCTACGAAGTAGTCAAAAGAAGAATAAAATGAAATAAAAAGGTTTTTGGTGGATTTTTAATATTTTTATATTTTTTTGGATTTTCAAAGTAATTAAGAAAATAGAAAAGCAATGAATCAAGCAATTACAAACACTTATTTATCGACTCAAAAATCATCCAAAAATTCAAACAAAAATGTTTTTATGTTTTTTTATATTTTTTACTGTTTGTGGTTAATTTTTGGTAATTTTCTTATTTTTATTGAATTTTATAAAAATCAAACAAGGCAAGAAAAGAGAGGTACTGTCCAGTCAGACTTGGAGGACCAAAATAAAATGAATAATGGTCCTATCAAGGTCTGAAGGTAATTTTCCTTTATAGTAGAAACTACAAAGAAAATTTAGGCACCAGAATTATTAATTTTTTATTTTTCTTTTAATTATTAGTATTTTGTATGGGTTTTAGGGCTTTTGTAATTTTTATAGAATTAATAAATCCAAAAATGACCTAAATTGGTCAGAAAATCAAACAAGGCAATACCAACACTACCTAATTTTTTTGTAATTTTTAGAGGTGTTTTAATTTTTTTTGTGATTTTTAAAGTTAGACAGTAAAGAAAATGCATGTTTTTGAATTTTTTAAAATATCAAAAATTGTCAAAAATGTCTCCAAAAATTAGAGAAAATTTTACACCATGGCAGGAGCTATGTATCCAATTTTCATCAAATTTGGTGTTGATTTGCTATTTTATTAAATTCAAACACAAGGGCACAGTACATAGGGACCTAAATGCAATTAAAATAAGTTCCAGGGTGTCCGGTGCAAAATTCCCAAGAACTCACGTGCAAAGAGCATGACCTGGGGCACTCAAGGACCTATTTGCAAAAAAAACTAAAGTTCCTGGACTATTTAGTAACACGTACTAAAAGTCCAGGGGCTTCAGTGTAAATAACCCACTAAATCAAGCACATGCGCAAATAAAACATTCACAGGGGTATTTATGCAAATATCAAAAGTATAACTTCATTCATTGGCACCCTGAAACATAAAGCCCATACATGTAATTATCCCAGAAAAGCACGTGTCGATGCACGTGTACCACTACAACAGGGGTATAAATGCAAATACGATAAAAGTAAAGGTCCACAATGCAATTTACCCAACTACAATAAAGGTTCAAAATATTTACAGGACTAAATATTAACAGCTAATAAACGAAGGGCCTAAGAGATATTTACCCTTTATTAAGTCGAGGGACGGATGGGCGCCACGTGTAGATCCAACGGTCAGGGTGCGTTGGCGCCTCAACAAAGGATCCTCGGTCATGATCGAATAGCTCGGGTCTCGCCACGTGGAAGATCGGGCGGCTAGGAGGCACTGTGTCTAACCCTCGACGATTGGACGGTTGTGATCTCTCCTACTCTGATCAAACGGTGGTGGTTGCTCCTGACGTGGACATCTGAGATCTAATCTGGAGCTGGAGGGGAATCGGACGGCTCTGGAAGGTCCTCGATGAACTGGACGACGGCGAGGTTCGCCGGACTCGTGTGGATGCTGGAGGACTTCTCGTGGGCTGCTACTGATCGGAGAAGAGTCGCCTTGGGCTTCCACGTCGAATGGAATCCTCCGATCACGCGACGGAGCTCCGGAGAGCTCAGGCGACGTCGGCAGAGGCGGAGGTGCTGTGCCTGAGTGTCGAGCCCTCAAATGGGCTCCTCTGGTCCTGCAAAATGATGCAACACACTCCTGGGTCGAGGGCAAAATGCCTCGACCCGGTTAGGGGTGGTGAATGTGATCGGCGCGTCGGGGCGAAGGGGTTCCGGCGAGGCGACGGCGGAGGAACCCCAAATCCCAGCTCCTGCGCGAGCTGGGTTGGATGAGTGGGTGGAGAAGGTGCGCAGAGGGAAGGCGGAGATTGATGAATACTCATTCATCACTCTTTATTCTTATATTTTAGCTACAAAAACCTTTGCAAATGCATGTATATGTTTGTAAATACAAATAATTACCAAAAGCATGCATGGTGTAAAAAGTAATAATTAGCATGTTTTTGTGCAAAAATAAAAGAATAAAGATTAAAAAGAAAAAGAGGGAAATATTTAGAATAAATATTGAGCAACCTAATCCCAAGGGAGGGCTCAGCATGGGCCTGACCGCATAAAAGCCAAAGTAGAGAGAGATAGGGGCTCATGTGTGTAAATATCCCTGTAAATGCAATAAATATATATTCCTCTAAAAATAAAATAAAGTGGCTTGTATTTATTTGTATATATTTATAAATACAAAATCAAAACAAAAATTGAAAAATTAAAAAGAAAATAAAGAGGATCACTTATACATATTCACCATGTACATACACCCACACCTATCTATTTATTTAACCTTGTAAATAAATAAAGTAATTTCCATAAATTTGTACATAGTCTATCTTTTATGTTGTGAATAAATAAAATAAAAACCATTAAAACAAAAATCAAACTAAAAAGAACAAAATTAAAAATCAAAAAGAACCTTGTACATATACCATGTATATATTTGTATATAGTTATTTATTTTATCCTTGTATAAAAATAATAAAATTAAAATAAAATACCCTTTTATTCCTAAGTTTATGCTATAACTAAGTAAAATATAAAATGGGAATAAAAATGTATAAAAGTAACAAATTAAAAATCAGAAATTAAAACTCAATATTGTGTAAATACCTATGTATAGTACTATAGTATACATACCTCATTTTTCTTTTGAAAAATTAATTAAAAATCACAAAAAAATAGAAAAATTAAAACAAATATTTTTCATGTTTTATGTTTTCCCTAATTCGGCCATTTTCTATTTTAAATTGAATTTTTAAATCATTTACATGTGGCCTGTCCCCATTGGTCCACGGGGACGTTGACCCCCCGGTCAACTCCCCCCAGGACCACCGAGCCCCGGATCCGAGCCCGTGACCCGACTTCTCAAACTTTTCCCGACTTGATCCGATGCCTGAATCCGTAAACCCCGGGCTCATCTTCTTCTCCATGCATCCGAGATCCTCGCTGATACATCCGCGTGGGGATCCGTGCTTCGCGAAACCCTACCCGATCCATTCTTCTCGGACCTGCACCCCTACTTAATCTGAGCTCCACCTCCATTTCCTGCATATTTGGCTCGTCATTTCTCCACCTAGTGACCTCCATCATCCTCGCAAGAGTGACAGCTCGCCTACGGTGGTGTAGCAGCGAGGCGGGAGTGTGAAGACCACTGATCCGGCGAGCTTGCATCGCCGTGCGCCGCCTGGAGGTAGCGCCAGAGCGTCGGACACCGACGGTCCTCGAGGCAAGGACCAGGAGCATCGCCAGCTCCTCCACAGTCGACTACGCCCAGTAGGTAGCTCCATTTCCCTATCTATTTCTTTGATTTTGCACTGCCCCCAAATCGACCCATCGCTGTTCATTTTCGATTCTGTCCACCATCGTCACCCATTCGATAATCGGAGCAGCCCCTCACGATCGCCTTCTTCCCGCGCACCTTCTTCGCCCACTCATTCACCCCAGTTCGCAAAGGAACTAGGCTTCGATTTCCATCGCCGACACCTCGCCGGAGCTCACACGCCCCGCCGCATAGACCACCTTCACCCCCGCTTACAGGGTCGAGGCACTTTGCCCTCGACCCGCGAGTCTGCTACTGTGTTTTTCAGGTACATCCGAGCCCATCTGAGGGTCTGGACCATCTGGTGCAGCGACTCGACCTCCGCTGACGTCGTCGGAGCTCCCCAGAGCTCCTCGCCATCATCGGAGGGTGGCATTAGACGCGGAAGGCCCCCACGCATCGTCTCCAATCATCAGTGGCCTCCGAGGAGACCTCCAGCCCTTGCACGAGCCCGGCAAAGTTCGCCGGAGGCCAGTTCGTCGAGGACCCTCCCCTACCGTCCAATTCACCTCCAGCTCCAGTTCAGAGCCGTCCGTTTGAGGAGTTGTCCGCATCGTCGATCTTTGGAGGAGTGATCGGAACCGTCCGATCAGCGAGGCTTTCCCACGCTGCTGCTCAGCCGCCCGATCCTACACGTGGTGAGGCCCTAGCCGCTCGATCAGGACCAAGGAATCCAACGTTGAGCGCCACCCTTCCCCGACCGTCGGATATCACACGTGGCGCCCATCTGACGACCGACTTAATAAAGGGTAATTTACCCTTAGGCCCTTCTCTTTTTAGCAATTAGTGTTTAGTCCTGTAAATATCATAGCTAGTTGTTTTTATTTTGGTACATTTGCATCTAGGACCTCGTACTTAGTTTATTTGCTTTTATGCCCCTGCCTGTAGTGGATCACATGCATCGACACATGTTTGTTTGGGTTAATTGCATGTATGGACCTTAAGTTCTAGGGTGTTATTGAACGAATTTACACTTTTGATATTTGCAGATATGCCCCTGTGAATGGTTTTAATGTGCATGTGCGTTATTTAGTGGGTATTTTACACTGAGGTCCCTGGACTTTTAGTACATGTTACTAAATAGTCCAGAAACCTTAGTTTCCTTGCAAATAGGTCCCTGAGTACCCAGGTCACGCGCCTCGTGCGTGTTTTCTTGGAAAATTTGCACCGGACCCCTGGAACTTCTACTATTTGCGTGCAGGTCCCTGTGCACTGTACCTTGGTTTTGATTTTTAATAAAATAGCAAATTAACTCCAAATTTAATGAAAATTGGATACATGGCTCCTGCCATGGTGTAAAATTTTCTGTAAATTTTGGAGACATTTTTTATTGCATTTAATATTTTTAAAAATTCAAAAACACGCTTTTTCTTTACTGTCTAACTTTAAAATTCAAAAAAAAATATTAAAACACCTCTAAAAATTATAAAAGAAATTAGGTCGTGTTTGTTTTGCCTTGTTTGATATTCTGACCAATTTTGGTCATTTTTCACCTTATAAAACTTATAAAAATTGAACGAAACTAAAAACCCTATAAAAATTCTAATAATTAATTGAAAAACCCAAAAACAATAATTCTGGTGCCTAAATTTTCCTTGTTTTTTCTACTATACAAGAAAATTATCTTCAAGTGTTAATAGGGCCATTTTGTATTTTATATTGGCCCTTGACACCTGACTAGACAGTCCCTTTCATTTTCTGCCTTGTTTGATTTTTATAAAATTCAATAAAAATCAGAAAAATACCAAAAATTACCCAAAAACAATAAAGAATATAAAAAACATTAAAATATTTTTATTTGAATTTTTGGACAATTTTTGTGTAGGTTAATAATTGTTGGTAATTGGTTGTTTTATTGTTTTCTTTATTTTTTTCATTAATCAAAAATCCAAAAAAATATAAAAAAAATAAAAATCCACCAAAAATAACATTTCTTTTATTTTATTTCTTCTTAGACTACTTCGTAGGCCGCAAGGCCATCACGTGCTCCTTGTGTTCGACCCTGGTCGTTATACCAGGTTAATATAATAGCGAGACCGCTACTTGAGCATGTTCGATTTTTATTCGATTTTGGTGGTCTATTTTTCTCGATTGACATGCTTGGTGACTTGGATTACAACGACCTTTGATTACCTTTTACATGAGTCGCTCTGTGTGGCCATCAGAGATGACAGGCTATTCCGATGATCGGGGCGACGGCGAGGGTGGTCGGAATCGATGATGAACGGCGACTGCGAGATTTGGGGGAAACTGAAAATTCGAGAAATAGAGAAAGGGAAGGGGCTATCTACTGGATGTTGTCGACTGTGGACGAGCTGGGGTAGCTCTGGGTCCTTACCTCAAGGGCTGTCGGTGTCTGAGGCTCGAGCACCACCTCCAGGTGGCGCACGATGGCGCAAAGCTGCCGGATCAGAGGTCTACATGCTCCCTCCTCGCTGCGACACCACCGGCCGACTGCTGTCACTCAGGAGGAGATGATGGAGGTCCTGGGGTGGAGGATGATGAGCCAAAGATGCGTGGGGAAGGAGGTGGAGCTCGGATTATATATGCGTGCAGGTCCGAGAAGACGAGGTCGGGCAGGGTTCCACGAAGCGTGGATCCCAACGTGAACGAGCGGGCGAGGATCTCGGATGCACGAGGAAGAAGGGGAGCCCGGGGTTTGCAGGTTTGGTTGTCGGATCGAGTGTGGAAAAATTCGAGAAGTCGGGTCGCGGGCTCGGATCCGAGGCTCGGTGGTCCTGGGGGGGGAGTTGACCGGGGGGTCAACGTCCCCGTGGACCAATCAGGGCTGGCCACGTGGAAATGGTTTAAAAATTGATTCAAAAATAGAAAATGGCCGAATTATTAAAAACTCAAAACATGAAAAATGTTTATTTTAATTTTTTCTATTTTGTTGTGATTTTTAATTATTTTTATGAAATAAAAATAAGGTATTTACACTATAGTGCTATATATAGGTATATATACAATATAACTTTTTAATTTTTGATTTTTAATTTGTTATTTTTGTACATTTTTATTCCTATTTTATACTTTATTTATTTATAGCATAAAATCAGGAATAAAAAGGAATTTTTATTTTATTTTTATTATTTATATACAAGGGGTAAATAATTAGATATATACATATATATACATGGTCTATATACAATGTTCTTTTTTATTTTTAATTTTGTTCTTTTTATTTGCTTTTTGTTTTTATAGTTTTTATTTTATTTATTTACACCATAAAATATAGAATATATACAAATTTTTATGGATTTTAATTTATTTATTTACAAGGCTAAATAAATATAAGAGCGGTTTTATATACATGGTGAATATGTACAAGGAAGGCTATTTTTCGTTTTCTTTTTAATTTTTCTCTTTTATTTTGATTTTGTATTTACTAATACTTACAAATATATACAAGCCCATTTTATTCTATTTTTGGAGGAAAATATTTTTATTATATTTACAGGTATATTTACACACATGAGCTCCCTATCTCTCTCTACTTTGGCTTTTATGCGGTCAGGCCCATGCTGAGCGCTCCTTTGGGATTAGGTTGCTCAATATTTATTCTAAATATTTCCCTCTTTTTTCTTTTGTCTCTTTATTCTTTTATTTTTGCACAAAAACATGCTAATTATTAAACTTTATACAATGCATGCACTTTGGTAATTATTTATATTTACAAGAATATACATGTATTTGCAAAGGTTTTTGTAGCTAAAATATAAGAATAAAGAATGATGAATGGGTATTCATCACCCCCCCCTATACTTAACTTTGCTAGTCCCTTAGCAAACACTTATTTGAAAAGAAGTGAGAAAGAGAAAGGAAAAGAAAAAAAGAGGAGAATATACATGGATTAAGGCTGGTTATTAAACATGCCTTCATTAAATTGAAATATGGAGCTCGATCGGATCTTTAGATTATTAATGTGTCAGAACCTTATTTGGACTTAAGCTTAAAACTCAACATCCTCTAAGTTCCACCAATCTATGGACAATACTCCTCAATAAACCAGATCAGAACAAGTCTACATACACAAACTCTAATGACCATGAATCTTTCCATGCAGTGTAAGTGATATGTAGCTCCCCACCTCAGAAGTAACAAAGAAACAACCTCCCCCAACTTGGTAACTCTAATGCCTCGGTCTAGCAACTCTTTCCTCGAGAAGCAAGGTATTCCCTTGTAAGTTCAAGTGCAACCGGCTCAAGAAGAGGGGGAAGGAGATAAGAATGGACCGTGGCCAGTGTAGCCACGTATCCCTGGGAGCTCAAACAGTGTAGCTAAGTTTCCCGCTGCAAGCTTCATGAGATGTAACTTGGATACCCTAAGCTTTTGCTTTATTTGCTTTAAATTTTCAATCCGACCCACCACTTTTTTAGAGTTCTTTTCTTTTTGCACATTTTTTTTCATGTGCAACTGTACAACATATCTACATGGTGCAGCATATATACAAGGAGTTTTTCCTCTTGAGCCAGTAGATTACCCCTCTTTTGAAGCTTTATTGCAACCCACGGTTTCTGTCTTTAGCCTTCATCACCACTAGACCAAGTTGAGACGCACTTCCTTCACTAGAAGAAGAAGAAAGGTTCCGCCTAGAAGTACTACCCTCATATGCTACCCCAAGCCAAAGGAAACTGCCTCCTCACCACCTCATCCGTGGAGAGCTATGTGCAAAGTGCTGGTGCAAGGCAAGCCATTGTCTCTAAGAGTCATGCGTGTGTTGTTAAGTGCTCTACTTAGGCTCATCAAGATGACATATGCTCATAGCCTAGTGAACTCAAAGAATTAAGTCCCAATGGACCTAAAAAGCCTTAACCCTAAGCCCTATAAGGTTCCTCTTTGAATTAGGTGGATTAAGATCTTAATCAAGCTCCATTTCCCAATTTAATTCCAGGCTAGTTTAAATGTCAACTATAATCCAGTAAAAAAAACTCTACACATATTTACAAAAATGCAATTTACAAATATGCACTTTACAAATATTTACAATCGTGCAAAATTTTTGAAAAATGTTTGAAAACATGGATATATGCATGAATGCAAGTTTTGCAAAATATTTACAAACATTTACACAAGGTTTTTGCAATCTTTTTGTTTTCAAAACATTTTGGAAAAATTTTATACTATATAAATAATTTTTATATACACATATTTACAAATCCTTTACACAAATCATTTTACAATCATTTGTACAAAAATAATTTGTATAGATACATAGGTATGTGCAAGGTGAATTTTATATATAAGGGAGAAAATTTTTAAATTTTTATGAGTTTTTAGCCATTTTGATTTATTAACACACTCACACAAAGTATGAGTTATGGCTAAAGTATATATGAAATATATACACACCCCCTATACTTAGCTCGAACGATGTCCTCGGAGTGATCAAGAGCGATGAAGAAGACATAACTCGTTTTTAGTATAGGGATGTGAAAAGGGATGGCTATATACAAAGATGAATGAAATAATAGAATGAGGAGAACTCGGTGGTTTCCCCCTATACTTAGGATTATGTAATCCTAAGGATAGCGAGCTGTTCATGAAGGGAAATCCGAGTGAAGGATGTACAGAGTCTGCCCCCCCATACTTAGGGTGAAGTATCCCTAAGTATAGGCAGTAAAACAGGGGTAGAAAGAATGAAAAAAATACCCGAAGGTCCTACATCCCCCCTATACTTAGGGTAAAGTACACCCTAAGTATAGCATAATGAAAGATGACAAACGGGATGTGGGTCTAAAGAATAGAGTGATATGGACAACTGGATCTATACAAGTCAGGAGAACAGTGATAATCAGGCGTGAGATGCAATAGATGTGAGTCAAGAGACCACATCTCACGCAAAATGAATAGGGTCAACATCAACGACCCGCGGCTCATGATCTAGAAATGGCTTGAGCCGCTGGCCGTTCACTCGAAAGGTACTCTCAGAAGACAACTCAGATATATCAATGCTCCCATTGTCGTGTACCTTTCTCACAAGATAAGGTCCCTTCCATTTGCTCTGTAGCTTCCCTAGAAATAGACGAAGCCAAGCATCAAACAACCATACTCTCTGTCCAGGCTCAAAATGCTTGTGGTTGATATGAGAATCATGCCACTCCTTCACTCTCTCCTTATACTGTAGGGTATTTGAGAAGGCGGTATCACGAAACTCCTCCAGGGCTGCTAACTCTGCCCTCCTCTGGTCTCCTACACTATCTGGATCCAAAAGAATATCCGTGACTGCCCAAAGTGACTTGTACCTCAACTCAACAGGTAAATGGCACGGCTTGCCATAAACGAGGCGAAAGGGAGATGTACCCAAAGGAGTCTTGAAAGACGCCCTATATGCCCACAAGACCGAGTCCAAAAGCTGTGACCAATCCTTTCGGTCAGGGCGGACGACTTTCTGCAATATAGTCTTGATCTCCCTATTCGACACCTCGGCTAGACCATTCGTCTGTGGATGGTATGGAGTGGCAACTCGATGGTCTATACCGAACTCGCTAGCAAGGGCCTTCACCTGGTCGTTGATGAAATGAGACCCCCCATCTGAAATCAATACTCGAGGTACCCCGAACCGTGTAATGATGTGCTTCCTCAAAAATCTGGAAACTGTCCCGGCATCTGCGGTTCGAGCAGGGATGGCCTCAACCCAACAACTCACATAATCAACGGCCAACAGAACGTACTCAAATCCCTGACTCTTAGGGAATGGACCCATGAAATCGATGCCCCATGCGTCAAAAACCTCACAGAAGTGAATGGGCTGCATCGGCATCATATCACGCTGTCCACAAGTGCCCATCCTCTGACACTCAGTACACCTCTTCACGAACTCATCAGAGTCCATGAAGAGAGTAGGCCACCATAGGCCAGATTGGAGCACTTTCTATGCCGTTCTCCTCCCAGAGTGATGCCCTCCTGCCTCAAGCTTGTGGCAGTAAGTGAGGACGCTATGGTGCTCCTCCTGAGGAATGCACCTACGCCAGACGCTATGCCCTCCTTCGTGGTAAAGGATGGGATCCTCCCAATGGTAGGACTTGTCCTTCGCAAGGAAGGTCTCAAACCTCTGCCTGGGCCAATCTTGTGGTACTTTCTTAGCAACAAGAAAGTTCACAATATCGACATACCATGGGAGAGAGGCGATAGCAAGGATCGCCTCATCTGGGAAGGTCTCACAAATAGGGTCAATCAAGTCAGAATCCTCAAGATGCTCTAATCGGGAGAGATGATCCGCCACCACGTTCTTGAATCCAGGCTTATCCTTAATCTCTATGTCAAACTCCTGGAGTAGAAGGATCCATCTAGTAAGTCTGGCCGTGGCATCCTTCTTTGCCATGAGGTACCTGATGGTGGTATGATCAGTATATAAGGTCACTCTAGATCCAATAATGTACGATCTGAACTTATCTAGGGCGGAAACTACGGCTAGCATCTCCTTCTCTGTGACGGTGTAGTTCCGCTGCGTGGAATCCAATGTGCGGCTAGCGTAGTGGATAGCAAAAGGGACTCCATCCCTCCTCTGTCCCAGCACGGCCCCCACGGCAAAATCGGAGGCATCCGTCATGATCTCGAATGGGAGAGATCAATCAGGTGGCTGAAGAACAGGAGCCTCAACGACACATTTCTTGAGAGTCTCAAATGATGAAAGACACTTGTCATCGACAAGGAACTCGGTGTCCTTCGTCAGCAAGTCAGTCAACGTTCGGGCAATCCTACTGAAATCATGAATGAATCGTCGGTAGAAACCAATGTGCCCCAGGAATGACCGCAACTACCGCAAATTGGATGGCGGTGCGAGTTTTCTAATGACATCAACCTTGGCCGGATCAACCTCCATGCCCCTGTTGGAGATGATGTGGCCAAGCACCGTCCCTTGAGTCACCATGAAGTGACTCTTCTCCCAAGATAGAACCAAGCGAACCTCTATACATCGGTGAAGTACCCGGTCTAGGCAGTCAAGACAGGAGTCGAATCCGTCACCGTAAACCGAGAAATCATCCATGAAGACCTCCAAGCACTCCCCTACCATGTCCGAAAAGATCGACAGCATGCATCTCTAAAAAGTCGCAGGGGCATTGCATAGCCCAAATGGCATGCGTCGGAAGGCGTATGTGCCGAAGGGACAGGTAAAGGTGGTCTTGTCCTGGTCCTCGGGAGCGATGGCCACCTGGTTGTAGCCCGAGTACCCATCCAGAAAACAATAGTGGCTCTTCCCTGCCAGTCTCTCAATGATCTGATCAATAAAGGGCAGGGGGAAATGATCCTTCTTGGTGGCCTGGTTGAGTCTCCTGTAGTCAATGCAGACCCGCCAAGAAGTGGGTACCCATGTAGCAATCTCCTCTCCAGACTCACTGACCACTGTAGTGATGCCCGTCTTCTTGGGCACCACATGCAAAGGGCTGACCCACTTGGAGTCGGAGATGGGATAGATAAAATCGGCACTCCACCATTTCGATATCTCCTTCATGACAACCTCTCTCAGATTCGAGTTCAGCCGCCGTTGGAACTCATGTGACGGCTTCGCCTCATCCTCGAGATAGATATGGTGGGAGCACAGGGTTGGACTTATCCCCTGGAGATCTGCTACGCTCCATCCAATCGCCTTGCGGTTCTTTTCAAGAACGCCCATCAGACGGGATTCTTACTCTCCAGTCAAATCAGCGGAGATAATGACTGGGTACATCTCAGGCTCACCCGCAAGGAATGTATACTTCAGCAAAGTAGGAAGCGGCTTCAATTCTGGACAACTGGGTGCTGGCGGATCGGGCCTCTGAAAAGCCTGCGTAAACGCTGCCAAATATGCATGGGAGAACTGAAACTCTCTGTCAATCTCATAAACTGGAGAAGGTTGCCCTGATGGATTGTTTCTGCTCTGCTCGGCATCTACCTCCTCCTCAGACGTAGGCTTAGTGGAAATCAGGTCTGGCATGTAATCCTCACAATTTGCCCAATCAGACTCTGACTCCGAGGGATCTGTGTCATCCAAGGTGGCATCAGCACCACCATCATCACAAGAATCAGTGTCGCGATCGAGAACCGGCTCTGCTGCCTCAGAAGTATCCTGGACCAGGAATGTGCTCTCCAAGCCCTCCTCTATTGTCGTCTCTGCATCAGCGGCATCTAAAAATGAGAGGATGGCCTATGCTGCTGGGTCTGCCCAAACTGCCTCATCGTCTGTGATCACAAAGTCGCAGTCCTGGTGGATGCCTAGCCCGATATCTGTCATCTGCTCTGTATCTGAGGTGGTCTCTGAGCATGATCTGTCTCTGGCTCTGCTGTCCTCAACCATCTCTATTTGTACACTTTCGCCTTCGACGCGAAAGTATACCTTCCCGCTATCATGATCATTCACCGCCTTGGTTGTAGCCAAAAACGGACGATCGAGAATGATGGGGGTATCAGTCACGGACTCAGGGATCTCCATGTCCAACACTACGAAGTCCACGGGGAATTGCAGGCCCTGAATCGTGACGACAACGTCTCGCAACAACCCCTTCGACCTCTTGACAGATCTATCAGCAAACTGAAGGACTGTCATGCTCTGTCTAAGAGTGCCCAACTCGAAGCGGTCAAGAAGGGTTGCTGGAAGTAGGTTGATCGACGATCCGCTATCTAATAGAGTACGGTCGAACCTCTACTCTCTAATGTGACATCTGACATAAGGGGCTCCTGAATCTGGCCTCTTGGCCGGCAGTCGGTTCTGGATCGCGAAACATGTGACTTTTGTCAGCACATGGATTTCTGAGTGGTGGTTCCTCCTCTTCCTCCTGACTGTGGTCCTGTCTCTCAATGAACGCTGAAGAAGGGGAATGTGCTGCAAAGCCTCTTGAAGAGTCAGCTGTATTTGAAACCGATCTATCATCTGTTGGCTGAACTCTTCCTGCTCTCTCTTTTTGGGATTTTCTTTTTTCTTCCCCTTTCCCATCTGAAGGGCTCTAGGGAAGGGGATCACAGGGTCCTTCTCAGATGAAGGACTAGGAAAGGGTCGAGACGGCTCGACGGCCGGATCCACACATACATCATGCACCACAGTGGGACCAAAAGAAACCAAACCCTTTCCTTTATTCAAAACAGAGTTCCGAGATACATCAGAAGTAGGAAAAACAACAGGTCTCTCAACAAAAGTATGGGCGGTCTCAGTACCACCATCGGCTGGATCGGCTGGAAGACTCGCGGCCTCAGTACCGCGCTCTGGCTCGGCATCAGGGGTGGCCTCAGTGCCACCTCCTCCAACTGGTGAAACGGCGGCCTCAGTACCGCCGGTGGGATCAGCATCCATGGTGGCATCAGTACCACCGTCATCATCTCTAGCGGCCTCAGTACCGCTCTCCTCCTTGTCTGGCGCTCTGGAAGTGTCCTCGTAATGTAACTCAGACGAGGCGCCACCTGCTGGCATCCTACCGCTCCTAAGTATGACAAAGTCAGTATCAAAAAGATATGCAGACATATCATCAAATGCATCACTAGGAGTGGCATACTCAGTACAAACTACCTGCTCAGATTTCCTCTTCAGATTGTTGGGGTTCGGCTTAATCTGGGCAGGGATGGCGGTCGTCCCTCTCACGATGTCTCGCATCTCCTGGCAGAACTCATCCATCTCCCGTCGAAAAGTAGCCTGCTGATCTGTGAGAAGGCGGGATATATCATCCAAAACATGGCTCTCATGGGAACCCGACGGGTAGCCTCTCTGGTAGTGAGGCTGCTAGAACTGCTGATGTAGCTGAGAGGGGTAAGTGTGTGGCTGATGTTGCGGCTGGTGAGGCTGATCACGCCTCCAAAACTGTCCCTGCTGATGGGGACGAGGACCATACTGTGACTGCTGCTGTGGTGGATGTGGGTACACTGGGGGCTGCTGCTGCTGCGGCTGGTGATCCCTCTGATGGCTGTACTAGCCACCCTGTGCTGACAGCTGCTGCTGGGGCTGGGCACCTCTAGCTGCCCAACAGAATCCGGGATGGTCTCATCGGATACCGGGCTAGGGGCGGTCGTGCCAAATCCCATTGACATCCATCAACGGCTCTGAATCGTAAGGGTCTGGCGGGAGTACTGCCAGAGGCGGATCCGGCTGGTATACCACCATCTGAGTGTCAGTGGATGGTGGTTCTTGGTAGGTGAGCTGCAGCTGCTGGTACGGCTTCGCCTGTACAAGGTGAACCTGTCTAGGCTGCTGGTGGGAGCTAGAGCATTGGGACGAGCTGTTGCCGGTATCGCCTCGTGACTGAAGACGGGGCTGGGAAGCCGTCTATGCCTGGAGACACATGAGCTGTGTCTTCAAGTCACTCAAAGTCTATGCCATCTGCTCCATCTGAGTGATGCCTTGGCACTGCTTCTTCTCGATAATCTCCATCCGGTCCAGCTTCTCGCTGATGATCCCCATGTCCGCGACTGATGACTCGGCTTGTGCTGCTGCTAGTGCGGACGAACTGGAAGGACCGACGTCGACCCGTGCTATCCTCTGGTACCGCACGGTCTGTGGCTGCTGGGGTCTGCCCTGAGTGTATAACCGGGTCTGGGACATCACCATGTAGTTCTCAACCATCTCCTCGTAGATGGCCCAGACCTGATCGTGATCCTTGGCGAAGTAAGAACCGCCACAAGAAGCGTTCACCAAGCCCTGAAGCTCTGGTGTCAGCCCGCTGAAAAAGCTCTGCACGAGGTTCGGCTTGGAAATGTCGTGGTGCGGGCATCTGTCGGTCAGCGCTCGAAACCTCTCCCATGCCTCATGGAACTGCTCGTTGCAGAGCATGGAGAAGTTGCTAATCAGGGCTCTCGCGGCATTCGTCCGCCCGAGTGGATAGTACTTGTGCAAGTACTCGGCGCGGAGCTGCTCCCAGGTGTAGACGAACTTCCCCAAGTGCTTTAGCCAGGTGGCTGCTCTGTCTGCTAAGGAAAAGGGGAAGGCAATCATCCGTATGGTATCCTGGTCCACCTGACGATCGTGGACAGTACTGCAAATCATCTCAAACTCCTGAAGGTGGAGATGAGTCTCCTCAGTGGCCAACCCATGGAACCGGGGTAGGAGCTGCAAAGTGTTCGGGAGGAACTTGAAGTCCCCCACGATAGCTGGTAGCACCACTCAACGGTGCGTCAAAGTCGATTCGGGATTGTGATTCTCCCGCATCGGTCTCGGCGGTCTTGCTCCTGCTGTTGTGGCTGCTGCGGCAGCTGCCGCATCGTCGGGTCCTCCTCCGCGGTTCTCACGGTAGGCTCTCATCTGCTCAAGCTCTCACCTCATCTCTATCATAAATGCTCCCTGATCCCTCAACTGTTGTTGTACTGTCTCGAGGGAGGCGATCAGGGTGGAGTTGATCGCACCCTGGTCCATAACAAAATGCTCGGGCTGTGGACCTCTACTGCGATCATCAGAACTGCCGGCCATAGTCTCTGCAAAATCAAACGATCCAATCTCAGGTGCCGATAAATCTGCTAGTCTCTCCTCTGGCACTGGTCTCTCGGAACCGAAAGAAATGGGGTCGAGGGGGAACAGGGTGGAATCATACTCGGGTTCAGAGAGCGGGTCTCGGCTCTCGCGAACCAACCTAGACCAGCGGGTAGACGTGTCCGAAAGTGGTGCAGTCAGAGGCCGCCTAAGAGATCGTCTTCCCATCATCTTGATGTGGCGAGTAAGGCGGATGAGATCTGGAAAAACTATGATCACAAGCAAACCCCCCAGTTCACCAACGCAACGCGAGCTGAAGACCGTAAAGGTTCGATCAATTTATCTTATCAATTTTATTTTGGTGAACAATCAAGATATCAGAGCGATTACGTGACCTGTTGGGATACCCAATACTTTCCCAACCGACTGTCCCGCACAGAAGAGTCGGTAATCATTCGAGAAGAGTATCGGAGGGCTCTACCTAGTGTTCGGGTCACTCTCTCACACAATCAAACCAAACAATGAGGGGGTTGCTCTCCCCAAGACAAATTTTTAAGTCAGGTGTCTTTTAGGGTCAATAGTCTTAGCAGACCCAATTTTATGATTTTTTTTTAGATTTTTTCAATAAAAGCAAAAACGCCTAACGAATTTTTCGGTTCTCCTGGTTATTAAGTCCAAAACAGGGGGGAGAAGACCAAAAAGTCGATGCGCGAAAATAAATGATGCATGCAAAGTAAGAAATACGTACCTGACTCCAGCAGTCTACATGCAAGATGATCCGCGCAGAATTTAAAAGACAGAAAATAAACTAACTAAATGGTGCAGGCGGAAAACCGAGTCCCTAAACAGCAGTGCTACTCGAAAGAACCACTAACTGACCACCAGCCTCCAATCCAGAGAGTCCGGTCTATACCCACCCCTCCTCTTCTCGATAGGTCGAGTTCAGGAGTAGCGCTTGACGGGGCAGGCTAGCGGCGCGTAGGCTCGAAGGTGGTGAATCAACTATTTTTATTAATATTTCATTGTAGGTCCAATTACCGATCTATAGGTACAGGCAGATATATTAGGGTATTTGGATTTTAATTATTACGGTACAGTCAAGCAGAAAATCCTACGGCTAGGGGTTCGAAAATCCGCGTGAAACCGGAAAAGGCAGTAAAGAAATAAAACCGTGAAAAGCCGCGTAAAAATCGAACTAGCTAAGGGGTCCCCCGAGCACACCAGTGCTCGGCGAAACAGACCCCAAAAGTTCGAGTCTCAGTCTGAGTGTCCCTGTATTATTACAAAAGTTCAAGTATTGTTGAAAGAAAGCCTACTCTAAACTATGCTACTCCGTGGCTATTCTGCGGTTCCCGCGCCCGTGCTTGCTCCTCGCATCCTCCTGCGGCTCTGTAGAGAATAGAGCCGCCTCCGACTCCCGCGGTTGCTCGGCTTCCGAAGAAAGCCGCCTCGGTCCTCGAGCCCTCGCAAGAAAACAAACAGAGCGTCAGACCAGATTATTTGAACAATTATGCAAATAAATGATATATATATATATATAATATGCACAAAGAGCTGCGAAAATAAAACCGCGGGAAAAATCGAAAACCGACTATTAAGCCGTGCTCCCTGGCAACGACGCCATTCTAATGGGCCGAAATCCTACTAATCCGGATCAGGTAAAAATATTACTCAGGTCGTTGCGACCCGGATCGATAAGAATCTCGGCTCAATCAAGAAAATTAAGTGCAGACCACCAAAATAGGATAAAAATCAAAGAAATACGATAGCGGTCTTGGCTATTGGATTAGCCTGGTATAGCGACCAGGGTCGGACTCAGGGAGCACGTAATGGCCTTACGGCCTATGAAGTAGTCAAAAGAAGAATAAAATGAAATAGAAGGATTTTTGGTGGATTTTTAATATTTTTATATTTTTTTGGATTTTCAAAGTAATTAAGAAAATAGAAAAGCAATGAATCAAGCAATTACAAACACTTATTTATCTATTCAAAAATCATCCAAAAATTCAAACAAAATTTTTTATGTTTTTTTATATTTTTTACTACTTTTGGTTAACTTTTGGTAATTTTCTGATTTTTATTTAATTTTATAAAAATCAAACAAGGCAAGAAAAGAGAGGTACTGTCCAATCATACTTGGAGGACCAAAATAAAATGAATAATGATCCTATCAAGGTTTGAAGGTAATTTTCCTGTATAGTAGAAACTACAAAGAAAATTTAGGCACCATAATTATTAATTTTTTTTATTTTTCTTTTAATTATTAGAATTTTTATGGGTTTTTAGGGGTTTTGTAATTTTTTTAAAGGTTTTATAAATCCAAAAATCACCAAAATTGGTCAGAAAATCAAACAAGGCAAAACCAATACTACTTAATTTTTTTGTAATTTTTAGAGGTGTTTTAATATTTTTTGTGATTTTTAAAATTAGACAGTAAAGAAAATGTGTGTTTTTGAATTTTTTAAAAATATCAAAAAGTGTCAAAAATGTCTCCCAAAATTAGAGAAAATTTTACACCGTGGCAGGAGCCATATGTCCAATTTTCATCAAATTTGGAGTTGATTTGCTATTTTATTAAATTCAAACACAAGGGCACAGTACATAGGGACCTAAATGCAATTAAAATAAGTTCCAGGGGGTCCGATGCAAAATTCCCAAGAATTCACGTGCAAAGCTCGTGACCTGGGGCACTCAAGGACCTATTTGCAAGAAAACTAAAGTTCCTGGACTATTTAGTAACACGTACTAAAAGTCCAGGGGCTTGAGTGTAAATAACCCACTAAATCAAGCACATGCGCAAATAAAACATTTACAGGGGTATTTATGCAAATATCAAAAGTATAACTTCATTCATTAACACCCTGAAACATAAAGCCCATACATGTAATTATCCCAGAAAAGCACGTGTCGATGCACGTGTACCACTACATACATGGGTATAAATGCAAATACGATAAAAGTAAAGGTCCACAATGCAATTTACCCAACTACAATAAAGGTTCAAAAATATTTACAGGACTAAAGATTAACAGCTAATAAACGAAGGGCCTAAGAGATATTTACCCATTATTAAGTCGAGGGACGGATGGGCGCCACGTGTAGATCCAACGGTCAGGGTGTGCTGGCGCCTCAGCAAAGGATCCTCGGTCCTGATCGAACGGCTCGGGTCTCGCCACGTGGAAGATCGGGCGGCTAGGAGGCGTTGTGGCTAACCCTCGATGATCAGACGGCTACGGTCTCTCCTCCTCTGATCAAACGGTGGTGGCTACTCCTGGCGTGGACGTCTGAGATCTAATCTGGAGCTGGAGGGGGAATCGGACGGCTCTGGAAGGTCCTCGATGAACTGGACGCCGGCGAGGTTCGCCGGACTCGTGTGGATGCTGGAGGCTTTCTCGCGGGCTCCTACTGATCGGAGAAGAGTCGCCTTGGTCTCCCGCGTCGAATGGAATCCTCCGATCACGCGACGGAGCTCCGGAGAGCTCAAGCGACGTCGGCGGAGGCAGAGGTGTTGTGCCTGAGTGTCGAGCCCTCAGATGGGCTGCTCTAGTCCTGCAAAATGATGCAACACACTCCTGGGTCGAGGGCAAAATGCCTCGACCCGGTTAGGGGTGGTGAATGTGATCGGCGCGTCGGGGCGAAGGGGTTGCGGCGAGGTGACGGCGGAGGAACCCCAAATCCCAGCTCCTGTGCGAGCTGGGTTGGATGAGTGGGTGGAGAAGGTGTGCGGAGGGAAGGCGGAGATGACGGGCTATTCCGATGATCGGGGCGATGGCGAGGGTGGTCGGAATTGATGATAAACGACGACTGGGGCGATTTGGGGGAAACTGAAAATTCGAGAAATAGAGAAAGGGAAGGTGCTACCTACTGGATGTTGTCGACTGTGGATGAGTTGGGGTAGCTCTGGGTCCTTGCCTCAAGGACTGTCAGTGTCCGAGGCTCGAGCACCACCTCCAGGCGGCGCACGGTGGCGCAAAGCTGCCGGATCAGAGGTCTACACGCTCCCTCCTCGCTGCGACACCACCGACCGACTGCTGTCACTCAGGCGGAGATGATGGAGGTCCTGGGGTGGAGGATGATGAGCCAAAGATGCGTGGGGAAGGATGCGGAGCTCGGATTATATATGCATGCAGGTCCGAGAAGACGAGGTCGGGCAGGGTTCCGCGAAGCGCGGATCCCATCGCGAACGAGCGGGCGAGGATCTTGGATGCACGAGGAAGAAGGGGAGCCCGGGGTTTGTGGGTTTGGTTGTCGGATCGAGTGTGGAAAAATTCGAGAAGTCGGGTGCGGGCTCGGATCCAGGGCTCGGTGGTCTTGGGGGGGAAGTTGACCAGGGGGTCAACGTCCCCGTGGACCAATCAGGGCTGGCCACGTGGAAATGTTTTAAAAATTGATTTAATAAATGGCCGAATTATTAAAAACTCAAAACATGAAAAATGTTTACTTTAATTTTTTCTATTTTTTGTGATTTTTAATTATTTTTATGAAACAAAAATAAGGTATTTACACTATAGTGCTCTATATAGGTATATATACAATATAGCTTTTTAATTTTTGATTTTTAATTTGTTATTTTTCTACATTTTTATTCCCATTTTATACTTTATTTATTTATAGCATAAAATTAGGAATAAAAAGGTATTTTTATTTTATTTTTATTTTATTTTTATTATTTATATACAAGGGGTAAATAATTAGATATATACATATATGTACATGGTATATATACAATGTTCACTTTGGTTTTTAATTTTGTTCTTTTTATTTGATTTTTGTTTTTGTAGTTTTTATTTTATTTATTTACATCATAAAATATAGAATATATACAAATTTTTACGGATTTTAATTTATTTATTTACCAGGCTAAATAAATATAAGAGTGGTTTTATATACATGGTGAATATGTACAAGGAAGGCTATTTTTTGTTTTCTTTTTAATTTTTCTCTTTTATTTTGATTTTGTATTTACAAATACATACAAATATATACAAGCCCATTTTATTCTATTTTTGGGGGAAAATACTTTTATTATATTTATAGGTATATTTACACACATGAGCTCCCTATCTCTCTCTACTTTGGCTTTTATGCGGTCAGGCCCATGATGAGCCCTCCCTTGGGATTAGGTTGCTCAATATTTATTCTAAATATTTCCCTCTTTTTTTCTTTTGTCTCTTTATTCTTTTATTTTTGCACAAAAACATGCTAATTATTAAACTTTATACAATGCATGCACTTTGGTAATTATTTATATTTACAAGAATATACATGTATTTGCAAAGGTTTTTGTAGCTAAAATATAAGAATAAAGAGTGATGAATGGGTATTCATCAGCGCCCGCGACGCTGGGAGAGGCGACGCGCGTGTCGAACGACGGAGGCGAGTGGGGGTCGGCGCGGACGTGTGGCGCCGCACGCGGAGGGAGAGTCGGCGGCGTCGCTGGGCGGTGGCTTCAGGCACGCGCGAGAAAGTGCGCGGGAGAGAGGACCTGGAGGGACGCAGCGGGCGCGGAATGGCGGGGCGGCAACGGAGGGTCACGCCGTCACGACGGAGGGAAGTCGGGGATGGCCCGCGGAGGTGTTGCAGGTTGAGGACGGATGGCGGCGCGGGCGTGGGGTTGCGTCCCCTTGAAGGAGGGGCTCCACAAGAGGAACGGGCCGCGGCCTCGCGCGTAGGCGCGGTCAGGAACAAGCGATGCGGAAGGACCTCCGCCTGGAGGTTGACGATGGCAGGCGGCGGGGGGTGACGGTCCCGATGCCTGATGAGATTTTTTATTTTTTTTCTTTTTTTGTTTTTATTTCTATGTACCGAAATGTTAAAAAATATATGTTTTTATTTTTTTCCAAACAGAAAATGTAAACAGAAGTTTAAAAAAACAAAAAGATTTTTTTATTTATTTTATTTTTTTAAATTTTTTTTAAAATGAATCTGCAAAACAAATGTTAGACAAGAAAGACAACAAATATAAATTTTTTATTATTTTTATTTTTCCTGCAAAAACCAATGTTAGAGAGAAAAGACAACAAAAATTGTATTCCTTTTTTTTTAAGTTTTCCCTGCAAAAACAATGTGATAAGAACAGGAAAAATAATTATATGATTTTTTTGTGTTTTTATCTTTACTATTTATTTATGAACAACAATCGGAGACATGAATGGAGACGGATCTTGGCGATGCGGAAGAACGATCCGTATCTCCGACCACCGTGCGTGATCGGAGGTGTGTGGTTGCGTGAGGTAGACGTGAAATGGAGAGGTAACAAAATGATGTGGAAAATCGATGCCGGACGCGGATTATGTGTGGTGAAAAATTTGGGATTTTTAATCTAAAAACTAATCACTACACTTACGCAAAAGTTAGACTACGATTTATCTACGAAAAATAACGAGAAGTAAAAGTGGATCTCACCTGGGATTTAGAAATGCTATGATGGCCTCGACGAGGGCCGACACGATGTCACCGGACAGCTCGTAGGCTAAGCACCCTTCTTCAACAAGACGACGCTCGGAGATCGGGCTCCACTCCACCAAAGATTGATCAAGTGTGAATGAGGGAGGAGGAGCCCATTAAAAAGAGAAGAAAATTGAAAAAGGGAGGTATGTACATTTAAGGAATGTTTTTATTGGTGAAATTAATAAAATAATTAAATAAATAAAATAAATAATTAATTAATTTCTAAATTCGGAGTTAAATTAATTAAATAAATCAAGTAATTTATGAAAATCAATTAACCACCTTAATGGTGGCCAATTACGGTATAAAATCAAATCATTACATATTAGGTAAGTTATCAAATCAAATAAATGAATTAAATAATTAAATAAATATAAAATTCGTAATTACATTAAATTACTTAATTAAAGTTAGATAATTAATTGTTTTACTGGATTTTATAAAAGGAAGTTAATTATATACATATAGTATACACATATAATAGAATATACATAGGTATAAATAAGGAAAAAATTTTATAAAACATTTTTAAATTTTTTATTTTTATTTTTTATTTTTTTTTATTTTTAATGAAACCAATATTTACAAATATATACATTATAAAAATATGAATAAAATATATACAACAAGTATATGGGAAAACTAGACAAAACACTCCAGAAAACCGGTTTTTTAACCGTAACTCCAAAAAATATGAAACCACAGCCATTTGAAAGATAATTTAATTTAGAGTATGATGGAAGTGATTTTGGTTCGATTTGAGCTCGTATGGAGCCGGAATTGATGGTTCAATTATTTCTTTGTGGCTTTATCCATGTGTGATTATTTACACTATGTACACTATTTTATTTCACACTTATTTTTACAACATATTTTTATTTACAACTTTTGTTTACAAAAATAATTAATTTAAGGTCAAATTATGTACAAATAAAATAAAGTAAGTTTTGTACAAATATACATGAAAAATATTTACAAGATTTTTTTTATTTTTTCGACAGAGGACCCTATCTCCCCCTACTTTATTCCTGGTCGATCAGGTCAAGTCTTGACCTTCTCTCGGGGTTTGGGTCAGTCTATATTTATTGCATAAATCCATCCTTTTCTTTTTCGTTTCTTCTTTATTCTTTTATTTATGTACAAAAAGTGTTAAAAATGCAATTTTAACGAATGCATGAAAAATGGTAATTTAATGGAATTAATGGTATTTACAGGTATTTGACTAAGGAAAAGAGGCTAAAATAAAAGAATAAAGGCGATGAATCGTGGATTCATCATATATCCTGATATATCCTTTTTCAGATGGATGGATACAATATCGATATCACTATTTCCTACGTTTGTTGTAATTGGGATATATATACACACACATATAGAGAGAAAGAGAGGAGGAGGATGGATGCATTGCCTCACCATCATAGCAAGAGAGAATATCACAAGAGAAAAAATGAGTGAAGAGAAGAAAGAGCAAGGGTGCGATGAGAGTTGTACATGTTCTACATCTTAGTGATTTTCTTCTCCTGTGATCGCGATAGGTGATCGATCATCATCATATCCGGTTGCCTTCTCTACTTCACATGATTTTGTTATGGTAGTGGATTACGCATATACATCTATATCTAGTGTTCGATCCCCACCAACCAGTATCTGCATGTAGTTGATACTGATCCGTATCCTAACAACAGGTAGCATCGATAACACTGACGTATACGATGTGACAGATCAGATAGAGGTTCGACGTCAAGGAGATGACATGAGCAACATGTGCACCTTCTTCAGAGGTTGAGAAGAACCAACAGTTACGATGAATCACTGAGATCGATTGAAGGAAAGGTGTTAAATCTCATACAACATGGAAGCATGAAAAATCACATTATATGCAATCTAGGTCAACTAGTCATAGTAGTTCGCTTGGCAGCAGAAAAACAAAAAAATTACAATGAAACCACATGGCACAGAAACCTTTCCCATGTTGTTTCATAAAGTCCCTTAGAGTCAGGTGAAGCAGGGATGTCCCTCAGCCCCACTTTTATCTATTCTTGCAGTGGATGCTTTGGCGGTTATGATGGGGTTGGCAAAAGCGAGAGGATTCTTTCAAGTCTATTCGAGAGAGGACTTTTTGACACCAATTCTTCAGTATGTCTGTGATACTTTCTTCTTTATCGATGGAGGAGTCGAAGAATGCAGAGCAATCACTATGGTTTTGGACATATTTAGGAAGCTATCATGGATTAAGGTAAATGAGATAAAATCTGCTTTTTCCTCATTTATCCTGTTGACGGAGGTGATCATATCTTGTGAAACTCTGTTGGGCACTATGTGACAAAGATTGCTAATTAACTACATGTAACTTCCTTTGGTGAGAGGAAGGCTAAAGCAGGGGGGAGTGGTTATTTGTAGTTGAGAAGTCTGAGAAAAAGTTGGCTAGATGGAAGGTGGCATGCTTGTCAAGGGGAGGTCGACTGGTTATGGTAAAGGTGGTCATCTCAGCAATATATGTCTTGTTTATGTCTACTAGGCTGGTAACGATTCGAATTCGCAAAAGATTGGAGGGGTGATGAGGCATTTCTTTTGGGACTCAAGTAGAGAGGGGAAGGGTATGGTATTGGTAGATTGGGGGATGATGTCAAGGCTGATCAAAGAGGGTGGCTTGAATGTGTTGTGAATTGAAGATATGAACAAGGGATGGTTGGTGAAATGGGTATTAATGATCTGGGTTGATTCTATTTTTCTTTTGTTTCAGTCGAAATTTGACTGAAATGTATCAAAATTCGACCAAAATTCCAATGAAAATGATCGAAAAAAATTCATTTTCAACCACTTGCCGAAATCGAATTTTGACTGAATATCAGTGGAGTTTCGATGAGCTTTATAGATATGGTTGATTAGTATTTCTATGTAAGTATTGATGGATCCATTCAAAGTTTACTCTCTAATCTTAACCATGTTCTCCATATTGTGAATTTTGATTATGATTTCCACTTTCTTGTTTTTCCAATGAATGTTAGATTGAATGTTACTTTTTCGAAAATCTTTGAATACGAAATCCATATGTGCAATACTAATTTCTTGGAAAATGATATATTTTAATTCATACATGCTAGAAAAGTGAAAAAAATATTTGCAGATCCCAGTTCATAGCATGTAATTCCGTATTAAATGTTAAAAGATCCAAATCCCTTTAATTTATTGGTCACTTAATGTTTTTTTTGCTGGGTAAAGAGTAAAATGTATATTAAAATTTCCAAAGGGAAGAAATTTTTTGTTACATAGTTTGGTCTGTTGCCATACTAAGAAGGGAACAGAAAAAAGGGAAAGCCAACAATGACTATTATCATAAAAATATCATCCAAGATTTGGGGCACTTTAAGTATTTTTAATTTGCAAATTGGTCTTGGATGTGCACTGTTTTGTATTTTTACCCTTGTTTGATTTTTATAAAATCACAAAAACATCTGAAAAATCTATAAAAATTATCAAAAACATTTTAAAACCTATGAAACCCAAAAACATTTTTACCCCTATTTTCTATTTGTATTTTTTAAGCATTCTTGACTATTTTGAAAAATATAAAAACAATTGTGTGTTTCTTTTACCTTGTGTGCTTGCTTGCCTTTTATTCAAAATTAAACTTTTGAAAAAATAAAAAACACTAAAAAATGTTTTTCTTATAGATTTGACTACTTAGTTTTTAAATCGTGTTTCTTGTGTTCGACCTTGATAGCTATATCGGGTAAATAAAATAGCAGACTGCTTACAATGATTTTTTAATTCTCATTAGTGGTTGATTTTTCTTGTTGGCCAATTGGATTGATTGAGGATAATTATATTATATATTTATTCCACCTTAGTCGATCAATTTTTCGCACCATCGATGGTCCTGACAAGCATCTCCAACTGTGCGGCGATCTAATCAAGCGTGTTCAAACCCTAGGATCCCTACTCAATCACAACAAGTTTTTTGAGGTCTTACGACCTCTTCTCAATGATATCCACTTTGGACAAGTGGTTCCCTATGATGCTCATGTTTGAGCTCTCATCCTTGTCTTCTACATGAGTTGCCATATTGACAGGCTTGTGGCTGGTTGGGGGACCTTCATATATGCACACAATGAAGATTGAACGGCCTCTCCTTGGGCCATCTCCTAAAAAATTTCCCAAACCTCACCTTCATCCTTTTTAAAGTACGAGCCACCACTGGAGGCATCCACTAATCTTTGGCTCTCAAGTGTCAGCTCATGAAAAAATATTGCACCAGACTGGTCTTTGGAATTTTGTGGTGGGGACACTTTTCATGCAGATCTCTGAATCTCACCCATGCCTCATGGATCGTCTCATGGGATTGTTGGATGAAACTAAAGATGTTGGCGCGTATTTGATTCATGCAACCGAAAGGGTAAAATTTGTGGAGAAATGCGCACTTTAGCTCCTCCCATGTCATCACTAACTTCCCCAAATGATTATCCTAATAAAGGACCTTGTCGTGGAGACTAAAGGGGAAAGATGTCATCTCGACTACCCCCAAAGGAATATTGGGTAGTGTGTGGTGGCACATATGCGACAAATTGTTGTAGGTGGGTGTACAATTCTTCAGTTGTGTTCCCGTGAAAGGACATGAGTAGAGACAAGAACTGTGGATTTAGCTCAAAATGAGCATGGATGGGTGGAATCTGAATCCACTCGATGACGCCATGGTTGTAAATCTGCTTAATTGTGGGCTTGAGCTATGGTAGTCTTGCATCTCCTCCTCCATGACATGGTCCACCTACTAAATAGTTGTCTTCAACATCCTCCCTGTTAATCTTATCTTTTATGTTCTGCTCATCCTCTCGTCTGGCATCCATCTCATCAGTCCTCCTACTCAAATCATTAAGCATCTCCTAAAATGCAAACTAGGCCAATCCTTGATTCGTTAATTACTGCTGAATGGCTTGAATCAAAGTGAGGAGCTGACTTTTGACATTATTCTATGTGGTATGCTGCCTTTCTCTCCGATATGGCTGCTCAACTAGTTGGAGGTGTGGTCCCTTTCCTCTTCATGTAGGAGTGATGTCTGAATCTGCTTGGAGTTCTGGCTCTAGATCAGTTTTTCGATCTGCACGGTTGAATAAACCATGATCAGTCTCTGTCTGAGCACCAAATGCTGAGATGTATGGGATTAAGGTTAATCCCATATGGTTGTGAATGGAGCATGTGATATTGACTGAAATCGACCTCCATATACAAGGGGTTGATTCCGGGACAAGAGCAATCCCGATTTATTTGGAGAGGAAGCATTGTTTCGAGTTGTGAATCCATCCCAAACAATGGATTTATTGGAGAAAGGCCAATGTTTGAGGGAGTCCAAGGAGAAGTTCGCAAAGACTAAACCAGTTTCTTGGAGATCACCCCATATTATTGGAGATGTCGGTGATATGGAATCGATGTGGTTATTGGCAAAGTTCTGACCAAATCATCCATGGGTCGACATGTTAATAGGGTTAAAAGGAGATAGTTGATGGATGAAAGATACATAGATGAATAAGGAATAAATGGAGTATAAAAAGTAGACATCTCGAAGTGAATGAGGGTCAAAGAGGAAGTAGAAGAAGAATGTCAAAAATGCGCAAATGCACGGAACTTTGATCTTTGGACCTAAACTAGATCCAAACAAATACAGTACAAAATTGATTCACCAACTCAACCCATTATGAAGCCATGAGAGTTCGTCTATTTTTATCTTTTCAATTTTAGGGTTATTGATTAACGCAAAAATTGTCACAAGTCCTTAAGAAGCTAGCCTTAGCATAGAGCATTTACTAGCCAGGAAGAGTCTCCATGTACTTGTTCCACCTCCTTTGTATCATGTAGTCTGCTCTCTTTAAGGTTCTCAACCTCATACCTGGGTAGATATACGAGCTCAATGAAACATATTACGCTCTCCTTGAGCTCAATATATGAGCGCATTGATGAACTCAGCTTCATACTCCATTTCTAATCATAGTCCAAACTATTTGGAGCTTATAAATGAGTTTAAAGAGTAAGCTTGTCTCCATTTTCATTACCATTTCTCTTTCCAATATTTAGATATTGATAGTAGAAATTAGAAATAAATGGAATGAGACATAATCCAATTAATTTTCATGTCATTACTATTGAAGTAAAGTCACTAAAATCCATCCGATTTCATCATTCACTTGAAATGGAAGTATCATGGTAGATGATCTATCAAATTAGATCTAAACTCCTTCATACTGAAAGACTTTGATATGCCCGAAGTTCAAACCATAGTTTGATTGTCTTCTTTAGGAGATATCAATAGATTTCTCAATCAATAATTGGACGATAATATTAATCATAAAATTTCAAAGCATATATTATTATCATTAATTCATATCTTATTTCATAAGCAAGACGACCATGCATGGAATTCAATATAGTCCCAAAATATCTCATGAGTGAGATTTATCTCCCATTTCATCAAGTATGAACCTGTATGATTTATTTGAGAGATTATACTTCTCATATGTCCTCATATGCACACCAACTCATTGGTATATGGACCTTGGTTAGGTCTTTAACCTTATGGTCTATCTAATGTGTACATTTAGACATATAAATGTATATCTTTCTCTTATCGAAGGATGCATGCCTTATCGTGACAATTACGATTCTGGTCTTTGTCTATCTCGACCTCATCAAGTCAAATCTTTGACTATACTATTCCGACACTTTCGAATCCATCTCTTTCTCAGACTAGAGATCATTGTTGAATGTGTATGATATTTAATGTGGCCACTGTACAAAATCCTAATTGTACGAAGGGACCTTAATTTGAGTGCAAACGTTCATTTTAGATGGACATGCGAACACAATAATGGGTTGCCATGAGCTTATAAGTCCACCATGTTCACATATGATGCATTCTTCATGTTTCTCCTCTTGATTTCATTTTCTTACTTTTATTCTTTTTATGTGTTATTAATGTCTATACGAGTTCCTTTCATGGGCATATGTTTTAAAAAAGTGAGCTCTTAAATAGAATTTACAAGTACATGTTAAGAACTTGAATAGAAGATGCGAAGTATAAAATTGATGAATACGGGATTCATATCGGGCCCAAATCGAAAATCATATGGACACGTATCTTGGTCCATGCCCCACCCATTGAATTTGAGCCATGACTGGGTTTTTTTAATAAAGCGAGGGTGATATCTCGAGATGGGATTCATCACCTTACAGAAATTTTATTATAAAAATATAGATAAAGTACATCATATGGATGCCCAGAAACGATACAACGAGTTACAGTGGGCGAGAGCGTTCTCTGGATAAAACAATTGATTTGAAAATGAGATCGTTCCTTCCCCCTCCCCCACCCCCCCCCCCAAATAGCCCAAAGGACCGCAAAAGGCAAAGCGTAGTCATCAGAAGAGTTTGCCCCCCACCGACCTCCAGAAGTCAATGACTCCCCCTATCGAGATCCATGATGGCCCTACCTTCTTCCACACCTGCTCAGACGTCGGACATTTGAAGAATAAATGATTTGCATCTTCCACATGATCTCCGCATCTTTCGCTCTGAGTGTCTAGGATACCAAAAATTCTTCCCCTCCTTGTTTTATCGCACAACCTTCCCCTTCTCAAGCACCATAGGAAAATCTTAACCCTGCATGGGATCTTGTTAGCCCAAATAATCTTCATATCCTTGCAGAGATCTGCATCTGGGGGCGTCGTGGTACCCTTAAAATCCATGTACGCCTTCTTCGTCGAGAATCTGCCTCCAACCCACTAAAAATGATCCATGCCCTGTATGATGCAATCCATAGATGGAAGCTCCAACTGCATCTTGACTAAGTCGTCTGAACATTGATTAGAGAGGACCGACATGTCTGGCTAAGTGAGCTGGGTTTTGGATTTCACTAGGTCGACCTGGCCCAATGCTCATTCCTAGTTGAGGGCATCCTTTTAAATAGAAATGGTTAGAAGGTAACCTTTCCGCAACCACTCTCTACTATCATTATAGATTTGCTACACTTATATCGAACTATAACGCAAATATTGACCATGGTCATTCCAATGACGAAAATTGAAACATCGAAACCTATTCCAAGTATAAAAGGTAATTCTCACGTCCCGTCCCGCTTAGTCCTTAAGACGAGCATGACTGAAAACATATGCTTATCTAATCAAATTTTACTATTCATGTATAGCACAATATAATAACCAGTAGAGAAAAATAACTTTTGAAATGCTGCCACTTATAATAAATTTACCATTGTAATCATATACATTTACACATAAAAATAAAATACATAGTATGGCATACATGATTATAAAATCGAATGAATCAATCAAAAATCAAAAAAAAAATCCAAATCGGTCTAGCTTGAAATCATCACGGTCGGGACACGTCATAAAATAAATAATAACTATGATGGCACAACCTCTTTCACTATATGTCTCTTCCCGACTAGTTATACTTAGGTCGACATCTTCTTTCTTTAGGGTACCTGAAAAAAATTGATTTCGAGTGCTGAGCCTAAACTCATCGACATGAGCCTAGACCCAGTGAATGGGTCATAAATCTCCAGCTAAATAATAGCAAAATTTATATATTAGCATAACCTTGAATATAATGAACATTATAAAATTTAACATGATTATTGCATAACTGAAAAAAATATTTTTCATAATTAAAATGGAGCTTGATAATCATTTCCTGCAAATAAAATTATTAATCAAAGCAAACAACAACTTGTATAGAAATCATATTTGTTGTCTTGGAAATAATCGTACCTTTCCATACTTGGAGATGCGACACTACCCCGACATATCTTAGTAAGTCCATGAACTATACTGCCAGGGAGAGGTTAATCTTCCCTTAGCCTTACATACTTATTGCATAGGCAAGCGAACTTAACCTAGGTCCTTATCTTAATGTCATACGCGCAGACGGCCCCAAAGGCCAATAAACACCCTGCATACGGCCCAAAGCCCATTCAATACATAATGCGGACCCAAAGCCCTCTTACTTGTTCATGACTTTCTTAGAGTGTAGGACCTAGTGTGCATCTTACTTAAAAATCACTTAATCATACAACTTGCACAATCAACATAAAAATGATAAAGAACTTGCTTAATCTGACATAATTTCTTGAACAAGAGTCATGTATAACCTAAAAGCTTCATATTGCATATCATTTAAATTTGCATGGAATAAAATAATAATAAGACCTTCAGCTTATGAACCACTCACCTGCATTTCTCACATATCCGTCTTTACTGCTGGAAAGGACATCCATGTATGCGCTTGTCCTTACAACATTTAAAATATAAGTTGGTTATGTGTTGGACTTTAGAATTTCTATGGACATGCAGATGCACCCTAAGATACCATTTTCTGTCTGTTATATTACTACATGTTTTCTTTTCTTTTCCCTTTACTCTCCCTCTAATATTTGTATATATTGGGACTTGTACACATTGCTAACCATTTCTAATCGAATACGCAATAATTTTAGTGATGCTTATTTCATGTTAGTACATGCAAAAGTTGTCATATCTACCTGGTTTGAAAAAGTTTAACGGATACATAAATTTCTATCTGTATCCCCTCTTATTATACTAAAGATATTTAAAGACAAACAACTCTATAGAGTTTTCATCCATAGGAAAAACTAAATACACATGTAAAATCATACAGCTCCAGCTTGTTTAAAAATTACATATACACTTCATCTGAGTTTGTTCTCTCTATTTGTTTGACTATCGTGATTCGATTATCCTTCTCTCTACTTTAATAAAGGTTGAAAAACAACATGAATTAATTTTCATATTGATAGTACTTACACGCATGGGGAATAATTTTGACAAAAAAATAAAAGAAGATGACGAACCTTACACAATATGCAGTGTTGCTCTCTCTTTCTCTGCTCGCTCTTCCTCTTTCCATTTCTCTTCGTCTCCTCTTTTCTCTCCATTTTCTATCAGTATCACTTCCTTTTTAATACCACAACCCATATGTATCTTCTCTTGGGACTCTTTTCTCAAAACCACACGTAACCCCTATACGTGGCTTTTGGTCTATTTATAGGCCTTGCAATATTTACCAAAAACCACCTCAACACTTTACATATTTAATATTGGGACATATTTATCTAAATCATACTTGTGTTATCATTGGTTGTAACTTATTGTATTTTATATGTAACGTATTGTATTTACATGCAACCCTCACATATATTTTTACCCTTCATTATCTTAAGAATATATTATAATCATTTTGGATCTCCTTAAAATTTTGTATATCCAAGTAGCTAGCTATATGTAGCGGTAGCGAGAGAGATCTATTAAGCTAATATCTTCTCATGCGATCTAGATGCCAACAGATATAATTTGATCCTTCACTCTTTTTCTTTAAAAAAATATTTAGATATACAATTACTTCTTACATGGTTATATAACCTAATAGATATCGGATTTTTATATGATGAATAAAATCTTATTGTGTTATCCAAAATTATATAATATGCTTATTGTAATTACTTTACATGATACTACAGTGGATACATAATCTTATCTTTGGTAATGTGAGGCATTACAATTCTCCCCTACTTAGAAAATTTCGTCCTCGAAATTTAAATGATGAAAAACACCATGTTTATTAACATAGGAAGCGAGGAAACTAGAACTCAACTTACTTGATCCCAAGTTACTTGCCATGTTTGTAAATCACAACTGTATTTGTAGCCACCCTTCCTCATGTTGCAAATAACTTATAGTTTCTTTCTTTCTTTCACTTTTTTTTATATTTGAATATGTAATATACTTATAACAACTATAATATTATGAAAACTATGTAGTACTTCCTTGTTATGGTACTATGAAGTATGCAAGTACTTATGAGTAACCTTTTAAAGTAATCAAACAAATTCCACAAGTATCAAGGAATTTTACATATCTATTTTATATGATATATTTTGATTATCGCTTGTTATGAACATGGAACAAAAATAATACTCCTCTATGTTTATGTGTGTAATGTCTACTATATGCTATATGTGAAATGAAAGCAAGATTGCACCACATTTACTCATAATCAGCCCCAGTTTAAGGACGGTTGAAGATGCTTTTAATTATTAATGGGCAAGATAAAAATTCGTACATGCATATACTATTGTCTAGATCTCATATGTTATTTGTAAGGCTCGCTGCATTCTTCAAGCCTAATTTACAAGACAAAATTGTTCTAATTTCACAATTGGTATGTAGGTAATTCCGTGGGATCAAAACGTAAATGAGATGGCAATAAAGAGGTAAATTATGAGAATAAAGTTAGACTTCAAAAATGTAAGCTATATATAGGTTCTTCTTTATTTTTATACATATGTACTGGAAGAATCATGTAAATATAATATAGCCTTATCAACCACACATTTGTTCATGGTCCAAACACATACAACATAAGTAGCCCAAAGTTTCAGATGGTGTCCTACAAGAGATCATACAAGAGATCATATAATAATATGGAGGGGGTACCGATCCGGGCTCTGAAGCTTTCGCGAATTTTGTCCATTCGAGGGGGTTGTCCATATTGGATGCAGCAGGGTGCGCCTACACTTGGCGCAATGTCAGATCGAGATCTCGTCTAGATAGATTTCTTCTATCGTCTGAAGGAATGGAGCGCTTCCCTCTCTCTCAGGCGTGGGCTTTACCGAGATCACATTCTGATCATACGCCGATTCTGTGGTCTAGTGAAGAGCAGACGAGGACAAGATTTTGCTTCAGATTTGAGAGATCATGGCTTTTAGAAAGTGGCTTCAAGGAGGAGGTGAGTTCGCGCTGGAACGGGTGGACTTCGGAGGGGTCCGCTGTCGTCCGCTTTGCAAGCAAGCTGGCCCTGTTGAAAAAATTCCTTTTGTCTTACGGAAAAGAGGTGAGGGCGAGGCGAAAGGCCCAGAGGGAGGTAGCACAGGAGGGAGTTGTTCGTCTAGACGGGCTGGATGACCAGAGAGAACTAAACCAAGAGGAGTTTGCAGAGAGGGCGCGACTACTAGAAGAAATATTGTTGGAAGACAAGAAAGAGGAGATAGAATGGAGGCAAAGATCGAGACAGAAGTGGTTGAGGGAAGGAGATGCAAATACAAAATTTTTTCATTCTATGGCATCGGGAAGAAGAAGACAGAATCACATCCGGGAGCTGGAGGTCAGGGGTGTTAGAGTGGAAGGGGATGCGCAGCTGGGGCAGGCTCTCAGGGAGCATTTTGTGGAGGCGTCCAGGAAAAGAAGGGGGGAAGGGTGGGGATGGGTGGGGAGAGGGGTGGAGGTATTGTCGGAGGAGCAAGCGGAGGGGCTTGAGGCTCCCTTTGAGGAGGAGGAAATTAAAAGCGCAGTTTGGGGGCTCAACGCAGATGGTGCCCCTGGTCCAGATGGCTTTCCGGTCTTCTTCTATAGAGAATTCTAGAGTTTGTTGAAGGGTGAGATTCTAGCTGTGGTCAATGAGTTTAGAGAGGGGAATAGGGGATTCGATAAAGTAAATAGGGCGTTGCTTGTACTCCTTCCCAAGAAAGACCATCCACTGAGAGTGGAAGACTACAGGCCGATAGCGTTGTCTAACGCCATTTACTTGATTGTAGCAAAGGTTTTGGCAAATAGACTCAAGAAGGTCCTTGACTCGGTGATTCTTCAGGGTCAGTCTGCTTTCATACCTGGTAGACAGATGTCCGACGGATTGATAATGGCATCTGAGATCTGTCTTCAATGGAAGAGGGCGAAGAAGAAAGGAATAATTTGGAAGATCGATTATGCAAAAGCTTATGATTCCGTAGATTGGAGCTTTCTATGGGCTTCTCTGAGACGTCGTGGTTTTTCATATCTTCGGATTGCATGGATAAAGAGATGTGTCACTACCTCTTCTTACTCAGTCATGGTGAATGGGAGACCTGAAGGGGGGTTTTTCCAGCCTCAGAGGGGAGTTCGACAGGGTTGTCCGTTAGCGCCGATGCTATTTGTCTTGATAGCTGATGCTTTAGCAGTGTTGTTCAAGCGTGCAGTTGATGATGGGTGGTGCGAGGGTTTCCGCTATGGGGCCATTTCCGTACCTCTTCTGCAATATGCAGATGATACAGTGATATTTCTTGAAGGGTCAGAGGAGATGACTACAAGGGCAAAGCAGATTGTGGAGGTCTTTAGTTGTCTTTCGGGTCTTCAGTTAAACAAGCAAAAGTCAGTAGTGATTCCGCTGGGGCTAGGGATAGACGAAGGTGGCAGAATGGCATGAGTGATGGATTGTCCGTTGGGTGAGTTGTCGATTTCTTACTTGGGTCTTCCCCTTGTCGCAGGCAAGCTTAAGAGGTTGCATTGGGACATGGTTCTACACAGAATAGAGAGGAGGTTAGCTGGATGGAAAGCAGTCACTCTATCTAGAGGAGGAAAGCTGATTCTTCTGAAACATGTGCTGTCGGCAATCCCTATTTTCTTTTTCTCTACTCGTTTGATGTCAGTGGGTGTACGTAAGAAGATAGAAACCATGATGAGGAGGTTTTTCTGGTCAGATGGCAAACAACAAAGATCGGGGATGCATCTGGTAGGTTGGGAAGAGCTGACGCGACCGCGAGGTGAAGGAGGTTTGGGTTTTCAAGATGTGGCGTGCATGAACAAGGCTCTGTTGGCGAAGTGGGTCATTCAGATTTGGGGTAAGTCGGAAAGTTTGGTGGCCAGACTCTTGCGTGAGATTTACGGAGTTCGGGGCTCTTTGGTGGCTGCGAGTGTGCGGTTTAAATCTCCTCTGTGGCGTGGTGTGCGTGAGGTTCTACCATTGTTGGCACCGAGATTGCATCCGAAGGTTAGTGATGGGGAGGGATTTAGATTCTGGATGGATGATTGGATAGGGGATGGGCTGCTAAGTAGTAGGTTTCTGCGGCTTTTCGCCTTAACGGCAACGAAGGAGTGCTCTTTGGCGCATGTTGGGACATCGGGGTCTTGGACTCCCCAGTTCGTTTCGATACTTTCAACCCAGCGTTCAGAGGAGCTCGCCAGAATGCTTTCAGAGATTCCATCGCCTGATTGCATCACGCAGGGGAGAGACCACTTTGAGTGGGAGGGAGGCAGATTCTCTACGAAGAAGGCGTACAAGGAGTTCATGACTCCCACCCCGCCCCTGGATGCAGACACATGCATAGATATGAAGATTATTTGGAACAGCAGAGCACCGTGTAGGGTAAAAATCTTTCTTTGGTGTCTGAGAAGGGGAAGATTGTGCGACAAAGCAAGGAGGGGAAGACTGTTCGGCATTTCTGACACTCAATGCGATAGATGCGGGGAGCACGTGGAAGACATGGATCACTTGTTCTTCAGATGTCCGACATCGGAGAAGGTTTGGAAGGAGATTGGGGTCCCTTGGCTTTCGTCAGGAGGTGCGGCTGATTTCTGGAGTTCGGTGAGGTCAGTGGGGGGCAACTCTACAGATGATTGTACTCTGCCTTTTGCAGTTCTTTGGGCCATTTGGGGGGAGGAATGATCTCATCTTTAGATTTCAAAGGTTTTATCCAGAGAATGTACTTGCACTAGCTAACTCTCTGTATCGTCTCTGGAGCTCTGTGTAATGTTCTCCATCTTTTTTAATAATATATACTTAATGTGGTGAATCCCATCTCGGGATGTCACCCTCATGTTATTCAAAAATAATAATATGGTGTTTATGTGTCATTATGTCCACTATGTAGATAAGCTCATACTGAATTCAGTTAATTATTTTTTTTTCTTATTATTAATAATTATGTTGAAAAGAATCATGAAAACATTACTAGATATATTTATGACGTGGAGATAGATCTTCAGTCTTACAACAGAGATGTGATATGATTTATTTAAATGGTGTAATTTGTGTTTTCAATATTATAGAGTTTCAAAGTATATGATCATTGTATCTTGTTTCTTTAATTCATAACTGATCTAGATTTCTGTCTCTCCTTCCAAACATATTTCCATTTATTGAAAGAAAATAGTCATATTATGTAACTTGCTTACTTACAAATTCCACAAAGATTCCGTGTTTTCTTTTACTCTGTTTTTTACAAGGAATTCTAGTGCAGTTGAGATGCCTGCTCTAGTACTCTATCTGGGCTTCTTACCTCCTATTATTTGTTCCTTGCAGATAAGGAAATTCATAATATGATGTAGCTGTATAATAGAGACCAAATCATACGAAATAACATCATATGCTATGGACTCTCCTCTCTTTAACCCGAAAGTAGATCCGTATAAAAATTCTAACAAGAAGTAATAAGTATAGTCATTAACCAGCATGTCTACATTTTATAACTTGGTATGACCATGGATTGCGCTAAAATATCATCAGAAGAGAATAACACATGGTGTTACAATATCAGTGTTTTAAGAACAGTTAATAACATGGCTACACTAAAGAAATATTAAGTTATTCTGATCATTAATACAAGACAAAAGGTGTGGTTGCTCCTCTACTGTCGGATCTAAAATTTTTATTTTTATTTTATTTCGAACAAGAAAATAGCGATTTTCTTTTTTTTCTTTAACCTTCACTGGATGTCTAAGCCACTAAAATTAGACAGAAAACTTGTTCTAGTTTCCATATTTTTGTATTTATCCTCACTCCTCACTTCGGATTTGAAACAAGAAGATAATGGACTAAAGGACTCTCTAGATGGGCCAATTTTCTATATACTTGTACACAAAAGATTAATATTAAGATGCCTACTGTACTTTAATGACATTGGAAAGAATTTATTTTCCTTCTTCTGCAGAGCCTAACCATATATGCTGGGTAAAGATGTTCATATATATCACGCATAGAATGGTGACAATGGCCATTATTGATCATATCTTGGTATAACACATAATTCTTATAATCGTGAACCTAATTCAGATAATTTTAATATATTATTTTCTCTTTTTGACTACTATATCGTATAGAAAGAAAAAAATTTTATTCTTGCGTATCCAATATATACCATTGTTTCTCCATATATCAACTCAAAAAATTTTGAAGCACATGTCTCATAGGTTGTTAAGGCACCAAAAATATCTATATCTCATAATAGCCTTTTAGAAGTTACCAACTAATCCTAGTTATTACTATGTATAAATGTGTGGATAACTACCTTGCATTACTGACAACTCCCACATGGGTGCTTTTTTTTCACTCTCCTTCAAACATTCTTATTCATTTTCCCGAAATTCCTTTCCTACATCATATAATATACACACAGACACACACACTCCGTAAATGACCATGCCCACAACTATAATAGCATGGCATAAATCAACTCTGGTAACTTCCCCTTTTTTTGCACTTGGAATACATATTAGAAAGAAACTTAAAAAGATGTTGCGTGGGAAGAAAATACTCAAGGTATAACTTAACATTGATATGTCCTTAAGCAAACCTACTTAGAAAATTAAAGATATTCTACCCCTTTATATGTATACACCATGAGAAGAAAAATAATGAATGGAACAAGATGTATCCCTGTTAGGATAAGAATTCATTTATACTTATAAATAATATAGGGTTGTGATGAGGAATTATACAAACTAAAGAGAGGAATGGATATTTACCCAATTCAGAACCTGAGCTTCAGACCTATCCTAAATAAAATATAATTGCATGTGTGCATTAGACTATGGTTTCCTACTATAATCTGCACCCATATATATACTTAAGATATTGTATTGAGATTTTAATCATGACAAAAATTTAATGACATGATCATTCTTGTTCTTTCACATCATAAACTCATTATTATTTTTCTACGGTGACCTCCTCAAGAGTTCAATGAATCCTTATTTCACTATTATCTTTTATTCTTAACTTCCAGCATTTTTGGGTAATTTGTTTATTTAGGATCCTAGCATGATTCTTGTATGACCTTAGGACCATCCCCATATGTTTATATCCTTCATTACCTAACTAAACTAAAAATCTGAGCATGCCTATGACATAACCAAATCTTATACTAAGGAAGTTTCCTATAAGGTTGTGTATTGCCATCATCTTAGATATAAATGAAAATATGGCATATAAATTCTTACATAAATCTATACAATGAATAAAATAGTAAATCAACAATTTTATTTTATATAGTATACACGACAACTTGTCACGTCACGTCCCGCTTAGTCCTTAAGACGAGCGTGACTGAAAACATATGCTTATCTAATCAAATTTTACTATTCATGTATAGCACAATATAATAACCAGTAGAGAAAAATAACTTTTGAAATGCTGCCACTCATAATAAATTTACCATTGTAATCATATACATTTACACATAAAAATAAAATACATAGTATGGCATACATGATTATAAAATCGAATGAACCAATCGAAAATCAAAAAAATCCAAATCGGTCTAGCTTGAAATCATCACGGTCGGGACATGTCATAAAATAAATAATAACTATGATGGCACAACCTCTTTCACTATATGTCTCTTCCCGACTAGGTATAATTAGGTCGACATCTTCTTTCTTTAGCGTACCTGAAAAAAAAATTGATTTGGAGTGGTGAGCCTAAACTCATCGACATGAGCCTAGACCCAGTGAATGGGTCATAAACCTCCAGCTAAATAATTGCAAAATTTATATATTGGCATAACCTTGAATATAATGAACATTATAAAATTTAACATGATTATTGCATAACTGAAAAAAAAATATTTTTCATATTTAAAATGGAGCTTGATAATCATTTCCTGCAAATAAAACCATGAATCAAAGCAAACAACAACTTCTATAGAAATCATATTTGTTGTCTTGGAAATAATCGTACTTTTCCATACTTGGAGATGCGACACTACCCCGACATATCTTAGTAAGTCCATAAACCATACTGCCAAGGAGAGGTTAATCTTCCCTTAGCCGTACATACTTATTGCCTAGGCAAGCGAACTTAACCGAGGTCCTTATCTTAATGTCATACGCGCAGACGGCCCCAAAGGCCAATAAACACCCTGCATACGGCCCAAAGCCCATTGCATACAGAATGCGGACCCAAAGTCCTCTTACGTGTTCATGACTTTCTTAGAGTGTAGGACTGAAAAGCGAGAGAGCGAGAGCCGCTAAATAGCGGTCTGACAAGTCAGACTCACTGTCGCTGGTGCGACTGCTCAAACTTCCTCGGTCCTCAACAATTAACCCACACAATCAATCAGAGAATGAATAGCAAGGATTAAAATTTATTATACCCTACTAAAAATGTACAATAGCAAGCAAGTAGGGGTCGAACACAAGGAGCAAAGGTGTAAAGCACGGATAAAAATCCAAACCTAGGTCTAACAAGCTACTTAGCCAATCTAAAATTTTTGTGGGTTTTTAATTTTTATTATTTTATTTTTTTTTTAATTTAATTTTTAATTTTGTATTTTGATTTTTGATTTTCTGATTTTTATATTTTATATTTTATATTTTTATATTTCTTTTTCAATATTGGAAAGTAAAGGCAATAAAATGAAAGGCAAGCTAAAAGATTTATAAAAATGCACAAAAATGCTCAAAAATTCTGAAATAAAATGTTTTTGGTATTTTCAAGGTTTTATACTGTTTTTGTGATTTTTGAGGGTTTTTCGAGATGTTTTTGATATTTTTAAAAGCTGAAATAAGAGAAAACAGTGCAAACAAGGTTGGCTGTGAGTAAAATGGAATCTAAAAATACCAACCAGTAGCAAAAATGTTTCACACTATTTTTCTAATAAAAGTAACAAAATAAAGGACAAATAGAAGCTGAGTTTATATTTTTTGGATTTTTCTACTATTTTATATATTTTTTTGAAGTTTTTGAGTATTTTTAGATTTTTAGTGTTTTCCTTTTGAAATTTTTAATGAATTTTGGACTGACACTAAAAGATAATAAAATAGACACTAGGTGATTTTTTTTTGGAATTTTTAGAGGTGTTTTGATATTTTTTTGGTATTTTCTAAGGTAGACAGTACACAAAAAGGTTGTTTTTGATTTTTAGTAAATATTAAAACGTAATAAAATTAAAAACTAAAAATAGGGCGTCACAGTATATGCATCCAGTAGCTTAACCCTATTTTTGCGGAATTTTTGGAGTTAAAAAGATATTTCAAACAATTAGAACAAGTCTCCAAACATTAAACAGTGCTGGGAAGGGCATAAGTGTAATATCCAAAACATCCAGGTGCACACATGCAAATTTTCCACAAAATATTACTCTAAA
The DNA here is from genome assembly GCA_037367405.1 of Ottelia alismoides. NCBI lineage: Eukaryota > Viridiplantae > Streptophyta > Magnoliopsida > Alismatales > Hydrocharitaceae > Ottelia > Ottelia alismoides. The sequence continues at coordinate 398,903 of JAZKJV010011014.1, forward strand.
ACTTGCATTTCATGGATTAAACACAAATATCCAAACCCGGAGGGGCCTCAGCGAAAATGCCCAAACCGAACACGTGCGAAACACGCGCCTGGTAAGGACCTAAAGGCAATAACTAAAACTATCAGGGGTTTGTATGCAAATATCCCAAGTATTTAACACTGAATACAAAAGTTCTGGGACTAAACCAAAATACCCCAAAGGCCGAGGGTCTGTCTGCAAAATGGCCACGTACCTCACGCGCACGGGCACGTGAGATGACGTGGCCGAGGACCTTTTTGTAAATACGTAAAAGTTCGGGGGCTTTAAGGTAAATATTACAAAACTAAATAACTGCAAAGGAAAGACTTAGTACTAATTTAAAATACAAAAAAACTCTTGGGGTGGTTTTTGCAAAATACCCAAGCAAAGGCGCGATCAAACGGTGGACGACCCTTTACTTATGCCACGTGTCCGCGCGAGGTCACCCGATGACGATTCGCTCGTGGATGGCCACGATTAGATGCTGCTTGGCGATCGGACGGCTAAAGGTGAACGTGATCCAACGGCAGCTGAAGCGCGCCAAGAACAAGCCAGATCCGACGGCGCCTGGAAGATCTCCAAGAACAACGGCCGCAGGTGGCTTCGATCGGTGTTTCCGGCCGACACACGGCCTCCTCCAGCCCAGGACCTAGGGCAAAATGGTCCTGGGGGCCCTCCGCGTCGATGGGAAGGATCTGATGGACTTGGGAAGCTCTGACGTGCTCCGACGACGAAGGTGGCCTGGGGACGTCTTCCCTGGAACGATGAGGCTCGATTGAGCCTTCTCCTTTGCTCCTCTCTGCAGGGTTAGACGCGGGAAACAAGTGCGACACCACTGGGATAGTTTTGGTGTGAGATGGATGGCTAATGCGGCGGGGCGAGATGAGTCCGGCGAGCGGCGGAGAAGGACTCAGAGGTATGCTGATCTGAGCGAGATCAGCTTGAATGAAGGTGCGGCGGTGCGAGAGGGAACGAGGAGGAACGAGATGGAGGTGGTCGGTGCGGCGGTCGATGATAGAAGTGATCGGAAAATGGAGGCGGAGCTCAGCCCCGCCGTGGGCTTTGATCGATGATTCACGGCGAATGGGTGATCGATAGTAAGAACTGCTAGAAGTCTACACTACTCTATGCTAGGGCTACAAAAAGACGAAGAGAAAGGAGGGGGAAACTCACCGAAGACGTCGGGCGATGAAGCTCGGCGGAGCTCCGGCGAAGGTCGGATCGACTTCGATTCGACGCCAACGGACGCAAACCCAAGGTCAAAACTACTCCTGCTGTCACCAGGAGCGCAATGGGATAGGGGTTTTCGAGTGGATTTGGCGGAAGAAGGATCAAAACTTGAATCAAAGTCGGGGGGTGTCTTTTAAAGGAATGACGGTTGAAGAGTTTCGAGGCACGATCACGGGCGCGCCAAGGAGATCTTGAAGGATCTAATAGGTCGGCGAGAATCCTGGTTGTACCAGGTGCAATTTTCGTGAAGGAAGCGAGGCTCGAGGAGGAACGATGCAGCCTCGAAAAATCCGTGAAAGCGGACCAAAAAACGAGGTGCACGGGCTACAGGGACGAAGGACGACCAGTTGACCCAGGTCAACTGGCGCCTTCTCCTGATTGGTCCACGTGGACCAATCAGGAAAAATCCCAAAGAAATGTTTTATTAATTCATTTAAAAATAGAAATAGGTTGAATTAAGTTTTGGTCATAAAATAAAAAATGTTTATTTTTTTATGTAGTATTTTATTCCGATTTTTATTTACTTTTAGGAAATATATTTTTACAAGTTCGCATTTATGCCCCTATAAGTATCTATATCTACATATTTAAGTATGTTATTTTTATTTAGGTATTCTTAATTTATTTTATTTTGGTTTTTATTTTCCAAAATTTTAAAATACTTTTATAGACACAAATATATTTTTAGTTTATTTTTCTGATTTATTTTGTATATTTAATAAAATACAAGTATGTTTTGTATAGGTGTGTCTATAGGTAATATACCTATGTATATATACAAGTATTTTTATTTGTATTTTAATGATGTTTTTATTCTGATTTTAATATACATAATTATTACAAGTATTATTTACAACATTATAAAAATATAAAATTATAAAAATAATAAATAAATAATAAATTGAGTATTTTAATATGTACAAGTATACAATGAGGGTTCAAAAGTCAACTTTCAAACCGTGGCTCCGCCAAATGCGAACCCACCACCATTAATTAGATTATTTTCTTCTATATACAATTAGAGGTGAGTACGCTGCATTTGGAGTTTTTATTTGTGAGATACGGGTCTGGGAAATTGGCATTCTGGATTTTTATTCAGACCATAACTTTTTATCTGTACATTATTTTTCTGTGAAATCAATTTTGTATTTTTCTTTATTTTATTATCTACAACTTTCATGTACAAAGTTTCTTTATTTGATGTACAAAAAGTGGAACCAAAAATAGGTCCCAAAATGAATAAAGAATGAATAAAAAAGTATAGGTATTTTATCTATATTTCTGACCTTATCTCCCCCTACTTTATTCCTTGTCGACCTATTCATCAAGATGCCTAGGTCTCGGGGCTTCGGGTCATAAAATATTTACAATATTTTATTCTTTTTCTTTTCTTTTCTTTATTCTATAATTTTGGCTTTAAGAACCGCATTTTATACAATATTTACATACATATACATGAATGCTAAAATGCATGAATAAATGCTATTTACACGCATTTACTAGGGTTTTTCAGGCCAAAATGATAGAATAAAGATGATGAAACGTGGATTCATCATCCCCCTATACTTTACCTTTGCTAGTCCCTAGCAAACACTTATGCAATAAGTGCAAAAAGAAAAAGAAAGAAAAGAAAAAGAAGAAAATTAGATTAAGTTTAATTATCAAACTTGTCTTCGCAAAATCAAAGTTTGGAGCTTAAGTCGGACCTTGGGAATTTTAGTGCGGTCGGAACCTTAATGAGAACTAAATTTGAAATCCAACAGTCCTTGAGAATCCCAAAACTCTGTCCAAGTCTCCTCAATAGCCAGGTCAGAAATACCTCAACTCATACGCAAACTCTTACGACTATGAAGCTGACTTGTACAGTGTAAGTGATATGTAGCTCCCCACCTCAGAAGTGACAAAGAAACAACCTCCCCCAACCTGGTAACTCTAATGCCTCGGTCTAGCAACTCTTTCCTCGAGAAGCGGGGTATTCCCTTCTAAGTTCAAGTGCAACCGGCTCAAGAAGAGGGGGTGAAGAAAAGAATGGACGGTAGCCAGTGTAGCTACCTATCCTTGGATGCAAGACCAGTGTAGTCAAGTCATCCTGCTGCAGGCTCACATATTTGACTTTGGAACTCAAGCTTGCTTATTGACTTTACATACTTTGCAGGCTTTTTATTTTTGTACATGCCTGAACCCTTTTTTTTTTTTTTTGAATACTATTCACAGCAGCATTTACATAAGGAGTTTTCCTCTTGAGCCAGTAGACTATCCCTCTTTTGAAGCTTTATTGCGACCCACAGCTTCTGTCTTTATCCTTCATCACTACTAGACCAAGTTGAGGTGCACTTCCTTCACTATAAGAAGAAGAGAGGTTCCGCCTAGAAGTACTACCCTCATATGCTACCCCAAGCCAAAGGAAACTGCCTCCTCACCACCTCATCCGTGGAGAGCTATGTGAAAGGTGCAAGTGTCCAAGTTAGGTCATTATCAACAAGAGTCGTGCGTGTGCTCCGAAATACTCTACTTAGGCAGTCAAGAATCCATTGAACCAAGTCCCGTGATCCTCAAAGAATTAAGTCAACTAGACCTGAAGTACCTCAAACCCAGTTCCTATAAGGTTCCTGTTATTAGGTAGATTTTAAGGTCCAATCAAGCTCCAATCTTCGGATTTTACTTAGACTTGTTCAACTATCAAACTCAATCCGAAAAATGCTCATGCTATGTAATGCTATGCAGAGAATATTTTTGTGATGCAATTTTCAAAGATTTTGAACTTTTTAAGGGTTTTTGAAAAGATGATGCATGCATATGCAGATGCATTTTTTTTGTCTTTTTCAAAAAGGTTTTTCAAATGTTTTTGGATTTTAATTTTGCAAATGTTTTTGGGAATTTTTGAAATCAAACAGATTTTGGCTGAAAAATAGGTTAAAATATGTACACGGGAGTGCTTCTTATATAAACAAGAAATGGATTTTAAGAATTTACAAGGATAAGTGGTCAATATATATATAGTGGATTTTGGTGTGATGTTAGTATTCCTCAAACTTATTTGAAAACAATTTTTCACACAATTTTGAAAACTATAGTCCAAAATAGTTTTTACAAACATTTTACACACATTTGAAAATCATTTTGCAAAGGCTTTCAAAACAGTATATATAGGTTTTTCAAATCATTTTTGCAACCATTTTTCAAACCATTTGCAAATCATTTTTCAAACATTTTATTTCACACAAAGAAAAGAAATTTTACAAACCACACATTTTTACACAGGTTGAAAACATGAAACAAAATATTTTCAAAATAGTTTCCAATAGATGTTCACAAAGATTTTCAAACTATTTTTTCAAACATTTTGCAAAAAACATTCTCACCTGATTTATTAATCAGTAAATACAAAAAGAATTTGAGGAATAACCACATCTTTTTATTAAGAATTTTTAATGAATTTTAAAGAATTGTTAGCCATATTATTAAGAAAAATACGAAAGTACGAGTTATGGCTAAAGTATATACGTAGTGTATACGACCCCCCTATACTTAGCTTGAGCTATGTCCTCATAGATCGGAGAGACAAGAGAAGACATAACTCGTACTGAGTATAGGAAAATCTAAAGAATAAATAAATAAAGAAATGGATGAACAAACGAATAAGAAGTTGACCGTCCCCCCTATACTTAGGATCAAATAATCCTAAGTATAGCAGACTGTACATAAAGCAGGGAGGGTCAAGGGTGGGAGTGAACAGATCGTACTCAGGTTGTCTCCCCCTATACTTAGGGTAAGATATCCTAAGTATAGACAAGAAGAGGAGACAATGGAGAGGATCGAAAAGAATAGAAGAAACTCGAGGTGCACACCCCCCTATACTTAGGACAAAGTACGTCCTAAGTATAGAAGACTGTCTACAAGGGGTAGCACCTTTCTGATAGATAAAGAAGATAGAAGAGGAAAAGAAGAAAAGAAGAAAAGAGATGAGATTGGGCATGAACAACTCGGGATGCACATCCCCCCTATACTTAGGATAGAGTACATCCTAAGTGTAGCAGTGATGAAAGGGATGGCATTAATTCGGTAGAATAAGACAAAAGAAATTGAACAGACGAAAAGAAGAAAAGACGGAAAGGAAAAATCATTCAAAAATGTTTTGATGTGCTTTGCCTTCCTCTGTCTCCTTCGAGATATTCAGCTCATCCTCATAGATTACTTGAATCGAGTCAACGACGGTCATGAATGTGTCATGTTCGAGGTATGGCTTCAGAAGCTGTCCATTGACTACAAAAGGCTGTGCGTCAGCTGACAGATTGGATATCAATACACTTCCGTTGTCACGCACCTGCCTAACTACAAACGGCCCAGTCCATTTGCTCTTCAATTTGCCTGGAAAGATTTTTAATTTCGCATCGAACAACCATACCTTCTGACCTGGATCAAAGGACTTGTGGCGGATGTGCTTGTCATGCCATGTTTTGACCTTTTCCTTGTACATCAGGCTGTTGTCATATGCATAATCTCTGAATTCCAGTAATCTATTCAGATCCAATTTCCGGTTCTGTCCTGCTTGCTTGGAGTCCAAATTACAGATGTTAATAGCCCATAAAGATTTATGAATAAGTTCCACGGGCAAGTGGCATGGCTTGCCATACACCAGGCGGTAGGGAGACATTCCCAAGGGTGACTTGTACGCTGTTCTGTAAGCCCAAAGAACGGAATCAAGCAGCTGAGACCAGTTCTTGCGATCCGGACGCACAAGTTTCTGTAGAATTGTCTTGATCTCCCTGTTGGAACATTCAGCTAAGCCATTGGACTGCGGGTGGTAGGGTGAAGCAACACGATGCTCGATGCAGAATTCTTGGGTCAGCTTCTTCACCTCTCTGTTTATGAAATGACTGCCCCCGTCAGATATGAGGATCTTGGGAATCCCGAACCGTGCTATGATGTGATCTCGTAAGAATCGACATACAGTCCGACTGTCGGCGGCTCGGGCGGGGATAGCCTCCACCCATCGACTGACATAATCGACAGCAAGCAGAATATACTCATAACCCTGACTGTTAGGAAACGGGCCCATAAAGTCGATGCCCCATGCGTCAAAGACATCTGAGATCTGAATGTACTTCAGAGGCATCGTATCTCTCATTCCTATGGTTCCACCCATCTTCTGACAATCAGTGCAACCTTTGACGTATTTATCTGCATCTTTGAACAATGAAGGCCACCAAAGGCCACTTTGAAGAACTTTTGCTGCCGTCCGTTTTCCTGAATGATGTCCTCCAGAATCTTGATCATGACATAAAGCGAGGACACTTGGAACTTCCTCCTGAGGAATACACCTCCTCCAGATGCAATCTGCTCCCTCACGAAACAGATATGGGTCTTCCCACTGGTAGAAATGGATTTTAGACAAAAATCTGTCTATTTTCAACTTAGACCAGTCCTGTGGGATTTTCTTGGCAACTAGATAATTCACAATGTCCGCATACCAAGGAAGTGAAGCGACAGACAGAATTGATTCATCTGGAAAGGTCTCGGTGATAGGCTGCAAGTTCAGCTCAGGAGACTCCGGTTCAGGAAGTCTTGACAGATGATCGGCCACTACATTCTTTACCCCAGGTTTATCTCTGATCTCCATGTCGAACTCCTGGAGGAGAAGGATCCACCGGATAAGACGTGGTTTGGCATCCTTCTTTTGCTGTAAATACCTAATGGCCGAATGATCAGTGTAGATGATAACTTTGGACCCAAGAAGGTAAGATCTGAACTTCTCCAAAGCAAAGACTACCGCTAGCAGCTCCTTTTCAGTAACAGTGTAGTTTCGCTGAGCTTCATCGAGCGTTCGGCTAGCGTAATGAATTGCAAACGGTACATTGTCTTTTCTCTGTCCCAGTACAGCTCCGATGGCATAATCCGACGCGTCGGTCATAATCTCGAAAGGCTGAGTCCAAATCGGCGGCTGTAGGACAGGGGCCTGTGTGATGAGCTCTTTCAACTGATTAAAGGCAAGGAGCACACGGTCGTCTACAATGAACTCATTGTCCTTGCCAAGCAACTCAGTCAGCGGTCTGGCCAATTTACTAAAGTCTTTGATAAATCGTCGGTAAAAACCGACATGGCCCAAGAATGACCGGACTTGCTTGATATTTGTAGGTGGCTCTAGCTTAGAAATAACATCCACCTTGGCTGGGTCAACCTCCATGCCACGTTTAGAAACAACGTGAACCAGCACGATTCCTTCGGTCACCATGAAGTTGCTCTTCTCCCAGGAGAGCACAAGATTCACTTCGCAGCACCTCCGTAAGACTCGGTCTAGATACTCCAAACATTGATCAAATGAATCCCCATAGACCGAAAAATCGTCCATAAAGACTTCGAGAAAGCTACCCACCATATCGGCAAAAACTGCAAGCATACACCTCTGAAATGTAGCTGGGGCATTGCAAAGCCCGAACGGCATCCGTCTGAAGGCATATGTGCCAAAAGGACAGGTGAACGTGGTCTTCTCTTGGTCTTCCGGAGCAATAGCAACTTGATTATACCCAGAGTAACCATCCAAGAAGCAGAAATATTCCTTCGCGGCCAATCTCTCCAGGATCTGGTCGATGAAGGGTAGCGGAAAATGATCCTTCTTGGTGGCGAGGTTAAGTCTTCTGTAGTCTACGCACACGCGCCAAGAAGTCGGTACTCTGGTGGCGATCTCCTCTCCTTTGTCATTTTTCACAATGGTGATCCCTGATTTCTTGGGCACAACATGCAGAGGGCTCACCCATTTACTGTCGGAGATGGGATAAATGAATCCCGCGTCACACCATTTCTGGATTTCTTTCATAACCACCTCTCGCAAGTTCGGATTTAATCTTCTTTGCAGTTCACGAGAGGGTCTGCTGTCTTCTTCCAGAAAGATGCGGTGCGAGCAGAGCGACGGATTGATCCCGTGGAGATCAGAGGTTCGCCAGCCTATCGCCTTGCGGTTACGTTCAAGAACCTCCATCAGACGAGATTCTTGATCTTCGGTCAGATGCGCGTTGATGATGACCGGGTACATATTCGGTTCTCCTGCAAGGAAGGCATACTTCATATTGGAGGGCAAAGGTTTCAGTTCTGGCGGGGTCTGAGCTACTTCAGTGGTGACCTCTGCTATCAATACAGGTGGTGATTCTTTCAACTGTGTGATGTCCACCATAATCTGCTCTGTCTCTTCTCTCAGATCCTGACAGAATTCCTCGATGATTTCATCTTCTTCCGAAAATACTTCCAAACTTGGCTCTTGGTTCTGAAGGCATAACGACCCCACGGTAGTATTTTGTAGTGCATCAGCAAGGTCCTCATCTTGATCGATACACGGGAATTCGACTGCGGTCTCCACTTCCTCCTCTGGATAGAGGATTCCGCGGATCTCATGATCGTCCAGGAAGAGGTTGGTGTCTTGAATCTCGGCTAGAAAGTCGCAGTCTTCATCATTCTCAATCACCCTTGCACATGATACCGATGTTGGTTCAACGGGCGTTCCCTCAGACAGGGTCTCTACTCGGATAATTTCATTCCCAGCTCCAAAAGTGATTTCTCCTGTCCCATAATTCACTACTGCGTTTGACGTCCGCAGAAATGGCCTTCCGAGTATGATCGGGGTAAGGAGCAACGGAGCGGGGACGTCCATATCTAGGACCACAAAATCGGCTGGGAAAGATTTTCCCTGCACCGTGACGATCACGTCCTCCAACAGGCCCCTAGGCCGCTTGACTGACTTGTCTGCAAACTGCAGAATCATCTTTGTAGGTTTGAGCGGTCCTAGCTTGAACTCCGTGAGTAGTGAGGCTGGCATCAGATTGACAGATGACCCGCTGTCGAGGAGTGTCCGTTCGAACTCTTGATTGAACATCTGACAACGTACAAGAGGTGCTCCCATATCTGGCTTTTTGTCCGGGAGGTTGCTGATGGCGTTGACGGTGGCCATAGTGAGGATATGCTTTTCAGATTTACCACCTTTGCTTCGGGAGTTATGTGGGGTTGGCCTGCGCTTGGTTGTACATGCCTCCTTAAGTCCTTTCTTCACAGCTGGCATGTACTCAAGAGCTTTCATTAATGGCATATTTAACACCAAATTCTGAATAATTTCTATGATAGCAGGATCAGACAAAGCACTTTTCAAATTTTTCATTTTTTTGTATTTTTTCATTGCTTCAGGAAAAGGAATATTTACAAACTCTTCTCCAATTTCATTCAGAATAGTGTCCGTGTTGTTGTTTACAGGTAGATGACAAAAAGGAATGGATTCATCTACAATTTGTGGACCAAAAATGACAGGCTCGGCTTCGGGTGCTGGCGTTGGACTCGCTGCAGGTGTGGTGCTCCTCCTGTCAGGAGCTGACTGGGATGCGGGTGCAGACGTCTCCAATGCTGGCTGGTCTCCACCGAGGTTGCTGCTATCTTTTTGTATTTTTCTGTTTTCTTCATTTTTTTGTGATTTTCTGGATGCTGGTGCTGCTCCCAAAATGCTTGCTGGCCCTGGTGTTGGCTGGACTGACGATTCCCCGTCAGATGCAATCTGCTTTCCTTTTGCCATCGCCGATGGCTGGAGTGTCCTACCGCTCCTGAGAGTAACAACGTTAGATAAAAAACAATTAAGTTCACCTGATTCGGGTTGGACACTGCCGGCTACCTGCTCCTTGCGTCGGAAATTGTTAGGATTGGCTTCGACCTGGGCTGGTATGACGGTTTTGGTTGCCGTCAGGTCGTCGATCTTCTGGGTCATCTCGGCCATATTCTTCATCAACTGCTCCAAACAGGCCAGGGCCGGATTCACCGGTACAATCTCAGAAGATTCCCCCTGCTGGGGTCTAGACTGCTGATATGGCGGTTGAGATTGTGACGGGTATCCTTGTGCGAATTGTTGAGGAGGGGGATTGGAGAAGTACTGCGACGGGTGTTGGTTGTATTGTGCAGCCGGTTGCTGGTGATGTCCTTGTCCACGATATCCGGACTGCTGAGGCCCGTGTTGGTAATTCTGCCTCCACGTGTTCCCATGTGAGGGAGGCTGGTACTGGTAGGGCTGCTGGAATGGTCTTCCACCCTGGTGTTGCTGCTGGAAGGGCCTGTTGCCCATGTTCTGACCCTGAGAGTGTCCCTGAGGACGGGTCAGCTGCGCTTCGTTGTTCCAGACGCCATTGATCTCCTGGATCAGCGGCGGGGGTGGAGAGAACTGCTCGGAGTAAGCGGGCTGGTGCTCTGGCTGATATGCAACCATCTGTGTCTGAGGCTGCGGTGGCTGCTCCGGGACCTGCACGTAGTATACGTGCTGGACTGGCTGGGGCTGCGGGAGAGTCGGCTGAGGATTTTGCTGCATTGTAGGCTCCTTCTTCTCAGCGTTCGGCTCGGCAGAGGTAGACACAGCGTTGCACATGTTTGCATTCAGTGCGCGGACGAGCTGCTCCAGCTGCTGGGAAATCTGGTCGAGCTTCTCCAGACCTTGGGTCCTCTTCTCTATAACTGCCAGTTTTTCGAGGTCCTGCGACCTCTTCTCGATGATATCCACTTTAGACAAGTGGCTCCCGATGATACTCAGGTTGGAGCTTTCATCTTTGTCCTCAGTGTGAGAAGCCATGTTAACTGGCTTGCTGATGGCGGTCGGTGGCTTCATGTAGGCTCGGGACGAGGATTGGGCTGCTTCTCCCTCAGCCATTTCTTCAAAGACATTCCACACGACATCCTCGTCCTTATTAAAATGTGAACCGCCGCAAGCTGCATCCACGAGCTTTTGGCTCTCAAATGATAGCCCCCCAAAGAAGTGTTGCACGAGACTGGTCTTGGGTATTTCATGGTGGGGGCACTTCTCCTGGAGATCCTTGAATCTCTCCCACGCTTCATGGATCGTCTCGTGGGGCTGCTGGCAGAAACTGGAGATCCGGGCACGCATCTGGTTTAATCTCCCCAGAGGATAGAATTTGTGGAGGAAAGCAGATTTTAGTTCCTCCCAGGTGGTGACGACCTTCCCGAGATGATCGACCCAGTAAAGGGCCTTGTCTTGAAGGCTGAAAGAGAATGCAGTCATCTTGATCACATCCAGGGGAACCCCGGGGTAGTGAGCGGTGGAGCAGATGCGGTTGAACTTCTTGAGGAAAATATATGGCTCCTCAGTGGTGTTTCCATGAAAAGTGGGAAGCAGTGACAGAAACTGTGGCTTCAGCTCGAAGTGAGCATGCATACGTGGAATCTGAATCCACTCAGTGATGCGCCCTGCTCCTGGGTTGTATGTCTGCTTGAGCGTAGGCTTGGGCTGCGGTGGATCCTCTTCTGCTGCGTCAAAGTCAGGTCCCACTGAGAACTCATCATTGACTTCCTCGAAATTGGGATCATCCTCCCGTCGGCCGTCTCTTGCATCGGCCCTCCTCCTCAGATCATTCAGCATGTCCTGAAAGGCATTCTGGGCTAAAGCCTGATTGGTCAACTGCTGCTGAATGGCTTGAATGGAAGCCAGCAATTGACTGTTGACCTCACCCTGCGTAGTATATTGTCCTTCTGCCGCATTGTCTTCAGGCTCATGCTGAGGCTGTGGTCCTTTCCCTCTTCCTCCTGCCATCTCAGACTGTACTTGGATCTCTGACTCTTGATCAGGTTGAAGATCTGCATGACGGAGTAAACCCTGATCAGTATCTTCCTCTGCACCAACTGTTGAGATGAATCTGGGACCAAGGTCAATCCCAGAATGTTGTGAACGGAGCATATGATATTGACTGAAATCGACCTCCATCCACAAGGGGTTGTTTCGGGGATAAGAGTAGTCCCGGTGTATTGAAAGGGGAAGAGCTAGTTCGGGTTGCGAGTCCATCCCGAATAGCGGGTTGATTGGAGAAAGGCAAGTATTGAAAGAGGCGAGAATAGGGGAGTCCAAAGAGACATCCGCAAGATCCGAATTAACTCTTCGGAGATCACCCCTCTTTATTGGAGACGTCGATCGCACGGAATCGATGTGGGTGTCGGCAAGGTCCCGACTAAACCATCCGTGTAGCGACATCTTGCGAGGATCAAGAGGAATGGATGTTGGATGAAGAGCACGAGGGTAACAAGAAATAAAGAGGATTGCAAAACAGTAGAAGGCTCACAATGAGCAAGGGTCAAATAGAAGGGGAGCAAAACTGCGCAAAGGCGCGATATTTTTGATCTTGACCTAAATGTGATTGGCAATCAAACACAAGACAAGGGAGTTCACCAACTCAACGCGTGAAGCCGTGAAGGTTCGGCCGTTATCTTTGTACTTTTTATCTTGATTTCAGGATTTTATCTTTCAACGAGTCCTTAGAGCGCTGCGCCTATAGGAGAGAGAGTACTGCCGGAAAAGTATTCCCGTACTTGTCCTCCTCCTGTGTATCCTGTAACTTGCGCTTTTTAAGGTCCTTGTAACCCTTCCTGGATCCCTACTCAGCCAAAGAAATAGAGGGAGGAAGCCGATAGGCGAAACCGATACTTCGGATCTCGCTCGCAACGGAATCACCCGTGAGCGTGCAAGATCCTACTCGGACGCAGCCGGTGAGACAGACACCCCCGTGAAGGCGTGGCCTATGCTCGATACTTCGGACAAGGTCGGTGCTCACACAATAGTGAGTCACCACTGGCGACCAAGCCCTACTCGACTACGTACGATAGTAGCGCCAATACTTCGGAAATCCAGGCGATACACAAGGCAGCCACAAGTTGGGTTTTGGGCTCTAATCCTTACGAACGCTCAACTCACTTGGAAGGAGACCTTCCCATGCAACCTGAAAACAAATGAGGGTGTTACTCTCCCCAATCAATGAGTCCAATTACCAATTTTTATTTAGGTCAAAGTTTTCTTAGCAGTCCCTTTTTTAATTTTTTTGTGTTATCGCTTCTTTTGAGTAGTTTCAAACAAGCGCCTAACGATTTTGTTGTTTTTTTTCTTTATCCTAATGTATCCAAAATCAGAGGGAGAAAAGAGTCGGGAAAAGCCAATGCAAGTCGGCACCAAGATGGAAATCTCACCTTTGTGCCTATATGATGAATGCAAAGTGAGAAGACTTACAGTGAATCCCAGCTCTCTCCATGCGGGATGCAAGGCAGAATTTTATAAACCTAATCTATATGCCGGTTATGCAATGCGGAAATCGTCCTAGAACAGGCAACTGCTAGCGTGAAGAACCACAAGCTAGCTAATAATTCCCAATCCGAGTGTCCGGTCTTGGCTCACCCCTCCTCTGCCCAACACATTTGGAGTAGGAGAAAGCGCTTGTTCGGGTGTGAGCTCGCAGCGCGTGGATTTGGAAGCTACTAGCTAACTGTTTAATTAGTCTAAGTCCAAATACGAATCTATAGGAGCATGCAAATATAATTAGGTGTTTGGACCTATTCTAATCGAATCAAGCAGACCTAGAACTAAGAGCTCAATCCACAAAAGAAAGTGAAAAATGAAAACGAAACCGGAAAATGACAGCGATAAAAACTCGATAAAATCCGCGGTGAGCCCCCGGGTGAACAAACACCCAGAAATTAGGCCCGAAATGTCCAAGAGTTCAAGTCCTGTATTATTACAAATTATCAAATACTCTCTCTCTCACAAAAATAAAAACAACTCTCTTTCTCTCTCTAGTTCTCCTGCTCTCTCCTGCCGGCTAGGGTAGAATAGCCGGCTCCTCCTCCCAAGGCTGCTCAGGATCCCCTAGGCGATCCTCCTCGGTCGGCGGTCCCTCGCAAGAAAACAAAAGAGATGTCAGACAGTTCAGAATAAATAATACACAAAATACAAGTAAGCAAGAATGGCTAAGTGACTAGCAAGACCCAAAGGTACTCTACAAGCCGATGCTCCCCGGCAACGGCGCCATTTGAAAAGCGAGAGAGCGAGAGCCGCTAAATAGCGGTCTGACAAGTCAGACTCACTGTCGCTGGTGCGACTGCTCAAACTTCCTCGGTCCTCAACAATTAACCCACACAATCAATCAGAGAATGAATAGCAAGGATTAAAATTTATTATACCCTACTAAAAATGTACAATAGCAAGCAAGTAGGGGTCGAACACAAGGAGCAAAGGTGTAAAGCACGGATAAAAATCCAAACCTAGGTCTAACAAGCTACTTAGCCAATCTAAAATTTTTGTGGGTTTTTAATTTTTATTATTTTATTTTTTTTTAATTTAATTTTTAATTTTGTATTTTGATTTTTGATTTTCTGATTTTTATATTTTATATTTTATATTTTTATATTTCTTTTTCAATATTGGAAAGTAAAGGCAATAAAATGAAAGGCAAGCTAAAAGATTTATAAAAATGCACAAAAATGCTCAAAAATTCTGAAATAAAATGTTTTTGGTATTTTCAAGGTTTTATACTGTTTTTGTGATTTTTGAGGGTTTTTCGAGATGTTTTTGATATTTTTAAAAGCTGAAATAAGAGAAAACAGTGCAAACAAGGTTGGCTGTGAGTAAAATGGAATCTAAAAATACCAACCAGTAGCAAAAATGTTTCACACTATTTTTCTAATAAAAGTAACAAAATAAAGGACAAATAGAAGCTGAGTTTATATTTTTTTGGATTTTTCTACTATTTTATATATTTTTTTGAAGTTTTTGAGTATTTTTAGATTTTTAGTGTTTTCCTTTTGAAATTTTTAATGAATTTTGGACTGACACTAAAAGATAATAAAATAGACACTAGGTGATTTTTTTTTGGAATTTTTAGAGGTGTTTTGATATTTTTTTGGTATTTTCTAAGGTAGACAGTACACAAAAAGGTTGTTTTTGATTTTTAGTAAATATTAAAACGTAATAAAATTAAAAACTAAAAATAGGGCGTCACAGTATATGCATCCAGTAGCTTAACCCTATTTTTGCGGAATTTTTGGAGTTAAAAAGATATTTCAAACAATTAGAACAAGTCTCCAAACATTAAACAGTGCTGGGAAGGGCATAAGTGTAATATCCAAAACATCCAGGTGCACACATGCAAATTTTCCACAAAATATTACTCTAAAACTTGCATTTCATGGATTAAACACAAATATCCAAACCCGGAGGGGCCTCAGCGAAAATGCCCAAACCGAACACGTGCGAAACACGCGCCTGGTAAGGACCTAAAGGCAATAACTAAAACTATCAGGGGTTTGTATGCAAATATCCCAAGTATTTAACACTGAATACAAAAGTTCTGGGACTAAACCAAAATACCCCAAAGGCCGAGGGTCTGTCTGCAAAATGGCCACGTACCTCACGCGCACGGGCACGTGAGATGACGTGGCCGAGGACCTTTTTGTAAATACGTAAAAGTTCGGGGGCTTTAAGGTAAATATTACAAAACTAAATAACTGCAAAGGAAAGATTTAGTACTAATTTAAAATACAAAAAAACTCTTGGGGTGGTTTTTGCAAAATACCCAAGCAAAGGCGCGATCAAACGGTGGACGACCCTTTACTTATGCCACGTGTCCGCGCGAGGTCACCCGATGACGATTCGCTCGTGGATGGCCACGATTAGATGCTGCTTGGCGATCGGACGGCTGAAGGTGAACGTGATCCAACGGCAGCTGAAGCGCGCCAAGAACAAGCCAGATCCGACGGCGCCTGGAAGATCTCCAAGAACAACGGCCGCAGGTGGCTTCGATCGGTGTTTCCGGCCGACACACGGCCTCCTCCAGCCCAGGACCTAGGGCAAAATGGTCCTGGGGGCCCTCCGCGTCGATGGGAAGGATCTGATGGACTTGGGAAGCTCTGACGTGCTCCGACGACGAAGGTGGCCTGGGGACGTCTTCCCTGGAACGATGAGGCTCGATTGAGCCTTCTCCTTTGCTCCTCTCTGCAGGGTTAGACGCGGGAAACAAGTGCGACACCACTGGGATAGTTTTGGTGTGAGATGGATGGCTAATGCGGCGGGGCGAGATGAGTCCGGCGAGCGGCAGAGAAGGACTCAGAGGTATGCTGATCTGAGCGAGATCAGCTTGAATGAAGGTGCGGCGGTGCGAGAGGGAACGAGGAGGAACGAGATGGAGGTGGTCGGTGCGGCGGTCGATGATAGAAGTGATCGGAAAATGGAGGCGGAGCTCAGCCCCGCCGTGGGCTTTGATCAATGATTCACGGCGAATGGGTGATCGATAGTAAGAACTGCTAGAAGTCTACACTACTCTATGCTAGGGCTACAAAAAGACGAAGAGAAAGGAGGGGGAAACTCACCAAAGACGTCGGGCGATGAAGCTCGGCGGAGCTCCGGCGAAGGTCGGATCGACTTCGATTCGACGCCAACGGACGCAAACCCAAGGTCAAAACTACTCCTGCTGTCACCAGGAGCGCAATGGGATAGGGGTTTTCGAGTGGATTTGGCGGAAGAAGGATCAAAACTTGAATCAAAGTCGGGGGGTGTCTTTTAAAGGAATGACGGTTGAAGAGTTTCGAGGCACGATCACGGGCGCGCCAAGGAGATCTTGAAGGATCTAATAGGTCGGCGAGAATCCTGGTTGTACCAGGTGCAATTTTCGTGAAGGAAGCGAGGCTCGAGGAGGAACGATGCAGCCTCGAAAAATCCGTGAAAGCGGACCAAAAAACGAGGTGCACGGGCTACAGGGACGAAGGACGACCAGTTGACCCAGGTCAACTGGCGCCTTCTCCTGATTGGTCCACGTGGACCAATCAGGAAAAATCCCAAAGAAATGTTTTATTAATTCATTTAAAAATAGAAATAGGTTGAATTAAGTTTTGGTCATAAAATAAAAAATGTTTATTTTTTTATGTAGTATTTTATTCCGATTTTTATTTACTTTTAGGAAATATATTTTTACAAGTTCGCATTTATGCCCCTATAAGTATCTATATCTACATATTTAAGTATGTTATTTTTATTTAGGTATTCTTAATTTATTTTATTTTGGTTTTTATTTTCCAAAATTTTAAAATACTTTTATAGACACAAATATATTTTTAGTTTATTTTTCTGATTTATTTTGTATATTTAATAAAATACAAGTATGTTTTGTATAGGTGTGTCTATAGGTAATATACCTATGTATATATACAAGTATTTTTATTTGTATTTTAATGATGTTTTTATTCTGATTTTAATATACATAATTATTACAAGTATTATTTACAACATTATAAAAATATAAAATTATAAAAATAATAAATAAATAATAAATTGAGTATTTTAATATGTACAAGTATACAATGAGGGTTCAAAAGTCAACTTTCAAACCGTGGCTCCGCCAAATGCGAACCCACCACCATTAATTAGATTATTTTCTTCTATATACAATTAGAGGTGAGTACGCTGCATTTGGAGTTTTTATTTGTGAGATACGGGTCTGGGAAATTGGCATTCTGGATTTTTATTCAGACCATAACTTTTTATCTGTACATTATTTTTCTGTGAAATCAATTTTGTATTTTTCTTTATTTTATTATCTACAACTTTCATGTACAAAGTTTCTTTATTTGATGTACAAAAAGTGGAACCAAAAATAGGTCCCAAATTGAATAAAGAATGAATAAAAAAGTATAGGTATTTTATCTATATTTCTGACCTTATCTCCCCCTACTTTATTCCTTGTCGACCTATTCATCAAGATGCCTAGGTCTCGAGGCTTCGGGTCATAAAATATTTACAATATTTTATTCTTTTTCTTTTCTTTTCTTTATTCTATAATTTTGGCTTTAAGAACCGCATTTTATACAATATTTACATACATATACATGAATGCTAAAATGCATGAATAAATGCTATTTACACGCATTTACTAGGGTTTTTCAGGCCAAAATGATAGAATAAAGATGATGAAACGTGGATTCATCAAGGACCTAGTGTGCATCTTACTTAAAAATCACTTAATCATACAACTTGCATAATCAACATAAAAAATCAAAAAGAACTTGCTTAATTTGACATAATTTCTTGAACAAGAGTCATGTATAACCTAAAAGCTTCATATTGCATATCATTTAAATTTGCATGGAATAAAATAATAATAAGACCTTCAGCTTATGAACCACTCACCTGCATTTCTCACATATCTGTCTTTACTGCTGGAAAGGACATCCATGTATGCGCTTGTCCTTACAACATTTAAAATATAAGTTGGTTATGTGTTGGACTTTAAAATTTCTATGGACATGCAGATGCACCCTAAGATACCATTTTTTGTCTGTTATATTACTACATGTTTTCTTTTCTTTTGGGACTTGTACACATTGCTAACCATTTCTAATCGAATACGCAATAATTTTAGTGATGCTTATTTCATGTTAGTACATGCAAAAGTTGTCATATCTACCTGGTTTGAAAAAGTTTAACGGATACATAAATTTCTATCTATATCCCCTCTTATTATACTAAAGATATTTAAAGACAAACAACTCTATAGAGTTTTCATCCATAGGAAAAACTAAATACACATGTAAAATCATACAGCTCCAGCTTGTTTAAAAATTACATATACACTTCATCTGAGTTTGTTCTCTCTATTTGTTTGACTATCGTGATTCGATTATCCTTCTCTCTACTTTAATAAAGGTTGAAAAACAACATGAATTAATTTTCATATTGATAGTACTTACACGCATGGGGAATAATTTTGACAAAAAAATAAAAGAAGATGACGAACCTTACACAATATGCAGTGTTGCTCTCTCTTTCTCTGCTCGCTCTTCCTCTTTCCATTTCTCTTCGGCTCCTCTTTTCTCTCCATTTTCTATCAGTATCACTTCCTTTTTAATACCACAACCCATATGTATCTTCTCTTGGGACTCTTTTCTCAAAACCACACGTAACCCCTATACGTGGCTTTTGGTCTATTTATAGGCCTTGCAATATTTACCAAAAACCACCTCAACACTTTACATATTTAATATTGGGACATATTTATCTAAATCATACTTGTGTTATCATTGGTTGTAACTTATTGTATTTTATATGTAACGTATTGTATTTACATGCAACCCTCACATATATTTTTACCCTTCATTATCTTAAGAATATATTAAAATCATTTTGGATCTCCTTAAAATTTTGTATATCCAAGTAGCTAGCTATATGTAGCGGTAGCGAGAGAGATCTATTAAGCTAATATCTTCTCATGCGATCTAGATGCCAACAGATATAATTTGATCCTTCACTCTTTTTCTTTAAAAAAAATATTTAGATATACAATTACTTCTTACTTGGTTATATAACCTAATAGATATCGGATTTTTATATGATGAATAAAATCTTATTGTGTTATCCAAAATTATATAATATGCTTATTGTAATTACTTTACTACAATGGATACATAATCTTATCTTTGGTAATGTGAGGCATTACAGTAATTATGCAATGAGTAATATTTGTTGTACATATTCGTTATCTAACGATACAATAGAGGTGTTAAAAAAGTACTTGTCACTATAGATATATGTTTTTTTGGGTTAAATGGTTCACAACAAATTAAATTTTAGTAGTTTAGTTGGACATCTCGAAATTCCTGAAGAGTAAGATTATTCACTTAAAGAGTTAATAAGGCTTTGGCTCAATTGGAAAGGTGCAGTAGAACATTGTTGTATAGATACTGCCTAGTGACTAGGGGTATACGGATCAGATAAAATCCATAATCTGATTCAATCCAATAGTATTGGACTGGATTGATTTGTTTCTATCATTCTAAAAGATCTGATCAGATTGGATATTTTCAACTCTGCTAAAGTATGGATTGGATTGGATCTTTACCAAAATCCGATCCCATCCAATCCGTTAATATACACACAACAAACACATATATGCAAACACATATACACATACATATACACATACACATACACACATGCAGACATACATGCATATAAACATACATATACACATACATACACACACATACACACATACATACATACACACATACACACATTCATATAATATTTATTTGCACCTATTTTGAATTTCCCGTAAGGTCATAATAAATAGCATTCATCTCATCTTTCTCATATAAATTGTGTATAGAAGTCCTCTTGCCCCCACCCTCTATTCTCCCTTGAAAGATAGATGTTAAATCTTCAAAATAATAAAGTATGTCTATAACTTGTAAAGTTATAAACTCAATTCAGTTATTTCTCTCCCCATCTCATTTCACGTCCACCAATGTTCTTTATAGTTCCTTCTCAGTCCATTTCGATGCCATACACTTCCAGCACAATGTAATTCCCCTCCAACATAATGCCATCGCCCCATCCATTGTGATGTCACTGCCTGTCTTGCACAATGTCACCCCCTCCTATGCAATACCATTTGTACTCAGTATACTGCCACTTTTCTATTTTTCGTTTAATAGAAAATATATCTTGAATGGTTGCCCGGTATGCTTGTTTATTATTCTCGACCTTTTTTCTTACATATTGCTTGCTCTAACTTGTAATCTTATCCCTCGGATGAAACAAAATCAGCTGCATGATCAAATATACTACACCCGTTTATAAATAAATAAAAATTATTTTAATTCATTCATTTTTAAGTGGATATATGATTTTGATTCTTTCATAAAATTTGCATATTTTAATATTAGATGTAATGTTGCAAAGAAAGTCCACTTAAAATCCTTTTCAAATGAGTCATGTTGTCCAACTAGTGTGATATATTTAAATGGGATTTGTCTTGGATACTCAATCGAATATGAATGTTCTATTATTCTTGTTTTCTATTGGTATATTATAAAGCCTTGATGGGTGTTGTTGGGTGTGGTTGGGCTTTAGCATAGCTTAGAAGTTTAACTTTTTTATAATGACTAGGGGGAGGGACGGGTTGAACCGCCTTGTCATTGAAGTGGGAGCCCACTGCTTCTCCCACCAAACAAATAAGCAGGTTCTTAACAATCTAACTTTATCATAACATCATTAATATCCGACTATTGAGATAACGTTTTTTGTTATTCTAAGTTGTTTTTGTACCCTTATTTTGTAAAGGGATATTTACCCAGCAGACCCTGAAATCTTTCGAAATTACCTCTACGACCTTTGAAACATCATAATTCCTCCCACGACCCCGTAATCTTGCTCCGTCTTACCCCACGAACCTTGCCGTTAAATTGACACATCTTAAGTTAACTTCATTAAGTTAAAAACGAGTTAATCTAACCAATCCGTGATCGGACGGCTAGAATCAACCAAAAGCCTCTTCTTCTTCCAGAGAGGCCCCCTCTCCGACTCAACTCTATCCCTCCCCGCCTTCCTCGCCCTCGCCTCCCTCCCCGTCAAGATCCACAACCGAAATTTCGCCAGTTGCCGAACAGGGAAATGGAACCGCTGCCCAAGGCCCCTGGTCGTGGCTGCCACTGCCGTGATCGCCGCGTGCCTCCTCGGCAGCGGCGGTGGCGGCGTTGAGCTGGAGCCGCAGTTCCAGGCGCCATACCTGAGCTCCTCTCTGCAGGACTTCTGGGGGCGGAGATGGAACCTCATGGTGCGTCTCCTCCACCAGGTGGTGTACACGCCATTGCAGAGGAGGTGCGGCCCGCTCGCTGGAGTTATGGCAGCGTTTCTAATTTTTGGGTTGGTGGTACACGCCATTGCAGAGGAGGTACACGCCATTGCAGGATCAGATTGCTCGAAGGGTTGCCTTCTGTATTTTAAAACTTATCTTCTAATTAATGGTGTAGTCTGTCTTTCTTTCCTTGCAGAGTCCTTCCTGTAAAAACCTTTAATGGTGATTCGAGTTCCTGTGCAGTGAAGCCGGCTTCGGTTGCGCGAAGAAAACAGAGGCCTTGTCCTCGTTCATATGGATTCCATTGGCATTGGCATTCTGGAGGAAGGTGTTCCTATACGAACAGTTGTACTGATGGTTGTTGCGAAGGCTCTTGTCGAGGAACCCGTAGCTCAGGTCATGGTGGGGACACTGGACGTTCTCGCATGTGAAGATACCACGAGACATGGACATGTCTGGCTCTCCAAGCGAGGCCCTCTTGCGGATGAACTCCATATCGTTCTCCTTCATGGCCGGAGCGCTCAAGTAGAAACCGGTTCCGCCGTCCAGCGACTTGCAGTCCACAACCTCCACATTTGGATCGTCGTCGACGCCTTCCACGTCGTACTCGTGGCTGGGGCTGCTGAAGGAAAAGGTAGCATTGGCAACAGACGATGGTGGAGGGAATGCATGTGGGTGAAGCTGACGGGACAAGGCCTCCTCCTGATTGATCACTGCTAACCAAGTAGCGCTCTCCTTCGCGGTCATCTTGTCCTGGAGGCACTTGGATTGCCTGACGAGCTTGCGGATCTTGGCGATGTCCGGGGACATGTGCTTGATGACAGCAGTGAGAACAGAGACCTTCCACGCCTTCTTGAGATCGTGGGGCTTCTTGTAAGGAGGGGGGGCTCGCGCGGCAGGGGCAAGGGTGCTTCGAGCGGCCGCCGGGAGTCGGGAACGAGGAGGAGGAGGCGGAGGTCGGGGAGGAGGGCCATGGAGGGAGGAGGTGTTGGGTGTTGGGTGGTGGGGAAAAGGAGGAGGGTAGAGGGAGTGGCAGTTAAGGTAAATTCGACAAATAAAATAGGCATAAGATAAACGAATTTAACGGAATCTGGTTAGTTTTAACGGGTAAATGGATGGGGGTTAACCACAGGGTTTATTGGGTAAGGGTTAGCAAGATTACGGGGTCGTGGGAGGAATTACGATGTTTCAAAGGTCGTAGAGGTAATTTCGAAAGATTTCAGGGTCTGCTGGGTAAATATCCCTTTTGTAAATTGTACTGTTTTTATTTGAGTCAATGAAATTTATTGCAAAAACTACTATTGCATAAAGAAATAAATTCTAAACTCAATATAATCATTTACTTTGATGGTATGGTCTTGAATTTTTTATAATATATTGAAAAAGTTCTCTAACTTAAATTTGAACATATGGTCATTAAATATTCCTTTCTTTGCATCAATTCATATTATCTTTTTGAGTCATAATTCAAATATCAAGGGTTAATGTGATATAAAGTATAAACATGAAAGAGTAGACTATTGAGCACGAAAATGTAAGTGTGAAAATTCGATCCAATCTGAAATCCGATAAATTGGATCATATTGAATTTAAATATTTGATGGATCGGATTCGAAAAAAATCCAAAATCTGTTAAAGTTAAATTGGATACGAATTAAGCTAAAATCCGATCCATGTGTGTATGAAGCTCTTGCCCGTCCAGTGATGTAGCTTAAATCAAGGTCTAATTACAGAGAATCTACTCCTAACTAACGGAGGTCCTGTAATTGGATCCAAAAATCCATGTCCTACAATTCATGGTTATTTTTTATTTTCGTTTTTTTCGTATGATATTTTATAATCTTTCTGTTCACCTTTTTTATTCTTAAAAAAACGATTCTTGATAAACTAATTTTATTCATGTAGATAATCGTTTAAATCTAGATAACTTCAAAGAAAGATTATAGAATAATATCAATTAGATTTAATAATTTGCAATCAATTGTTATAAAGTTCATTGTTATCTTGATATCATGTCAGATAATAATTGAATGTGTTAATATTAAATCATATGCATATCTTTCTGCAGATTTCTGTTTTCGACTCCGTCCGTGGCTGCAGAAAAGTTTTCTGCTGCAGATGGTATATATCATTGATCAGAAGGCAAGTCCTCACTTATACATGCTAAATTATTTCTCCAACACGAGAATTTGTAATGGCAAAATACATTTCTCCCAAAAAAATCCTTGGGATTCCACAAAAAAAAACTCAATACACATATCATTTCTTCATCGAAGAATGACCTCGATCGAGTCTCCTCCTCGTCGAATTTTATCAATCAAAACAAAATCAAGCCTAGAACCAACATACACTGGCGAGATACATATAACTAAAACAGCAAGGCAGCTTTTATTTATCGCGCTAATTGCAATTATACAAGTAAAGCGTGATGCAGGCCCTAGGAAAAATAGAAGACGGCTTCTATTTCATGTTCACGTACACAGACAACATAAGAGAAGAGATGCACTCCTTATTTTTCGATCCAGATTCTGAATCACACAGAGAAACCAACAGCGCCATTGCATCATATAGCTGCGATGACAATGGTACTTAGTTAAGCGCAATCCAATCTAGTAGTATATACGTGCGAGATGCCGTAGTATATGAGGAAGAACATGTTTAGGGTTTTGGTAACCCATTCATGGTCGACAACATTTGCAAAATTTATATACTCCCCTCAAGACATAGCAGGTGCCGTAGAGGTAGCCACGATTTCCACAATACACTGCGCAGAAGGGGATGCAGTTTCCAGAAGGTCTTGGGGTAAAGTTTACGCAGAAAAGCTTACTCTCCCCAACACCTGCAACTGCAAGCATGTGTGTCATACATTACTGCGAACGAATCCCAGTGAAGTTTCGTGCGGTATTGAATTAAAGGAGACTTGAGCTTACTCGGACGTGGCTTGTCGGAGAGAACGATTCGAGACTGTGAAACCATGATAATGGCGAGGAGGAGGAGGAGGATGGTAGTCTTCGAACGACATGCCATGGTCTTGCCTACTTGAAGATCTGGATTGGAATATACGTTTACTTGTCTTGATCAAAGCTCTACTGGGAATCGAATGTTTGGGGGAGTGCTGTATTTATAAAGACTTGTGTACGAAGGTGAATGAACAGCAATGCTGACCTTTCAATACTTGTGATTTCTTTTTTCTCAAAGAGAGAAAATAATGACGTCGGGCCTCTAACAGGCTGTCATAGTAAGAAAAATCTGTGATTCTTTTAGTAGGGGACGCTACTATGAATTCAATGACAGGGGATTCTACCAAGGTTTAAAAAATCGGACCGGAAACTGAACCGGTTTATCTTTGGTTTGGTCCAACCGGATCGGACCATCAGTCCAAACCGGTCGGACCGGTGATGATGCTAACATGACATCATCATTCCTATCGACTCGGAAAAAATCGGACCGAACTTAATTTAATGGTCAAACCGGTCGAACCGTTTTTTGAACCGATAAAATCGGATACATATATATATGGGAAAAGGGAGTATGCACTAAGGTGAGGTAATTATACATGCATCGGGGTTTATATCTTCCACGTTTTTATACTTTTTTGAAAAATATCACATATATATTCATCCATATATCCTTCATATATGCCATTCAAATTTCGTCAGAAACAGACTCCTATACCTTCCATCTAGACCAGGTAATTTTAACGATCTTAGAATTACTGTAATCAACTTGTTCTAGATAGAGGGTATAGGGGTCGTTGTTTATGATGAAATTTGAATGGCATATTAGAGGGATATATAGATGAATATACACGATGATATTTTCCAAAAAAGTAAAAAATTTGGGAAATATAGGCCCCGATGCATGTAAAATCACATGCACCTGGGTGCATGCTCCCAACCCCTATATATATAAGTATGTATTTATAAATCAATGAAATAATCGTTTAAAATGTCCAATCTATCAATAAAATAACATTAACGTCTATTTCGAGTAAAACTCTACAAAAGTTAGTCACATTTTCCAGAATTATATATGAATCTAATATTGTAATCATTTATTTATAGTTGCTTCTAGAAAATTACTCTAAAAAAGTATTGGTAGAACGTATATTCCAAAAAAGAGAGGGACATAACTTATATCGTGGAAGTTAAGAAGGGCACAAGTGATAAAAATCATATTATTTCATTATTTAACTTTATTTTTTGAAAATTTACCAAACCATCAAAATTGGATCAATCCGGGTCAACCCGATCCGACAATCCAGGTCGAACCAGTCTGACCATCGGTCCAACCCGGTTTTTTATTTTTTTATTTTTTTTTGAAATTAATTACACAAAACCAGCCGAACTGACAGGGTCGAAGCCGATCTCCGGTCCAACCGGTTCGATTTTTTAAACCCTTGATTCTACTAATATCTTGACCATTTGCAAACAATAAAATGGTCTGCCTCTTGCCCTAAAAAAGACTTATTTTTTTATGATCTTCACGTCTTGTTCGGATGGAGAATTCCTTCTCCTTATTTCTGAATAACCAAACTTTATTTAAAGATAAGCTATGATGCTGCATGCTTGAGGATGAGATGATCGAAATTTTAGCAAGAGAAAAGATTTATATAAATTAAGCAACCCTTGACTCGATCCTCTTCCTCATCACAGTACTCTTTTGGTCATGTCATTGCTTTTCCCTCTTCCTCATCTCTTACAATAGAACGTCGCCACATTACTCTTCACCTTTTTCTTTTGAGACTGGAGATCATGGAATCGTTCTAAAATATAGGTTAATTCGAAGGGTATTTGAGTACTACATTCTTTAAGCATGTCATCTGGATTTTCTCCTTGTAATTTGCAGGAGTCATTGCTACGTCAGGAAATTTTCTTTGAAATCTTATAAGAAAATGAACTATTATATATATATATATATTATATATATATATATTATATATATATATATTATATATATATAGTCACCTACAATATTCAGAAATAGACTATTGTCTGCTTAAATAGATTATACGACAATGAGAACTAATCATAAGTTACATTACATTATTTGCTTGATGTACATGTATTCTTCTACTAAAGAAAACTTGCGACTTCGTAGATTTTGGTCCGATTCCTTTGATCTATAGTTCGTCAAATACACTGAGAAGGTTCCTTTATTATTAAAAAAAGTATTGGGTATGAGAACCAAAAAGTTTGCAAAACGACGTAAAAAGGTCACAAAAGTGATTATGATATGTGTATGTGTTACTACAAGAAAAATGAGTTGTAACCACGGAATGTAGTTACGGAAACTTGTGGCCACGATAATTTCGTGGTCATTAGTTTCTCGTAGCTACAATCCGTGGCCAAAGTCTTCATACAAGAGTTGTGGCTGCGACAAGTTCTGTGGTCACTTGTAGTGGCCACGACAAGTTCTGTGGTCACTTGTAGTGGCCACGACATATTCGTGATTATAAAACTCTCGCGATGAGACTTATAGCTACGGCTACTGACAACAATGTGTTGTGAACAGAGCTCAATTCTGTGGCTACAAACCCCATATCCGTGGGTATAGTTCTGTAGTCACAACTTATTTCCTTGTAGTGTGTATATACGCACACATACATGACGCACAGTAACAATTCCCACTTTTTCTCCATTATTGGACCTAATAATGGTCTCCCGGTCATTCTCAACTATTATACAGTTGTAACCTTTGATATATTATAAAATGTATTCGATGTTATGTAACAACTGATATACGTTGACATCGTCAATATTTTTATGCCAATAATTGTTAAAATATACTAATGAAATGATCCATAATGTTCAAGGAGAAACATAAATAAAAGATAACAATTATTGCATGTACCACTATGTCAAACAACATGTCATTCATTGTGAATTTAAAAATATAATCGAGAATTTTAAAATGAATAATGTTCCTTGTATATTAATTAATGTGTTATATAGTGATGACGTTACATTGTTTAAAAAACCTTGCAAGAAAATATAGGGAAAATAAAAAATGAAAATATATTATTAAGAACGATACTGCTCATTTGGATTTAAATTTATTAGAAACCCAAATTATACGTGTCTAATAGTAAATAATTCATGAATATTAATCGATAGATGCAGTATATAAGATTATTCTCTTTTACGTTGTTGAGAGAGCTTGATGCTGCGATATATCACATATATTCTATAGTTTGGCTCACATTCTACAAGACTAACTAAATGAGGAGTGGATCGTCTGTAGAAGTTGATGCTTTGACCCTTCCAGGTCATCCGATGGAGAGCCTTCCTACATGATTGCTATCGGACAACCCACATGGGCAGAACGTCCACCACAATAATTGATCCTCTCCAAACTAAATGTCATTTATGAGTAGAGAAAAGGATATTGAGTTTGTTTGGTCAATTTGGACTAGGACAAGAGGCTATCTCAGCATTTACAGGCATCAAGGTAATCACGGCAACAAGAAGGCTCAAAGGACTTATTTACCGAGATCTCCTATATCAATGCAAAAAATAAATCATCAGCATCTGCTGAATTGACTCTGCCTGAATATGGTGAATCTGGCGGTACTGGGCAGAGTGCTGGGAAGAGCAGTTGCTGCTAGAATCAACCCGTGACCTAGAACGAGGCTGAGAACCCGCCTGTACCTCCTGGAGACACAAGATGTGGGTCTTCAGGTCACTAAGAGTCTGTGCCAATTGATCTATCTGTGTCATGCCCTGACACTGCTTCTTCTCTATTATCTCTATGCGGTCCAACTTCTCGCTGATAATACCCATGTCAGCGGATGAAGATTCTTCCTGTGATGCTGCTGACGAAGAAGTTGGTGGACCCACATCAACCCATGATATCCTATGATAGGACACGGCCTGGGGTTGGGGCTTCCCCTGAGCGTATAGCCTGGTCTGGAACATCACTGTAGAATTTTTAGCCATCTCTTCATAGATAGCCCAGACCTGGTCTTCATCTTTGGCGAAGTAGGAGCCCCCACAAGAATCGTTGACAAGCCCCTGTAGCTATGGTGTCAGCCCACAAAAGAAGCTCTGGATAAGATTGGGCTTGGATATATCATGATGTAGACACCGGTCAATGAGCTCACAGAATCGATCCCACGCCTCATGGAACTGCTCATTAGGGATCATGGAGAAGTTGTTAATCAAAGATCGTGCTGCATTAGTCCGGCCGAGTAGATAGTACTTGTTCAAATACTCAGTCTGGAGCTGCTCCCATGAAGTGACGTATCTCCCTAAATGTTTCAGCCAGTAGGCTGCTCTGTCAACCAGGGAGAAAGGAAATGCCATCATCATGATGGTGTCTTGGTCCATGTATCGGTCGTGGACAATACTGCAGATCATCTCAAACTCCTGCAGGTGTAGATGCGGCTCCTCGGTGGCAAGCCCATGGAACTTGGGTAAAAGTTGAATAGTTTGGGGCGAAAGTTTGAAGTCGCCCAGAATAACTGGCAGTTGTATCCAACGGTATATGAGTGTTGCACCTGGGTTGTGCAACTCCCTCATCGTCCTACCTGGTCTAGGTGGATCCTGCGGTTCTTCTAGAAGTTCTCCTCCTCCTCCTCCAACGGATATCTCTCCACCGGCTGGTCTCGGTTGAGGCTATCCTCTACCGACTTGCATATGTGCTAATTCCTGACGGACCTCTGCCATGAATGCTCCCTGGTCTCAAATCTGTCGTTGCATCGTCTCTAGGGAGGCTAGCAAGGTATTGTTGATGGCGCGCGTTGTGATCTAGAACAAAAGTTGAACTATGTAGTTGCCCATCGCTTCATCCGTCACTGCTAGCCATCTCTTTGGTCTCTGCAAAGCCAAAAGACCCCAACTCAGGTGCCGTCAAATGAACAAACAGTTGTGTAGGTCTCTGCACAGGCACCTCAGGACTGAAAGAAGGGTGGTCAAGGAGAACAGGGTGGAATCGAACTCAAGTTCAAAGAGTGAGTCTGTGCTCTCCAAAACCTCCCTAGATGAATGAGTCGGAGTGCTGGAGAGCGGTGCTACTAAAGGTAGCTTAAGGGACCTCCGGTCCATCATCGTGATGTGGGGATGAGTGCCGATGAGATCTGAAAAGCAAACAAGATGAGAAGTCAAACCCCCAATTTCACCTACTCAACACGAGCTTATGACTGTAAAGGATTGGTCGTTAATCTTGTCAATTTTAACTTAGGTGATAAAACAATCTTGCAGAGCGATTTAGCGAGCTGTTAGGAACCCGATGCTCCCAAGAGACTACCCAATCCCAAAGCTAGATCTTTCCCAGCCAGTACAAGTTGTGGACCGTTTACCGGCTACCCAATCAACTCGCTCTGTTAAGGATGTTGCGGTCCGCTTTACCAGTTATCGGAAAGATCCTCATTGGAGAACGACTAACCCCAAGACCAGTAGTCTAATGGAAGTTCAGGTGTGGCTCTATCCTAGTGTTCGGGTCACTCTCTTGCTCAAGCAAACCAAACGATAAGGGGATGACTCTTCCCAAAACAAATATTTTTAATAAGGTGGGTTTTAAGGTCAAGTTTACTTTAACAATCCCAGATTTTATTGCTTTCACTTTTTAGATTTTTTTCAGAAATAAACAATGCCTAACGAATTTTATGATTTCCTCTTTAATTAATTTGAGTCAAAAACATGGGAGGAAGTTGAAAAAGTCAATGCATGGTCAAACACAATGATACATGCAGGGATAGAAATGCATACCTTACTCCAGCACTCTGCATGCAATATGATCCGCGCATAAATTCAAGATAGAATGTAAACTAACTATATGATGCACGAAAAAATCAACCTTAGACGAGCAACTTCTATTGATCGTGAAGAACAATAGTTAGCTAACCGAATCGAGTCCGGAGTCGGATCCTGGGAGTCACTCGGTGCCTGCCACAACGGGTCCTGCCAGCTCTGTATGTGACTCCTCACAGCATGTGGTCTCAAATTTAATTGAACTAACTTTTTCAATTAATTTTTATCCAAGGTCCAATTACGTTCTATAGGAACAAATAATCTATTATGTGTTGGGCCTTAGAATATTACGTCACAATAAATCAAAAAATCCTATGTCTAGGGGCTAAAACCGTGAGAATCAAATAGCAAGTTATAGTCAATGAAATCAAAAACTCGGAAAAATAGCGGTGAGGTCCCCCAAGTGTACCAGCACTTGGCAAAATAGACCCTGAATAATAGTCCAAGTCCACAAGTCCAAAGTCCAAAATTATTACAATTATCTCAAGAAATGTTCTCTAAAATATCAACACTATCTTCTTCTCTTCTCCTGCTCTTCCTCCTATACAAGTTCTCCCAAAAAGAATCCATGAAAACTCCAAACGGTTCCTCGCACAAAAAGCAAACAAGAGAAGGTCAGAATACAGTTATAATATAAAGAGACAAATATCACAAAATTGAAAAATAACTACAAAGTCGTGCTCCCTGATGATGAATCCCCACTCATCACTCTTTATTCTTTTATTTTAGCTAGATATTTTGGCAAAAGACCATGTACATAGTTGTAAATACAATAAGTTACAAATAAGCATGGATTATAAAATATCAATAATTAGCATGTATTTGTGCAAAAATAAAAGAATAAAGAATAAAAGAAAAAGAGAGAAATATTTAGAATAAATATTGAGTGACCTGAACTCATGAGAGGGCCCAACATGGGCCTGATTGCCAAATAAAAAAAGTAGAGACAGATAGGGTCACTATACCTTGTACATATTCCATCCCTATATATATATATATTATTTTTATTTTAATAAAAATAAAAAATGTGTTTATACTACCTTGTATGTATTATTAAAAATAAAGAAAAAATTAGAAAAATAAAACTAAAATAAAAAATAATTTCTCTCTCACCTTGTACATATTACATGTATAAATGTAGCATATACCTATT
This sequence comes from Ottelia alismoides, assembly GCA_037367405.1. Classification (NCBI taxonomy): domain Eukaryota; kingdom Viridiplantae; phylum Streptophyta; class Magnoliopsida; order Alismatales; family Hydrocharitaceae; genus Ottelia; species Ottelia alismoides. The sequence goes on from JAZKJV010011014.1 coordinate 430,468, forward strand.
TTTTTAACACTTGTAAATAACTCATAAAAATTAAATAAAATATTTTTTATAATCCAAATTTCATGTTGTAAATAAAAAATATAAAATTGGGGTATTTATACCAAAATAAACAAAAAAATTAAAATTAAAATAAATAAATATTTTATATATGTATATAATGTAACATAATGTATATACCTTAATTTATTTTTCAAAAAAATAAAAAAAATACTAAAAAATAGTTTGGTAAATAAGGAACATTTTTTATGTTGAACATATTTTGAAATAAAACTGTTTTCGATTTTTACTTTATTTTCCAAACAATTTTGACCTTCAAATTTTCTGATTGGTCCAGGAGGGATGTTGACCCCGGTCAACTCCCCCTCCCGGACCCTTCTTTGCCTGAATCCGAGTTGACCCGCATCTTCTTAAAATTTTCTCGCTCGGATCCGCCCATCTCCTGCCCCGATTTCACCGCCCGCCTCTTTCCCTTGGATCAGCGACCCTCGTGGATCCCTAAGAAATGGCGAATCTTTCTCGGTTTGCGCGCCCACGCCCGATCTTCTTCGCCACCTAGGACTTGTTATAAAATCTTCCTTCGACTCCCCAGTTCCTCAGCCCGCGCCGCACACCCTCCTACTACCCTTGTCCCGTTCCCCTTGGTGACAGCATTCGGCCGGAGCCTTTGGTGGCCGGAGAGAGTAGCTGCCGCCGACGCTCAAAGCACGTGGCTGGAGATCCGCCGCATTTGAGCCTCCCCGCCTTCCGCAGTGGTTGAGGAGAAGACCTGTACCCACCTCACCTCCTGGAGCTTAGGATCAACCTCGAACCATCAGGTATACCCCATTTTGATCATAGTTCCTTTTATCGTGAATCCTTCATCTGCCCTCCACCGGCTCCGACCCCACGATCGGAGCCCCATCAGTCGCATCCACCCATTCAGATCGATTCCCCCATCCATGGTCATCCTTCCACCGCAGCCTGATCACCCTAGACTTGGCTTATACAACCAAGATTATGATCGAAGTTCCTCTGTCGTGTCGCCGGAACTTCAACCTCCATTCACCGTCGCCTTCTGTTGTTTTAGGTCCAATAACCTTGGTCGGAGCACGCCTCTGAGCAGGAGCTTTACCCTGCAGGTTGAGTCACGCGTGGCGACACCCCAGATCGCTTTTTCCCCACCTCGCCGGAGCCATCCCAGGTCCCAGCTACCTTCCCGGATATCCAACCGGTGGATGCTCCATCCGACCCCGCCACTCGACGCGGAGGAGTCTTACGAGTCGAGCCCAGCTTCCTGACCGTTCATCGGACGCCTGGATTACCGCCGGTCCTCCGGCAAACTTCACCCAAGAGGAGTTCTTTCAGCATCCTTCTCCATCGTCAGATCATCGCCATTCGCCAGTTCACATCTGAGTCGTCCATCGCCTGCGCATGTCAGGACGTTAGATCTGACATCTAACGGCCCTGTACGCCCCACGTTCGCACCCTCTGTACAACCATTGGATCTGTTAGGTGTCAGCGCTAGAGCTGCACGTCTCCAGCCATTCAGAGCACGCCACTTGTCTCCCACGTGAGTTGCATGCCCTGCCTGGGTAATTTGCTCCATTTCCCTTGCTTTATTTCTTTTTATAATTTAGTCTGTAAAATAAAAGTTGCACTGTGGACCGTTTTGTACCTTTAGTCCTGCAGTTTTTAGTATTTGCATTTTAGTCCTTCCTGATTGGCGCACGTGCTTCGTCACGTGTATATGTGGGTCATTTGCAAATTGTACCTTGGACTATTGATCTTTTATGTTTTGATAATATAGTTTCATTATTTACACTTATACCCTATGCGTGCTGAGATTTAACATGTGTTGAATATTATGTGAAAATTGTAGTAGGCCCCCTTGGTTTTTGACGCGTGTTATCATTTGGTCCCTGGAAATTACTTTCTTTGCATCTAGGTACCTATGTGATGTGCTTCTTTGATTGGTTGGAATAAATAGCAAATCTCACCCAAATTTCGTGAAATTTGGGTACATGGCTCCTTCCATGGTATAAAAATTTTTATGAATTTTTGGGCTCCTTTTTTTTGCATTTGATAATTTTAAAAATTCAAAAACCTAAAAATTTGCTTCTGTCCAGTTTTAAAAATCAACTAAAAATATTAAAAATCCTCTAAAAATCGAAAAAAATTATTGATTGTTTACTTTGTTGTATTTTCACTTGTTTCCAATTTTTGTTGCATTTAGATTTATAAAAAGCATAAAAATTGAAAACATTGAAAAACTTAGAAAATCATTAAAAAATCCTAAACATTCAAAAAATGCATGTCCAGTTTTTTTAGTTAGAGTTATATTTCTAGTTTGCAATAAAATTGTTGCTAGAATTTTACAGGCACTTTAGGTATTTTTAAAGTGCCTTTAGATTTTGGCTGCACACTGTTTTGATTTTTCAACCTTGTTTCATTTTTATAAAATTAACTAAAAATCAGAAAAATCCAATAAAAATATCAAAAACATCTGAATATTTCTAAAACCCAAAAAAAATTTATTTGAATTTTCTGAGAATTTTTGATGTGCTTAATAATTGTTTGATTGAGATCTAGTGAGTGTTTTTATCTTTTTTATCCTAATCGTAAAAACTCCAAAAAAGTTTTAAAAATATAAAATCCACCAAAAATAGTTGTTTTTGGATCTCCGACTACTTCGTAGGTTTACCATACCGTGCTCCTTGAGTTCGATCGTGGTAGCTATACCAAGTAAAATAAATAGCTAGAACGCTATTTTGTGCTTGCTTGCTTGATTTTTTTATATTGGTGGTCTTTCTTGATTTTTTTGATTGGCATTGACGCCTGAATGGTTGAGGTCGCAATGACCTGAGATACCTCTTTACCTTAGTCGCTCGGACGCGTCATCAGAATGGTGCCGTTGCCGGGGAGCATGGCTTAGTAGTCGGTTTTTCCCGTTCTTTTTTGGCTTTTATTTTTGCTTGTATTTCTTATCAGCATTTATTTCCATTCTATTCTATTTCATAATAACTGTGGGCTTTCTTCGGAGAGCTCGACGATAGAGGGCGGCTTTCTTCGGAGAGCTGAGGCACCCGCGAGATTCGGAGGCGGCTCGTTTCTGCATTGAGCCGCAGGAGGACGTAGGAGAGACAAAGCAGGAGTGTAGGGAGTGTAGCTTAGTCTTAGCTTAGTTTATATTTCTGCACATTTTTTTGTAATAATATAGGACAGACAGACTCTCAGACTTGGTAGTTATCTCGAGGTCTGTTGCGTTGAGCACCAGTGTGCTCGGGGGACCTCACTGCAGATTTATCGTTGTTTTTGTTTTCACCGCTTTATTTACTATTTATCTGATTTTCAAAGATTTAGCCTTAGCCTTAGGATTTTCTGTGATTGTGACGTAATTAATTAAGACCAAACCCTAATTATCTGTCTGCTCCTATAGGTCGATAATTGGACTTAATTAATTCACAAAGAAAAAGTCAGATTAATTAGACTCGAGTCCACATGTCGTGAGGAGCCACATACATCGCGTGCAGGATCTGTTGTGGCGGACACGGAGTGGTTCCCAAGATCGGACTCAGGACATACTTTGATTATCTGACTACTGTGCTTACTGTGTAGAAATTGCTTTGTCTAAGGTCGTTTTCCTCATGCATCATATAGGTAGTTTACTTTTAGTCTTTATTTTATGCGTGGATCACCCTGCATGTAGAGAACTGGAGTCAAGTACGCATTTCTTACTCTGCATGCATCATCGTGTTTGATCGTGCATCGGCTTTTTCGTCTTCTTCTCCAGTTTTTGGACTTAAAATAATTAGGAGAATCGAAAAATTCGTTAGGTGTTGCTTGCTTGAAAAATACCTAAAAACAAAAAGTATAAAATTGGGACTGCTAAACACACTTGACCCTGAAAGATACTTCACCGAAAAATTTGTCTTGGGAGAGTAATCCCCTCATTATTTGATTTGGATGGGCGAGAGAGTGACCCGCACACTAGGCTAGAGCCACATCCGATTTATTGACATACTACTTTTATAGGGGCAATCTGTTGGGAGTATTGGATCCTTATCAGCTCGCTTAATCGCTTTGAAAGACTGTTTGATCACCTAATAAAATTAACAAGATAACTGATCGAGGCTTTACAGTCTTCAGCTCCGCGTTGAGTAGGTGAATCGGGGGTTTGCTTTCTCATCTTATGTGTTTTTCAGATCTCATCCGCATTCACTCGCCACATCAAGATGATGGGCAGGAGGTCTCTTAGGCAGCCCTTGGCTGCACTGCTTTAATGCACTCCAGCCCACTCATATAGGTTGGTTTGTGAGAGCCAAAACCCGCTCTTCGAACCTGAGTTTGATTCCACCATGTTCCCCCTCGACCACCCTTCTACCAGTCCTGAGGTACCCGAGCAGAGACCGCAACAGATATCAGATGATTTATCGGCACTTGAGTTTGGGTCTTTTGCCTTTGCAGAGACCATGGCAAGCACTGAGGAGCGTACTGATGGACCCCGTGTGACAAAGACTTACGTATTGGATCATTGTGTCATCAACAGCACCTTGTTAACCTCTTTGGAGACCATGTAGCGTCAAATCAGAGACCATGGGGCTTTCATGGTGGATATGCACCGTGAGATGGAGCAGCTGCGAGCTGATAGAGATCACCGTAGAGACGCAGGAGGACGAGGAGATATTCTAGATGATAGAGAGCCTGAGGAGCCAGTACAACCAGCACAGCCGGCACGACCGATGAGGGAGTTGCACAACCCCGGTTTGACTCTCACCCATAGATGGATAGTGCTGCTAGCTATTGTGGGGGACTTCAAGTTCCCACCTTATATGATTTAGCTTCTTCCCCGCTTCCATGGGCTCGCCATTGAGGAACCACACCTCCATCTCCAGGAGTTCAAGATGATCTGCAGTACTATCCACGATTTCCATGTGGACGAGGACACCATTCGGATGATAGCCTTTCCGTTCTCCCTCGTAGACAGAGCAACCAACTGGCTGAAGCATCTAGGGAGATTTGTTACTACATGGGAGCAGCTCCGAATCGAGTACTTGAACAAGTACTATTCACTCGGTCGGACCAATGCAGCCAGTGTGATCAACAACTTCTCCATGCTACCCAACGAGCAGTTTCACGAGGCATGGGAGACGTTCAGAGAGCTCACAGACCGATGTCCACACCATGATATATCCAAGCCCAACCTTGTCTAGAGTTTCTTCTGCAGGCTTACATCGGAGTTGCAGGGGCAGGTAAATGCTTCTTGTGGGGGTTCCTACTTCGCTAAGGATGAGGTCTGGGCCATCTACGAGGAGATGGCCGAGAACTATACTGTGATGTCCTAGACCAGATTGTACACTCAGGGGAAGCCCCACCCACCAGTCGTGTCCTATCAGAGGATAACACGAGTTGAGGTCGGTCCTTCTACTTCTACAGCAGCCGCAGCGCAGGCAGAGTCTACAGCCACTGATATGGGGATTATCAACCAGAAGTTGGACCGGATAGAGATGATAGAGAAGAATCAGTGCATGGGTATGTCACAGATTGATCAGATGGCAAAGACACTGAGTGACCTGAAGACCTAGATCATGTGTCTGCAAGGAGGCACAGATGTCTTATCAGCCCCATCTCAGGTCACGGGCAGATCCTAGCAGCAGCGGTAGTTCCTCCCAGTACTCCAGCCAACCCAGATAGATCCACCATGTTCAAGGGGACTCATACCAGCAGCCGCAGCATTACTACCAGCCACCACCATCTATGGAGACTCAGATGGTGGTCTACGAGCTGAATCAGCCCCTGGCGGTTCTTTCCCCACCACTTACGAGCAGGAGCCATTGATGGATGTCAACGGGATCTGGTATGACTGATCTCAACATGGGATCCGACGAGACCATCCGGATTCCGTTGGTCGACCGAAGGTACCAGCTCCCAGCAGCAGCCTCCAATTCAAGGTGTCCAGTACGGCCATTGATGAATACCCATTCATCACTCTTTATTCTTATATTTTAGCTACAAAAACCTTTGCAAATACACGTAGATATGTGTAAATACAAATAATTACCAAAAGCATGCATTGTGTAAAAACCTGTAATTAGCATATTTTTGTGCAAAAATAAAAGAATAAAGAGTAAAAAGAAAAAGAGGGAAATATTTAGAATAAATATTGAGCAACTTGACCTAAGGGAGGGCTCAGCATGGGCCTGACCGCATAAAAGACAAAGTAGAGGGAGATAGGAGCTCATGTGTATATACTTCTGTAAATAAATAAAATTATATTTTCCTCACCCAAAAATATGCTTGTACATATTCTGTGTATATTTAGAGACTATTAAAAACAAAATAAAAATTTAAAAAATCAAAAAAAATTCAAAAATGCCCTTTCACCATGTGTATAGATCATCATTCCTTATTTATTTAACCCTAAAAATAAATGTATTTATTTTCTAAACTTTTTGTAAATATTCTATGGCATATTTTGTAAATAAAATAAATAAAAAGAAACAAAACAAAAATCAAATAAAAATTACAAAATTAAAAATACAAAAATACAGTGTATATACCATGTATATAAATGTATATAACTATTTATTTAACCTATGAATATAAATAATTAAAATAAAATAAAAATACCATGTTGTTCTTCATTTTATGATGTAAATAAATAAAATATAAAATGGGCATAAAAATACATAAAAATAACAAATAAAAAAATCAAAAATTAAAATCTATATAGTGTACATATACCTATATATATAGCTACCCTATTTTTATTTCCAAAAATTAATTAAAAATCACCAAAAAATAGAAAAAAATAAAAGAAAAATATTTCATGTTTTGAGTTTTTCTTAATTCGGCCTTTTTCTACCTTAAATTAAATAAACAAAAAAATAAAAACGTGGCAGCCCCTGATTGGTCCACGGGGGATTGTTGACCCCGGTCAACTCCCCCGCGGACTCCTTCCTTTTCTGGAAGATGTGCGCCGCCCCGCCTTCGCCGATTTTTCCACGCGTCTCCAGCCTGTCTCCCACGCAAACCCCGTGCCCGGATTCTTCGCCGATCATCCGTCTTCCCCGCCAGATCTTTCGCTATGAAATCCATGCCTTCCTTAGCCGTCGTCGCCTAACCCTAATCGGGCCTGCACTTATATATAGAATTCCCTCCGCCGCCTCCGCGCCTCATCTTTGGCTCGCCATTCTCATTCCCGTGACCTCCAGAGCAATCACCGAGGTGACAGCTCGCGTTTGCCCCTGTTGCAGTGAGGAGAGGGTGCCCCGACCATTGATCCGGCGTGTTTCGCCGCCGTTGCTCCGCCACCTGCGTGAGCATCGAGCCTCAGGCCTTGACGCCCTTCGAGGCTACGACCGGGAGTTAGCCACACTCCAGCATAGTCTTCCGCTCCACCCAGGTAGTCGATTAGCTCGTCCATTTCGTTTAATTTCTGATTTCGCCCAAATCGTATCTCCGACGTATTCCCCTGATTCCGGCCATCTCGCGTAATATCTCGACCATCCGACCCGACCATCATCTTCGCCAGACCTCTCCGCATCTTCTTCACCCATTCACCCAACCCAGATCGCACCGGATCTGGGAATCGAGCTCCTCCGCCGACCACTCTCGCCGGAGCTCTCCATTCCGACGCACCACGCACCTTCACTCCGCCTAACCGGGTCGAGGCAATTTGCCCTCGACCCGTGAGTCTTCTGGTTCGCTTTTCAGGTCAAGACAAGGGTCATCTGAGACCCTTCGCCATCCAGCCAGGAGACCCAGCTCCGCCGCCTTCGCTCAAGCTCCTCGGAGCTCGGTGTGCTCGTCGGAGACCACCAGCAGACGCGGGAGCCTTCCGCGATTCTTCTCCGACCTCCAGAAGGCTCTCCAGAGGACCCTAGCGCACGCACGAGCCCGGCGAATCTCGCCGGCGATCAGTTCTTCCACCATCCTCCAGCACCGTCCGATAGCTCCTCCGCTCCAGTCTTGATCCCAGCCGTCCATTTTCCGAGGAGCAGCGACCGTCGATCACCTGGAGGGGCTCATCCGGACCGTTGCAGCAGAGGAGAGAGGCACCGGAGCCCAGCACCGTGAGATCTTCCACGTGGCCTCCCTCGTACCGTCGATCGAGCCCAAGAGAAGAAGAGAAGGAGAGCGCCGCCCATCCTGACCGTCCATCCACCACGTGGCGCGCATCTGGCCGTCGACCAATAAAGGGGTAAATATCTTAGTGCCCCCTCTTAGTTTGTCATTTCATTTCCAGTCCTGTAAATATTTTTAGAACTTTATTTACGTAGGGTAAATTGCATGATGGACCTTGTGCTTAGTTTTAATTGCATGTATGCCCCTGTGTGTATGTGACCACGTGCTTCGTCACGTGTTGTGTTGGGCATTTTACATCTTTTGTCCTGTAGAACGGGGTTGTTATGAAATGAATGAATATTTTTGAGTAATTGCAATTATGCCCCTGTGAGTGTTTTTATTACGCATGTGCGCATTTTATTGGGCTTTTTGCAACCAAGTCCCTGGGCTTTTGATACGAGTTATCAAAAGGCCCTAAGACTTGGTTTTTATTACCAAGAGGTCCCTGTGTGCCCAACCACGTGCCACGCGCGTGACTTGCTGGGAATTTTGCACCTTGGCCCCCAGATTCTCGGGTATTTGCACGTACGTCCTTGTGCACTGTGCCCACTTTGCATTTTTGAATAAAATATCAAATTACCTCCAAATCCCATGAGATTTTGACACATGGCTCTTGCCATGATGTAGGAATTTTAGGGATTTTTGAGGACATTTCTGATTTCATTTAGTATTTTTAAAAATTCAAAAACCTTGCTTTTAGCTACTGTCTAGATATAAAAATACAAAAAATTATAAAATCACCCCCAAAAATTCTAAAAAAATTAGCTACTGTTTCTTGCTTGTTGTTTGATTTTCTAGCCAATTTTGGCTATTTTTCATTGCTTAAAAACCCTAAAAATCTAAAAACCCCTAAAAACTCATAAAAATTATAATAAATAACATAAAAATCCAAAAACAATAATTTAGGTGCCCAAATTTTCCTTATTCTTTCTAGATTACAGGAAAATTACCTCAGGGCTTGTTGAGATCCAAAAAAATTTTATTTTTGGGTCTTAAGCCTTGCGGGACAGTACCTTTCATTTTTTGCACTGTTTGATTTTTAGAAAATAATTTACCCATTAGAAAAATATCAAAAATTCACCAAAAATACTTAAAAACCCAAAAAACATAAAAACAATTTTTCTTGAATTTCTGCTTGATTTTTGATGCTTTAAATAAATTGCTCAAGTGTGCTTGTTTATACTTTCTTCATTTTCCTTCACATATTAAAAATTCTAAAAAATTATAAAAAAATCAAAAACCACTAAAAATTAGCTTCTCTGAAATTTGACTACTTAGTTTTTCAATCGTGCTCCTTGTGTTCGACCCTGGATCGCTATACCAGGTAAAAAGAATAGCGAAGACCGCTTACATTGAATTTCCTGATTTTCTGAGTGGTTTTTATCAATTTTTCTCGATTGACCGCGCTTGGTGATTTGGGTCACAACGACCATTTTATTTCCATTACTTAACCCGATTGTCAGGCGTGTCATCAGAATGGCGCCGTTGCCGGGGAGCACGGCTTTGTAGTCATTTTTCTATTTTTGTCTCTCTTTATATTATTATTGCTCTCTGACCTTCTCTCTTTGATTTTTGTGCGAGGTACTGCTTGGACGACTTGGAGCTTCTTTTTTAGAGGACCCGTGCTGGAGGAAGAGAGAGAGAAGAAGGAGTTTTTATTTCTGAGAGAGAGAGAGAACAATATTTGTTGTAATAACTTAGACTTTGGACTTGTGGACACTTGTAACTTAGCGGGTCTGTTTCGCCGAGTACCGGTGTACTCGGGGGACCCATTTGGATTTTCGCGGCTTTTTCTGCGGTTTTAATAGCTAGCTGCCTTTTCCGGTGTTTACGCGTTTTTTCTCGAGCCCCTAGATTTAGGAATTTCTCTTGCTTGTGCCGTAATTAGTAGGGTCCCCACACTTAACTGCCTATCTGTTCCTATAGATCGTTAATTGGACCTACTAATAATAAATAATAAAAATAACTTAGTTGCTTTCCTGAGAGCCTATGTGCCGCGAGCCTGCCCCACAAGCGCTACTCCTGAACTCGACCTGTCGAGAAGAGGAGGGGTAAGCCAAGACCGGACTCTTTGGATCGAAGGCGAGTAACTGAGTTAGACGGTTCTGCGATAGAAGTTGCTCATCTAGGACTCGGTTTTTCCTGTTGCATCATTTAGGTAGTTTTATTTCTGTCTTTAAATTCTGCGCGGATCACTTGCATGTAGAGTGCTGGAGACAAGGTACGCATTTCTATCTCTGCATGCATCATTGATTTCTTCGCGCATCGGCTTTTTCGTCTTCTCCCTCTGTTTTTGGCTTAATTATCAGGAGAATCGGAAAAATCGTTAGGCCGCTTGTATTTATTTTGAAAAAAAATTAAAAAGAAAAACAAAAAAATTGGGACTGGATAACATTATTGACCCTAAAAGACACTCACATTAAAAATTTGTCTTGGGGAGAGCAACCCCCTCCTTGTATGGTTTGGATGCGCGAGAGAGTGACCCGTACCCTAGATAGAGCCCTCCGGTGCTATTTCTAGCTGACTACCGACTCTTCCGTGCGGGCCAGTCGGTTGGAGTAGCATCGGGTATCCTAACAGGTCACGTAAGCGCTCTGATATTTTGTATGTTCACCCAATAAAATTGACAGGATAAATTGACCGAGCTTTCACGGTCTTCATATTGTGTTGTGTTGGTGAACCGGGGGTTTGCTTTGCGATCATATTTTCTCCAGATCCCATCCGCCCAACTCGCCAGATCAAGATGATGGGTAGACGATCTCTTAGGCAGCCTCTGGCTGCACCGCTTTCAGGCACGTCTACTCCACCATCTAGGTTGGCCCGTGAGAGTCGAGACCAGCTCTCCGGGCCCGAGTTCGATTCCACCCTGTTCCCCCTCGATCCCCTTTCTTTTGCTACTGAGAGACATGAGCCCGAGGAAAACGAATTAATTTGACAGAACCTGAGTTGGGCTCATCTGATTTTGCAGACGTCACTATGGCCGGAGCCGGCAGTTCAGATGATCGCCAGCCCGAACATTTTGTATTAGACCAGGGAGCGATCAACTCCACCCTGATCGCATCATTAGAGACAGTACAGCAGCAGCTGCGCGATCAGGGAGCTTTTATGATTGAGATGAGAAGGGAGTTGGAGCGACTCCGAGCAGAGCGAGACGAGCCGAGCGAGCCTGAGGACATTCCTGATGCTGATGCAGAGGCAGCAGCCGCAGCAGCGGCTGCCGCAGCGGCAGCCGCCGCCAGAGCAGGACCACCGCGAACGATGCGGGAGTTACACAACCCCGGATCTACACTGATGCACCATTGGGTGGTGGTACCTGCTATCATGGGGGATTTCAAGTTCCCTCCGAATACCCTGCAGATGCTTCCTCATTTTCACGGACTTGCCACCGAGGAGCCCCACCTCCATCTCCAGGAGTTTTTGATGATCTGCAGCACTGTCCACGACCGTCATGTGGACCAAGATACGATTCGGATGATGGCCTTCCCTTTTTCACTGGCAGATAGAGCAGCCGCCTGGCTGAAGCATTTAGGGAAGTTTGTATACACCTGGGAGCAGCTCCGCACCGAGTACTTGAACAAGTACTATCCACTCGGGCGGACGAATGCAGCAAGGGCCCTGATCAACAACTTCTCCATGCTCCCTAACGAGCAGTTTCACGAGGCATGGGAGAGGTTCAGAGAGCTTCTGGATAGATGCCCACACCACGACATTTCCAAGCCGAACCTAGTTCAGAGCTTCTTTAGTGGGATGACGCCAGAGCTTCAGGGTCTGGTGAATGCTTCTTGCGGCGGGTCCTACTTTGCCAAGGACCACAACCAAGTCTGGGCCATTTACGAGGAGATGGCCGAAAATTACATGGTGATGTCCCAGACTCGGTTGTACACACAGAGATCTCAGCAGCCGCCAGGACCCGTGCAATACCAGCGGATAGCACGGGTTGATGCAGGTCCATCCAGTTCGACCGCAGTTGCAGCCGCACAGGCAGAGTCGGCCGCTGCGGACATGGGGATTATCAGCGAGAAGTTGGACCGCATGGAAATAATAGAGAAGAAGCAGTGCCAGGGCATAACTCAGATGGAGCAGATGGCACAAACTCTGAGCGACGTGAAGACCCATCTCTTGTGTCTTCAAGAGGCACAGACGGCTTCTCAGCCCCGTCTTCAGTCGCGAGGCGATTCCGGTGGCAGCCGCAGCTCGTCCCAGCGCTCCCGCTCCTTGCAGCAGCCTAGACAAGTTCACCTTGTACAGGCGGAGCCGTACCAGCAGCAGCAGCCCTCTTACCAGTCACCACCATCTCCAGACTTACAGATGGTGGTATATCAGCCGGATCAGCCTCTGGATGTACTCCCACCAGCCCCTTACGATGCGGAACCGTTGATGGATGTCAACGGGATTTGGTATGACCGCCCTCAACCTGGAATCCGAAGAGACCATCCCGGATTCAGGTGGGGGAATGGGGGTAACCAGTCCCAACAGCAGCCAGCCGGTCAGGGAGGGCAGTACTCCCAGCAGAGAGATCACCAGCAGCCCCCAGCATATCAGCCACACCAGCCATCGTCCTTCGTATCTCGTCCCTACCAGCAGCAGGGACAGAATTGGAGACGTGAGCAGCAGGCTCACCAGCAGCAGCATCCTTCCTCTTACCCCTCTCAGCAGCAGCAGCACCAGGTCCAGCAGCCTCAGTACCAGAGAGGCAACCCGTCGGGCTCCCATGAGAGCCCCGCCATGGATGATCTAGCCCGCCTCTTCACAGAGCAGCAGGCTACATTTAGACGGGAGATGGACGAGTTCCGCCAGGAGATGCGGGGACCTGATGAGAGGGAAGGCCGCCATCCCTGCACAGATCGAGCCTAATCCGAATAGCTTGAAGAGGAAGTCTGAGCAGGTAGTTCACACTGAGCCTACCACTTCTAGTGACTCATTTGATGATATATCGTCGGATCTATTTGATGCTGATTTTGTCACACTTAGGAGCGGTAGAAGACCAGCAGGCGGCGCCTCATCTGAGCGACAACGCGGGGATCCATCTAGAGCGCCAGATGAGGAAGAGGAGTGCGAAACTGAAGCCGCACATGATGATAACGGTGGTCCTGATGCCACCAGAGATGCTGATTCCACCGGCGGTACTGAGGCCGCCGCTTCACCATATCGAGGAGGTGGTACTGACGCCACCAGCAGAGCCGAGCCAGACCGCGGTACTGAAGCCGCAAGACGTCTAGTTGTAGAGCCAGCTAGAGGTGGTACTGAGGCCACCAATATTCATTTTGATAGAGATGTTGTCTCTCCTCGTATGAATGTTTCTCAGAACTCTAATTTGAATAAAGGAAAAGGTTTAGTTTCTTCTGATCCCACTGTGGTGTATGATGTATGTGAGGATCCAGTTGTCGAACCGTCTAGGCCTATTCCTAGTCCTTCATCTGAGAAGGACCCTGTGATCCCCTTTCCTAGAGCCCTTGAGTTAGGGAAGGGAAAGAAAAAAGAAAAAGATCCAAAAAAGAGAGAGCAGGAGGAGTTCAGCCAGGGCATGATAGACCGATTTCACATCCAGCTGACCCTCAATGAGGCTTTGCAGCACATCCCTCTTCTTCAGCGATCCTTGAGAGACAGGACCACAGTCAGGAGGAAGAAGAGGAATAAAACCACAGAGATTCATGTGTTGACCAAAGCCACGTGTTACGCGATCCAGAACCATCTGCCAACCAAGAGGCCAGATTTAGGAGCCCCGTATGTCAGATGTCAGATTAGTGAGCAGAGGTTCGACCGTACTCTATTAGATAGCGGATCGTCGATCAACCTTCTTCCGGCAGTCCTTCTCGACCACTTAGAGTTGGGCACTCTTAGACAGAGCAGGACATACCTTCAGTTTGCTGATCGGTCTGTCAAGAGGCCAAAGGGGTTATTGCGAGACGTTGTCGTCACGATTCAGGTTTTGCTATTCCCAGTGGACTTTGTAGTGCTGGACATGGAGACCCCTGACTCGTTGACCAATTCCCCCATCATCCTCGGTCGCCCGTTCTTGGCCACAGCCAAGGCGGTGACTGACCATGACAGTGGGAAGGTATTCTTTCGCGTCCAGGGCGAGAGTATACAAATAGAGACGGTTAAGGACCACAGAGCTAGAGATAGATCCCGCTCAGAGGGCAGCACAGATTCAGAACAGCTGACAGATACAGAGCCAGACATACACCAGGACTGTGATTTTGTAATCACAGATGATGAGGCAGCTTGGGCAGATCCTGCAGCACAGACTATCCTCTCATATTCAGATACAGCTGATGCAGAGACGATAGCAGAGGATAGTCTGGAGAGCACAGCCCTGGTTCAGGATACTATTGATTCGGCAGAGTCGGACCTTGATCGCGACACGATTTTCAGTGATGGTGGTACTGAGGCCACCCTACTCTACGGTGGTACTGATGCCACCGCAGTTGATACAGATCCCTCGGATTCAGAATCTGATTGGGCAGATTGTGATGATCAGATGCCAGACCTGGATCCACTTGAGCCTATAAATGAGGAGGAGGTAGAGGTAGAGCAGATCAGAGACAATGCAGAGGACCCGCCTTCTCCAGATCAAGTTTGTGAGAGTTCTTTATCATTTTCCCAGGCAGATTTGGCAGAATTGTCAGCATACACACATCTTCTTCAGAAGCCAGATTTGCCAGCACCCAGCTGTCCAGAGCTAAAGCCGCTCCCTACTTCGCTGAAGTATCGATTCCTTGCGGGAGAGTCTGAGATGTACCCAGTCATCATCTCTGCCGATCTGACTGGAGAACAAGAATCCCGTCTGATGGGGGTTCTTGAAAAGAACCGCAAGGAAATTGGATGGAGCGTAGCAGATATCCATGGGATTAGTCCCTCGTTGTGCTCCCACCATATCTATCTCGAGGAAGGGGCAAAGCCGTCGCGTGAGTTCCAGCGGCGACTGAACCCCAACCTACGAGAGGTTGTCATGAAGGAAATATCAAAATGGTGGAGTGCAGATTTTATTTATCCCATTTCCGACTCCAAGTGGGTTAGCCCCTTGCATGTGGTGCCCAAGAAGACGGGCATCACGACTGTGATCAGTGAGTCGGGAGAGGAGATTGCTACACGAGTACCCACCTCTTGGCGGGTCTGCGTTGACTACAGGAGACTCAACCAGGCCACCAAGAAGGACCATTTCCCCCTGCCTTTTATTGATCAGATCATAGAGAGACTGGCAGGGAAGAGCCATTATTGCTTCCTGGATGGGTACTCGGGCTACAATCAGGTGGCCATTGCTCCTGAGGATCAGGAGAAGACCACCTTTACCTGTCCCTTCGGTACATACGCCTTTCGACGCATGCCATTTGGGCTATGCAACGCCCCTGCAACTTTTCAGAGATGCATGCTGTCGATCTTTTCGGACATGGTAGGGGAGTGTTTGGAGGTCTTCATGGACGACTTCTCGGTTTATGGCGACGGATTCGATTCCTGTCTTGACTGCCTAGACCGAGTGCTCCAGCGATGTATTGCTACCCGCTTGGTTCTGTCTTGGGAGAAGAGTCACTTCATGGTGACTCAAGGGACGGTGCTTGGCCACATCATCTCCAACAGGGGCATGGAGGTTGATCCGGCCAAGGTGGACGTCATTAGAAAACTCGCACCGCCGTCCAATTTGAAGCAGCTACGGTCATTTCTGGGGCACGTTGGTTTTTATAGGAGATTCATTCATGATTTCAGCAAGATCGCCCGACCGTTGACTGATCTCTTAATGAAAGACACCGAGTTCCTTGTCGATGACAAATGTCTTTCATCCTTTGAGACTCTCCAGCAGTGTGTTATTGAGGCTCCTGTCCTTCAGCCACCCGATTGGTCTCTCCCATTCAAGATCATGACGGACGCCTCCGATTTTGCCGTGGGGGCAGTGCTGGGACAGAGGAGGGATGGAGTTCCATTTGCCATACACTATGCTAGTCGCACATTGGATTCCGCCCAGCAGAATTATACGGTCACAGAGAAAGAGATGCTAGCCGTAGTGTTTGCCCTAGATAAGTTCAGATCGTATATCATTGGATCTAGAGTGACTTTGTATACCGACCACACCGCCATCAGGTACCTCATGTCAAAGAAGGATGCCAAGGCCAGACTTACTAGATGGATCCTTCTACTCCAGGAGTTCGACATTGAGATCAAGGATAAGCCTGGAGTCAAGAATGTGGTGGCGGATCATCTTTCCCGATTAGAGCAGTCTGAGGATTCTGAGCAGATTGATCCTATTCGAGATACCTTCCCAGATGAGGCGATCCTTGCTATCGCCTCACTCCCGTGGTATGCCGATATTGTGAACTTTCTCGTTGCTGGGAAAGTCCCACAAGATTGGCCCAGGCAGAGGCTTGAGACCTTCCTTGCGAAGGCCAAGTCCTACCACTGGGAGGATCCCATCCTTTACCACGAAGGAGGGGATAGCATCTGGCGTCAGTGTATTCCTCAGGAGGAGCATCATAGTGTCCTCACTTACTGCCACAAGCTTGAGGCAGGAGGACATTATTCTGGGAGAAGAACGGCACAGAAAGTGCTCCAATCCGGCTTGTGGTGGCCTACCCTCTTCAAGGACTCTGATGAGTTCGTGAAGAGGTGTACTGACTGTCAGAGGATGGGCACTTGTGGACAGCATGATATGATGCCAATGCAGCCCATTCACTTCTGTGAGGTTTTTGACGCATGGGGCATCGATTTCATGGGTCCATTCCCTAAGAGTCAGGGATTCGAGTACATTCTGTTGGCCGTAGATTACGTTAGTCGTTGGGTTGAGGCTATCCCGCCCGAGCCGCTGATGCGAAGACAGTTTGCAGATTTTTGAAGAAGCACATCATCATGCGGTTCGGGGTTCCACGAGTTTTGATTTCTGATGGGGGGTCTCATTTCATCAACGACCAGGTGAAGGCCCTTGCCAGCGAGTTCAGCATAGACCATCGTGTTGCCACACCATACCATCCACAGACAAATGGTCTAGCTGAGGTGTCGAATA
Organism: Ottelia alismoides; assembly: GCA_037367405.1. Lineage (NCBI taxonomy): Eukaryota > Viridiplantae > Streptophyta > Magnoliopsida > Alismatales > Hydrocharitaceae > Ottelia > Ottelia alismoides. The sequence continues at coordinate 447,563 of JAZKJV010011014.1, forward strand.
GGGAGATCAAGAATATTTTGCAGAAAGTCGTCCGCCCTGACCGAAAGAATTGGTCACAGCTTTTGGACTCGGTCTTGTGGGCATATCGGACGTCTTTCAAGACTCCATTGGGTACATCTCCCTTTCGCCTCGTTTATGGCAAGCCGTGCCATCTACCTGTTGAGCTGAGGCACAAGTCACTTTGGGCAGTCACAGATATTCTTATGGATCCAGATGGTATAGGAGACCAGAGGAGGGCAGAGCTAGCCGCCTTGGAAGAGCTTAGAGATACAGCTTTCTCAAACAGCCTACATTATAAGGAGAAAGTGAAGGAGTGGCATGATTCTCATATCAGCCACAAGCATTTTGAGATTGGACAGAAAGTATGGTTGTTTGATGCGAGGCTCAGATTATTTCCAGGAAAGCTACAGAGCAAATGGAAGGGACCTTACATGGTCAGAAAGGTACACGATAACTGTAGCATTGATATATCTGAGTTATCCTCTGAGAGTACCTTTCGAGTGAACGGCCAGCGGCTCAAGCCATTTCTAGATCATGAGCCGCGGGACGTTATTATTGCCGCTATTCATTTTGTGTGAGATGTGGTCTTTTGACTCACATCTTTTGCATCTCACGCCTGATTTTCACTGTTCTTCCGCCTGTATAGATCCAGTTGTCCATATCATTCTATTCTTTAGTCCCACATCTCGTCTCTCATCTTATGATTATGCTATACTTAGGGTGTAATTTACCCTAAGTATAGGGGGGATGTAGGACCTGCGAGTATTCTTTTCATTCTTTCTGCTCCTGTTTTTGCTGCCTATACTTAGGGATATTTTACCCTAAGTATAGGGGGGGCAGACTCTGTATTTTCTTCACTCGGATCTCCCTTTATGTACAGCTTACTATACTTAGGATTAGTTAATCCTAAGTATAGGGGGAGACCACTGAGTTCCTCTTATTCTATTCATTTATTCATTTCTATACTTATCCATTCCTTTTCACTTCCATATACCAAGCACGAGTTATGTCTTCTTCATCGCTCTTGATCACTCTGAGGACGTCGTTCGAGCTAAGTATAGGGGGGGTGTGTATATATTTCATATATACTTTAGCCATAACTCGTACTTTGTGTGAGTGTGTTAATAAATAAAATGGCTAAAAATCACAAAAATTTAAAAATTTTTCATGTACATAAACCTCTTCTATCCTTGCACATACATAGCTAGGGTATAAAGTATTTTTGTAAAAATGATTTCAAAAATCTTTTGTGTAAAGCTGGTGTAAATATTTTTGTATCAAAATTATGTATATAGTACAAAATTTTTCCAAAATGTTTTGAAAATCAAAAGTTTGCAAAAATCTTGTGTAAATGTGTGTAAATATCTTTTTGCAAAACTTGCACTTCATGCATCATCATCCATGATTTCAAAACATTTTTCAAAAAAATTTTGCATGATTGTAAAATATTTGTAAATAGCATCTGGTGTACATATATGTATATAGTTTTTCCCGGATAAGAGTTGACATTTAAACTAAGCCTGGAATTAAATTGAGAAATGGAGCTTGAATAAGATCTTAATCCACTTAACTTTAAAAGGAACCTTATAGGACTTAGGGTTAAGGCTTTTCAGGTCCATAAGGACTTAATTCTTTGAGTCCACTAGGCTATGAGCATATGTCATCTTGATGAGCCTAAGTAGAGCACTTAACAACACACGCATGGCTCTAAGAGACAATGGCTTGACTTGCACCTGCACTTACACATGGCTCTCCATGGATGAGGTTGTGAGGAGGCAGTTTCCTTTGGCTTGGGGTAGCATATGAGGGTAGTACTTCTAGGCGGAACCTCTCTTCTTCTTATAGTGAAGGAAGTGCACCTCAACTTGGTCTAGTGGTGATGAAGGCTAAAGACAGAAGCTGTGGGTTGCAATAAAGCTTCAAAAGAGGGATAGTCTACTGGCTCAAGAGGAAATTTCTTATATGCTGCACCATGTAGATATGTTGTACAGAAGTTCTTGAAAAAAAAATGCAAAAATGCAAAAAGAACTCCAAAAAAGTGGTGGGTCGGATTGAAAATTTAATAACCCCACCGGAGTGTACATAGTCAAATAAAGCAAAAGCTTATGGTATCAATGTTACATCTCATGAAGCTTGCAGCGGGAGACTTAGCTACACTGGCTAAGCTTCCAAAACTCTATACTTCTACCCCCTCTTCTTGAGCCGGTTGCACTTGAACTTAGAAGGGAATACCCCGCTTCTCGAGGAAAGAGTTGCTAGACCGAGGCATTAGAGTTACCAGGTTGAGGGAGGTTGTTTCTTTGTTACTTCTGAGGTGGGGAGCCACATATCACTTACACCGCATGGAAAGATTCATGGTCATTAGAGTTTGTGTATGTAGACTTGTTCTGATCTGGTTTATTGAGGAGTCTTGCCCATAGATTGGTGGAACTTGGAGACTGTTGAGTTTTAAGCTTAAGTCCAAGTAAGGTTCCGACACATTAATAATCCAAAGATCTGATCGAGCTCCATATTTCAAATTAATGAAGGAAAGTTTAATAAATCAACCTTGATCCATGTACATCCTCTTTTTCTTTTTCTTTTTCTTTCTTTTTCACTTCTTTTTCAAATAAGTGTTTGCTAAGGGACTAGCAAAGTTAAGCATAGGGGGGTGATGAATACCCATTCATCACTCTTTATTCTTATATTTTAGCTACAAAAACCTTTGCAAATACACGTAGATATGTGTAAATACAAATAATTACCAAAAGCATGCATTGTGTAAAAACCTGTAATTAGCATGTTTTTTGTGCAAAAATAAAAGAATAAAGAGTAAAAAGAAAAAGAGGGAAATATTTAGAATAAATATTGAGCAACTTGACCCAAGGGAGGGCTCAGCATGGGCCTGACCGCATAAAAGACAAAGTAGAGGGAGATAGGAGCTCATGTGTATATACTTCTGTAAATAAATAAAATTATATTTTCCTCACCCAAAAATATGCTTGTACATATTCTGTGTATATTTAGAGACTATTAAAAACAAAATAAAAATTTAAAAAATCAAAAAAAAATTCAAAAATGCCCTTTCACCATGTGTATAGATCATCATTCCTTATTTATTTAACCCTAAAAATAAATGTATTTATTTTCTAAACTTTTTGTAAATATTCTATGGCATATTTTGTAAATAAAATAAATAAAAAGAAACAAAACAAAAATCAAATAAAAATTACAAAATTAAAAATACAAAAATACAGTGTATATACCATGTATATAAATGTATATAACTATTTATTTAACCTATGAATATAAATAATTAAAATAAAATAAAAATACCATGTTGTTCTTCATTTTATGATGTAAATAAATAAAATATAAAATGGGCATAAAAATACATAAAAATAACAAATAAAAAAATCAAAAATTAAAATCTATATAGTGTACATATACCTATATATATAGCTACCCTATTTTTATTTCCAAAAATTAATTAAAAATCACCAAAAAATAGAAAAAAATAAAAGAAAAATATTTCATGTTTTGAGTTTTTCTTAATTCGGCCTTTTTCTACCTTAAATTAAATAAACAAAAAAATAAAAACGTGGCAGCCCCTGATTGGTCCACGGGGGATTGTTGACCCCGGTCAACTCCCCCGCGGACTCCTTCCTTTTCTGGAAGATGTGCGCCGCCCCGCCTTGGCCGATTTTTCCACGCGTCTCCAGCCTGTCTCCCACGCAAACCCCGTGCCCGGATTCTTCGCCGATCATCCGTCTTCCCCGCCAGATCTTTCGCTATGAAATACATGCCTTCCTTAGCCGTCGTCGCCTAACCCTAATCGGGCCTGCACTTATATATAGAATTCCCTCCGCCGCCTCCGCGCCTCATCTTTGGCTCGCCATTCTCATTCCCGTGACCTCCAGAGCAATCACCGAGGTGACAGCTCGCGTTTGCCCCTGTTGCAGTGAGGAGAGGGTGCCCCGACCATTGATCCGGCGTGTTTCGCCGCCGTTGCTCCGCCACCTGCGTGAGCATCGAGCCTCAGGCCTTGACGCCCTTCGAGGCTACGACCGGGAGTTAGCCACACTCCAGCATAGTCTTCCGCTCCACCCAGGTAGTCGATTAGCTCGTCCATTTCGTTTAATTTCTGATTTCGCCCAAATCGTATCTCCGACGTATTCCCCTGATTCCGGCCATCTCGCGTAATATCTCGACCATCCGACCCGACCATCATCTTCGCCAGACCTCTCCGCATCTTCTTCACCCATTCACCCAACCCAGATCGCACCGGATCTGGGAATCGAGCTCCTCCGCCGACCACTCTCGCCGGAGCTCTCCATTCCGACGCACCACGCACCTTCACTCCGCCTAACCGGGTCGAGGCAATTTGCCCTCGACCCGTGAGTCTTCTGGTTCGCTTTTCAGGTCAAGACAAGGGTCATCTGAGACCCTTCGCCATCCAGCCAGGAGACCCAGCTCCGCCGCCTTCGCTCAAGCTCCTCGGAGCTCGGTGTGCTCGTCGGAGACCACCAGCAGACGCGGGAGCCTTCCGCGATTCTTCTCCGACCTCCAGAAGGCTCTCCAGAGGACCCTAGCGCACGCACGAGCCCGGCGAATCTCGCCGGCGATCAGTTCTTCCACCATCCTCCAGCACCGTCCGATAGCTCCTCCGCTCCAGTCTTGATCCCAGCCGTCCATTTTCCGAGGAGCAGCGACCGTCGATCACCTGGAGGGGCTCATCCGGACCGTTGCAGCAGAGGAGAGAGGCACCGGAGCCCAGCACCGTGAGATCTTCCACGTGGCCTCCCTCGTACCGTCGATCGAGCCCAAGAGAAGAAGAGAAGGAGAGCGCCGCCCATCCTGACCGTCCATCCACCACGTGGCGCGCATCTGGCCGTCGACCAATAAAGGGGTAAATATCTTAGTGCCCCCTCTTAGTTTGTCATTTCATTTCCAGTCCTGTAAATATTTTTAGAACTTTATTTACGTAGGGTAAATTGCATGATGGACCTTGTGCTTAGTTTTAATTGCATGTATGCCCCTGTGTGTATGTGACCACGTGCTTCGTCACGTGTTGTGTTGGGCATTTTACATCTTTTGTCCTGTAGAACGGGGTTGTTATGAAATGAATGAATATTTTTGAGTAATTGCAATTATGCCCCTGTGAGTGTTTTTATTACGCATGTGCGCATTTTATTGGGCTTTTTGCAACCAAGTCCCTGGGCTTTTGATACGAGTTATCAAAAGGCCCTAAGACTTGGTTTTTATTACCAAGAGGTCCCTGTGTGCCCCAGCCACGCGCCACGCGCGTGACTTGCTGGGAATTTTGCACCTTGGCCCCCAGATTCTCGGGTATTTGCACGTACGTCCTTGTGCACTGTGCCCACTTTGCATTTTTGAATAAAATATCAAATTACCTCCAAATCCCATGAGATTTTGACACATGGCTCCTGCCATGGTGTAGGAATTTTAGGGATTTTTGAGGACATTTCTAATTTCATTTAGTATTTTTAAAAATTCAAAAACCTTGCTTTTAGCTACTTTCTAAATATAAAAATACCAAAAAATTATAAAATCACCCCCAAAAATTCTAAAAAAATTAGCTACTGTTTCTTGCTTGTTGTTTGATTTTCTAGCCAATTTTGGCTATTTTTCATTGCTTAAAAACCCTAAAAATCTAAAAACCCCTAAAAACTCATAAAAATTATAATAAATAACATAAAAATCCAAAAACACTAATTTAGGTGCCCAAATTTTCCTTATTCTTTCTAGATTACAGGAAAATTACCTCAAGGCTTGTTGAGATCCAAAATTATTTTATTTTTGGGTCTTAAGCCTTGCGGGACAGTACCTTTCATTTTTTGCACTGTTTGATTTTTAGAAAATAATTTACCCATTAGAAAAATATCAAAAATTCACCAAAAATACTTAAAAAACCCAAAAAACCTAAAAACAATTTTTCTTGAATTTCTGCTTGATTTTTGATGCTTTAAATAAATTGCTCAAGTGTGCTTGTTTATACTTTCTTCATTTTCCTTCACATATTAAAAATTCTAAAAAATTATAAAAAAATCAAAAACCACTAAAAATTAGCTTCTCTGAAATTTGACTACTTAGTTTTTCAATCGTGCTCCTTGTGTTCGACCCTGGATCGCTATACCAGGTAAAAAGAATAGCGAAGACCGCTTACATTGAATTTCCTGATTTTCTGAGTGGTTTTTATCAATTTTTCTCGATTGATCGCGCTTGGTGATTTGGGTCACAACGACCATTTTATTTCCATTACTTAACCCGATTGTCAGGCGTGTCATCAGCCATCAGCGAGAGCAGCCCCAGTTCCCACAGCAGCAACATGCACGTCCACAGCAACAATACCAGCAGCATGGTACTCGTCCCTATCAGCAGGGACAGTCTTGGAGGCAGTAGCAACAGCCTCAACAGTATCACTCCCAGTACCCCTCTCATTCTCATCAGCAACAACAACCTCAGTTTTAGAGAGGCCACCCGTCAGGTTCTCATGGGCCCACCTATGAGAACCCCGCTTTGGATGATCTAGCCTGCCTCATGTCTGAGCAGCAGGCCACCTTCCGACGGGAGATGGATGAGTTTAGATAGGAGATGAGAGAGATTGTGAGAGGGAAGGCTGCCATTCCTGCACAGATTGAGCCGAACCCAAACAACCTGAAGAAGAAGTCTGAGCAGGTAGAGTTTAGAGAGATTACCACTCCTAGTGATTCTCTTGGTGATGTTTCTGCATATCATTTTGATGTTGAGTTTGTTACACTTAGGAGCGATAGGATGCCAGCCGGCAGCGCCTCATCTGAGCGACAACCACTCGCAGCTTCATGAGTGTTAGATGAGGAGGAGAGCGGTGCTGATGCCGCTCGTGACGATGATGATGACGGTGGTGCTGACGCCACCAAGGACGTCGATCCAGCCGACAGTACTGAGGCTGTCGTTTCACCAGATTCAGGAGGAGGTAGTGCTGATGCCACTGGATTTGATGCTGAGCTGGAGCACGGTACTTACGCCACGAACCCGGATGCCATAGGTGGTACTGAGGCCACCATTTCTGTTCCTGTTACATTTCCATCCATTTCTGTATCTCAGGACAATTCTAGAAATAAAGGAAAGGGTTATTCAGTTGTGAGTCCATCTGTTTTGCTTGGAGATATGTGTACGGATTCTATTTTGTCACAGCAGCAACAACCCGATCTTAGACCTCCATCTGAGGAGGGTCCAACCATCCCCTTTCCCCAAGCACTCCACTCAGCTAAGGGGACCAAAAAAGAAAATCCAAAAAATCTCATCAGTTAGAGTTCAGCCAGCAGATGATAGACAGATTCCAGATACAGCTGACTCTACAGGAGGCCTTGGAGCATATCCCCCACTTCCAGAGGAACCTTAGAGAGAGGACCACCATTCGCAGGAAGAGGAGGAACCACAACTCAGAGATCCATGTGCTCACTCGTGCCACCTGCTTCGCCATCCAGAATCGCCTGCTAGCCAAGAGGCCAGATGGAGGAGCTCCCTATGTTAGATGTCACGTACATGAGCAGAGGTTCGATCGGACTCTTTTAGACAGCGGTTCTTCGATTAACCTACTTCCGGCAGCCTTACTCGACCGGTTCAAGTTTGGCCCTCTTAGACAGAGCAGGACGGTCCTTCAGTTTGTTGATCGATTTTTCAAGAGGCCAAAGGGGTTACTGATGGATGTGGTTGTCACAATTCAGGGCCTGCAAGTCCCCGTGGACTTTGTAGTGTTGGACATGGAGATCCCTGAATCTGTGACCGATACCCCCATCATTCTAGGGTGCCCGTTCTTGACCACATCCAAGGCAGTGTCCGACCATGATAGCGGAAAAGTATACTTTCGCATTGAGGGCGAGAGTATACAAATAGAGATGATCAATGAGACTAGAGTGCGAGATTCAGCTTGCTTAGAGCCGCTCATAGATTCAGAGCAGATGACAGAGGCAGAGCGAGACGTCCACCAGGAGTGTGATTTTGTGATCACAGACGACGAGGCAGTTTGGGCAGACCCTGTTTCACGAGCCATCCTCTCACCTTCAGATCCCGCTAATGCGCAGATTCCAATAGAGGAGAGCTTGGAGAGCACATTCCTGGCATAGGACACCTTTGCGGCAACAGACTATGTTCCCGATAGCGAGGCAGTTGATTTTTTTAATTCAAATTCAGATCCCTCGAAATCAGACATCAATTGGGCAGAGTTTGATGATATGATTCCGTGTCTGATTTCCACAGAGCCAGCAGCTAGGGTGGAGACCGAGCCGATTTAGAGTACAGAGACACTAGCAGAGCAGTCTTCACCAGATCATCAGATTCAGCGAGAGTTCTCCCACACAAATTTGGTTGTGTTCACTCAGACCTTTTAGAGACCAGATCCGCCAGTTCCCAGTTGCCCAGAGCGGAAGACCTTGCCGTAGTCACTGAAGTATATGTTCCTTGTGGGTGAGCATGAGATGCACCTAGTCATTATCTCAGCGGATTTGACTGGAGAGAAAGAATCTCGTCTGATGGAGATTCTTGAAAAGAACCACAAGGCGATAGGGTGGAGCATAGCTGATCTCCAGGAGATAAGGCTGGCCATGTGCTCCCATCATATCTATCTCGAGGAGGACGCGAAGCCGTCGCGTGAGTTCCAACGGCGGCTGAATCCGAATCTTCGAGAGGTTGTTATGAAGGAAATCTCGAAATGGTAGAGCGCCGATACCCCATCTCCGACTCCAAGTGGGTTAGTCCCTTACATGTGGTGCCCAAGAAGAACGGGCATCACTACAGTTGTGAGTGAGTCTGGAGAGGAGATCGCTACCTGAGTACCCACTTCTTGGAGGGTCTGTGTGGACTACAAATGATTGAATCAGGCCACCAGGAAGGATCATTTCCCGCTGCCTTTTATTGATCAGATTATAGAGAGGCTAGCAGGGAAGAGTCATTACGGCTTTCTTGACGGGTACTCTTAGTATAATCAGGTGGCCATTGTGCCAGAGGACCAGGACAAGACCACATTCACCTGTCCCTTTGGGACGTATGCTTTAAGACACATGCCCTTTGGTCTATGCAACGCTCCAACGACATTTCAGAGGTATATGTTGTCCATATTTTCGGACATGGTGGGTGAGTGCTTGGAGGTCTTCATGGATGACTTTTCGGTCTACGGTGATGGGTTCGATGCTTGTCTTGAGTGCCTAGACCACGTCCTACAGCATTGCATCGAGGTCAACCTTGTTTTATCATGGGAGAAGAGTCACTTCATGGTGACTCAAGGAACGGTGCTTGGCCATATCATCTCCAACAAGGGCATGGAGGTTGATCTGGCCAAGGTGGATATCATTAGAAAACTCAATCCACCGTCCAACTTGCGACAGTTACGGTCTTTTCTGGGGCACGTCGGTTTCTACCGATGATTCATTCATGATTTCAACAGGATTTCCCGGCCGTTAACTGATTTGTTGACCAAAGACACTGAGTTCATAGTTGATGATAAGTGTCTTGCGTTGTTTGAGACTCTCAAGAGTCTAGTTGTCGAGACTCCTGTCCTCCAGCCACCTGATTGGTCTCTCCCATTCGAGATCGTGACGGATGCCTCCGATTTTGCCGTAGGGGCTGTGTTGGGACAGAGGAGGGATGGAGTACCATTTGCCATTCACTACGCTAGCCATACATTGGATGCCACACAATGGAACTACACAGTCACAAAGAAGGAGATGCTAGCCGTAGTTTTTGCCCTAGATAAGTTCAGATCGTACATCATTGGATCTAGAGTGACCATTTTTACAGATCATACTGCCATCAGGTACCACATGGCAAAGAAGGATACCAAAACGAGACTTACTAGATGGATCCTTCTACTCCAGGAGTTTGATATTGAGATTAAGGACAAGCCTGGAGTCAAGAATGTGGTGGCGGATCATCTCTCCCGATTAGAGCATCTTGAGGATTCTGAGCAGATTGATCCTATATGTGAGACCTTCCCAGATGAGGCGATCCTTGCTATCGCCTCGCTCCCGTGGTATGTTTACATTGTGAACTATCTTGTTGCCAAGAAAGTTCCACAAGGTTGGCCCAAGCAAAGACTTGAGACCTTCTTAGCGAAGTCCAAGTCTTACTATTGAGAGGATCCCATCCTTTACCATGAGCGAGGGGATAGTGTCTGGCGACGGTGCATTCCTCAAGAGGAGCATCAGAGCGTCCTCACCTACTGCCACAAGCTGGAGGCAGGAGGATATCACTCTGGGAGGAGAATAACACAGAAAGTGCTCCAATCCGGCCTATGGTGGCCTACTCTCTTCAAGGATTCTGATGAATTTGTGAAGAGGTGTACTGACTGTCAGAGGATGGGCACTTGTGGACAGCGTGATATGATGTCGATGCAGCCCATTCACTTCTGCGAGGTTTTTGACGCATGGGGCATTGATTTCATGGGTCCATTCCCTAAGAGTCAGGGATTCGAGTACATTCTGTTGGCCGTTGATTATGTGAGTCGTTGGGTTGAGGCCATCCCCTCCTGAACTGCAGATGCTAGGAGTGTATGCTGATTTTTGAGGAAGAACATCATTTAACGGTTCGGGGTACCTCGAGTGTTGATATCTGACGAGGGGTCTCATTTCGTCAACGACAAGGTAAAGGCCCTTGCTAGCGAGTTCAGCATAGACCATCGAGTAGCCACGCCATACCATGCTCAGACCAATGGTCTTGCTGAAGTGTCGAATAGGGAGATCAAGACTATATTGCAGAAGGTCATCCGCCCTGACCGAAAGGGTTGGTCACAGCTTTTGGACTCGGTTTTGTGGGCATGTCGGACGTCCTTCAAGACTCCTTTGGGTACATCTCCCTTTAGCCTCGTTTATGGCAAGCCTTTCCATTTACCTGTTGAGCTTAGACATAAGTCACTTTGGGTTGTTACAGAGATACTTTTGGAACCAGTGAGTGTAGGATACCATAGGAGGGCAGAATTGGAAGCCCTGGAGGAGCTTAGAGATGAAGCCTTTTCAAGCAGCCTACATTATAAAGAGATAGTGAAGGAGTGGCATGATTCTCATTTCAACCACAAGCAGTTTGAGACAGATCAGAGAGTATGGTTGTTTGATGCCAGGCTTAGATTATTTCCAGAGAAGTTACAAAGCAAGTGGAAGGGACCATACCTGATCCGAAAGGTACATGATAGTGGGAGTATCGACATATCTGAGATGTCATCTGAGTCTACCTTTCGTGTTAACGAGCAGCGGCTCAAACCATATCTAGATCATGAGTCGTTGGTCGTTGACGTCGCCCCTATTCATTTTGCGTAAGATGTGGTCCTTGACTCACATCTATTGCATCTCACGCCTGATTATCACTGTCTTCCACCTTGTATAAATCCAGTTGTCCATATCACTCCATTCTTTAGTCCCACAATCCATCTTCATCCTATGATTATGCTATACTTAGAGTGTACTTTACCCTAAGTATAGGGAGGGTGTAGGACTCTTGAGTATTCTTTTGATTCTTTCTACCTCTGTTTTGCTGCCTATACTTAGGGATATTTTACCCTAAGTATAGGGGAGGTAGACCCTGTACATTCTTCCACTCAGATTTCCCTTCATGTACATCTTGCTATACTTAGAATTACTTGATACTAAGTATAGGGGGAAACACCAAGTCCTCTTCAGTCTATTCTTTGATTCGTCGTTATAGTATACTATTCCTTTTTACTTCCCTATACTAAGCACGAGTTATGTCTTCTTCATCGCTCTTGATTCACTATGAGGACATCGTTCGAGCTAAGTATAGGGGGGTGTCGTATATATTTCATATATACTTTAGCCATAACTCGTACTTTGTGTGTGTGTGTGTTAATAAATAAAATGGCTAAAAATCTTTTATCCAAAAACCACAAAAATTTAAAATTTTTCCTTATACATAAAAATTCTTTATTGCGCATACATAGCTATTTATAAAAATTATTTTAGTACAAATGTTTGTAAAAATAATTTGTGTAAAGAGTTTGTAAATATTTTGATTCCAAAATTATGTATATAGTGCAAAATTTTTGTAAAATGTTTGGAAAAATAAAAGTTTGCAAAAACCCTTATGTAGATGTTTGTAAATATTTTGCAAAACTGCATGCATTCATTCATTCAAACATTTTTAAAAAATTGTGCACATTTCCAAAAACTTGCATAAAAACATCTTTTGTATATATTTGTATAGTATTTCTTAATCATGATTGATATTTAAACTAGCCTGGAATTAAATTGGAAAATGAAGCTTAGTTAAGACCTTAATCCACCTAATTCTAAGAGGAACCTTATAGGGCTTAGGGTTTAGACTTTTCAGGTCCATTTGGGACGTAATTCTTTGAGTCCACCAGGCTATGATCACATGTCATCTTGATGAACCTAACTAGAACACTTAACAACGCACACATGACTCTCAGAGACAATGGCTTTACTTGCACTAGCACATTACACATAGTTCTCCACGGATGAGGTGGTGAGGAGGCAGTTTCCTTTGGCTTGGGGTAGCATATGAGGGTAGTACTTCTAGGCGGAACCTCTCTTCTTCTTATAGTGAAGTAAGTGCGTCTCAACTTGGTCTGGTGGTGTTGAAGTCTAAAGACATGAGTTGTGGGTTGAAATAAAGCTTCAAAAGAGGGATAGTCTATTGGCTCAAGAGGAAAAACTCCTTATGTATATATATTGCACCATGTAGATATGTTGTACATATGCACATCGAAAAAAATGTGCAAAAATAAAAGAAAAACTACAAAAAAGTGGTGGGTCTGATTGAAAATAAAATACCCACCGAAGTGTATATAGCCAAATAAAGCAAAAGCTTATGTCACCCATTCCCATCTCATGAAGCTTGCAACAAGGAGACTTAGCTACACTGGCTGGGCCCCTAGGATACATGACTGCACTAGTCATGGTCCATTCTCTTCCTCCTCTTCTTGAGCCGGTTGTACTTGAACTTAGAAGGGAATACCCCGCTCCTCGAGGAAAGAGCTGCCAGACTGAGGCATTAGAGTTACCTTATTAAGGGGGCTGTCACTTTGTCATTTCTGAGGTGGGGAGCTACATATCACTTACACAGTACAAGGAAAGATTCATGCTCATTAGAGTTTGTATATGTAGACTTGTTTTGATCCGGATTATTGAGGAGTCTTGAACATAGATTGGGGGAACTTAGAGGTTGTTGAGTTTTAGGATTAAGTCCAAATAAGGGTCCGACAAATTAATAATCCAGAGGCCTGACTAAGCTCCATACTTCAATTTTATGAAGGCAAGTTTAATAATCAACCTTGATTTCCCTTCTTTTTCTTTTTCTTTCTCTTTTTCACTTATTTTTCAAATTAGTGTTTGCTAAGGGACTAGCAAAAGTAAAGTATAGGAGGGTGATGAATCCCCATTCATCACTCTTTATTCTTTTATTTTAGCTAGATATTTTGACAAAACACCATGTATATAATGGTAAATACAATCAGTTACAAATAAGCATGGATTTGTAAATATCAATAATTAGTATGTATTTGTGCAAAAATAAATGAATAAAGAATAAAAGAAAAAGAAGGAAATATTTAGAATTAATATTGAGTGACCTGAACCCAAGAGAGGGCCCAACATGGGCCTGATCGCCAAATAAAATAAGTAGAGAGAGATAGGGTCACTATACCTTGTACATATTCCATCCATATATATATATATATATTATTTTTATTTCCACAAAAATAAAAATAAAATATGTTTATACTACCTTGTATGTATTACTAAAAATAAAACAAAAATTAGAAAAATAAAAATAAAATAAAAAATAATCTCTCTCTTACCTTGTGCATATTACATGTATAAATGTAACATATACCTATTTATTTAACACTTGTAAAAAACTCATAAAAATTAAATAAAAATTATTTTATACTCCAAATTTTATGTTGTAAATAAATAAAATATAAAATTGTGGTATTTCTACAAAAATAAACAAAATAAAAATTAAAATAAAAATAAATAAATATTTTATATATGTATATAATGCAACATAGTGTATATACCTTAATTTATTTTAAAAAAATAAATAAAAATCACTAAAAAATAGTTTCAAAAATAAGGAACATTTTTCATGTTGAACATATTTTAAAATAAAATCGCTTTCGATTTTTAATTTATTTTTCAAACAATTTTGACCTTCGAATTTTCTGATTGGTTCAGGAGGGATGTTGATCCCGGTCAACTCCCCCTCCTGGACCCTTCTTTGCCCGAATCCGAGTCGACCCGCATCTTCTCGAAATTTTCTTGCTTGGATCCACCCATCTCCTGCCCCAATTTTACCGACCGCCTCTTCCCCTTGGATCAACGACCCTCGTAGATCCCTACGAAATGGCAGATCTTTCTCGGTTCGCGCACCCTCGCCCGATCTTCCTCGCCACCTGGGTCATTCTATAAAATCTTCCTTTGACTGCCCAGTCCCTCAGCTCACGCCACACACCCTCCTACTACCCTAGTCTCCTTCCCCTTGGTGACAGCATTGGGTCGGAGCCTTTGGTGGCCGGAGAGAGTAGCTGCAGCCGACGCTCAAAGCACATGGCCGGAGATCCGCTACGTTTGAGCCTCCCCGCCTTCCACAGCGTGGTTGAAGCGAAGAGCTATACCCATCTCACCCCCTGAAGCTTAGGATCAACCTAGGACAATCAGGTATACCCCATTTTGATCATAGTTCCTTTTATTGTGAATCCTTCATCTGCCCTCTACCGGCTCCGACCCCACGGTCGGAGCCCCATCAGTCGCATCCACCCGTTCAGATCGATTCCCCCATCCATGGTCATCCTTCCCCCGCAGCCTGAACACCCTAGACTTGGCTTAGACAGCCATGATTCGGATCGAGGTTCCTCTATCGCGCCACCGGAACTTCAACCTCCATTCGTCGTCGCCTTCTGTTGTTTTAGGTCCAATAACCTTGGCCGGAGTATGCCTCGGAGCAGGAGCTTTACCCCGCAGGTCGAGTCACGCATGGAGACACCACAGATCACTTCCCCCCACCTCGCCGGAGCCATCCTAGGTCCCAACTACCTTCCCGGAGATCCGACCGGTGGATGCTCCATCCAACCCCGCCACTCGACGCGAAGGAGTCTTCCGAGTCAAGCCCAGCTGCCTGATCATTCATCGGACGCCTGGATTACCGTTGGTCCTCCAGCGAACATCTCCCAGGAGGAGTTCTTTCAACATCCTTCTCCACCGTCGGATCATCGCCATTCGCTAGTTTGCATCTGAGCCGTCCATCGCCTGCGCATGTCAGGTCGTTAGATCTGACATCTAACGGCCTCGTACGCCCCACGTTCACACCATCTGGACAGCCGTTGGATCTGCTAGGTGTCAGCACTAGAGCCGCACGTCTCCAGCCATTCAGAGCACGCCACCTGTCCCCCACGTGAGCCGCACACCCTACCTGGGTAATTTGCTCCATTTCCCTTGCATTATTTCTTTTTATAATTTAGTCTGCAAAATAAAAGTTGGACTGTGGACCGTTTTGCACCTTTAGTCCTGAAGTTTTTAGTATTTGCATTTTAGTGCTTCTTGATTGGCAGCACATGCTTCGTCACGTGTATATGTGGGTCATTTCCAGATAGTGCCTTGGATTGTTGATCTGTTATGTTTTGATAATATAGTTTCATTATTTACACTTATACCTCTATGCGTGCTGAGATTTAACATGTGTTGAATATTATGTGAAAATTGTAGTAGGCCCCCTGGGTTTTTAACGCGTGTTATCGATTGGTCCCTAGAAATTACTTTCCTTTCATCTAAGTCCATGTGTGTTGTGCTTCTTTGATGAGTTGGAATAAATAGCAAATCTCACCCAAATTTCGTGAAATTTGGAAACATGGCTCCTGCCATGGTGTAAACTTTTTTATGAATTTTTGGCCTCATATTGTATGCAATTTATAATTTTAAAATTTCAAAACCTAAAAAATTGCTTCTGTCCAGTTTTAAAAATCCACTAAAAATTTTAAAAATCCTCTAAAAAATCCAAAAAAAATACTGATTGGTTGCTTTGTTGTCTTTTCACTTGTATCCAATTTTTGTCGCATTTAGATTTATAAAAACCATAAAAATTGAAAAACATTAAAAAATTTAGAAAAATCATAAAATTCCTAAAAATTCAAAAAATGCATTTCCAGATTTTGTAGTTGGAGTTTTATTTTTAGTTTACAATAAAATTGTTGCTTGAATTTTATAGACACTTTAGGTATTTTTAAAGTGCCTTTAGATTCTGGGTGCACACTGTTTTGAATTTTCAGCCTTGTTTCATTTTTATTAAATTAACTAAAAATTAGAAAAATCCAAGAAAAATATCAAAAACATCTGAATATTTCTAAAACCCAAAAATATTTTTATTTGAATTTTCTGAGAATTTTTTATGTGCTTAATAATTGTTTGATTGAGATCTAGTGAGTATTTTTATCTTTTTTTTCCTAATATTAAAAACTCCAAAAAGGTTTTAAAAATATAAAATCCACCAAAAATAGTTGTTTTTGGATCTCCGACTACTTCATAGTTTTACCATACCATATCGTGCTCCTTGAGTTCGACCCTGGTAGCTATGCTAGGTAAAATAAATAGCTAGACCGCTATTTTGTGCTTGCTTGCTTGATTTTTTATATTGGTGGTCTTTCTTGATTTTCTTGATTGACATTATTTCCCGAGTGGTTGAGGTCGCAACGACCTAAGATACCTCTTTACCTTAGTCGCTCGGGCGCGTCATCACAATGGCACCGTTATCGGGGAGCACAGCTTAGTAGTCGGTTTTTCCCGTTCTTTTTCGGCTTTTATTTTTGCTTGTATTTCTTATCAGCATTTATTTCCATTCTATTCTATTTCATAATAATTGTTGTTTGACACATTTCTTTTTTTTCACTTTATTGCGAGGGTCCGACGATCGAGGGCGGCTTTCTTCGGAGTTGAGGAGTCTTGGCCCTGGATTGGTGGAACTTAGAGGCTGTTGAGTTTTAAACTTAAGTCCAAATAAGGTTCCGACAAACTAATAATCCAAAGGTCTGACAGAGCTTCATACTTCAATTTAATGAAGGCAAGTTTAATAATCAACCTTGATTTCCCTTCTTTTTCTTTTTCTTTCTCTTTTCACTTCTTTTTCAATTAAGTGTTTGCTAAGGGACTAGCAAAAGTAAAGTATAGGGGGTGATGAATCCCCATTCATCATTCTTTATTCTTTTATTTTTGCTAAATATCTTGGCAAAACATCATGTATATAGTTGTAAATACAATAAGTTACCAATAAGCATGCATTTGTTAATAATAAATAATTAGCAGTATTTGTGCAAAAACAAAAGAATAAAGAATAAAAGAAAAAGAGGGAAATATTTAGAATAAATATTGAGTGACCTAAACCCAAGAGAGGGTCCAAGATGGACCTGATCGCCAAATAAAATAAGTAGAGAGAGATAGGGCCACTCTACCTTGTATATATTCCCCACTTATGTATATATATTATTTTTACAAAAATAGAGATAAAAAGGTATTTTTGTCCCCTTTTATATATTCGTAAAAAATAAAAATATTAGAAAAATAAAATAAAATAAAAAATAACTCTCTCTATCACCTTGTATATAATACATGTATATATTTATTAAATACTATTTATTTCACACTTGTAAATAATAAATAAAAATAAAATAAAAATTATTTTACACTCTAAATAATATATTGTAAATAAATAAAAAATAAAATTGGGGTATTTATACAAAAATAAGTAAATAAAAATAAATGTACAAAATACATAGGTAAATTATACATGTATATAAGTTAATATAATGTGTATAGATTAATTATTTTTCTTAAAAAAAATAAAAATCAAAAAATATTTTGGAAAATAATGAATATATTTCAATTTCAACATTTTTTAAAATAAAATCATCTTCTATTTTTAATTTATTTTTCAAATATTTTCGACCCAGCCCTTTTCTGATTGATCTAGGAGCGATATTGACCCCGGTCAACTGTCCCTCCCAGACCCTTGCGTAAGGATTCGATTTGTATCCGAACTTCTCCCATTTTTCTTGATCGGACCCTGCTCATTCATGCCACGATTTTGGAGCCCGCTTCACCCTGGTGGATCGGTGACCCTCACAGATCCCTAGGAAGAGGCAGATCGCCCTCGGTTTGCGCACCCTCACCCGATCTTTCCAGCCACCTGGGACGCCCTATAAAATCTTCATCCTCATACCTAGGACCTCAGCTAACGCCACACTCCTCCCTGGTACCCTAGAACCACTCCCCTTGGTGACAGTAATCGGATTTGGGCCTTGGTGATTGGAGAAGACCGCTGCAGCCGACGCTCGAGCTTCGTGGCCGGAGTTCCACCGTGACGAGCCTCCCTTGCCTTCCACAGCGAGGTTGAGGCGATGCCCCCCTTCGACAGCACCCCCTGGAGCTTAGGATTCAGATATAACCCTCAGGTAGCATCATTTCGATCCTAGCTCAGTTATCTTTCGAAATCTTCATCTTCGTCGTTCCACCGCTCCGCCAGCTCCGACCCGAAGGTCGAAGCCTCATCAGCCATCTTTGTCCATTCCGATTGACTACCCTGCTCACCGTCACCCTTCTTACGCACTCTGATCATCCCAATCTTGTCTATACGAGCTAAGATTAGACTGTGAGTTCCCTCCGTCGCTTCGCCGGAACCCCCCCCCCCATTCCATTCGTCGACGCTTCACGCTATTTTAGGTTTAATAACCTTGATTGGAGCTCTGCTCCGAGTCTGACTATCCTCTGCAGGTCTTCGCATGTGTGGAGACACCCTGAGTCACCTTCGACCCGCTTCGTCGGAGCTCGCCCAGGTCACAACCACCCTCTAGAAGATCGGACCATCCCCGAGTCCATCGGACCCATCCACACGACGTGTTCATCGGAGTCGCCGATCTCCCTCGTTGCTCCGGTGAACTTCGCCCAAGCGGAGTTCTTCCAGCACCCCTCTCTGCTGTTGGATCTCGTTCTTGTGCCAGATGCTATAGCAGTCGTCCGATCACATCAGATATCAGGCCGTTAGATCTGACATCTAACGGCCCCCGTACGCCCACGTTCGCACCTCTTCTGCCACCATTGGATTTGCGAGTTGCCAGTACCAGAGCCGTTCACCTTTATCCATTTAGAGCGTGCCACCTGTCCCCCCATGCGCGACGCACGAGCTGCAAGGGTAATTTGCTCCGCTACCCCTGCATTTACTTCAGTTTGTCGTTTAGTCTGTAAAATAAATAGTACACAGAGGACCTTTTTGCATCTTTTCCCCTATAGTTTTCTTTATTTTTGTTTTAGTCCTTTCTGTGTGGTTGCACGTGCATCGTCACGTGTATTTGTGGGTTAATTGCATGAACTATCCAGGCTTTATTATGTTATGTTTTGAAGATATAGTTTTAATATTTGCAGTTATACCCATGTGCGTACTGATTTGGGACATGTGCTAGAATTTGTGGAAAATTTGTAGATAGGACCCTACACTTTTCATGCGTGTTATGATTTAACCCCTAGAATATGTTTTCATTGCATTTAGGTCCCTCTATGCTGTGTGTTTAGTTTTTGATGGAAGAAATAGCAAATATTGTTCAAAAATCATGAAATTTTGAATTTCTGTGAATTTTTGATTTTATTTTATTGTCTTTTATTATTTTTAAAAATTCAAAAAACCACGAAAACACATACTGATTGCTTTTAAAAATCCATTAAAAATACTAAAAACACTTGAAAAATTCTAAAAATACTCATGTTTGCTTGTTTTGTTGTGTTTTCACTTTAATCCAAATTTCATCTTGTTTCCACTTCTAAAAACCATAAAAATTGAAAAATACTAAAAACCTTAGAAAAATCATTAAAAACATAAAAAATAAAAAAATGTGTTTTCTTCTTCTGTAGGTTGCTTTTAGTTTATAGTTTATCATAAAATTACTGCTCGAATTTTATAGGCACTTTAAGTATTTTTAACTTGCATTTAGATTTGGGTTGTACACTGTTTGGCATTTTTAGCCTTATTTCATTTTTAGAAAATTAACTAAAAATCAAAAAAATTCAATAAAATTAACAAAAACATCTGAATATTTAAAAAAACTCAAAAATATTTTTATATGAATTTTCTAGGTATTTTTGATACTTCAATTAATTGTGTGTTTGTGACCTTTTGATTCATTTTAGCCTTTTTCTCAATATTAAAAATTCCAAATAAATTGAAAAACATGAAATCCACCAAATTCTTTTATCTTCTTGGATTCCCGACTACTTCGTAGCTTAAGCATTTCGTGCTCCTTGTGTTCGACCCTGGTAGCTATACCAGGTTAAAATAAATTGCAAGACTGCTTGCCACATACATTGCTTGTTTGACTTTTAGTTTGGTGATCTTCTTTTCTTGTTGAGTCCGGTCCAAGTGCCTTTGATACCATTCTTACCTTAGTCACTCGTATTTCTCGGCTCATCAGAATGGCGCCGTTGCGGGAGCACGGCTTAGTAGTCGGTTTCCTTTTTGTGTGATTTTTTTGCTTAATTTTTCTGATATATTTTAAATAATTGTGGACTGACACAATTTTGTTCTGACTTTCTTGCGAGGTCCCGACGAGCGAGGGTGGCGATCTTTAGAAAGCCGAGGCATCTGCGTGACTTGGAGGCAGCTTGTTTCTGCATCGGGCCGCATGAGAGCGTGAGAGAGCCGAAGCAGGAGTGTAGGGAGTTGAAGTGTAGTTAGAATAGTTTAGATTTTATTTCTGCATTATTATTGTAATAATACAGGACAGACACTCTCAGACTTGGTGATTGCTTCGAGGTCTGTTTTGCCGAGCATCGGTGTGCTCGGGGGACCTCACCGCGGATTTCTTGCCGGTTTTGTATTCTACCGATTTCTTTACCGCCTATCTGATTTTCGAAGGTTTTGGCCCTTAGACTTAGAATTTTATGTGATTGTGACGTAATTAGTTAAGGTCCAACCCTAATTATCTACCAATTCCTATAGATCAATAATTGGACTTGATTAATTAACTCACAAAGAAAAAGTTAGCTTAATTAGGCTCGAGTCCATGTACCGTGAGGAGCCACATACATCGCGTGCAGGACCTGTTGTGGCGGGCACCGAGTGGTTCCCAAGATCGGACTCCGGACTTAGTCTGATTAGCTAGCTATTGTGCTTATCGTGTAGAAATTGCTTCCTCTAACACCGATTTATTCTTGCATCATATAGGTAGTTTAATTTCAGTCTTTATTTTATGCGCGGATCACCTTGCATGTAGAAGGTGGAGTCAGGTACGCATTTCTTACTCTACATGCATCATTGTGTTTGATCGCGCATCGACTTTTTTGCTTTCTCCCGCTGTTTTGGACTTAAAATAATCAGGAGAACCGAAAAATTCGTTAGGTGTTGTTTGCTTGAAAAACATCTAAAAAAGAAAAACTATAAAATTGGGACTGCTAAACTCACTTGATCTTAAAAGATGCCTCACTTAAAAATCTGTCTTGGAAGAGTAATACCCTCAGTGTATGGTTTGGATGAGCGAGAGAGTGACCCGCACACTAGGATAGAGCCATTCCCGAACTCTTGGCAGACTACCAGCCTTTTATACGGGGCAGTCTATTAGGAGCATTGGGTTCCTACCAGCTCGCTTAATCGCTCTGAAAGATTGTTTTATCGCCTAATAAAATTGACAAGATAAATGACCGAGCCTTTACAGTCATCATCTCTACGTGAGTAGGTGAATTGGGGGTTTGCTTTCTGATCTTGTGTGTTTCCAGATCTCATCCGCATTACTCGCTACATCAAGATGATGGGCAGGAGATCCCTTAGACAGCCTCTGGTTGCACCGCTTTCGAGCACTCCAGCCTGTTCATCTAGGTTGGTTCGTGAGAGCCGAGACTTGCTCTCCGAGCCCGAGTTTGATTCCACCTTGTTCCCCCTTGACCACTATTCTACCAGTCCTGAGGTGCCCGAGCACAGACCGCAACAGACAATTGATTTATCGGCACCTGAGTTCGGGTCTTTTTCCTTTGCAGAGACCATGGCCACCAGTGAGGAGCGCACTGATGGACCCAGCAGGACATAGACATACATATTGGATTAGGGTGCCATCAACTCCACCTTGTTAGCCTCTCTGGAGACCATGCAACGTCAGATCAGAGACCTGAGGGCTTTCATGGTGGATATGCGTAGAGAGATGAAGAAGATGAGAGCCGATAGAGAGGAGCGCAGAGCCGGTGGAGGCGGAGGACCAGATATTCCTGACGGTAGAGACCCTGAGCAGCCAGCACAGCCATCAGCACCTGCACGACCAATGAGGGAGTTGCACAACCCTGGTGCAACTCTGACCCACAGATGGATAGTGTTGCCAACCATTGCAGGAGAGTTCAAGTTCCCACCTCAGACCATTCAGCTTCTTCCCCGCTTCCACGGACTGTCCACAGAGGAGCCTCATCTCCATCTCCAGGAGTTTGAGATGATCTGCAGTACTGTCCACGATCGCCTCGTGGATGAGGACACCATCAGGATGATGGCCTTCCCTTTCTCCCTCGTAGACAGAGCAGCCAACTGGCTGAAGCACCTAGGGAGATTTATTACTACATGGGAACAGCTCCGGAACGAGTACTTGAACAAGTACTATCCACTCGGCCAGACCAATGCAGCCAGGGCCCTGATCAGCAACTTTTCCATGCTCCCAACGAGCAATTTCACGAGGCATGGGATAGATTCAGGGAGCTCACAGATCGGTGTCCCCATCATGATATATCCAAGACCAATCTCATCCAGAGTTTCTTCTGCAGGCTTACACCGGAGTTGCAGGGGCTAATCAATGCATCATGTGGGGGTTCCTACTTCGCCAAGGATGAGGATCAGGTCTGGCCCATCTATGAGGAGATGGCAGAGAACTAAATAGTGATGACTCAGACCCTATTGTACACTCAGGGGAAGCCCCAGCTACAGGTCGTGTCCTATCAGAGGATAGCACGGGTTGGTGCCGATCCATCTACATCATCAGCAGCCGCAGCACAGGAGAGTCGACGACCGCTGATATGGAGATTTTCAGCGAGAAGTTGGACCAGATTGAGTCGATTGAGAAGAAGCAGGGCTGGGGCATGTCTCAGATAGATCAGATGGCACAGACACTGAGTGACCTGAAGACCCAAATCATATGCCTCTAGGAGGAACAGACGGCTTCTCAGTCCCATCTCATGTCACGGGCAGATCCAGGCAGCAGCATCTCGACCCAGTGATGAATCGACGTTTAATCATATTTATTCTATCATTTTGGCCTTAAAAACCCTAGTAAATGCGTGTAAATAGCGTTAATTCATGCATTTTATCATCCATGCATTATTGTATAAATATTGTATAAAATGTAGTTTTTAAATCCAAAATTATAGAATAAAGAAAAGAAAAGGAATAAAATATTGTAAATATTTTACGATGCAAAACCTCGAGACCTAGGCATCTTGATGTAGGTCGACAAGGAATAAAGTAGGGGGAGATAAGGGCCAAAATACCTTTTATTTAATTCATTCTTTATTCATTTTGGGACCTATTTTTAGTTCCACTTTTTTTACTTCAAGTAAAGAAACTTTGTACATGAAAATTGTAGATAATGAAATATAGAAAAATACAAAATTGATTTCACCCAAAAATAATGTACAGATAAAAAGTTATGATTTGAATAAAATTCCAGAATCCCAACTTCCCAGACATGTATCTCTCAAATAAAAACTCTAAATGTATCAAATCACCTTTAATTGTATATAACTTTTAATAAGCTATTTAATGAAGGTGGTTTCGCATTTTGCGGAGCTACAGTTTGAAAGTTGAGTTTTGGAACCATATTGTATACTTGTACAGATTAAAATATTCATTATTCATTATTTATATAATTTTATATTTTTATAATTATGAAAATATTATTTATAATATATGTGTATATTAAAATCAGAATAAAACACTAAAGAAAATACAAAAATAAAGCACCTGTATATAATACATAGGTATAATACCTATAAGTATATTTGTATAATTTATACTTCTTTTTTATTAAGTGTACAAAACACTTCAGAAAATAAAATAAAAATATATTTAAGTGTATAAAAATATTTTATAAATTTATAAAATAATAAACAAAATAAATAAAATTTAATATATAAAATAAAAATAAATTATTAAAATACATAGATGAATATACCTGCATATAAGCTATACAAGGAAACTTGTGATTTTTAATCTCGAAAAAATAAATACAAATCGTAATAATATAACTTAGAAAATAATAAACATTTTTTATTTAATAACCTAACAATATAAAATCATTTATTATTTTAAATTTATTTTACAATTATTTTCTCCAGGGTTTTTTCTGGTTGGTCCACGTGGACTAACCAGCTTCACCCTCTTGTTGACCTCGGTCAACTGTTTGACCAAGGTCTGCAGTTTGTCTAAACATCGTTTTTGTTGATCTTCGCGGATTTTTCGAGGCCACGGCTTTCATCTTTTGATGATACTCCCTTTTGGTCTTTTGCTCCTCGAGGATCCACCTTTTATGCCCTGGGCTCATCTCGATTTTTGGATCATTGGCGTGACCGCTGTACCTCGATCTTTGGAGCTTGTTCACTATCCATTCAAAACTACCCCCGTCACATCCTTCCAAGTTTGAACCCTCTTGACCGCCTTCTGCCCTATCTTTGGTGAGCTCTGGATTTGGGCACGTGACAGGAGACCCTCCAGCTCCCAAGAGGCGGAGTTAGGCGGCCGTGGAGGCGCTTCCACCCCCATCCCCGGCGTGCTGCCTTCGAGGTACCCATCTCATGGTTTCAGCCAGTGAGGTGCATTTTTTTGCTTTAGTCTGTCCATTTAGTCGTTAGTTCATTTCCCAAGTTGTTTTAAGCTTCTGATTGCATCTGTCAACCGTAGATCGCCACCTATCATAGTTCGCCAGAGCTTGCTCCAACGAACCGTCATTTTCCACCCACAGACCACCTATTCGCCACTGGAGGGTCACGGCATTTTGCCCATGACCGTCTTGACTTTTGCAGGTATCTGGAGCACGGAAGGCACCTGGGGGTAACTTTTGGCATCTCGTTGGAGGCTCCTGGACCCTCCTCTCTTCTCCGACTTCATGGAGGAGGTCCAGTGGTCGTCGTCGTGTTTTAACGCCCCCAATCATCAGAGGACATCTACAGGAAGCTCCCAAGTCGTTTTGAAGCATCAAGGACCGCCGGAGAGGCTTGATTTGGCCGGGGAAACTTCGTAGCGGCGCGGTTCCTCCCGGTTCTTCCTCGCGCCTCCTCCGTCGTAGGATGAAGGCCTGTTCTTGGAGGCGCACAGCTGCTGTCAGATAGCCCCCCAGTTCTTACCTTCGATCTTCAATAGGGATCTGATTTCAGTCGTTGGCAGCCGAACGGGAATCACGCTCTCCTGTGCTGATACGTGTATTAGTGAAGAGCTGTGCACCGTCTGATCGCGCCCTTGCATGGGTATTTTGCAACCTTAACCCTCACATATTTTTGTAATTTCTATATACCACAAAATCATTCATAATTCATTTTATACTTTTTGTAATATTTTTTAATAGCCCCCCAGATTTTCTAAATTTGCAATTTACCCTGTGCTAGCGAGGCGTACGTGCGCGGGCACGTGCGCTTGGCTATTTTGCAGTCAAGGGTTGGATATTTCATGTATTTCCGAGCAGTCTTAAACATTCCAGAAACGTTATAATTTTTCTGGACATTTTGCAATTTAGCCCCTTAAAGTTTGCTAAATAACGTTTGGGTCCTCGCTAGGCGCACGTGCTTCTCACGAGCATCTTGGCAATTTTATGGGGAAGGGCCTGCGGCTTAGAGTATTTATAATTGGTCCTAAAAAGTTTTTATTCAGTTATATAATTTCTGGGAATATTGCACTTTGGCCCTCGTGCTTTTCCATATTTACAAAAATGCCCTTGCTAGTAATGTAGTTTCTTTTTGTTGTTTGCATTTATTTCATGCATCTATAAAATCCTAAAAATCACCAAATAATTTACCAAGGCTCCTGTTTTGTTGCTCTTTCACGCTATATTTTTACTTTGCATTTTTATTGCATTTTATTATTATAAAAATTCAAAAACGTGTAATTTCAGCACTGTTTACATTAGAAAATACATAAAAATTAGAAAAAAATTTTGAAAAATTCCAAAAAATATATTTTGTGTGTTTTTGTGTGTTTTAGCTCCAGATCAAAAATCATTAAAAAATACAAAAGAAAACTCCTAAAAATTATAAAACCCCAAAAACCTTCATAAAAATATTAAAAATTCCTTAGAAACCTTAAAAATATAATTTATATTTCTTGATTTTCTATATTTTATGATCTTTAAATAAAATTAATTTGGAGAATTTTGGTGGCTGTTTGATAATTTTTATCTCCATTTTAGTTTCAGCCTTTTATTTTGCTCAATGTTTTTAGTATTTTTAACTTTAAAAATACCAAAAAAAATAGATAAAATTTAGAAAAATCTCAAAAACATCAAAAAAATACTAAAATCCCCAAAATATATCATTTTCTGTCTGTAGTTTGAAGATTTTTACCTATTTATCCCTCTCTCTTCTCTCTTGTATATATATACATCCTATATAGGTTTATAGCATTATCAGAAGAAAAAGAAAATATAAAAATATAAAATATAAAAAGAAAATACAAAAGTAGTAAATTAAAAATCAAAATATAAAATTATAAAATAAAAAATCAAATAAAAAATATCAAATTTAAAAACCCACAAAAATGGTACTTGTAGAGACAAATACATCACATTCGCATTTGAGTTTGATTGCCCCGATCTACCTGTTTGCTTCCTGTATTCGACACTCTACACGTACTTGCACCTATACGCATCTTTGTTGTAGAGTTATAATAAATTGTAACTCCGCACCACTTTTCATTGTTTGATCCCTATTGTGGGTTAATTGTTGTTTGAATAGGGGTTTCTTGCGGGTCGCCACAGCGACTGCATCTCCGCCTTGTGTGAGACGTATTTTAGACCCGTGAAAAATCTCTTTCAACACCAAGCACTCCAGCCAGCCAGACAGGTTCACCATGTTCAGGCGGAGTAATTCCAGCAGCCACAGCAGTACTACCAGCCACCACCATCTCTGGACATTCAGATGGTGGTCTACGAGCCAGACCAGCCCCTGGCAGTTCTCCCCCCACCCACTTACGAGCAGGAGCCGTTGATGGACGTCAACTGGATCTAGTATGACTGACCTCAGCCTGGGATCCGATGAGACCATCCCGGATTCCGTTGGTCGATCGGAGGTACCAGTTCTCAGCAGCAGCCTCTAGTTCAGGGTGGCCATTACGGCCAGCAGTCACACAAGCAACCCCAGTTCCCACAGCAGCAGCCACAGCCACATCCGCAGCCACACTACCAGCAGTCAGGTCCTCATCCCTATCAACAGGGACAGTCTTGGAGGCAGCAGCAGCAACCTCAGTAGCAGTATCATCCCCAGTATCCTTCTCACTCTCATCAGCAGGAGCATCCTCACTTTCAGAGAGTCCACCCGTCAGGTTTTCATGGGTCTGCCTGTGAGAACCCAGCTTTGGATGATCTAGCTCACCTTGTTTCTGAGCAGCAGGCTACCTTCAGGCGGGAGATGGATGAGTTCAGACAGGAGATGAGAGATATAGTGAGAGGGAAGGCCGCTATACCTGCATAGATCGAGCCTATCCCGAACAACTTAAAGAAGAAATCTGAGCAGGTAGAGTTTACAGAGGTTACCACTCCTAGAGATTCACTTGGTGATATTTCTGTATACCATTTTGATCCTGATTTTGTTTACAGAGCTTACAGATTCAGAGCATATGACAGAGGCAGAGCGAGACGTCCACTAGGAGTGTGATTTTGTGATCACAGACGATGAGGCAGTTTGGTTAGACCCCATTGCACGAGCCATCCTCTCACCTTCAGATTCCGCTGACGCACAGATTCTAGCAGAGGAGAGCTTGCAGAGCGCATTCCTGACAGAGGACACATTTGAGGCAGCAGATCGCATTCCGGATAGCGAGGCAGTTGATTTTTCAAATTTAGATTCAGATCCTTCGAAGTCGGATATTGATTGGGCAGAGTTTGATGATATGATTCCATGTCTGATTCCCACAGCGCTAGCAGCCAGGGTGGAGATGGATCCTATTCAGAGCATAGACATACCAGCAGAGCAATCTTCACCAGATTTTGGATTCAGCGAGAGTTCTCCCATGTAGATTTGGTTGCGTTCACACAGACCTTTCAGAGGCCAGATCCGCCAGCTCCCAGTTGTCCAGAGTGGAAGCCCTTGCCACATTTGCTGAAGTATAGGTTCCTTGCAAGCGAGCATGAGATGCATCCAGTCATTATCTCAGCGGATTTGACTGGAGAGCAAGAATCTCGTTTGATGGATGTTCTTGAAAAGAATCGCAAGGCGATTGAACGGAGCATAGCCGATCTCCAGGGGATAAGTCCGGCCCTGTGCTCCCACCATATCTATCTCGAAGAGGATGCTAAGCCATCACGTGAGTTCTAGCAGCGGCTGAACCCGAATCTTCGAGAGGTTGTCATGAAGTAGATCTTGAAATGGTGGAGCGCCAATTTTTTTCTACCCCATCTCCGACTCCAAGTGGGTCAGTTCGTTACATGTGGTGCCCAAGACGACGGGCATCACTACAGTTGTGAGTGAGTCTGGAGAGGAGATTACTACCCGGGTACCCACTTCTTGGAGGGTCTGTGTGGACTACAGACGATTGAACTAGGCCACCAAGAAGGTTCATTTTCCGCTGCCTTTTATTGATCAGATTATAGAGAGGCTACCTGGGAAGAGTCACTACTGCTTTCTTGACGGGTACTCCGGATACAATCAGGTGGCCATTGCGCCCGAATACCAGGACAAGACCACATTCACCTGTCCCTCCGGGACATATACTTTTAGACAGATGCCCTTTGATTTGTGTAACGCCCCGACGACATTCCAAAGGTGCATATTGGCCATCTTTTCGGACATGGTGGGTGAGTGCTTGGAGGTCTTCATGGATGACTTTTCGGTCTATGGCGATGAGTTTGATGCTTGTTTTGAGTGCTTAGACCGCATCCTTCAACGATGCATCGAGGTCCATCTTGTTTTATCTTGGGAGAAGAGTCACTTCAGGGTGACTCAAGGGACTGTGCTTGGTCATATCATCTCCAACGGGGGCATGGAGGTTGATCCGGCCAAGGTGGATATCATTAAAAAACTCAATCCACTGTTCAATCTGCGATAGTTACGATCTTTTCTGGGGGACGTCGGTTTCTATCGATGATTCATTCATGATTTCAGCAGGATTGCCTGGCCGTTGACTGATTTGCTGACCAAAGACACCGAATTCATTGTAGATGATAAGTGTCTTGCGTCGTTTGAGACTCTCAAGAGTCTAGTTGTTGAGGATCCTATCCTTCGGTTGCTTGATTGGTCTCTACCATTCGAGATCATGACGGATGCCTCCGATTTTGCAGTGGGGGTCGTGCTGGGATAGAGGGATGGAGTACCATTTGCCATTCACTACGCTAGTCGTACATTGGATGTCACGTAGCGGAACTACACCGTCACTGTGAAGGAGATGCTAGCTGCAGTCTTTGCCCTGGATAAGTTCAGATCATACATCATTAGATCTAGTATGACTATCTTTACTAATCATACCGCAATCATGTACCTCATGGTAAAGAAGGATGCCAAAGCGAGACTGACTAGATGGATCCTTCTACTCTAGAAGTTTGATATTGAGGTTAAGGACAAGCTTGGAGTCAAGAATGTGGTGGCGGATCATCTCTCTCGATTAGAGCACCTTGAGGATTCTGAGCAGATTGATCTTATTACAGAGACCTTCCCAGATGAGGTGATCCTTGCTATCGCCTCGCTCTCATGGTACGCCGACATTGTGAACTATCTTATTGCCAATAAAGTTCCACATGATTGGCCCAGGCAGAGACTAGAGACCTTCCTAGAGAAGGCCAAGTCTTACCGTTGGGACGATCCCATCCATTACCATGAAGGAGGGGATAGTGTCCGACGATGGTGCATTCCTCAGAAGGAGCACCATAGCATCCTTACCTATTGCCACGAGCTGGAGGCAGGAGGACATCACTCTAGGAGCAGAACGTCACAGAAAGTGCTCCAATCCGGCCTATGGTGGCCTACTCTCTTCAAGGATTCTGATGAATTCGTGAAGAGATGTACTGACTGTCAGAGGATGGGCACTTGTGGACATCGTGACAGGATGTCGATGCAGCCCATTCATTTCTGTGAGGTTTTTGACACATGGGGCATCGATTTCATGGGTCCATTCCCTAAGAGTCAGGGATTCAAGTACATTTTGTGGGTCGTTGATTATGTGAGTCGTTGGGTTGAGGCCATCCCCGTCCGAACCACAGATGCTAGGACCGTATGCAGATTTTTGAGGAAGAATATCATTTCAAGGTTCAGGGTGCCTAGAGTTTTTATATCTGACGGGGGGTCTCATTTCGTCAACGACAAGATAAAGGCCCTTGCAAGCGAGTTCAGCATTGACCATCGAGTAGCCACTCCATATCATCCTCAGACCAATGGCCTTGCTGAAGTGTCGAATAGGGAGATCAAGACTATATTGCAGAAGGTAGTCCGCCCTGACCGAAAGGATTGGTCACAGCTTTTGGACTCGATCTTGTGGACATATCGGACGTCCTTCAAGACTCCTTTGGGTACCTCTCCCTTTTCGCCTCGTTTATGGAAAGCCTTGCCATTTACCTGTTGAGCTTAGGCATAAGTCACTTTGGGTTCTCACAGAGATACTTTTGGATCCAATGAGTGTAGGAGACCAGAGGAGGGCAGAATTGGCAGCCCTGGAGGAGCTTAGAGATGAAGCCTTTTCGAGCAGCCTGCATGACAAGGAGCGAGAGAAGGAGTGGCATGATTCTCATATCAGGCACAAGCAGTTTGAGCTAGATCAGAGAGTATGGTTGCTTGATGCGAGGTTTAGATTATTTCCAGGGAAGTTGCAGAGCAAGTGGAAGGGACCATACCTTGTCCGAAAGGTACATGACAATGGGAGTATTGACATATCTGAGATGTCATCTGATTTTACCTTTTGTGTTAACGGGAAGCGGCTCAAACCATATCTAGATCATGAGCCACTGGTCGCTGACGTCACTCCTATTCATTTTGTGTGAGATGTGGTCTTTGACTCACATGTAGTGCATCTCATGCTTGATTATCACTGTCTTTCGCCTTGTATAAATCCAGATGTTCATATCATTCCATTCTTTAGTCCCACACCCCATCTTCATCCTATGATTATTCTATACTTAGGGTGTACTTTACCTTAAGTATAAAGGGGTGTTGGACTCTCGAGTATTCTTTTGATTCTTTTTACCTCTTTTTTGTTGCCTATACTTAGGGACCTTTCGCCCTAAGTATAGGGGAGGTAGACCCTGTACATCCTACCACTCGGATTTCCCTTCATGTACAGCTTACTATACTTAGGATTACTTGATCCTAAGTATACGGGGAAACACCGAGCTCTCTTCATTCTATTTTTTGATTCGTCGTTGTAGTATACCATTCCTTTTCACTTCCCTATACTAAGCACGAGTTATGTCTTCGTCATCGCTCTTGATCCACTCTGAGGACATTGTTCGAGCTAAGTATAGGGGGGTATCGCATATATTTCATATATACTTTAGCCGTAACTCGTACTTTGTGTGAGTGGGTTAATAAATAAAATGGCTACAATTCTTTTATCCAAAAATCATAAAAAATCAAAATGTTTCCTTGTACATAAAATTCTATATTGCACATACATAGCTATTTATAAAAATTATTTCTGTACAAATGTTTGTATAAACATTTTGTGTAAAGAGTGTGTAAATATGTTGATATCAAAATTATATATATAATACAAATTTTTTGAAAAATGTCTGAAAAACAAAAGTTTGCAAAAACCCGTGTGTAAATGTGTGTAAATATTTTTCAAAACTTCATGCATTCATTCATTCAAACTTTTTTCAAAAATTTTGCACAATTTCAAAAACTTGCATAAAAATATTTTTGTATATATTTGTACAGTGTTTCTAAATCATAGTTGACATTTAAACTGGCCTGGAATCAAATTGAAAAATGAAGCTTGGTTAAGACCTTAATCCACCTAATTCTAAGAGGAACCTTATAGGGCATAGGGTTAAGACTTTTCAGGTCCAATTGGGACTTAATTCTTTGAGTCCACTTGGCTATGATCATATGTCATCTTGATGAGCCTAAGTAGAACACTTAACAATGCACACAAGACTCTCAAAGATAATGGCTTTACTTACACCAGCACCTTACACATAGCTCTCCACGGATGAGGTGGTGAGGAGGCAGTTTACTTTAGCCTTGGGTAGCATATGAGGGTAGTACTTCTAGGCGGAACCTCTCTTCTTCTTTTAGTGAAGGAAGTGCGTCTCAACTTGGTCTGGTGGTGTTGAGGTCTAAAGACAGGAGTTGTGGGTTGCAATAAAACTTCAAAAGAGGGATAGTCTACTGGCTCAAGAGGAAAAACTCCTTATGTATATATGTTGCACCATGTAGATATGCTGTACATATGCACATTGAAAAAAAAATGTGCAAAGAAAGAAAACTCCAAAAAAAGTGGCCGGTCTGATTGAAAATAAAATATCCACCGGAGTGTATATAGTCAAATAAAGCAAAGCTTATGTTACACACCCCCATCTCATGAAGCTTGCAGCGGGAGACTTAGCTACACTGGTTGGGCATCCAAGGATACATGGCTACACTGGTCATGGTCCATTCTCTTCTTCCTCCTCTTCTTGAGCCGACTGAACTTGAACTTAGAAGGGAATACCCCTCTCCTCGAGGAAAGAGCTATCAGACTAGGACATTAGAGTTACTTTGTTGAGGGAGGTTGTCACTTTGTCATTTCTGAGGTGGGAGCTACATATCACTTCCATAGTACAAGGAAAGATTCATGGTCATTAGAGTTTGTGTATATAGACTTGTTCTGATCTGGATTGTTGAGGAGTCTTGACCATAGATTGGTGGAACTTAGAGGTTGTTGAGTTTTAAACTTAAATCCAAATAAGGTTCTGATAAAATAATAATCCAAAGGTCTGACGGAGCTCCATACTACAATTTAGTGAAGGCAAGTTTAATAATCAAACTTGATTTCCCTTCTTTTTCTTTCTCTTTTCACTTCTTTTCAAATAAGTGTTCGCTAAGGGACTAGCAAAAGTAAAGTATAGGGGGGTAATGAATCCAAATTCATCACTCCTTATTCTTTTCTTTTAGCTAAATATCTTGGCAAAACATCATGTATATAGTTGTAAATACAATAAGTTACCAATAAGCATGCATTTGTTAATAATTTATAATTAGCATGTATTTGCACAAAAATAAAAGAATAAAGAATAAAATATTCATCCTCGGTTCGTGCACCCTCGCCCGATCTTTCCAGCCACCTGGGATGCCCTATAAAATATTCATCCTCATCCCCATGACCTCAGATCACACCACACTCTTCCCTGTTACCCTAGAACCACTCCCCTTGGTGACAACAATCGGATTTGGGCTTTGGTGATCGGAGAAGACTGCTGTAGCCGATGCTCGAGCTTCGTGTCCAGAGTCCCGCTGCGATGAGCCTCTCCTGCCTTCCGCAACAAGGTTGAGGAGACGACCATCTTCGACAGCACCCCCTGGAGTTTAGGATTCAGATAGAACCCTCAGGTAGCATCCATTTCGATCCTAGCTCAGTTATCTTTCGAAATCTTCACGTCGTTCCGCCGCTCCGCCAGCTCCGACCCGACGGTCGGAGTTTTTCAGCCATCTTCGTCCGTTCCGATCGACTACTCTGCTCAAAGTCACCCTTCTTACACACCCTGATCATCCCAATATTGGATGTATGAGCCAAGATTAGGCTGTGAGTTCCCTCCG
Organism: Ottelia alismoides; assembly: GCA_037367405.1. Lineage (NCBI taxonomy): Eukaryota > Viridiplantae > Streptophyta > Magnoliopsida > Alismatales > Hydrocharitaceae > Ottelia > Ottelia alismoides. The sequence continues at coordinate 481,492 of JAZKJV010011014.1, forward strand.
TCGCTTCGCTAGAACCCCCCATTCTATTCGACGTCGCTTCACGCTGTTTTAGGTCAATAACCCTAACCGGATCTCTGCTCTGAGTTTGAGCTATCCTCTATAGGTCTTCGTGCGCGTGGAGACACCTTGAGTCGCCTTCGACCCGCTTCGTCGGAGCTCGCCCATGTCACAGCCACCCTCCAGGAGATCGGACCATCCGCAAGTCCATCGGACCCATCCACCCGACGCGGAGGAGCCACACGAGTCTGTTGCCGTCGTCAGATCGTTCATCGGACTCTCTGATCTCGCTCGGTGCTCTGGTGAACTTCGCCCAGGCAGAGTTCTTCCAGCACCCCTCTCTGTCGTTGGATTTCGTTCCTGTGCCAGATGCTATTGCAGTCGTCCGATCACAACAGATGTCAGACCGTTAGATCTGATATCTAATGGCCCCTGTACGCCCACGTTCGCACCTCTTCTGCCACTGTTGGATTTTCCAGCTGCTAGTACCAAAGTCGTTCACCTTCATCCATTCAGAGCGCGTCACTTGTCCCCCCCACGCACGACACACGAGCTGCAAGGGTAATTTGCTTCGTTACCCCTGCATTTACTTCAGTTTATCATTTAGTTTGTAAAATAAATAGTACATAGAGGACCTTTTTGCATCTGTGTCCATGTAGTTTTCTTTTTTTTACGTTTTAGTCCTTCTTGTATGGTTGCACGTGCATCGTCACTTGTATTTGTGAGTTAATTGCATGAACTATCCTGGCTTTTTTCTATGTTATGTTTTGAAGATATAGTTTTAATATTTGCAGTTATATCCATGTGCGTACTAATTTGGGACATGTGCAAGAATTTGTGGAAAATTTGCAGATAGGACCCTACACTTATTACGTGTGTTATGATTTAACCCCTAGAATATGTTTTCATTGCATTTAGGTCCTTCTATGTTGTGTGTTTAGTTTTTTGATGGAAGAAATAGCAAATATTGTCTAAAAATCGCGAAATTTTGACACATGGCTCCTTCCATGGTGTAGGAATTTCTGTGAATTTTTGGTTTTATTTTGTTTCATTTATTATTTTTAAAAATTCAAAAACCCACAAAAATAGCTACTGATTTTTTTTTAAAAATATATTAAAAATATTAAAGACCCTTGAAAAATTCCAAAAATACTCTGGTTTGCTTGTTTTGTTGTGTTTTCTCTTCAATCCAAATTTCATCTTGTTTCCGCTTATAAAAACCAAAAAAATTGAAAAATACTAAAAACCTTAGAAAAATCATTAAAAATTCATAAAAAAATAAATAACAGTGTTTTCTTCTTTTGTAAGTAGCTTTTAGTTTATAGTTTATCATAAAATTGCTGCTCGAATTTTATAGGTTTTTTTAAGTATTTTTAACTTGCCTTTAGATACGGGTTGTACATTGTTTATCATTTTTAACCTTATTTCATTTTTAGAAAATTAACTAAAAATCAGATAAATTAAAGAAAATTAACAAAAACATCTGAATATTTTAAAAAAACTCAAAAATATTTTTATATGAATTTTCTAGGTATTTTTTATACTTCAAATAATTGTGTGTTTGTGACTTTTTGAATCCTTTTCACCTTTTTCTTATTATTAAAAATTCCAAAAAAAAAATTGAAAAACATAAAATCCACCAAATTCTTTTATCTTGGATTCCCGACTACTTCGTAGCATGCGCATTTTGTGCTCCTTGTGTTCGATCGTCGTAGCTATACCATATTAAAATAAATAGTAAGACCGCTTGCCACATGCGTTGCTTGTTTGACTTTTAGTTTGGTGGTCTTCTTTTCTTGTTGAGTCTGGTCCGAGTGGTTGAGGTCGCAACGACCTTTGATACCATTCTTACCTTAGTCGTTCGAGTTTCTCGGCTCATCAGGGATCTCCGCGTCGCCCGCGCAGGCTTTGTGCAGAGGATGTCGGTGTGGCCGGGAGTGGCTCAACAGGGCTAGCGTGGCGGGTTGTAGGGCCGACGATGGGGGGTGGCGACCTTGTCGCTTGCTATTGTTCTTTTTTTATTTTTTTTATTTTTATGTAAACAAAGACAGAATGAAAATTTTTTTATTATATATTTTTTTACTGTAATCATAGACATGAAAAAGAATTTTTTAATTAATTTTTTTGCTGCGAAATAAATGTTAGATAGAGATAAAAAACAATATATTTTTTATTTTAATTATCTATCAACAAAATAAGGACGCGTGAGTGGAACGGAGCTTGCGATATGAAAGATAGACCAGAAGATCCTACCACCGTGCATGGTCGGATATGAAAGGTTGTGCGAGGTAGAAGGTGAAATGAGAGGATCGGAAAATGAGATGGCAAATTGGTGTTGGATCAGGCAAGTGTTTGGTGGAATCTTTTTAGGATTTTATGATCTAAATTTTGATCACTACCTCTACGCAATAATTAAAACTACGATTTATATAAGGAAAACGACAGGAAATAAAATATGGATCTCACCTTGGGATCGGATACGTTGTGATGGCCTCGATGAAGGCCGACGCACTATCAACGAACGACTCATAGGATGGGCACCCTTATTCAACAAGAAAGCTCTCGAAGATCGGGCTCCTCTCCACCAAAGATCGATCCAAGAATGAAAGAAGGAGGAGGAGCCAATTAAAAAGAGAAGAAAAATGAAAAAGGAAGGTATATACACTTAAGGAAGGTGTTTATTGGTGGAATTAATAAAATAAATAAATAAATAAATTATGACATTCGGAATTAAATAAATTAAATAATTTATTGCAATCAATTAGCCACTTTAACAATGGCAATTAAAGGCATAAAATCGAATCTAACATACTTGGTATGTTATGAATTAAATAATTAAACCTAAATATAATTTTCATAATTAAATTAATTAATTAATGTGAGATATTTTAATTTTTTTGGTGATTTTTATTTAAGGAAGTTAGTTGTATACACATATTATACACATATAATACAATATACACATAGGTACAAATAAGGAAATGATTTTTAAAACACATTTTCTAAAAAATATTATTTATATTTTATATTTTTATTTTTAATGAAAATAATATATACATTATAAATATAAAAATAAATATGAATAAATATGTACAATAAATAATGGTGAAACTTCAAAACACCCCAGAAAATCGAATTTTTAACCATAATTCCAAAAATTATGAAACCACAACCATTTGAAAGATAATTTAATTTAGAGTATAATGGAAGTGAGTTTGGTTCAATTTGAGTTCGTATGAAGCTGAAATTGGTATTTTAATGATCGCATTGTGGCTTTTTCTGAGGGTGATTAATTGTAATATATATTATTTTTCTTTGTAATTATTTTTATTATTTACAACACGTTTTTATTCACAATTGTTTACAAAAATAATTAATTTGAGGTCAAATTATGTACAAATAAAATAGTACATGTTTTATACAAATATACAGGTAATTTATGTACAAATTATTTTTGGATTTTTGACAGAAGACCCTATCTCCCTCTACTTTATTCCTGGTCGATCAGGTCAAGTCTTGACCTTCTCTCGAGGTTCGAGTCATTCTGTATTTATTGCATAAACACATCCTTCATTTTTCATCTTCTTTTCTTATTTATTCTTTTATTTTGAATATAGAAAGTGTACAAAATGCATATTTAACAAATGCATACAAAATGAAAATTTCATGAAATTAGTGGGTATGTATAGGTGTTTGACTAAGAAAATGAAGCTAAAATAAAAGAATAAAGGCGATGAATCGTGGATTCATCAATTATGTATCATGGCCATCTTGCTATCATATAACCGTTGATCTAAAGAGTTAGATCATAGAGGTTGATGTAGGATTGTAGATCCTAAAGAGTTACACAAAGGACACAACCATCATTGTCAAGTGATATTCAAGAAGGGTCTTCAGTATGAAAAGAGATTTTAATCTTCTCTGAAGATTGATATCCGATTGACATTCTTGGTGCAGGTCCTTTACATACGAATGAGATTTTGAGGTGTCTGATGAGTCAAGTTAAATAGCCAACTTGATGAGATCATGGTACTAAAGACTTGTATCGTATACTATCATGAACAACACACATCTTTTGACTGGAGACAGATGTACATCTATGTATATGAGTATTTACATTTGACAAACCATTAGATTGAAGACCTGGCATGGTATATATGGATAAGATGGTGTGTGTATATATGGAAATATGAGATGTGTGATCTCTCAAAGGAATCATACATGTTCATACTTTCTAAACCGGAGGACAAAATCTCACTCATAATATATTAGGGTCATAATAAATTCTGATGATGGTTACCTTTTTCATGAAACAAGATAAGAATTCAAGAATATTAGTATGTTCTTTTTGTAAAAAATATGATTAATATTGTCAATTGATTGAGAACTCTTTTAATAAAACCTCAAAGGAGACAACTAAATATGAGATTGAACTTTGGATTTATTCAAAACTTTCCAATATGTAGGATGTTTGAGTATTGAGAATGTTATAGGTTGATGTGGTCATAAAGGTAATGATAAAATCGAATGGATATTAATTATTCCACTTTAATTTTAAATGAGTGATAATTAATTAGATTAAAGCTCAATTCATAGAACTAATTTCTTGATCGAAAGATTTGAAAATTGATTTAGAAGAGTTTAGAGTCAAATGGAGAAATTGGTTCAAAAATGCCAAATTGAAATAACCCAAAGTGATTAAACCATAATATTAGAGTAAATCTAAATATCAAGTCACTAAACATGGTTTATACAATCTCCCTGCATCAAGTATTCATGAATGCAACACATGAGTCCTAATTGGATTAGGTGTCTTATATTGAGAAATTAATAATCAAGCTAATAATATTCATTATCATATACAAATAAAATATGAGAATGAATGAATATGAATCACATTATTAGAAATTAAATTAATATGAACATGGATCCATACATATGCTTAATAGTTATTTTGGACATATGTAAACAAGATTTACATAATTAGATAAACGTAAATTTGATTTACAATTTTTTAGAGGCTAATGAATTTGATTTATCAATTAGTAGGATGATTTTATAATTATATCATGAGTTGACAATTACTTAATTATATTAATCAAATCAGCAATTATAAAAGACCAATTTCAAGTTGAATTTGAATTTATTGGAGGAGAAATTGATGGAGATGAGATCTTTCCCATTCTCATGGTGGACACCTGCTATGGAGAGAAATTGAAGAATAAAAATGGTTTCTCTTATATTCTCATCCATTAATTCAAAATTCAAATATTTAAAGTCCTAATTAAACATTGTAACTTATTGGAGAGAACAAGTACAGAGCCTTGTCTCTCTACTCCTTCTCAATGATCATCCATCTTATGAAAGTGGGACTCCATCTTAACTATCTAAACATCAATATAAAGAGGGAATTGGCCTTTCTTCTATTCATCCAATAAAACTACAAGGCAAGTTCTCTCTGGCCATAAATAAATATGAGAAAATTACAAGAGAAAAGTTCTCTTCCTTTCACCCCGTAGCCATCTCCTATACCACCACCAAATACCCTTGTCCATCCACCACATTGCCTCAATCTCCCTATCATTGACCAAACCAATTACAAGAGGAACGATCTTCTACTTTTTGCTTCATACCCGAGTAGAAGTAATTGGCTCTATAAGATGAAATCAGGAGGAAGAGATCATTTATGATATCTTTTGATGTGGACTACTTGGTGGAGGAAAACTCTCAACTTTGCGAGAAGTACAACAAATCACCAACATACCCGTGAATGCAAGTGCCCATTAGTTTAGACTTAATCCAGGAGGTCTCTCATTTTAGAGACTCACACATCAAAGGTATAATTTCTATGCTCTTATCATTTACGAAACGATGTGAAAATCATTTATGCTACCATGTGATTTTGCATTTGCATCAATTTGTTTGTTACGCTATTGCATTGTCACTAGAATTTGATTAACTTTTTCTCGTGTTCCTGTGACGTATAAGGTTAAACCACACTTCAAATAGTATCAGCACCTAAAGATTCGGATTGCACCCAAGTCCAAAATACAAAAGACCACATATTCCCCGATTGCGGGTACATAGTTTTTACGATATATTTCATATTTCGAATGATTTGGAGACATGATGTTTCTACTGTTGGCACCTATTTAAATAATTAATTTTAAGGATTTAATGATGTTTGGAAGGTATGGACTCTGATGAATCCTAGATTCCTCATTTTATTATCAAGATCTTAGCCCTTTATCTAAATCAAATCCACGAATAAACCCCCTAATTGGATTAAATTTGTATTATATACTTTGTATATAATTAATGCTAATTAATGTGAATAAATAAAAGACCAAAATATCGTGTAACTAATATACATGTTTTACTATATGTTCCCTTTTGTTTTATGTATTTTCTACTTAACTATAAAATCTCTAAAATTTAGATTAATGTTTTACATAATATAGTGTAAATATTTCCTATTAAAAATACTAACCAAAGCAAAACAATTGAAAAATACCTACAAAAAATATACTATGTATATATTATGTATTTTGCTTTTGAATTCTACATGAAAGTTGTAGATCTCTAAAAGATACACTACTTTCATGTTGAATACTTTTTATTTTGACTTTATTTTATATTTATTTTCATTTTTTCTTTCAAATTTTACAAATGGAATTTTCATATTGGACCATGTGGCCGCCTCTAGGCGCGCCACGTATCTCGACCTCTTTATCTCACACGTTTCTCTTTTCATTGCCTAATCAAACGATCAGATGGTCACTTGAATCCGATATACGCCTGCATTCTCAGCCATATGATATTTCGAACAGACGACCCTCAATCAATCAATCAATCAATCATGCCTTTTCTCCAATCGTCTTATCTACTCATACAACATTGTGTATTATGCATCGTTTCGATCTAGAGTTGTTGGTGTGGCCCTATATGTGCCCTTCTATTTTTTCTCAATCCAATGGCCCTGATGCATCATCAACCTCCAGCATGTGCCTTCGCACATGAATTCCAACTGGTCAGTCTTTCTTCTCTAATTAACTGCCACTTCTACACGTGTTTTCACTCCATCATTTCCTTCCCATTAGATAGACGTTGATTCATCGTCTTCACCAACTTCTCACTCCATGTCTTCCACTGCATCTCAACAACTTCTCGTCAGTCGAAATAGATGCCTCCACCAACTATTGATTGTTCAAACCTTGGTGGAGGCTATCAGTTGCACCCATCCACACTTGTGTGAGAGAACTTTGAGCAACTACCTTTTCCTCTAGTGATAACGAGTGAGTGAGTAGTCAAGGGAAGAAAGTGCTTCTTCTCTAGGGAGAACCATGGTGATTGCATCATCTCACAACCCTCATTCCATTATTATTCGAGCTCCATGCTTGTCTTGAGTGTTTGAGCAATGACCAGGGGCTTCAAAATCTCTAACCTAGATCCTTGAATCCACCTCCATTTTTTTCTTCAACCTCCATGTGATACTTCATTCTTCCCCCTTTTTATTTTCTCAAATTTATTCACAGTTACACCTTTACTCTCAAATCAAATCCACCATGACCACACGATCGCCACACATCGATATCTTTCACACAATACTTCGATCACCCCTCTCCTCCTTCCAGATCTCCCCCACTGAAGGGAGTCGAGTTAATAAAACCGACTCGTGCATCACAAAATCATGGAGATGCATCATATGAGATCTAGGTCGACTAGTCATTACTAGTCGATGGGACATTAGAGTTTTAAAAAGGCTTTCGTTGGAACCATATAACTTGGGAACCTTTTCCATCCATTCCATCAAGATCACAAAAATATTAGGCTTACTAATGAATCTCCATTTCATCACAATTATTCTTTTATTTTGGATTATAATCTACAGTTAAATGCATGTAAATACCATTAAATTGTATAAAATAACACTCATTATTTTCTCGATAAATACATATAAATTATTGTAAACAATGCTAAAATAAAAGAATAAAGAAAAGAAAAAGAATGAAATACAAAAGGTATTAAATTATCCTAAACCTCAAGATAAAGTCATGAATTGACTTGGTCGACAAGGAATGAAGTAGGGAAAGATAAGTGCCAAAACTATGCATAAAAATCCTATCTTATTTTTCCCAATAATTACATTTTCGGACCCAATTTATTTTATTATTTGTATACTTCAATCATAAAACCCTCTATATGAATATTGTACATAAAAATACAAAGAAAGGTACAAAATGATTTCACTGAAAAATAATGCACATTATGTCCAATATACACAAAATAAAAAACCGCAAAGAAAACTTTGTAGATTCGTATCTTCTCTATACTGTATCAAAATTTCCCTAAGTCACACTTTTTGTTCATAAAATTAAATAAACTATTTAATGAAGCTAGTTTCATTCAATTTGGTGTTAAGATGCAAAAGTTAGGTTTGAGGCCCCCATTATGCACTATACTTCTATGTTATATTCAATATATTTGTTCTTTATATTTTTTATTTTATTTTTATAATTTTGTAAATATTATTTAAAACATATGTACATAAATAAAACAAAATAAAAATAGCAAAAATAAAATAAAACAAATAATACATTTCAATACATAGATAAAGCATACATATATATACATATAAGATATATGTACGTAATTAATTAAATATGTAAATAGACTCAAAAAACTAAAATAAATACCTAAATATGTGACTAAATAAATTTAAAATATATAAAATACCTATTTAGTCCTTTTCTGCTAACGTGGACCAATCAGGAGCGAAAGCAGATTGACCGAGGTCAACTCCCTGATCTCCCGTTGGTTCCAGTGCCTGATGAATCTATGATTCGTCGCCTTTATTCTTTCATTTTGGCTAAAAAAACTTGGTAAAATGCATGTAAATAATCACTAATTCTAATTACTTAACATTCTAATCACAATTATTAATATTATATATTTAATATTTATTTTAACCAAAACAAAATAATAAAGAGAAAAAGAAAAATAAAAGAAAAGAAGGATGTAGATATAATATATATATATATATATATATATTGATCCTAACCCCGAGACTGGTTCAATATAGTAAACTCGCTTTCTCTTGAAACTTCAATAGGACCATGCATGTTGACAGATAGATAGATGCGGCTGGACCCAACGAGAGCCCGATAGGACGGACGTTGCCCTCAGCCTTCAAAAGTGAACCTGGTGGGGCGGATAGATGAGATGGAGCTTTTAGACGGTGTTTTACTCGAGGGTTGATGAAAGCAGTTGGCTAGCTGTGGAGGGAAGGACAATGGACTCGACTGACTAGAGAGGGAAGGTGGAAACGGAGAGGGAGGGACAGAGAGAAGCTTGCCTGTTGAGCTACTTGGTCGATAAAACAAATAAATAGGAGGAGATAAGGATCCTAACCTATAAAAGTAATAGAAAACTGAGACCAAAAATACAATAAATACATATTTATCATATTGTAAATATTTCACTTATTTATTTATCATCAAGAAAATTCTAAATCAAAATATTTCCTTTATAAAAGTGAATATATATTATTTTATAAAAATATCAGAGAAATTATTCAATATAAAAATAAAATACTACAATGAACCGAAAAAACTATAAAAGCTAACTTCTGAGGTTCATAACTATGTTCAAAAAACTTCAAATGGACCAAACTCACTTTTAAACTTTGTTTTATAACTAATACTATTTATTAAAAATATCAAAAAATATTAGAATAAAATGTGTGAGTTTTGGCATTTGGGCCCCGTTGTATACATGTACTATATGTAGAAACTTCTCGTATTTTTAATTAATTAACTGTAAATCTGATTAACTTGATTTTTTATAATATTTTTTTATCATTAAAAATATAAAAATATAATTTAAGCCAAAATACAAATAGATCATGAGTCCACAAAACCATTACTTAAATTTTCTAGACCTCATAACTCGGCCACATGGACTCCAAATGGCCAAACTCAGTCTTAAAGTTCCTATTATTTAATTGTCTAAAAATAAAATGATTTCGCTAAGTTAGCAAGAAAAATATGGGTTTCGGGACCGTATGTGTATAATGTACAATGTACCGTAATGTATTATTATTATTAGTTATTACTATATATCATATACTTATATATTAATATCCTATTATTAAATTTAAGTAAATAATAATAATTTATTATTTATTTATTTACTTATTGGTTAGTGTAATTATTTACTTATATACTTAATTATTTAATAAATTATTTAATCTATTCCTTAATTACTTACGTAATTACCAATATATTTATACCTTAATTAGTTTATTTAATTATTAATTTAACTTGTTATCAATTAATTAATAATTAATTATATTATATTATTATTTTAATTTTCTTCTTTTTCTCTTTCTTACTTTCCCAATTCTCTTCTTCTTCCCTCTTCTTTCTCCCTCATTCACCTTCTTCCCTAACGTTGTCGCCCACCTTCTCTTCCTTCCCTCTCCGACCAACCGCCCAACTTCCATGTTGTTAGTCATTTGGCCAACTACCCTGCTGTGCTGCCACCACCCCGCCGGTGACGACAACCTCTTCCCTGCTACCTAAGGGTCTCATCTTATAAATAGGCACCGACCCCCTCCACCTTTATTTCATCCGCCATTGCCTATCGTCAATCCCTCTGAGTTCCAAGAGAGATAGGTGAGTGTGAGAGGCTCGCGTTCCTGACGTCGAGCGAGAGGGAGAAGGAGAGGCGCGATCAGCGTCGATGTCGAGTTCCTCTCTGTCGCGCATCAAGCCTCCGATTCCGTCGATGATCGAGACTACAACTATGGAGCTCCTCCGAGCTCCATCTCCCCAGGTGCACATCCGTCATTCATCTTCCAGGTTAGATATCTCCTTCTTCTTGATTTATTTTGTTCCGATTAACCTCTTCTCCTTCTTATTTCTTTTGTTTTTCCTATACCAGTATTGATTTTCAGATCAATTCATTAATTATAAAATTACTAATGGAAGTTACATAGAAATTGATGGGAGACGGGCAACAAGCTGCGCCTCCAATCCCTTTTGAATGGCAAATCCAATTCTTCGAAATACAACATTCATAGACTTAGGGACCATAACATTGCTATGCATGATTTTTTGAATACGCTTAAGGAGCTCCACTGCTTCACTTGCCAAGAACCCAAATGTATCAAAACCAAAGGGGATGAATACGTGTTGATTGTCAATGCAGGCCTTCTCATGCTTAGCCACTTTAGCTGTGGCAGCTTTTTGTGCAGCGCATCCCGCAACAAAATCACTCTTTATCGGACCCACCAAAAGAGACACTCCATTCAAATCAACACATGCATGCTTTCCTCCAACCCATCCAAATATCAAAACATCTGCCGGTCTAAGTGTCGATGACCCCTCTTGTGGATCAGTTAAGAAATTCACTGGCGCTTCTTTTTTTGAAGCAACACTTGCATGTCTGAGTATATCAAATAGAACATCTCTGACAAGATCATGCCTGTATTTAAAACCTGGAAGCTCGCGACAATGAACGGCATGATCCCCAAAAGCATCCAAGCAGGATTTGTGGCATACTGGACAAGCCTCATCTGGTGGGAAAAGGGGAATCATGAGGCGGTACTTGAGAATACTACGATATTCAATGGGTGACATATGCAATCCAAGCCCTTCAATAGGAATGGCAAGTAGAAAATCTTGGGCATGTTCAGCTTGTAAACAATGGAAAATTGCTTTTTGCCTAGCAGACATGTCAAACTCAGCTTCCATATCTTTTACGATTTTGCTAAAAAAAGAACCCGCCAAAGCATTCTGGGCTTTAGGGGGGACGGTATCCTTACTAGCAAAATCTGTAATGTCAATAGATGGGAGTGCGACGCGTAGGCCTTCCAAAGCATTAAGGAAATCAGAATCCATACCATGTATCCCGCTGTCTCGTAGCATGTGGTCTTGGAGCATCCAGGATTGAGCTCTGGAGGCCACAAAAGCATATGAAGAAGCCTCAATAGCTGAGTAAAGACCTAAACCGCCGAGTCGGATGGGTAGTGACGCCACTCTCCATTGAAGGTCACCAAAGAAAGGACCTCCACACACCACAATATCCTCAATAGCTCCACGTAACCCTTTGTCAAACCATGCAGCGGCCCGTTTCATGTATGTGGGTTGGCATGTCCGTAAGCCGAACATAAGCTTGGCAGTACCCATACAATACCGTAATAGAAGTTGCTCACTTTGTGGATCATCCAGCTGAGGAAGTAAATGCATTAAGTCAACAGCCTTGGTAGCCTTCATCATAGCCAACTCTTCAATAAAGTCTTTATCCCTACTCACAGCTTCTCCAAGCAATTTCACACCTAGCCGCGGCCTCCCAATATCTATGGGAAACAAACCTTCACGGATCTTCTGACCATCACATGAAGGCCAGAACAGCTCTGTTTTTTTTATATTTAGAAAAAAGCCCCATCTCTGGACCCCTGCATTGAATAATGTCAAGTGCCTTGGCCACTTCTACAGTGTCCCCAACAATTGTCCCATCGTCAAGATACCAAGCATTGATCAATTCATCTTTCTCCATCGTAGAGCCCCATCCATTCACTGTTTTTCTCTTCGATTTGGCTTGCTTTTGATCAATTTCCATCTCATCCTGTAAATTCCCGCTTCTCTGCATATCTCTTCATCTTCTACTCATCTCAGATTACCTAGATCTGAGCTTTTTTGATCCTTTTCTCCCATCAACGCAGGATCGCATGCCCATCAATATCCATTTCTTCTGACGTTTGGTCGAGAATGACAACCCTTGAATCTCATTTAGACCTTGCAGGTACTTGATCATCGGTAGGACAAGCAGCAGCCGAACCTTATGCGACAAACATGCTTGAGATTGAAGCACCTAGAGATTTGATTATGAAACAATCCACATACGACATCTCCAAGAGCAATGATCGAAGTCTCATGGCCTGAACATCATCAAATTTCAACTTTGCCACCTGAGAATAGAAGCCAAACACGACCATTGCTAATGTAATCCTCGTTTAGATTGGATCATTGAAAGCTCCGTTGCCTGCAATAAAAAAAGAGAAGAATATCCTCTATTCCAGATTGAAGGGAAGCTGTTTGATCGGCTAAAATCTGAAAACCGTAATGTGCCACACGTGTTGACACCAGAAGCCAACAACCGCCCCACAGCTCTTCGCGGTTACGCACAACATGAGTGCATTGCAGATATTTTTAGGGCAATTTGCGATACAGTCCTTGATCATCCGGTTATTTACCAGGAAGTCCCGCTGCTAAGTGATCACGTGGTCAAACATGTGCATCGTTAATGATTTTGCAGGATTGGATAGACCTTGCATGTGGAAGCGCATGTTCTCTTTGTGAATTTTTGCGCCGATGCCCCCTCGTACTTCAATTATTTCATGCAACTCCTCATTTTCCAGTTTTAATATATATATGCCCTTAAACTGTCTATTACCATATACATTTTAAAAAACATAATAAATAAAAATACAAAATATAAAAAAGAAATAAAAACACAAAAATATTGTATTTTACACTATATAATTTTAAATCAGTTTTGAAAAAATAAAAAGTTTTTTTTATTTTTAATAAATCATTAAAAGTAATAAAAAGATAACAAACCTTAAAATTCATAAAAAAAAATACAAAAACATCTTTAAAAATCTAATAAAAATTACCCTTAGTATATTTGTACTGCTTTTACACATAAAACAAAAAAAATAAATAATAAATAATAAAATCATAGAAAAATAAAAAATATATAAAAGCTTACATAAATTACAGCTAATACACACAATATATCGTTTTAAAGATAATTTCACCTACTTTCTAATAAAAATAGAATAAAAATATTTTCATTCTGTTTAATATTTGTAAAATCAAAAATAAGTTTTTGCTATAAAAACCTAATTTTGAACCTTAAAAATACATCAAAATCCATAAAAATGTAAAAACATCTAGAAAATTCATAAAAAATAGTAAAAAATAAAACATAAAAATAATAAAATAAAAAACCAAATAAAAATCATAAAAAGTCTCTAACATAATAAAAAAAGTATAAAATGAATAATAGCCATAAAAATCAAATAAAAATTAAGAAACCTTTAAAGCCTAAGTTCTCTACCTTTTTACCCTAGTTTCCAATAGTTTACCTCCATGAGTTTGACACTCCCCTACTTGATGCTATGCGCTTGAGTTTAGGAGTATAAATAATAAAAGATAAAATTTTCTGATAAAATTCGACCGATCATTACAAAGATAGTTGTCTATTTCTAGACGACTCAATCAGTCGGTTTTTCAGTGCCCGCCTGCATTTCTCCTCGATTTCTCCCTTTTGATCCACTCGATTCTTTCACTGATTCATCTCTCACTCTCCATAAAATATCATCTCTGACCATTAAGCTTTCATGCAGATTGATTTCCATGGGCTTTGGCCCTCTAAATCGAAAGCTCTCTTATGTCAAAGACCCCCTTGTATATAACTTTGCCTCTGCCAAACCTCACCTCCTTGATCCCTCTTCTACCATTTAACCCTAACCCTAAGCCTTGAGCCACCTTCCTGGTGACAACAGGAACACACTCGACCTTCTTGCAGTCCATTTGCATATCAAATCGAGGAGATCCAAGCTCATCGTCCTCTCTATCGAAAGGTCCCCTTTAGGTAGTTCTTCGTCACTAAGTCTTTTATGTTCTTAATTCTTTCAATTCCTTGGCATAACAGTAACATAGGTCCACCTTTTGTTTCTCTTTATTCTATTTATTTTTTTGTGAAATTCAAATCCTTTGGACGACAGTGCGCTCTATCACCCCATTATGACTACCAACATTTAGATTTGCCTCATCTACCACATCCACAACCTCCCCCTTCGCTTGTGCATCATCCCACACACTTTCATTCCCCTGTATCTTGCACTGATATGGAGATTGGATCTCCTCCCTATGTCGATCGTCGGAGGTCTTCGCACCACTGCATCTCACATCCATTCCGACCTTCGAAGCTTCCTGTGGCTTCACTTTTTGTTCCTTAACAGTCTCCTTCAGGAAAAAATAAGAAAGGATGCTTCTCAAGCCTCATCAAGCTAGGAGAACATGTCCTAGGTCAGCCAACTTCGCCTGAAAACTCCAGCAAGACTTGGACCATTTTGACGTCATCCACTGCTGCGAAAGGCTCCCATGATTGTTTTGAACCACTCCTGAGCTCCAGGGAACGACGAACGAGAGAAGGAGGCCGAATCGAACTTCTCCAAGGTGGAGTTCTTCTGTTGTTCTTCCACGTCACCTCTGCACCATCCAATTTAGCCTGAGCTCTAGACTATACAACAACCGTTGGATTGAAGGAGTCACAACCATCAGATCATTGGGTGAGGTCTAATCTCCTTCCTTATCTTTGTCACATCCCAATAATATGAGAACTTGTAACTCAGATAAAAAGAAGCATGAGCACTTCCGTCTTTAAAGTTCAACTTGCATTGCCAATTCGATCTTTAACACTCGGATCCACCACCCCTAAGGTGATGTTTACTTGTTGTTAATTGAACAAACCGTTGACATGATTAGAACTCGATATGTGCAATCAAATATCATCCCGAAAATATGATGTGACGATATTGGAGTCACTGCGCATACGACCTTACTCTTTGGAGAAGAAAATAGCATGATCCAGATGTGCTTGTATACAGGAGCTATCGCTTTGGACAGGCATTTCCTACATACAATCCCTGACGATGGAACCCTTAACCTTAACGGGAGACCATGGATGTCACTTATGTGATCCTCCATATCATATTCAAATTCTAATTAATCATTATGAATCATATTCATTGTGATTAATTCCTCCAAGGGAATTACAACTCTATTCATAATAGAGCATTTTCATTTAATTGGACTCTAATTAATCTAATCATATTAAATTATTGATCAAATTAGTATCCAACAATCATTCTTTATTGTTATTTGAAATATAGTATTATCTCACATACATATTATTTGAATTTTTATAATTAGAAAAATACATCATGATCCCTTCAAACATTATCCCTTTAAAAAACGAGAATGCGAGAGTCACTAAGTAATGGTCTGACAAATCAGACTCACTGTCGCTGAGGCGACTACTCAAGCCTTCACGTTGTTCAACAATCAACCCACACAATTAATTAAGCAATCAAGAGCAAGGATCAAAATTTATTATACCCTACTAAGAATGTATAGTGGCAAGCAAGTAGGGGTCGAACACAGGAAGCAAAGGAGTAAAGTAAGCAGACAAAAAGTCAAGCCCTATGTCATGTGAACTACTTAGCCAAGTGAGATTTTTCTTGTGGGTTTTTTATTTTGTGTTTTTTTATTTAATTTTTAATTTTAGATTTTTATATTTTGATTTTTTTAATTTACTGATTTTGTGTTTTCTTTTTATATTTTATTTTTTTATTTTCTTTTTCTTTTAACTAAAGATATAAGATAAATAAAGGATATATATATATATGAGAGATAAGAGAGAGATAGAATTAGGGGGAAATACTTGAAATACAGGAAATAAAATATTTTTATGCTTTTTATATTTTTCTAATATTTTTGTGATCCCTTCAAACATTATCCCTTTAAAAAACGAGAATGCGAGAGTCACTAAGTAATGGTCTGACAAATCAGACTCACTGTCGCTGAGGCGACTACTCAAGCCTTCACGTTGTTCAACAATCAACCCACACAATTAATTAAGCAATCAAGAGCAAGGATCAAAATTTATTATACCCTACTAAGAATGTATAGTGGCAAGCAAGTAGGGGTCGGACACAGGAAGCAAAGGAGTAAAGTAAGCAGACAAAAAGTCAAGCCCTATGTCATGTGAACTACTTAGCCAAGTGAGATTTTTCTTGTGGGTTTTTTATTTTGTGTTTTTTTATTTAATTTTTAATTTTAGATTTTTATATTTTGATTTTTTTAATTTACTGATTTTGTGTTTTCTTTTTATATTTTATTTTTTTATTTTCTTTTTCTTTTAACTAAAGATATAAGATAAATAAAGGATATATATATATATATACGAGAGATAAGAGAGAGATAGAATTAGGGGGAAATACTTGAAATACAGGAAATAAAATATTTTTATGCTTTTTATATTTTTCTAATATTTTTGTGATTTTTCTAGATTTTTCCAAATTTTTTAGTATTTTTAAAGTCAAAAATACTAGTAAACAGTGAAATAACTTGCTGGCCGAAATTAAAATGAGGATGAAAAATACCAAATGATGCCCAAAATTCCTCAAATTAATTTGAATTGAAAGATAATAACTCAAAGAAGAGACAGAAACTGAAGTTGCATTTTTAGGATTTTTATAGCATTTTTAAGATTTTTAGGAAGAATTTTGGGGTTTTATAATTTTTAGGAGTTTCTTTTGTATTTTTTAGTGATTTTTGGGATAGAGTTAAAAGACACTAAAATAGGCAAAATATAATTTTTTTTGGATTTTTTCACAAAGTTTTTATAATTTTTATGTATTTTCTAATGCAAACAGTGTTGAAAATGCGTATTTTTGAATATTTATAATTAATAAAATGCAATAAATATGCAAGATGAAAATATGGCGAGGAAGGGAAATCAAACAGGAGCTTAACTTGATTTTTTGGTGATTTTTAGGAATTTATAGACACCTGAAATAAATAAAGACCACAAAGAGAAACTACACTACTAGCAAGGGCATATATGTAAATAAGCAGAGTTCCAAGGGCGACAGTGCAATTCTTCCCAAAAATATACAACTATATCACAAAATGTTTGGATTAAACATAAATAGACAAACCCACAAGGGTTCTTCTGCAAATATCCCTCCGCCGCACGTGCTATGCACGCGCCTGGGAAGGACCTAAAAGTAATTTCAGAAAAGCACGGGGGCTACATGCAATTTTTTCAAAACTAATACACTTGATTAAAAAGTTCTTGGCATTAAACGAAATAAAGAAACTCCAGGGGGTCCTTGCAAAAAGCCAGGTCCCCTCACGCGCACAGGCACGTGAGCTGACGTAGCGGAGGATCAAAATGCAAATAAGGGGAGTTCATGGGCTAATTCCTAAATATTACAAAACTTTGTGAACTGCAGATGAATGTTTAAGAACTATAGAATAAAGACAAAAAGTGTTTGGACTCAGGGGCAAAATACCCAAACTGGGCGCGATCCAACGGCATGCAGCTCTCACTAATCCACGTGGCGCGCGGAGGACATGCGATACCGGTTCGCAGCGGACGTCTAGGATTAGATCCTCCTGTGGGATCTGACGGTCGATGCTCGCGATGATATGATGGCTGCTGCTAATCCTGGAGATCAGCCTCGATCGGACGGCTGGAAGGTGGGTACGAAGAACGGGGAAGAACTCGCGGCGAGGCGAGCTTCCCCCGTCCAAATCTTCCTCCTCCGGCCCTTGTTGATGATTCAAACTGGCTAACGACACCCCAGGACCGATTCTTTGTTGACTGGAGGCTTCAAAACACCCCGACGAAGACTGGAGCTCACCAACGGCGATGGCGGAGCATGGTGGCTCCAGGTGCCTCCGGTGAGTTACAAAATCAGCCCCAGATGCTTTCGTGGCTTCAAAACCTGCAGAAGAGAGGTGAAGGGGTGGAGGTCAAGTTGCCTCGACCTCGCGGAGGGTGGAAAAACAGGAACGATGGCGATCAAATGACCCCACGTCGACCGGCAAAACTTGAAGCCGGCCAATGCGAAATCCGAGTGATTTGGCGATGATTAAATAAGACAGAATGGATGGTGAAACTCGGGAGATCGTGTTCAGCTACTCTAAGGGTTAAAGAACGACAGAATAAAGAGGGGAAGAACCTCACCAAGGTGCGCAGGCAGAGAGCTCCGACGAGACCTCCGACGAAGTGGATCAGCCTCAATTCAACACCCCATGTATCCCCGAAGGTCCCAAGGTGTTCCTGCTGTCACCAGGAACGTCTACAAGGGTCTTGGCTAGGGTTTAGGTGGCAGAAGAGTGATCAAAGGAGGATGGGAAATCGGGGGTGCATATTTGAAGGTTTGACCACAGAGTGGAGAGGCCCCAAAGATCTAGGCGGTGCCATCGATTCAGTGACCCACTCCCTGAGCAAATCATAGGGCGTGAATCATGGGTAGTCGAGCAACAAAAGTGCAGAAGGAAGTATTATCAAAAGATGAAAGATTGGGTCTCGATAAATCCGTGAATCGGGGCAAAAACCAAGATCTCTGACAAGACACAAGAGAGGTCAGACAGTTGACCTCGGGTCAACTGTCAAAGCCACCTGGTTGGTCCACGTGGACCAACCAGGGAAAATCCTGCGAAAATGGTTTATTACTTCATTAAAAAATAGTAAATGAATTTATTAATTTTTGGTTATTAAATGAAAAATATTTGTTATTTTATAAGGTATTTTATGGTGTTTTTTAATTATTTTTATGATGTTTATAATTACAAGTTTCCTTTTTAGACCTATATAGTACATATCTATATATTTTAATATTTGATTTTTATTTTGTGAATTTAATTTCTTTATTTTTGTTTATTATTTTTTAGATTTATAAAACATTTTTATACACTTAAATATATTTTTATTTTATTTTTCTGAAGTATTTTGTACACTTAGTATTAATTGTACAAGTATAAGTATAGGTATTATACCTATGTATTATATACAAATATTTTATTTTTATATTTTATCTAGGTTTTCATTCTTGTTTTAATGTAATTATATATTATAAATAATATCTATAAAATTATAAAAATATAAAAATATAAAAATATAAAAATATAAAAATAATGAATAAATAATAAAATGAATATTTAAATCTGTACAAGTATACAATAGGGTTCCAAAACTCAACTTTCAAATCTTAGCTCCGCCAAACGTGAAACCACCGCCATTACTAGCTTATTTAAAATTATATACAATTAAAGGTGAGTTTGACGCATTTCGAGCTTTTATTTGAGAGATACAGGTCTGGGAAGTTGGGATTCAGGAAACTTATTCAGATCATAACTTTTTATCTGTACATTACTTTTGTGTGAAATCAATTTTGTATTTTTCTATATGAAATTATCTACAACTTTCATGTACAAAGTTTCTTTATTTAATGTATAAAAAGTGGAACCAAAAAAAGGTCCCAAAATAAATAAAGAATGGGTTAAAATAAAAGGAATTTTTATTGTATTTTGGCCCTTATCTCCCCCTACTTTATTCCTTGTCGACCTAGTCATCGAGATGCCTAGGTCTCGAGGTTTTGGGTCATAAAATATTTACAATATTTTATTCTTTTTCATTTCTTTTCTTTTCTTTATTCTATAATTTTGGCTTTAAAAACCGCATTTTATACACTATTTACACAATTATGCATGAATGCTAAAATGCCTAAATTAAGCCTATTTACACGCATTTACTAGGGTTTTAAGGCCAAAATGATAGAATAAAGATGATGAAATGTGGATTCATCATCCCCCTATACTTGCCTTTGCTAGTCCCTAGCAAACACTTATGCAATAAGTGCAGAAAAGAAAAACAAAGAAAATAAAAAGAAGAAAATTGGATTAAGTTTAATTATCAAACTTGTCTTCACAAAATCAAAGTTTGGAGCTTAAGTCAGACCTTTGGAATTTAAGTGTGGGAGGAACCTTAATGAGAACCGGAATTGAAATCCAACAGCCTTCAAGAATCCCAAAACTCTGCTCAAGTCTCCTCAATAGCCAGGTCAGAAATATTTCAACTCATACGCAAACCCTTACGACTATGAATCTGACTCGTACAATGTAAGTGATGGTGGCTCTCTCCAACTGAAATGACAAAGAGACTGACTTCTCCAATATGATAACCCAATGATTCCCCAATCCAACAACTCATCCCTTAAGGAGCAGGGTATTCCCTTCTAAGGTCAAGTGGCAACCCACCCAAGAGGAGGGGGTGAAGAGAATAATGGACGGTAGCCAGTGTAGCTACCTATCCTAGGATGCAAGACCAGTGTAGTCAAGTCATCCAGCTGCAGGCTCACATGATTTGACTTTGAAGTTCAAGCTTGCTTATTTGACTATACACATATGTACACTCTGGCAGGCATTTTTATTTTTGTACAGGCATGTCCACTTTTTTGGAGTTTTTGCTTTTTTGCATTTTTTTTGAATACTATATACAACATCATTTAAATAGGGAGTTTTTCCTCTTGAGCCAGTAGACTATCCCTCTTTTGAAGCTTTATTGCAACCCACGATCTCCTATCCTTGAAACTCATCATCATTGGACGGGTTGGGGTGCACTTCCCTCCCTAGAGGAGGACAAATGTTTCCACCTGTGTGCGTCTAATACCGGCAAATCCAACCTCCTCACCACTCCAACTGAGTCGAGCCAAGTGAAAGGTGCATGTGTCCAAGTTAGGTCATTATCAACAAGAGTCGTATGTGTGCTCCGAAATACTCTACTTAGGCAGTCAAAAATCCATTGAACCAAGTCTCGTGATCCTCAAAGAATTAAGTCAACTAGACCTGAAGTACCTCAATTCCAGCTCCTATAAGGTTCCTGTTAATTAGGTAGATTTAAGGTCCAACCAAGCTCCAATTTTCTGATTTTACTTAGACTCGTTCAACTATCAAACTCAATCCAAAAAATGTGAATGCTATGTAAATGCAAAAAATATTTTTGTGATGCAATTTTCAAAGATTTTGAACTTTTTATGGATTTTTGAAAAGATGATGCATATGCATTTTTTTATTTTTTTCAAAAAGATTTTTCAAATGTTTTTGGATTTTAATTTTGCAAATGTTTTTGGAATTTTTTGAAAAGAAAAAGGTTTTGGCCAAAAACTAGGTGCAAATATTTACACGGGGATGCATTTAAGAATTAGATTTTAAGGATTTACAAAGGGTAAGTGGTCGATTTTATAGGTATATATAGTGGATTTTGGTGAGATGTAAGTATTCCTCAAACTTATTTGACAAAGGTTTTTCAACAATTTTGAAAACTGTAGTCCAAAATATTTTTTACAAACAGTTTTTACAAACATGTACACACATTTGAAAATCATTTTGCAAAGGTTTTTCAAACAGTGTAGATAGATTTTTGTCATACATTTTTGCAACCATTTTTCAAACCGTTTGCAAATCGTTTTTCAAATCTTTTATTTCTCACAAAGAAAATAATTTTTACAATCAAAATGTTTTTACAAAGGTTGAAAACATGAACAAAATATTTTCCAAATAATTTTCAAAAGATTTTCACAAAGATTTTCAAACATTTTGCAAAAAATATTTTCACATGATTTATTAATCAGTAAATACAAAAAGTATTTGAGGAATGATCACATCTTTTTACTAAGGTTTTTAATGTATTTCATAAGTATAATTAGCCATAGTTATTAGTAAAAATACAAAAGTATGAGTTATGGCTGAAGTATATACGTAGTATATACGACCCACCTATACTTAGCTAGAGTTATGTCCTCATAGATGAGAGAGAGAAAGAAGACATAACTCGTACTGAGTATAGAAAAGTCTAAAGAATAAATGAATAAGAGATGAATAAAGGAATGAATGAGAAGTCGACCGTCCCCCCTATACTTAAGATTAAATAATCCTAAGTATAGAAGACTGTACACCAAGCAGGGAGGGTCAAGGGTGGGAATGAACAGATCATACTCAGACTGTCTCCCCCAATACTTAGGGTATGATATCCCTAAGTATAGACAAGAAGAGGAGACAGTGGATAGGATCAAAGAATAGAAATACTCGGGGTGTACACCCCCCTATACTTAGGACAAAGTACGTCCTAAGTATAGAAGACTGACAATGTAAAACCCCATAGTCCCATACCGTGGAAACATGAAGTTTCCAAGTGGGATAAAAGGTTAGGAGGTTACTACCTACCAACCCGGCTTAAGCATTTTGGGGGTGGTTAATCGGGTCTGTATGGGCCCGATCCCAAGAGGTGTTAGGGCCAGTAACACTCCGCTAATGGACCGGGGACCTAAGCCCGGGACGTTACAAATGGTATCAGAGCCAAATTCTCTCTGATAGTGGAAAGGGCTACCCGAGAGGTGGAGCCGCCCCTACAAAGAGGTTGGAGGAAATGGCTACCCGGAGCGTGCAGCCGCCACTATCACTGGGAATAAAAGTGATGGGCCATGTCGCAACGAGGACGTTGCGAATATAAGTGGGGGAGGTTGTAAAACCCCATAGTCCCATACCGTGGAAACATGAAGTTTCCAGGTGGGATAAAAGGTTAGGAGGTTACTACCTACCAACCCGGCTTAAGCATTTTGGGGGTGGTTAATCGAGTCCGTATGGGCCCGATCCCAAGAGGTGTTAGGGCCAGTAACACTCCGCTAACGGACCGGGGACCTAAGCTCGGGACGTTACAGACAAAAAGGGCGACACCTTTTTATAGATAAAGAGGATAGACAAGGAAAAGAAGAAAAGAAGAAAAGAAAGAAAGAGATGAAAGTGGATATGAACAACTCGGGATGCTCATCCCCCCTACACTTAGGATAAAGTACATCCTAAGTATAGCAGTGATGAAAGGGATGACATCATGTCGGTAGAATAAGGTAGAATGGGAGGAAAAGAAGAAAAGAAGAAAAGTCATTCAAAAATATTTTTCTCTGCTTTGCCTTCCTCTGACATTTTGGAAGTATTCGGCTCATCCATCTAAATTACCTGAATAGAGTCAACGACAGATATGAATGTATCATGTTCCAGGTAAGGCTTCAGAAGCTGTCCATTGACTACAAATGGTTGTGCGTCAGCTGACAAGTTAGATATCAATACACTTCCGTTGTCACGCACATGCCTAACCATAAACGGCCCAGTCCATTTGCTCTTCAATTTGCCTGGAAAGATCTTTAATTTTGCATCAAACAACCACACCTTCTGACCCGGCTCGAAGGACTTGCAGCGGATATACTTGTCATGCCATGTTTTGACCTTCTCCTTTTACATCAGGCTGTTGTTGTATGCATAATCTCTGAATTCCAATAATCTGTTCAGTTCCAATTTCCTATCCTTCCCTGCTCGCTCGGAATCCAAATTACATATGTTAATGGTCTATAAAGATTTGTGAATGAGTTCAAAGGGCAGATGACATGGCTTGCCATACACAAGGCGGTAGGGAGACATTCCCAAGGGTGACTTGTACGATGTTCTGTAAGCCCAAAGAACAGAATCAAGCAGCTGAGACCAGTTCTTGCTATCTGGACGCACAAGCTTTTGTAGAATTGTCTTAATCTCCATGTTTGAACATTCAGCTAAGACATTGGACTGTGGGTGGTATGGTGAAGCAACACGATGTTCAATGCAGAATTTCTGGGTCAGCTTCTTCACCTCTCTGTTTATGAAATGACTACCCCCGTCTGATATGAGAATCTTGGGGATCCCGAATCGTGTTATGATGTGATCTCTCAAGAATTGACATACAGTCCTACTGTCGGCGGTTCGGGCGGGAATAGCCTCCACCCAGCGACTTACATAGTCGACAGCAAGCAGAACATATTCATAGCCCTGAATGTTGGGAAATGGACCCATAAAGTCAATGCCCCATGCATAGAAGACGTCTGATATCTGAATGAATTTCAAAGGCATCGTATCTCTCATTCCTATGGTTCTGCCCATCTTCTGACACTCAGTGCAACATTTGACATAATCATCAGCATCTTTGAATAGTGAAGGCCACTAGAGGCCACTTTGAAGAACTTTTACTACCATTCGTTTGCCTGAATGATGTCCTCTAAAATCTTGGTCATGACATAAGGCGAGGACACTTGGAACTTCCTCTTGAGGAATGCACCTTCTCCAGATACAATCTGCTCCCTCTCGAAATAAGTACGGGTCCTCCCACTGGTAGAAATGGATTTTAGATAAGAATCTGTCTATTTTCAACTTCGGCCAATCCTGTGGGATCTTCTTGGTCACTAGATAATTCACAATGTCTGCATACCATGGAAGCGAGGTGACTGAGAGAATTGCTTCATCTGGAAAGGTCTCTGTGATAGGTTGCTAGCTCAGCTCAGGAGATTCCGGCTCAAGAAGCATTGATAGATGATCGGCCACCACATTCTTTACCACAGGTTTATCTCTAATTTCCAAGTCAAATTCCTGGAGGAGAAGGATCCACCAAATAAGACGTGATTTGGCGTCCTTCTTCTGCTGTAAATATCGAATGGCCGAATGATTAGTGGAAATAATCACTTTTGATCTAAGGAGGTAGGATCGGAACTTTTCCAAGGCAAAGACTACCGCTAGCAACTCCTTTTCAGTGACAGTGTAGTTGCGCTGAGCTTCATCGAGCGTCCGGCTAGCGTAGTGAATTGTAAATGGTACATTATCTTTCCTCTGTCCGAGAACAGCACCAATTGCATAATCCGACGCATCGGTCATTATCTCAAAAGGCTGAGTCCAAATCGGTGGCTGTAAGACAGGGGCCTGTGTGATGAGTTCTTTCAGTTGATTAAAGGCAAGGAGTACATGGTCGTCCACAATGAATTCATTCTCCTTGCCAAGCAACTCCGTCAGCAGTCTGGCCAGTTTGCTAAAATCTTTGATGAACCGTCGGTAAAAACCGACATGGCCTAAAAATGACCTGACTTGTTTGATTGTTATAGGTGGCTCAAGTTTGGAAATTACCTCCACCTTGGCTGGGTCAACCTCCATACCACGTTTAGAAACAACGTGACCCAGCATGATTCCTTCGGTCACCATGAAGTTGCTCTTCTCCCACGAGAGCACAAGATTTACTTCGCAGCACCTCCGTAAGACTCGGTCTAAGTAATCTAGGCATTGATCGAATGAATCCCCGTAGATTGAGAAGTTGTCCATGAAGACCTCAAGAAAGCTTCCCACCATATCGGCAAAAACTGCAAGCATACACCTTTGAAATGTGGCTGGGGCGTTGCACTGCCCGAACGGCATCCGTCTGAAGGCATATGTACCGAAAGGACAGGTGAACGTAGTCTTCTCTTGATCTTCAGGTGCAATAGCAACTTGATTGTATCCAGAGTATCCATCCAAGAAGCAGAAGTATTCCTTCGCGGTCAATCTCTCCAAGATCTGGTCGATGAAGGGTAAAGGAAAGTGATCCTTCTTGGTGGCAAGGTTAAGTCTTCTGTAGTCCACGCATACTCGCCAAGAGGTGGGTACTCTGGTTGCGATCTCCTCTCCTTTGTCATTCTTCACAATGGTGATCCCTGATTTCTTAGGCACAACATGCAGAGGGCTCACCCATTTGCTGTCGGAGATGGGATAAATGAATCCCGCATCATACCATTTCTGAATCTCCTTCATAACAACCTCTCGCAGATTAGGATTTAATCTTCTCTGAAGTTCTCGAGAGGGCTTGCAATCTTCTTCCAGAAAAATGCGATGCGAGCACAGCGATGGATTAATCCCATGGAGATCCGCAGTTCGCCAGCCTTTCGCCTTGCGGTTGCGTTCAAGAACCTCCAACAGATGAGATTCTTGGTCTTCGGTCAGATGTGCATTAATAATGACCAGGTACATATTTGGTTCTCCCGCAAGAAAGACATACTTCATGTTGGAGGTCAAGGGTTTTAATTCTGGTTGGGTTGGAGCTGCTTCAGAAGTGACATCGGCTATTAATGCAGGTGGCGATTCTTTCATCTGCTCAGTGTCCACCATACTCTATTCTGCCTCCTCACACAAATCTTGACAAAATGTTTCGATGATATCCTCTTCGTTGCAGAACTCTTTAACAATCTGCTCTTGCACTTGAAGGCACATCATCGCCGCATGTATTTCCTCAAGCAGGTTATCACATATTTCATAATGATTGGCAAGGAGAAATTCGACTACAGGGTCCATTCCTTCCATGGGGGAGAGGAATTCATGGATTTCTCCTTCATCCATAAAAAGATTTCTATCATGTATTTCAGCTAGAAAGTCGCGGTCTTTGGAAGATTCGATCACCTCTACACATGCTTCAGATGCTCTCTCTGACAGGTTGGCATCGGCCAGGGTCTTTATTTGAATTGTGTCACCGCCAGCTCCGAAAGTGATTTCTCCAGTCCCATAATTAACCACTGCATTCGATGTCCGCAGGAATGGTCGTCCAAGTATAATTGGGGGTGAGGAGCAAGGGCGTAGCGACGTCCATAACTAATACCACAAAATCGGTCGGGAACTGCCTCCCCTGGACCGTGACTATCACGTCCTCCAATACACCCCTCGGTCACTTCACTGATTTGTCTGCAAACTACAGAATTATCTTGTTAGGCTTGAGCGGTCCAAGCTTGAATTCCTTGATCAAGGAAGCTGGCATCAAATTGACAGAAGATCCACTGTCCAGCAGAGTGCGTTCGAATTTTTGATCGAACATCTGGCAGCATACAAGAGGTGCCCCATTATCTGTCTTCTTGTCTGGGAGATTGCTCATAGCATTGACTGTGTCCATTATGAGTATGTGCTTTTCAGGCTTGCCTCATTTGTTTCTGGAGTTATGGGGATGAGGCCTGCACTTATTCGTACATGCATCCTTCAGTCCTTTCTTCACAGCTGGCATGTACTCCAGAGCTTTCATTTGTGGCATATTCAAGACCAAATTCTGGATAATCTCTACGATAGCAGGATCAGACAAAGCATTTTTCAATTTTTTCATTTTTTTGTGTTTTTTCATTGCTTCTGGAAAAGGGATATTTACAGAATCTTCACCAACATCAGTCAAAGTAGTGTCCAAATTGTGGTGTACAGGTAGATGACAAAAAGGAATTCATCTACAATTTATGGACCAAAAATGACAAGCTCGGCTTCAGGGGCTGGCGTTGGACTCGCTGCAGGTGCAATGTTCCTCCCGTCAGGAACTAGTTCTGAGGTAGGTGCAGACGTCTCCAATGCTGGCCTATCTCCACTGAGGTTGTTGCTATCTTTTTGTGTTTTGTTGTTTTCTTCATTTTTTGTGATTTTTTGGGTGATGGTGCTGCTCCAAAAATGATTCCTAGCCCTAGCATTGTCCTGGCTGACGATTCCTCGTCAGATGCAAGATGCTTCACCTTTGCGGTTGCTGATGGCTTGAGTGTTCTACCGCTCCTGAGAGTAACAACGTTAGATACAAACAAATCATTACTACCTGATTTGGGCAGATCACTGCAAGATACGTGCTCCTTGCGTCGGAAGTTATTTGGATTGGCCTCGACCTGGGCAGGTATGATGGTTTTGGCAGCCGTCAGGTCGTCGATCTTCTGGGTCATCTCAGCAATATTTTTGACCAGCTATTCAAGACAAGCGAGGGCGGGGTTCACTGGTGCAACTTCAGATGCGCCGCCCCCTTGGGACCTCTGATTTGGATAATTTGAAGGGGGTTTTGTTGGTATCCTTGCGAAAATTGGTGGGGAGGAAAACGAGAGGGGTACTGTGAATACTGTTGAGAGGAGTTTGACTGGTGATATGCTGCAGCTGGTTGCTGTGGAGGATGGCGGTAGCTAGGTTGTTGTTGCTGATAACCCTGCCTCCATGTGTTCCCGTATTGTTGTTGCTACAGGTTTTGAGGCTGGAAGTTCATGCCTCCCTGTTGTTGCTGGTATGGTGGCCAATTCGCCGTGTTCTGACCCTGGAAGTGTCCCTGAGGATGGGTCAGTTGTTGTTCAGGTTCCCATACACCATTGATTTCTTGAATTTGTGGTGGGGTAGGAGGAAACTGCTCAGGATAAACAGGAAGCAGCTCGGGTTGATAGACAACCATCTGGTTCTGTGCCTGCGGAGGCTGCTCTGGTGCTTGTACGTAGTATACATGCTGAACTGGAGGGGGCTACAGAGGACTAGGCTGAGGAGGTTGCATGCGTGACGGTTCCTTCAGCTCAGCAGAGTTCTCAGTTGCGGCCACAGCATTGCAGTCATTGGCGTTCAGGGCTCGCACTAGCTGCTCTAGTTGTTGAGCAATCACATCAAGCTTCTCCAATCCATGGGTTCTCTTCTCAATGACAGATAGTTTTTTGAGGTCTTGGGACCTCTTCTCGATGATGTCAACTTTAGAAAAGTGGCTCCCAATAATGTTGAGGTTGGAGCTTTCATCCTTGTCTTCGGTGTGGCTAGCCATGTTCACGGGCTTGTTAATGGCGGTGGGCATCTTCATGTACGCACGTGATGAGGATTGAGCAGCCTCTCCCTCGGCCATCTCCTCAAAAATGTTCCAGACAACATCCTCATCTTTGTTAAAATGCGAACCTCCACAAGCGGCATCAACGAGTCGTTGGCTCTCTAAAGTCAAACCACCAAAGAAGTGTTGTACAAGACTAGTTTTGGAAATCTCGTGGTGGGGACACCGTTCTTGTAGCTCCTTGAATCTCTCCCAAGCTTCATGGATTGTCTCGCTGGGTTGTTGATAGAAGCTTGAGATGCGGGCATGCATCTGGTTCAGACGACCCAGAGGATAAAATTTGTGAAGAAATGCAGATTTCAGTTCCTCCCAAGTCGTGACTACTGATGAAGTCACATTTCATCATCTTTATTCTATCATTTTGGCATCAAAAACCCTATCAAATGCGTGTAAATAGCATTAAAACCATCATCTTAGCATTCATGCGTGTGCATCAAATTAGTGTATAAAATACTGTAATTAAAGCCAAAATTATAGAATAAATAAAAGAAAAGAAAAAAGAATAAAATATTGTAAATATTTTATGACCCAAACCCCGAGACCTAGGCATCTTGATGAATAGGTTGACAAGGAAGAAAGTAGGGGGAGATAAGGGTCAGATACCTATACGATTCCATTCATTCTTTATTCATTTTGGGACCTATTTTTGGTTCCACTTTTTATACCTCAAATAAAGAAACTTTGTACATGAGAGTTGTAGATAATTTAATAAAGAAAAATACAAAATTGATTTCACTGAAAAATAATATATAGATAAAAAGTTCTGATCTGAATAAAAA
This sequence comes from Ottelia alismoides, assembly GCA_037367405.1. Classification (NCBI taxonomy): domain Eukaryota; kingdom Viridiplantae; phylum Streptophyta; class Magnoliopsida; order Alismatales; family Hydrocharitaceae; genus Ottelia; species Ottelia alismoides. The sequence continues at coordinate 511,371 of JAZKJV010011014.1, forward strand.
CCCAGAATCCCAACTTCCCAGACCCGTATCTCACAGATGAAAACTCCAAATGCAGCAAACTCACCTTTAATTGTATATAGAATAAAATAATCTATTTAATGGTGGTGGTTTCGCATTTGGCGGACCTACGATTTGAAAGTTGAGTTTTGGACCCACGTTGTACAATTGTACTGATTAAAATATACAATTTATTCTTTATTCATTATTTTTATATTTTTATATTTTTATAATCTTGCAAATATTGTTTATAATATGTACATTAAAACAGGAATAAAAACCCAAATAAAACTCAAAATAAAAATATATGTATATAAAATACACAGGTATTATACCTATATACATACCTATACAATACCTACTTATATTTTATTAAATATTCAAAACATATCATAAAAATAAAACAAAAATATATTTGTGTGTGTAAAAGTATTTTATGATTTTATAAGATACTAAATAAAAACAATAAAATTAAAATACACAAAATAAAAATAAAAGAATAAAATATGTAGGTAATATACCTATAAGGGGTATAAAAGCAAACTTGTAAAAATATATCTTATAAAAATAATTAAAAATTATAATAAAATACTACATAAAATAACAAATATTTTTTATTTAATAATAATAATTTAATTCGGCCATTTAATATTTTAAAATGAATGAATAAAAGAATTTCCCAGGGTTTTTCCTGGTTGGTCCAAGTGGACCAACCAGGTGCAAACCCTAGTTGACCCCGGTCAACTAGGTGTCCTAGCCCCATGTGCCTCTTTTCAGTCCTTCCCGAGACCCGTTCTTCTCGATTTTTTCGCCATCATTGCGTTGCCCGAGAGAGGAGGACGTCTTCATGAAACTTGTTCCCTGTAGTACCAGGATCCTCGCCGGCCTACTAGATATTCCTAGATCTTCTTCGTGCACCCGTGATCCTGCCTCGAAGTCCGTTGTCTCGTCACTCTTCAAATATCCAACCGCCACCTCTATTTTAGATTTTGAACACCTTCGGTCCACCCTTCCTCGCTCCTCTCGTGCTCCAAGCATTCCTGGAGGTGACAGCTCCAGCTCCGTGCATTCAGCCAGGGCGAAGGGAGTCGGCGGCGTCTTCATCACCTCCCCTAACTCAGGCGGTCGAGGTCCCCTCCCTCCGGTCCTTGACCGTTGAGGCAGCCATTTTCCCTTCTAATTTTTCGTGCATTAGCTTCGCCTTAGCTCTAGGATCATTTCGCCTCAATCAATTTGCATCCCAATCGATCAAATCGTGACATCTGACCCCCCCGCCGGAGCGCACCTCCGGCCAAGCATCGCCCCATCATTTCGCGCCGCCTTTTCGCCACCGCAGGGTCCATGCAACTTGCCCTGGACCCTCTCACTTTGTTTTGCAGGTCAAATGCCTTTGACGCGCGCCTGGGAGTATTTTGGACCCTCGCCGGGGTTTGGCCGAGCTCCCCAGCTCCGCCTTCCTCCTCCGCGACCCTCGGCCACTGCCGAGCTCTTTTGAAGCCCCCAGGAGAAAGAGGAGACCTCCAGGAACCTCCAGCCTCATTTTGAAGCCAAGAACTCCACCGGAGGAGGAGCAGCACCTCGGAGAACCTCGGCTCGCCGGAGTTCTTCCGCGGTTCTTGCTCCCGCCTCCGCAGTCGTCGGATCGAGGAGGAGGGCCAGACGTTACAGCCGTCGTTAGATCTGGGATGCCCAGGACCATCCATTGCGAGGAGATCTTCTAATCTTAGGCGTCCAGATGAAGCGGTATCGTGCGAGGAGATTGCACCACGTGTCCAAGTGAAGACCCCCAGCCGTCAGATCTCCTTTTGCGACGGAATTTTGCAAGTATACCCCTCGCGCTTTTGTAATTTTATTTTAGTCCATAAACATTAAATGGTAGTTTAAATATTTTGTAAAATTTTCATTTAGGCCCTCGGACTTTAGCTATTTGCAGATAGGACCTCTGCCACGTCACCTCACGTGACCTGTTCACGTGAGGTGTGGGCTTTTTGCAGGGAGGCCCTTGGCCTTTTGTCTATTTCATTTCAGTGCTTTAAGTTTTGTATTAAGCGTCAAATTTTTGTGGAAAATTGCATGTACGCCCCTGGATGATTGTCTATTTGCATGTATACCCCTGCTAGGCATTGATATTTTTGCTTGCTTGCTCTATTTATTTCATGCATCATTTCCACTCTAAAAATTACCAAAAAAATACATAGGCTCCTGTTAACTTACAGATTCACGCTATATTTTTGCGCTGCATTTTTATTGCATTTTCATATTTATTAAAAATCAAAAACATGCATTTTTCATACTATTTACATTAGAAAACCCATAAAAATTATAAAAACATTTTGAAAAATTCCAAAAAAAATATATATTTTGTGTTTTATCATCTATTAGTGTCAGTCCAAAAATCACTAAAAATTTCAAAGTAAAAACCTTAAAAATTAAAAAATACTTACAAAACTTCAAAAAAATATAGAAAATCATAGAAAAATCACAAAAATATAAACTCATTTGATCTGTCTTCCTTATTTTATTATCTATATTTTAAAATTAATTTTAAGAATTTTGGGTACTGTTTCGTATTTTTCATCCTCATTTTGATTTCGGCCAGCAACCTCGTCCCATGTTTTCCCTTATTTTGATATTTAAAAATACCAAAAACATTTTGAAAAACTCTTTAAAATCACAGAAACAGTAGAAAATTATAAAAAGACCAAAAATATTTTATTTCCTGATTTTTGACTATTTTTACCCATTTTTATAAATACTCTACCCCTCTCTTTCCTTATATTGTATATATACTCCTATATTGAAAAAGAAAATATGAAAATATAAAATATAAAAAAGAAAATATAAAATCAGTAAAAAGAAAACCAAAATATAAAATTAAAAATTGAAAATAAAAAATATATATATAAAAATTAAAAACCCACAAAACATTTGCTTTGCATAGTGTAGACAATCACGTCACATTCTCACGCACACGCTCTTGTGGATCTATCCTGCCTTGCTCCTTGTGTTCGAACTCTCTACGTACTTGCTTCTATACATCATTTATGTAGAGTTACAAATAAATTTTAACTTCACATTTGCTTGTCATTTCTTGATATCTATAGTGTGGGTTAATTGTTGATCAAATACGGAATTTTGTAGTGGTCAATACACACTGTTGATTTGCCTTGTGAATCAATACGACCGCTCTGAATTTCGTGTTTATCAAATGGCGCCGTTGTCGGGGAGCAACAACGAGTAGATCATCATTTTTGTTTGATTGTGTTTGTTTGTCTACCATTGCTTCATTTTATCTCTCTTGCATTTTTGATAGATATTGTTGAGCTTTTCTGACCATCTCTTTTTGTCTTCTTGCGAGGGACCGCAGAGCGAGGCGGATCGCCTAGGGGATCCGGAGCAACCACGTGAAGCGGAGCTGGCTTTTCTTAAGCCAAGACAGCAGGAGAGAGCAGGAGGATTGAGAGAGTGATTAGATTAGTTTGCATTTTATTTTGTGAGAGAGTGATTATTAATTTGTAATAATACAGGACTTGGACTCTCAGGACACTCGGGCCCAATTTCCAAGTGTTTGTTCACTTGGGGGATCACCGCGGCTTTTCATCGGTTTTCATCGCCTTTTCTTACTTTGTTTTCCTATTTTGTTTTCATTATTTTGTGTGATTGAGCCCTTAGTTTTAGGATTGCTTGCGATAGACTTAGGTCCAAACACAATAATAACCATTGCATGTACCTATAGCGCGTTTTGGACTTAGTCAAATTTTTAAACAGTCGCTTCATCATCTTCGAGCCTCCGTGCCGCGAGCCCACCCCGTCAAGCGCTACTCCTGAACTCGATGTGTCGAGAAGAGGAGGGGTGAGTCTAGATCGGACTTTTTGGATTGAGGATTGGTGACCGACTTGTGGTGCTTCATGTTAATAGTAATTTCTGAAACTTAGGGCGATTTCATCGGCTTGCATTTGCATATAGTTAGGTTTCAATTCTGCTGAGCATCCTTGCATGTAGAGTGCTGGAGGCAAGGTGAGCATTTATGCTTTAGCATTCATCATTGTTTGCCGCTTGCATTGCTTTTCCGACTCTCCCTCTGATTTTGCCAACCTAGGAGCTTAAAGGAATTGAATCCCCGTTAGGATCGTGCATTTTTATTAAAAATCCAAAAAAAGTGATAATCAATAAAATTAGGACTGTTAATATTACTTGACCCTAAAAACCACCAAAAGAAAAATTTGTATTGGGGCGAGTAATCCCCTCATTGTCTTCGCTTTTACTTGTTCGCGCACACGCTAAGGATTAGTGCCCAAATCCCATTGAGCCCCTAAGTGTTTGTGCAACTTCATGACTTCTCACCTAACTCTAAAACAGACAAGATAAAAGGACCGATTTTTCGGTCTCTACCGAGTTGAGTAGGTGAATTGAGGGTTTGATTGATTCATTTTTGCTTGTGATTGTTTTATGTGCATACTCGATCACTCCGCACATTTGCGCCTTTTTCTCACATCTCTTGACTTGACCGTCGTGTTCTCCCGATCACTTTCCTCTTGTTTCGAGATGGATCCCTGGAGCGATTTTTATCCGGATTTTGCGGATTCCTCGTACCCTCTAGCTGGTCCACCTCCCTTTTATGAGGATGATCCTCCTCCTACTTTTTCTGATTTTTGTACATATCCGCCTCAGCCACAGTATCACGACTCGGATTTCTACCCACCTCCACCTCCACCCGTATATTATCCACCACCACTTTCACATCCACCCGAGTCTGACCTGTTGGAGTCACCTCTCTTGATATCTATGAGTGATATATTGAACCAAATGATAGAGCGTCTTGATTTGATGAATGATGATATGGCTATCTTGAGGAAAAAAGAGATTGACGCTCCATTCGTCGCGGATACGGAATTCCTTGTGGGAGATCATGGGAGCTTGCAATCGCCAAAAATACAAAAAAATGAGAAAAACATAAAAACACAAAAATATTTTGGGAGTCACACGATCGAGCCACGTTGTGAAAAGAGGGGCCAATTGCCCAATCATTTGACCATACATCCACTCACTTCTTGTCCCATCTCCAACCCCGAGGGTGCCTATGTACAGACTGCTCTGTGCACTCCTCATGTACATGTTGATTCCGACTTCCTCCCTTGTATGGAGGAGGTCCAAAAATTCAAAAAAATGCTAAATGAACCCGAAGTGGTGGCTACTATTCATGAGATTATCCGTGCCCCACTTCAGCTGGCCATGACCCATTTATCGGCTCCTCTTCCCAAGAAGAGAAAGTGGAGGAGCAGATCTGAGCGTCACCTTCTGACCATGGCCACTGCCCACGCCATCACACACTGTCCCATTCCCAGAAAGAAGAAAGCAGCTACTCCTTTCATCACCTGCACTATCTCTGACTAAACTTGTGATCACACTCTCCTAGACAGCGATGCTTCTATTAGTATATTACCCTTCTCGTTGGTATAGTCTCTTCACTTAGGGCCTCTCAAGAAAACCAGGATGATCGTTCAGTTTGCTGATGGATCTATTAAGGCCGAAGGGTATACTTGAAAACGCCGTCATTTCTATTCAGGGCACGAGCTACCATGTTGACTTTGTCGTGTTGCCCATGGAGACCTCCACAGGGGAGCCATCTCCAATCATCCTGGGACGACCATTCCTCGCCTCTGCGAGGGTCGTTATTGACTATGGATCAGGAGAGGTTCGCTTCCGTCCTGTTGACGAGAGCGAGGTGCTGATCACCACACCCACAGTTGACCAGAGACCTACATCTGATGCACCTTCACCGATAATAGCTGACTCTGAGGCATGTGACCAATCTGATGATATTAGAGATGTTTGCTTAGCGACCGCTGATGAGACCCGACGAATCCCCCGAAAGGGGAGGAAATCGGAAAGCATAGACCTCGCAGTTCCTCCTTCTGGTGTGGCGATGTGTTGATGAAATCCATAAGTATTTACGTGATTGATCCATTTGAGCGGAGGGCAGATACCAAGACTAGACAGGACGGGCCTGGTTTGACTACTTCCACTGATAAGTCCGTTCCTGGTCACTCACAAGTAAAGATAATTGAGGACAATTATGATGTTGCCCATTATTTTGAGATACCTCATGAGGAAACAGATAACCCAGGTGAGATTCTTGAGGACAATCTGAGTTCGTATATTTCCACTGATGATTTCGTTCCTTTTGATTTTGACCTGGACAACCCCTCGTAAGACGACTCCGATTACACTTCTTTCGAGGATGATGAGTTTGTCTCATTCCACTTTGATATCGACGAGACTTCCACGAAAGACCTGACCACACTTCTTCCACTCGCCCGTCTGTGCCTTCACACCATAGGACCACCAAGGGCGAACCTAGCCATACTACTTCCATTGACCAGTTTGTCCCTTTTCGATTTGAATCCACTGAGGGCTTTTACTCTGTCGACCCTGATCGGCTCCCGTCCACTGCGGACCCCGATGTCGACTTGCACCACACTAGGTCTATCCCTCAGCGGTCTCGCAAGAAGGTTAGCTTTCAACCTTCTTGATCCTGTGTATATCCATCTCTGTTGTATATTCCCTTGTGTACCTTTGTTCTCTCTCCTGTATTGCTCGTCCACCCATTCTCGTGTTTGCCTTGCTTAGGACGTACTTTGTCCTATGTATAGGGGGGTGGACGAGCCGAGTGTTCGTCGTTCCGTTTCATCACTCCTGTTGTTGCCTATACTTAGGGCTTCTTTCACCCTAAGTATAGGGGGAGTGGTTTGTACATCCTCACGATCGCTTCTTCCATCTGTTGATATCTGTTCTTCTTTTCTTCTTTTCCTCTTCTATCATCTGTATCTATCAAAAAGGTGTCACCCCTTTTTGTCAGTCATCTACACTTAGGACGTACTTTGTCCTAAGTATAGGGGGGTGTGCACCCCGAGTTGTTCTATTCATTCCAATCCCCTCCATTGTCTCCTCTTCTTGTCTATACTTAGGGATATCTTACCCTAAGTATAGGGGGAGACAATCTGAGTACGATCTGTTCATTCCCACACTTGACCCTTCCTACGTTGTGCACAGTCTGCTATACTTAGGATTATTTGATCCTAAGTATAGGGGGGACGGTCGACTTCTCATTCGTTGATTCATTCATTTATTCTTTAGACTTGCCTATACTTAGTACGAGTTATGTCTTCTCTTTTCTCTCCGATCTATGAGGACATAGCTCAAGCAAAGTATAGGGGGTCGTATATACTGTATATATACTTTAGCCATAACTCGTACTTTCGTATTTTCTTAATAATATGGATAATAATTCATTAAAAACCTTAATAAAAAGATGTGATTATTCCTCAAATACTTTTTGTAATTACTGATTAATAAATCAGGTGAAAATATTTTTTGCAAAATGTTTGAAAAATAGTTTGAAAATCTTTGCGAAAAATCTTTTGAAAACTATTTTGAAAATGTTTTGCTACATGTTTTCAACCTTTGTAAAAACATTTTGATTGTAAAAATTTATTTTCTTTGTGTGAAATAAAAGGTTTGAAAAGTGATTTGCAAATGGTTTGAAAAATGGTTGCAAAAATATTTGAAATATATATATATATATTGTTTGTAAAACCTTTGCAAAATGATTTTCAAATGTGTGTACATGTTTATAAAAACGGTGTTTAAAAATTATTTTGGACTATAGTTTTCAAAAATTGTTTGAAAAACTTGTGTCAAATAAGTTTGAGGAATATATACATCACACCAAAATCCACTGTATATATGTATAAAATTGATCACTTACCCTTGTAAATTCTTAAAATCCACTTCTTGTATATAAGAAGCATGCCCATGTAAATATTATAACTTAGCTTTTGGCCAAAAATCTTTTTGTTTCAAAAATCCCAAAAACATTTGAAAAATTAAAATCTAAAAACATTTGAAAAACTTTTTCAAAAAACTAAAAAATACATATGCATTATCTTTTCAAAAACCCATAAAAAAGTTCAAAATCTCTGAAAATTGCATCACAAAAATATTTTCTGCATAGCATTGCATAGCATTCGCATTTTTCGGATTGAGTTTGACAGTTGAACGAGTCTAAGTAAAATTCAAAGATTGGAGCTTGGTTGGACCTTAAACCTACCTAATTAACAGGAACCTTATAGGAACTGGGATTGAGGTACTTCATGTCTAGTTGACTTAATTCTTTGAGGATCACGAGGCTTAGTTCAATGGATTCTTGACTGCCTAAGTAGAGTATTTCGGAACACACGCACGACTCTTGTTGATAATGACCTAACTTGGACACCTGCACCTTTCACATGGCTTAACTCAGTTGGAGTGGTGAGGGGATTGGATTTGTTGGTATGAGACGCACACAGGTGGAAACACTTGTCCTCCTCTAGGGAGGGAAGTGCACCCCAACCCGTCCAGTAATGATGAGTTTCGAGGATAGGAGATCGTGGGTTGCAATAAAGCTTCAAAAGAGGGATAGTCTACTGGCTCAAGAAGAAAAACTCCCTATGTAAATGCTGCTGTATATAGTATTCAAAAAATTGCAAAAAGCAAAAACTCCAAAAAAGTGGACAGGCCTGTACAAAAAAAAATAAAAATGCCTGCCGGAGTGTACATATGTTGTAAAGTCAAATAAGCAAGCTTGAGCTTCAAAGTCAAATCATGTGAGCCTGCAGCTGGATGACTTGACTACACTGGTCTTGCATCCTAGGATAGGTAGCTACACTGGCTACCGTCCATTCTTCTCTTCACCCCCTCCTCTTGAGCTGGCTGCCACTTGAACTTAGAAGGGAATACCCTGCTCCTTGAGGGATGAGTTGTTGGATTGGGGAATCATTGGGTTGTCATATTAGAGAAGTCGGTCTCTTTGTCATTTCAGTTGGGAAGATCCACCATCACTTACACTGTACGCGTCAGATTCATAGTCAGAAGGGTTCGTGTATGAGTTGAAGTATCTCTGACCTGGCTATTGAGGAGACTTGAACAGATTTTTGGGATTTCTCAGGGACTGTTGGATTTCAAATCTGGTTCTCATTAAGGTTCCGCCTGCACTAAAATTCTAAAGGTCTAACTTAAGCTCCAAACTTTGATTTTGTGAAGACAAGTTTGATAATCAAATTTAATCCACTTTCTTCTTTTTCTTTTCTTTCTTTCTCTTTTTGCACTTATTGCATAAGTGTTTGCTAGGGACTAGCAAAGGTAAAGTATAGGGGGATGATGAAGTCACATTTCATCATCTTTATTATATCATTTTGGCATTAAAAATCCTAGCAAATGCGTGTAAATAGCATTAAACCCATCATCTTAGCATTCATGCATGTGCATCTAATTAGTGTATAAAATATTGTAATTAAAGCCAAAATTATAGAATAAATAAAAGAAAAGAAAACGAATAAAATATAGTAAATATTTTATGACCCAAACCCCGAGACCTAGGCATCTTGATGAATAGGTCGACAAGGAAGAAAGTAGGGGAGATAAGGGTCATATACCTATACAATTCCATTCATTCTTTATTCATTTTGGGACCTATTTTTGGTTCTGTTTTTTATACCTCAAATAAAGAAACTTTGTACATGAAAGTTGTAGATAATTTAATAAAGAAAAATACAAAATTGATTTTACTGAAAAATAATATACAGATAAAAAATTCTAATATAAATAAAAATCCAGAATCCCAACTTCCCAGACCCGTATCTCACAGATGAAAACTCCAAATGCAGCAAATTCACCTTTAATTGTATATAGAATAAAATAATCTATTTAATGGCGGTGGTTTCGCATTTGGCGGAGCTACGGTTTGAAAGTTGAGTTTTGGACCCACATTGTACAATTGTACTGATAAAAATATTCAATTTATTCTTTATTCATTATTTTTATAATTTTATATTTTTATAATCTTGCAAATATTGTTTATAATAATTATGTACATTAAAACAGGAATAAAAACCCAAATAAAACTCAAAATAAAAATATATGTATATAAAATACATAGGTATTATACCTATAAACATACCTATACAATACCTACTTATATTTTATTAAATATACAAAACATATCATAAAAATAAAACAAAAATATATTTGTGTGTGTAAAAGTATTTTATGATTTTATAAGATACTAAATAAAAACAATAAAATTAAAATACACAAAAATAAAATTAAAAGAATAAAATATGTAGGTAATATACCAATAAGGGGTATAAAAGCAAACTTGTAAAAATATATCTTATAAAAATAATTAAAAATCATAATAAAATACTACATAAAATAACAAATATTTTTTATTTAATAATCATAATTTAATTTGGCCATTTAATATTTTAAAATGAATTAATAAAAGAATTTCCTAGGGTTTTTCCTGGTACCCTAGTTGACCCCGGTCAACTAGGTGTCCTAGCCCCTGTGCCTCTTCTCAGTCCTTCCCGAGACCCGTTCTTCTCGATTTTTTCGCCATCATTGCGTTGCTCGAGAGAGGAGGACGTCTTCATGAAACTTGTTCCCTGTAGTACCAGGATCCTCGTTGGCCTACTAGATCTTCGTAGATCTTCTTCGCGTACCCGTGATCCTGCCTCGAAGTCCGCTGTCTCGTCACTCTTCAAATATCCAACCGCCACCTCCATTTTAGATTTTGAACACCTTCGGTCCACCCTTCCTCGCTCCTCTCGTGCTCCAAGCATTCCTGGAGGTGAGAGCTCCAGCTCCGTGCATTCAGCCAGGGCGAAGGAAGTCGGAGGCGTCTCCATCACCTCCCCCAACTCAGGCGGTCGAGGTCCCCTCCCTCCGGTCCTTGACCGTTGAGGCAGCCATTTTCCCTTCTAATTTTTCGTGCATTAGCTTTGCCTTAGCTCTAGGATCATTTCGCCTCAATCAATTTGCATCCCAATCGATCAGATCGTGACATCTGACCCCCTCGCCGGAGCGCACCTCTGGCCAAGCGTCGCCCCATCGTTTCGCATCGCCTTTTCGCCACCGTTGGGTCCATGCATCTTGCCTTGGACCCTCTCACTTTGTTTTGCAGGTCAAACGCCTTTGACACGTGCCTGGGAGTATTTTGGACCCTCGCCGGGGTTTGGCCGAGCTCCCCAGCTCCGCCTTCCTCCTCCGTGACCCTCGGCCACCGCTGAGCTCTTTTGAGGCCCCCAGGAGAAAGAGGAGACCTCCAGGAACCTCCAGCCTCATTTTGAAGCCAAGAACTCCACCGGAGGAGGAGCAGCACCTCGGAGAACCTCGGCTCGCCGGAGTTCTTCTACAGTTCTTGCTCCAGCCTCCGCAGCCGTCGGATCGAGGAGGAGGCCCAGACGCTACAGCCGCCGTTAGATCTGGGATGCCCAGGACCATCCATCATGAGGAGATCTTATAATCTCAGGCATCCAGATGAAGCGGTATCGCACGAGGAGATTGCGCCACGTGTCCAAGTGAAGACCCCCAGCCGTCAGATCTCCTTTGCAAGGGAATTTTGCAAGCATACCCCTCGCGCTTTTGTAATTTTATTTTAGTCCATAAACTTTAAATGGTAGTTTAAATATTTTGTAAAATTTTCATTTAGGCCCTCGGACTTTAGCTATTTGCAGATAGGACCTCTGTCACGTCTCCTCACGTGACCTGTTCACGTGAGGTGTGGGCTTTTTGCAGGGAGGCCCTTGGCCTTTTGTCTATTTCGTTTCAATGCTTTAAGTTTTGTATTAAGTGTCAATTTTTGTGAAAAATTGCATGTACGCCCCTCGATGATTGTCTATTTGCATGTATACCCCTGCCAGGCCTTGATATTTTTGCTTGCTTGTTCTATTTATTTCATTTATCATTTCAACTATAAAAATTACCAAAAAAATCACATAGGCTCCTATTAACTTACAGATTCACACTATATTTTTGCACTACATTTTTATTGCATTTTCACATTTATTAAAAATCAAAAACATGCATTTTTCATACTGTTTGCATTAGAAAACCCATAAAAATTATCAAAACTTTTTGAAAAATTCCAAAAAAAATATATTTTGTCTGTTTTATCATCTATTAGTGTCAGTCCAAAAAACCACTAAAAATTTCAACGTAAAAGCCTTAAAAATTAGAAAACACTTAAAAACTTCAAAAAAATATAGAAAATCATAGAAAAATCACAAAAATATAAACTCAGTTGCTGTGTCTTCCTTATTTTATTGTTAAAATTAATTTGAGGAATTTTGGGTACTGTTTAGTAATTTTCATCCTCATTTTGATTTCGTCCAGCAACCCAGTCTCCTATTTTCCCTTATTTTGATATTTAAAAAAATACCAAAAACATTTTGAAAAACTCTTAAAAATCACAGAAACAGTAGACAATTATAAAAAGAACAAAAATATTTTATTTCCTAATTTTTGACTATTTTTACCCATTTTTATAAATACTCTACCCCTCTCTTTCCCTGTATTGTATATATACTCCTATATTGAAAAAGAAAATATGAAATATAAAATACAAAAAAGAAAATATAAAATTAGTAAAAAGAAAACCAAAATATAAAATTAAAACTTGAAAATAAAAAAACATATAAAAATTAAAAACCCACAAAACATTTACTTTGGATAGTGTAGACAATCACGTCACATTCTCGCACACACACTCTTGTGGATCTATCCTGCCTTGCTCCCTCTGTTCAAACTCTCTACGTACTTGCTTCTATACATCATTTATGTAGAGTTAAAAATAAGTTTTAACTTCACATTTGCTTGTCATTTCTTGATATCTATAGCGTGGGTTAATTGTTGATCAAATACGGAATTTTGTAGTGGTCAATACACCGACTATTGATTCGCCTTGTGAATCAATACAACCGCTCTGAATTTCGTATTTATCAACTACCTTCCCCAAGTGATCGACCCAATACAAGGACTTATCTTGAAGGACGAAGGGAAAAGCGGTCATCTTGACTACCCCCAAAGGGATACCGGGGTAGTGAGTGGTGGCGCAGATGCGGCCAAACTTCTTGAGGTGGATATATGGTTCCTCAGTGGTGTTCCCATGGAATGTGGGAAGCAGAGATAGAAACTGAGGCTTCAGCTCGAAGTGGGCGTGAATTTGTGGAATCTGGATCCACTCCGTGATACGACTCGCCCCAGGGTTGTATGTTTGCTTCAAAGTCGGCTTCGGTTGTGGTAGTTCTACATCCATTCTTTCATACTCAGGTCTTCCCACTGATAGTTCGTCTTCGGCACCTCCTTGATTGAACTATGGATTCTGATCGTCCTCTCGTCTGCCATCTCTCTCATCAGCTCTCTGTCTTAATTCATTGAGCATGTCCTGGAATGCGGTCTGGGCCAAAGCCTATTGGTCAGTTGCCGTTGGATGGCATGGATAGATGCAAGCAGCTGACTGTTGACCTCATTATGTCTGGTGTATTGCCCCTCTCCTTGATCTGTTGGTTCACCCTGCTGAGGATGTGTTCCCTTTCCTCTGCCAGTTGGAGCCATCTCGGAATTGTCTTGAATTTCGGGCTCGCGATCAGGGTGCGAATCTGCATGGCGGAATAAACCCTGATCAGTGCCTGTCTGAGCACCAGCTGATGAGATAAGTCTGGAATTAAGATCAATCCCGGAATATTGTGAACGGAGCATAGGATATTGACTGAAATTGATCTCCATTCACAAAGGATTAGTTCTGGGACAAGAGTAATCCCGGTTTATTTGAAGAGGAAGGGCTTATTCGGGATGCAAGTCAATCCCGAACAGTGTATTTATTGGAGATAGGCAAGTGTTGAAGGGTGCAATAATAGGGGAGTCCAAGGAGAAATTCGCAAGATCCGAACTAATCACTTGGAGGTCACCCCTGTTTCTTGAAGATGTAGGCGACACGGAATCGATGTGGGCGTCGGCGGGGTCCCGACTAAACCATCCGTGTGACGACATCTTGAGAGGGTCAATGAGGGAAAGATGATGGATGAAGAGCACGGAGATGAACAGGAAATAAAAGGAGTGTAAAACAGTAGAAGGCCCACGATGAGCGAGGGTCGAAGGCGAGGGAGGCAAAATTGGCGCAAAGGCGCGATATTTTTGATCTTGACCTTAATTCAACTAATCAATCAAACCTCAAAGCAATGGATTCACCAACTCAACCCGTGAAGCCATGAAGGTTCGGTAATTATCATTGTGAATTTTAGATTTGATTTTCAGGTAATTTATCTTGTCACGAGTCCTTAGAGCGCTACGCCTATAGGAGAGAGAGTACTGCCAGAAAAGTATCCCGTACTTGTCCTCCTCCTGTGTAACCTATAGTCTGTACTTTTTAAGGTCCTTGTAACCCTTCCTGGATATCTACTCAGCCAAAGAAATAGAGAGAGGAAGCCAATAGGCGAAACCGATACTTCGGAACTCGCTCGCAACGGAATCACCCGTGAGCGTGCAAGAACCTACTCGGACGCAAGACGATGAGACAGACACCCCCGTGAAGGCGTAGCCTATGCTCGATACTTCGGACAAGGTTAATGCTCTACACAATAGAGAGTCACTATTGCCGACCAAGCCGTACTCGTCTACGTACGATAGAAGCGCCAATACTTCGGAAATCCAGGCGATACACAAGGCAGCCACAGATTGGGTTTTGGGCTCTAATCTTATGACGTCGCTCACCTCACTGGGAAGGAAACCTTCCTATGCAACATGAAAACAAATGAGGGCTTTGCTCACCCCAAGGCAACGAGTCCAATTAATCGATTTTATTAAGGTCAAGTATTTTTAGCAGTCCCTTTTTTAATTTTTTTTGTGTTATCACTTGTTTTGAGTCAATTCAATACAAGCGCCTAATGTTTTTATCTTTTCTTTGATTCCTATTGATCCAAAAAAAGAGTGAGAAGATCGGTAAAGCAATGCAAGGCAACACTAAGATGTAAATCTCACCTTAATGCCTAAATGATGAATGCCCAGTTAGAAGACTTACAGTGCTTCCCAGTTCTCTCCATGCGGGATGCAAAACAGGGATTTATAAACCTATACTATATGCCGATATGCACACGGAAATCATCCTAAGAAGGCAATTGCTAGCGTAAAGAACCAAATGCTAAAACACACAAAGCGAAACCAAGTAGTCCAGTCTTGGAATCCCCTCGGTGCCCACCACAATGGGTCCTGCCAACGCTGTACGGGGACTTTCGCGGCACGGTGGTGTCAAATTATAGGTTTAACAATTAATTATATCTAAGTCCAAATGCCAATGCTATAGGTGCATGCAATTGTTGTTAGGTGTTTGGCCTTAAATTACACGATCAAGCAATCCTAAAAACTAAGGTCTCATTCCACAAAAATAAAGAAAGAAAACAAAACCGAAAAATAGCAGGCGATGAAAACGCGTCAAAACTGCGGTGAGCCCCCAAGTGAACAAACACTTGAAAATTGGGTCCGAGTGTCCAAAGTCCAGGGTACATGTATTATTACAACTAATCAAATGTCTCTGTCTCACAAAAAAAGCTAAAAATCTAACTATCCTCTCTCTCTCTCTCAAGTCCTCCTGCTCTCTCCTACCAGCTAGGGTAGAATAGCCGGCTCCTTCTCCCAAGGCTGCTCAGGATCCCCTAGGCGATCCTCCTCGGTCAGTGGTCCCTCGCAAGAAAACAATAAAGAGATGTCAGACAGTTCCAAAATTAATTATGCAATAAGATAAGATAAGCAAAAATGGCTAAGCTAGTAAACAGGCACAAGTCTACTCTACAAGCTGATGCTCCTCGACAACGGTGCCATTTGAAAAACGAGAATGCGAGAGTCGCTAAGTAATGGTCTGACAAATCAGACTCACTGTCGCTAAGGCGACTACTCAAGCCTTCACGTTGTTCAACAATCAACCCACACAACTAATTAAGCAATCAAGAGCAAGGATCAAAATTTATTATACCCTACTAAGAATGTATAGTGGCAAGCAATTAGGGGTCGAACACAGGAAGCAAAGGAGTAAAGTAAGTAGACAAAAATTCAAGCCCTATGTCATGTGAACTACTTAGCCAAGTGAGATTTTTCTTGTGGGTTTTTTATTTTGTGTTTTTTATTTAATTTTTAATTTTAGATTTTTATATTTTTATTTTTTTAATTTACTGATTTTGTGTTTTCTTCTTATATTTTATATTTTTTATTTTCTTTTACTTTTAACTAAAGATATAAGATAAATAGAGGATATATATACACTAGAGATAAGAGAGAGATAGAAATAGGGGAAAATACTTGAAATATAGGAAATAAAATATTTTTATGTTTTTTATATTTTTCTAATGTTTTTGTGATTTTTCTAAGTTTTTCCAAAAAATTTTGGTATTTTTAAATTCAAAAATACTAGTAAACAGTGAAATAACTTGCTGGTCGAAATTAAAATGAGGATGAAAAATACCAAATGGTGCCCAAAATTCCTCAAACTAATTTGAATTGAAAGATAATAACACAAAGAAGATACAAAAACTGAAGTTGCATTTTTAGGATTTTTATAGAATTTTTAACATTTTTAGGAAGAATTTTGTGGTTTTATAATTTTTAGGAGTTTTCTTTTGTAATTTTTAGTGATTTTTGGGCTGGAGTTAAAGACACTAAAATAGACAAAATATAAATTTTTTGGAATTTTTCACAAAGGTTTTATAATTTTTATGTATTTTCTAATGCAAACAGTGCTGAAAATGCGTATTTTTGATTTTTTATAATTAATAAACTGCAATAAATATGCAAGATGAAAATATGGAGAGGAAGGGAAATCAAATAGGAGCTTAGCTTGATTTTTTGGTGATTTTTAGGAATTTATAGACACCTGAAATAAATAGAGATCACAAAGAGAAACTACACTACTGGCAAGGGCATATATGTAAATAAGTAGAGTTCCAAGGGCCACAGTGCAATTCTTCCCAAAAATATACAACTATATCACAAAATGTTTGGATTAAACATAAATAGCCAAACCAACAAGGGTGCTTCTGCAAATATCCCTCCGTCGCACGTGCTATGCACGCACTTGGGAAGTACCTAAAAGTAATTTCAGAAAAGCACGGGGGCTACATGCAATTTTTCCAAAACTAATACACTTGATTAAAAAGTTCTTGGCGTTAAACGAAATAAAGAAACTCCAGGGGGTCCCTGCAAAAAAGCCCGGTCCCCTCACGCGCATAGGCACGCGAGGTGACGTGGCGGAGGACCGAAACACAAATAAGGGGAGTTCAGGGGCTAATTCCTAAATATTACAAAACTTTTTGAACTGCAGATGAAAATTTAAGAACTATAGAATAAAGACAAAAAGTGTTTGGGCTCAGGGGAAAAATACCCAAACTGGGCGTGATCCAACGATGTGCAGCTCTCACTAATCCACGTGGCGCGCGGAGGACGTGTGATACCGGTTCGCAACGGATGTCTAGGATTAGATCCTCCTGTGGGATCTGACGGTCGATGCTTGTGACGATCTGATGGCTGCTGCTAATCCTGGAGATCAGCCTCGATCGGATGGCTGGAAGGTAGGGACGAAGAACGGGGAAGAACTCGCGGCGAGGCGAGCTTCCCCCATCCAGATCTTCCTCCTCTGACCCTTGTTGACGCTTCAAAAATGGCTAACGACACCCCAGGACCAATTCTCTATTGACTGGAGGCTTCAAAACACCCCGACGAAGACCATATCTCACCAGTGGCGATGGCGGAGCACGGTGGCTCCAGGTGCCTCCAGTGAGGTACAAAATCAGCCCCAGATGCTTTCCTGGCTTCAAAACCTGCAGAAGAGAGGTGAAGGGGTCGAGGGCAAGTTGCCTCGACCCCGTGGAGGATGGAGAAACACGAACAACGACGATGAAATGACCCCACGTCGGCTGGCGAAACTCGAAGCCGGCCAACGCGAAATCCGAGTGATTAGGCGATGATTAAATAAGACAGAGTGGATGGCGAAACTCGGGAGATCGTGTTCAGCTACTCTAAGGGTTAAAGAATGACAAAATAAAGAGGGAAAGAACCTCACCAAGGTGCGCAGGCAGAGAGCTCCAACGACACCTCCGGCGAAGTGGATCAGCCTCAATTCAACACCCCATGTATCCCCGAAGGTCCCAAGGTGTTCCTGCTGTCACCAGGAACGTCTACAATGGTCTTGGCTAGGGTTTAGGTGGAGGAAGAGTGGTCAAAGGAGGATTGGAAATCAAGGGTGCATATTTGAAGGTTTAACCACAGAGTGGAGAGGCCCCAAAGATCGAGGCGATGCCATCGATTCAGCGACCCACTCCCCGAGCAAATCATAGGGCGTGAATCATGGGTAGTCGTGCAACAAAAGTGCAGAAGGAAGTATTATCAGAAGATGAAAGCTTGGGTCTCGATAAATCCGCGAATCGGGCCAAAAACCAAGATCTCTGACAAGACACAGGAGAGGTCAGATAGTTGACCTCAGGTCAATTGTCAGAGCCACCTGGTTGGTCCACGTGGACCAACCAGGGAAAATCCTGCGAAAATGATTTATTAATTCATTAAAAAATAGTAAATGAATTTATTAATTTTTGGTTATTAAATGAAAAATATTTTTTATTTTATAAGGTATTTTATGGTGATTTTTAATTATTTTTATGATGTTTATAATTACAAGTTGCCTTTTTAGACCTATATAGTACATGTATCTATATATTTTAATATTTGATTTTTATTTTGTGAATTTAATTTATTTATTTTTGTTTATTATTTTGTAGATTTATAAAACATTTTTATACAGTTAAATATATTTTTATTTTATTTTTTGAAGTATTTTGTACACTTAGTATTAATTGTACAGGTATAAGTATAGGTATTATACCTATGTATTATATACAAATATTTTATTTTTATATTTTATCTAGGTTTTCATTCTTGTTTTAATGTACATATATATTATAAATAATATTTACAAAATTATAAAAATATAAAAATATAAAAATAATGAATAAATAATAAAATGAATATTTAAATATGTATAAGTATACAATAGGGTTCCAAAACTCAACTTTCAAACCGTAGCTCCGCCAAACGTGAAAACCACCATTAAATAGCTTATTTAAAATTATATACAATTAAAGGTGAGTTTGTTGCATGTCGAGCTTTTATTTGAGAGATACAGGTCTGGGAAGTTGGGATTCTGGAAACTTATTCAAGTCATAACTTTTTATCTGTACAATATTTTTGTGTGAAATCAATTTTGTATTTTTCTATATGAAATTATCTACAACTTTCATGTACAAAGTTTCTTTATTTGATGTATTAAAAGTGGAACAAAAAAAAGGTCCCAAAATGAATAAAGAATGTGTTAAAATAAAAGGAATATTTATTGTATTTTGGCCCTTATCTCCCCCTACGTTATTCCTTGTCGACCTAGTCATCGAGATGCCTAGGTCTCGGGGTTTTGGGTCATAAAATATTTACAATATTTTATTCTTTTTCTTTTATTTTCTTTATTCTATAATTTTGGCTTTAAAAACCACATTTTATACACTATTTACACAATTATGCATGAATGCTAAAATACCTAAATTAAGCCTATTTACACGCATTTACTGGGGTTTTTAAGGCCAAAATGATAGAATAAAGATGATGAAACGTGGATTCATCACCCTTCCTTACCCATTGTCATGGTCAGTACAAACAGGAGTGGGGCAGACCGCTCACAGGGCAACTTGCTACCCCAATTAGACACCATATCCGCCTCATGTCAGGATAATGCCAATTGATCACTTTGTACTTGAGATGATAATAGGTCTTTCAAATGAAGTTATACCATATAATAATCATCAAAACCTTTTTGATAATATTATAAGGAAAAATGCTAAACAAATTATCAATCCTATTCAAGCAACTTTGTTTGTTGGAAAGAAGATCATGTAACCAATTGTGATCTAGATCATATCTAGTCAATTTTAGTTAAGGCAATGTCACTTAAGGAAATAATTATTATCAAATATTTCCCAAATACTTATCCATAGGTATTTCAATAAAATAAACCATTAATTTCACTAATTGATTAAATGACAAACACAATGTTCTTGATTAGGAGAGTAATTTCCGACCCTCACTTGCTAAAATAAGTATATCTCAATCAATTTAAATCCAAATCAAGAAAAAAGTTTCCATAGTTTTCCAATTTTATTTACAATAGAACTCAAGTGATTTGCATACATTTATAGGCTTTTCAAATCCTTAATTAATTTATTAATTACATCAAGATTCGTCATCCCTGAAACAGTGGATACATGTTAATTAAAATGATCATAACTTGAGCAAACAGAATCCAAATCACACAAACTCAAGTTCCAAGGTTTCATTGTTTAATGGAAAACATAATCCAATTGATAATAGTTTCAAGTTTAAAAACTTTAAACAGAAATAAAAAAATCAAATAAAACAAGGATGTGTGAACAAAATGAAATAAAATTTCACAAACCATGATGAGCCCAAGTTGTCCTGGTTTATAGATTGTATCTGAAACCTCCAACCTGGATCTGATACCACTTGAAGAATATGGTACGACCCTTAAGCGCATCACGGAAGCGTGAGGATCACATCGTATGCGAACGAGAAGATTAGTAGCACTAGTTGCTCGAGGCAACAAAATTTAAAAATTTCAATTCGATGAAACCACATGATCCAAGAAAGCTTCTCAGATTGTTTCATCTAAATCATAAATAAGTATTAGGGTTACCTCTTTAAGTGTGGTTGCGATCGAGTCTCTAACCGAAGAGACCTCATGTCTCAAGTCTGATCCGACGGAGGAGACGCTTGCGAGCGCGTTGATGAAACGTGTACTTCTCGCAATTCATGTTCATGATCCAAGCGGTGAATCTCTTGTTATCATCACACAAGATCCGACGTCTTCTTCATGAGCGAGGCACACCAAAGGAGACGGAGATCTATGAGCAAACAATCTGACAGCATAATAACGATGTTGTTGCGATGACGACTCTCTCTAGGGCTCCATGGTGGACGACCACAATGAGAGAGAGTACATGTAGAGAATAAGAAAGAGAGATAGCATATGATGTTATACCTATTGTAACTTGAAGAGCAAGGGGTGTCTCTTCTTATATAGGGTTTTGGGAGTCCATGGATCACAATCCATGGACTACACAAAATCAATGGATAAGATTGATTTGTGCTTCTTTCAATGGACAAGATTTTATTGTAAAAAGACAACAACAATATGTTCATTTATACTAAATATATACTAAAAAATAATATAAATTAATCCTAAATGAAATCAATCAATCAATCGTGTATATTATGAAATGGAAATTGCCTCCTATAATATAGGAGCGGACGGCCACCCTTTCCTAATAGGAGTTGGTGGCCGTCTACCCTCCTAATTGGGAAGGAGACAATATCATGTAATCTAATGAGATTAAATTATTCCATGATAATATCTAAGATTTACAACAACAATTGTTGTAAATTATTCTACAAAAATAATTCATAATTATTTTTAAAATATTACAATCATGCCATTGAAAAAAATTGTAACCACATTCACAACCCAAAATAAATTGTGATTTACATTTTCAGTTAATTATCGAATGTGAATCCAATTCACATCAATAATTAATCAACAAATATAGATCATAATAAGCTCTCTTTAATACATTATATATCACATTTATAATATATATGATTAATATGGATAATGCTATCCATATTATTCATATCCATGATAATTAAATCACTCTTAATCATCTTGGATCTCTATTCTCATGTGCTCAAATAATACGAATCATATTCACATTATTCACATCTTTAATAATTAAATCACATTTAATTATCAATTTTCTCAATGCTCGGATACATATATCAACAATGAAATTATCCTTGAACTCTTTTAAGGATAATACGCTTTTTCTGTGGATACTTGGAGATAAGGATAGGGTGACTTTATTATTCCACGTATAGTGACTTAAATATTTAGATCACATCACAAATCCAGATCATACGAACCTCTCATAGATGCTTGATTAAATCAAGATCACAAATCTATTCTTGTCCAACATTTGGACCAAGATCAGATCACTTCTCTACTAAGAGGTGTCACTAAAATCCAGACCCATTTCATCACTCACTAGGAATGGAAGCATCTTGATTATACAATCGTTTATGATCACATCACCCTTAGGTATTCCTAATACCCGTACATTATGCATACTGGAAGATCAAGAATAAACATGAAATTTTAGATATCATTTAGACAGTCACCTTCAGGATTTCATCATTAAGTTTCTCATTTGATCATTGGGAGTCGGTATCAATCATATACTTTCCATATGAATATATCATACCTATGTGTTGATCATATACTTTCCAAAAGTATATATCAAACCTTACAAATTTAGTCAAGCTTCTAAAGCGAGACGACCAGGAATGGAATTTGATCCTTCCCAATATCTCATGAGTGAGCTCATGTCTTCCCGTTCAACAATAAACCTATATGATCCATTTGACAGATCGTATTACTCATATGTCCTTGCATGCACACCAGTGCACCGGTGTATAGACCTCGGTTAGGTCATCAACCTATTGGTTTGCCAAATGTACATACTCAAACATATAGTAACACACCTGTCTCCAGACAGAGGATGCATGCTTATATCGTGACAGTATGCGACATAGGTCTTTGGTTATCTAGATCTCATTAAGTCAACTCTTTGACTTGATTAATCTGACACCTTTGAATCTTTATTTCTATGTAGAGGACATGCATCAAGAGGTCGGTTAGATATCAACCTTTAGAGAAAGGATGGTCATCTCCTTCTCATGTTGGAGATAGTCTGTCAGTAATCATTTGACGGTGCTTAATGAGTCCTCAATCTAAATCTTTAGATATTCATCCAAGCACCGGCCTCTATGTTTCAACAATTGAATTAACAATTGTATGATCATTAAGGTGGTTATGGTACATAACCCTAATTATACTAAGGGACCTATTATGCAAATTAGTTACTCTTCATTTTAGATTAGGGTATGATATTTGCATTAACATTTAATGCAAAATGGCTCATTGTGGGATCACATGTCCAACACCTAAGCTCAAGCAAGTTGACTGAAGTAGAGTCGAATTAACGACATGGTTCGTTGTGTTAAACAGAGCAAGTTTGTGAGGTTTAGGTAATAATACGAAGTATACACGATCAAAAAGGTAATTTGCAAAGTTTTAGGGTTTGAGAAGTAAAAAGACCTTAATTTTATTGATGATAAGATCAATTATTATCATGGTATTTTATATCACAATGCACAACTATTAATCCAATTAGGATTCCTTAATAGCATTTATGGATACTTGGAGATAATGTCTAGCATATTGTTATAGAAGGAGAATTGACTTGAAAATTAGATTTTTATCTATTATCATGGTTTAAACATCCCTGAGAAATTCTAATGAGATATTTTTTGAAGCATTTCTCCAATTAACTCTAAACCATTTCAAATCAATTTCCAACTTTCTAGATCTAAAAGTGAAATCTATGAATTGACATTTAATACAATTAATTCTTATTCACTTAGCCATAAGGCAGAATCAGTAAAGTTCACCCAATTTCATTATTCCCTCGGAACAAAAAAAATTCATGGTATACAATCTATTATGACCGCATCAACCTAGAGTATTCTCAATACTCAAGCATCCTACATATTAGAAGACCTTGATTAAACATGAAGTTCAAACCCACGTTTGATTTTCTCCTTCAAGGATTTATTAATAGAATTCACAATCGATTATTGAGCAATAATATCAATCATATGCTTTCCAAAAGCATATATTAGTTTCCTCGAATTTTTGTCTTATTTGATAAATAAGATGATCATGGATTGAATTTGCAATGACCCCAATATCTCATGAGTGAGATCTGTCTCCCAGTTCATAAAGTATGAACCTATATGATTCATTCGAGAGATCATACATCTGATATGTTCTTATATCTACACCAACTCGTCGGTATATAGACCTTGCAGGTCATCAACTTATTGGTCTACAAAATAAGCATCCTTGGACATCTAAATTTATATATGTTTTCAATCAAAGGATGGGTCCTTGCTCGTGGCATTATACGATACATGTCTTTAGTATCTTGATGTCGTCCGGTCAACACCTTGACTTAAAGTCAACATTTTGACTTTTGGTTGACATTTTTACTTTCGATCAACACCTTGACCTAATTTATTTAAAAGAAACCTTTGAATCTCTATTCATATGTAGAGGACGTGCATCACGAGATCAACAAGATGTCAGTCTTTAGAGAAATATCGTTATCACATTCTCAGATTGGAGATCCTTCTTGAATACCATTTGATGATGTTGATTGTGTCATTGATCTAACTCTTTAGATTTTCAACCTTGCATTAGCCTCTATAATCTAACTCTTTGGTTATGATATAAAGATGGCCATGGTACATTATTGTAATTGTACGTCGGAACCTTACAAGTGCAAACACTCGCCTCTCTCAAGCTACCCATATCTACCATCTTGGATATTGACAAAATCCTCTGTCTTAAGTTTCTCTGGTGCGAAAAATCGAACGGCAACCAAAGAGACATAGCTAGATGGGGAATCATTTGTCGACCTAAGGTAAATGATGGTTGGGGGCATCACACACTCGGAAGCTTTCCACAACTCTATGTTATCTAGTGCTTGGATAAAACTCCAAGAAGATCCTAATTTCGTTGATGTTTCTGTTTTGTAAAGAAAGGCAGGATCGACATCTAGTGATCTAATGGTACTTTTTGATCAAGCGGACAGATTCCTCATGGCCAATTCAATTTGCTAGTTGGCCCAATTAACTACGAAGCTCAAATAATTGTGTACTACATGTGCCCGCAATGATTACCCGAGTACGATTGTTATAAAGTCAAACATCAACTCACACATCATATCACTTTCGGAGTCATTTTGATTGACTTTGATCATTGATGATGTCACTAAATTTGTTATATCAAAGTTAGTAAAAGCCACGACAGTTTCAAAACCCATACCTTATCACTTTTATATTGATTCTCTAAATTTCTTCCATTAAAATTAGTAAAAGCCACGACCGTTTCAAATCCCGTGTTTTATCAATTTTTTGTTCTCTGATGCCCTTTTGTTTCGGTGTAAGATAGTCGATTTCGCTTAGAACAGATTTTACAGTCATTAGCAAGTGTCCAAAAACAATGATAACGATTAGTAAGTCAATAAATGTGCTTTGTAACCGGCGGCTATTATTAACTTGACTACTACTATTTTTTTGCATATTTTTTATAGATTTTTTTAAACACATGAAGTATTTTGATCACTGCTAAATGGCATTTTTTTGTCATTCAAAATTACATTTAATTGGAGACTCAGATCCCCTCCATCAAGATTATGGAATTTAGGAGTATCAAAATTGTTGAAATTGACTATCTCAATAGACAATTTACCAACGTATGTTTTACAAGAAATTTAAATGACAAAATATCGTCATTGAGTTATCAAAATCCTCCAAGGTGTTTTAAAAAAAATTTAAAAAATATGAAAAAAGGTGAGAGTAGTCAAGTTAGCTATTCCCAGTGAGCATATACATTTTACCCTATACATACATACATATATATGAGGGAAAATGGGGTTGCCCCTCATGGTTGCCTCCGCCTCTATTTCTCGCAAAATTTTTTTCGAAAATATCACCATGTATATCCATCTATATATCCCTCTTATATGTCATTCGTATTTCGTCAGAAACAGAGACTCATATACCATCCATCTAGAACAGGTAATTTCAACGGTCTAAACGTTGTTGCAATCGACCTGTTTTAGATAAAGGGCATATGAGTCTTTGTTTCTGACGAAGTTCGAATGACATATAGGAGGGATATATAGATGAATATAGATGGTGATATTTACAAAAAAATAAAAAAAAATACGCAAAAATAGGGCGGGGGCAGTCCCATTGAACCAGGTGTGTGTTCGCGCGCGTGCGCGTGTGTGCGTGTATATACACACATACACAAATACATAATATCTACGCATACATACACATGCACCTACACCTATATAGAAGAAACTTCAATTGAAGCGTGATCTCTCCTTAGATAATAAAAACATCGATTTTAATCACAATTGAATTTGTTTTAATCGGTCTGGATTAAAATCACCTTCTTCACCAATATTTTCTTTTCTTCCTAATGATTTCCGGGTTTATAGTTTTTACTTTTCCAATTGTAGACATTTAATTATTAAATATGTTGTCTTCAATTTTTTGAAAATATCAGCTCAATTTTTTGCAACAAATTCCAACGCTTTGCATTTTCAATGTAACAAACCATTATAGAAAGAGATATTTACATCCATAACCTTGATTTGTTTTGTAATTACTTTAAGAACCCTCGATAATTCATTATTTCACCCACGATCCTGAATAGTTCTGAACTCTTACACAAATGAGAAAAATAGAGCGTGTAGCCAAGTTCACTCCCCCAGGGCTTACTCCATTTGTCCCTATAGATTAATCCCTTTTTTGCATAGAAGTAGAACAAATCTAGAGATTGATATTATTTTTTACGATTACAAATGATATGGTTTTTTACCATATCATTTCCTTTATTAACTTCCTTATATCTGTAACTTTCTAAATATGCAATCATTCAACAAATTTTCAATACTTAGAAATCATATTTTGGATACAACAACAATAAAGTCTTTTCTCACAATTAAGTAGGGTCGGGTACATGAATTCGTCGACTCCATTCAGATCTATCTTAAGTCAATCTCGGGTTTATATCCAAAAAATTGAGATTCCTTCATATAGTCTCTTTCCAACAATTCCTGGGTTGTCATCGTCCTCTCTTAGCCTTCTCAACATCCCAACACTCG
The DNA here is from genome assembly GCA_037367405.1 of Ottelia alismoides. NCBI lineage: Eukaryota > Viridiplantae > Streptophyta > Magnoliopsida > Alismatales > Hydrocharitaceae > Ottelia > Ottelia alismoides. The sequence goes on from JAZKJV010011014.1 coordinate 538,146, forward strand.
CATCTCCTAACTGGTGCATCAGCTGACCTTCTTTGTAAATGATCAAACCGTCTTAAGAGATTTTCCTGCATCTTATCCTCGATCGGAGCTACATCAATTTTCTTTTTGAATGTGTCATTCCGAATCCGATCTTTACGTGTGTGTGTGTGTGTGTGTGTGTGTGTGTCTACACATCCACCTTATCATTTCAATTCTATTACAATCATTCTCTGCACATATCTATGATTCACAGGCCAACATTCAGATCCATAGAGTATAGCAGGTCTCACAGCTGCTTTGTAAAACTTTCCTTTAAATTTTAAAGAAATTTCTTATCATAGAGAACAGCAGAGGCTCCTCTCCACTTTAACCAGCCTGCATTTATTCTATTAGTAACATCTCCATCAATATCCCATCATATTGTAAAATAGATCCACATATCTAAAAGAATCTCCCTTCCGAATGGTATCATCACTAATCTTCACCTTGATTCCTTCACCAATGCTTCCATCAAACATGCACTCCATATATTCCATCTTAGCACTACTTATACGAAATCCTTAAGTCTCCAATGCATGTCTCCAGATCAAGCTTCTCATTTACTCTATCTCTAGTCTCATCAATCAACACAATATCATCAAAAAATATATTTGGCTAGTTTGGCTACGATTTTAGGTGGTTTTGGCACAAATAACTGGTTTTATTATCAGTCATAGATCAATATCAACCTTATTTTATTTCATCGTTATCATTTATTATTGATTTCATTTAATAATTTAAATTGCTATATTTCACTCATCTAATTTTTTTATTTTTTTATAATACCTTATTCGATAAATCTTTGATTTCAAATTTAGCTAACCATGTTTGGGAACTATGGTTTGCAAACTCCAATATTTTTTAAAAAAAATTCATAGTTATGTTTATAAATTTTGTATGATTTTCACAAAAAAAGAAAAACCAACTTGTAATACATCAATTGTTTTTATTTTGTAGCTAACATCGTTTGACAATATCATGCGCCCATTTATGCTTGATGGTACCCTCCACAAATTGTCATCGCCATCTACATGTTGCCACATGTTGCTTGCTGATTTGGAAATGATATAGGAGACCCTTCCTCCACTTGTCGTCGTTGTCATTAATAAAACCAACCTCCATGCATCACCACCCTCCATGTGCGGCTGCCCACCATGTGTCGAAGCCTTACACATCTTTTACCGGTTCATTGATCATATGAATAGACACATGTCCAAGCCTTGATACCGGACCATTCTCAAATGATCACATTCTCCCTCGATCTTTTGGCGGTATTATTATTAGTGGTATCAATATTCATGATAGATACATTCATAGAGTCCACCAGGTGGTAGAAAACCATCCAATATATATTTATCATAATGTCTTTTGTTACATTTATTAAAGAATAGAAAAGTAATTCTTGTTTAACTTACTTAGATACATATAATAAGTTCCTTCTAACATCTCGAACGTAGAGATATTTTCTAATAAGTAAGACTCTTCCACAAAATAATGATAATCTATAGGTTCCAATGATGATCGCTTAATAATTTCATTAGATCCCATCTAGAGGAGTATCTCCCATTCATCAAGTTTTAGGGTTTCTTGAAATAGATGCAAAAAATTACATACATGAATAGAAGCACCAAAATCAATAATAGAACTTGCATCTCATCCTCCGAGTAAGTTGGTTTCAATGGTGAATATAAATGTGTTACTTGTCGGTGCTATACCTATACCCTTTTCCATGGTCTGTCGGTATTTTGGATATTTGCACTTAATGTCCTAGCTTTATTGCGGCAGTGGTAGATATTTGTCTTCTTCAATGTCCGATGTATTCGAGTTTTAGTAGATTGGCCAGTAGATTGGTCTTTCTTATTTTTCTTTTTCTAGACTAGACCCTTCCAAGATCCATGTTTCCTATTGTGTTTCTTTTGACTTATGCAACCATTGCACTGTCATATCGATTTTCTTTCTTCATTATGCCCTCAGTGAACTTTAGTGAAGAAAGCAACACAACATTTGTCACTTTCAACTTATTAATGTGGTATGGTACAATGCAGTTATCAAAAGACTTAGGGAGAGGTTACTGAAGACTTAGAGAGAGATAGCAATATGAAGCCTATCTGCATGTTTGTGTCCATCTCAACCCTAAAAGTCTCCAATTTAGAAATGTATCAAAAAATTTTGAGTATGTGTTCTCTAACTGAGGTGCCTTCTTATTTTACATCTTGCAATGAAACATGTCTCTCATCGAGTTGTTTTGTTGAGTATGATTCAAATTACCAAACATCTCCTTCAGATTCAGCAGGATGTCCTTGATAAATATGATTTATACCTCACTTAAAAGTGTCGAATTTTTATAGTATTGCAAGATTTAGAGTGATTACCAAAAACCATATATTTATGCAATTTATCATGTGGTCAATTTTGTTTGCATTGTGAGTATACTGAGTCGTCAAACACAGGGAAAGGCTAGTGGTTAGTTGTGTGGTCAAATTATTCTCAGTATTCAATTAATTGCAATAATTATATGTGTCAAAAAGATGTAGAAGTGAAATATGTAATATTAATGTAATGTTTTTATATTTTTGGGAGTTCAAAAGTTTTTATTTTATTTTTAATCGAGAGACTAGAAATGTCTGGAGTGAAATTAAAATGATATGCACATGAAAATGTATTTATTTATTTTTTGTGTAGGTAAAAGAAGGTAGATGAGAAAAATGAAATAATAACTGGACGGGGGCTACTGTTCGAATGATGTAGGAGGGTGCTGGAAAAACTAAAGCTTGGTGAGCTTCGATCGAGAAGGTCTGGAGATCCACGGGGTTGATCGACTCGCGACGAAGTCCTGCACCTTCGTGATGATGCTCCACGTTGAATGGGTAGTTCATATGAGTGGACATTCAGATAGTCCTAGTGAAGCTCACCCACCAGGGAGTGCTCCATCACCTCAGATGAAGCTCATCTCTCACACATGAGCACCTGCAAAGGGATCTTGGCTCAAAGACATACCCTCGACAGTGGTTATTAGCAGCTGAAAATGAAAGAAGCATCGGTGGGGCGCTCTGGTTATTTCTGAAGGAAATGGGAGAGGATATCTATCCTAATCTTGCTCCGATGAGCATGATACAAGGGAATCAAGGTATGTGAGAGGGGTTACGGTGAAATGAGGATCAATCTATGCAGGTGAAGCAATGGATGGAGCTACAGTGGTGACGGATGGAGCTAAGTGATGAACGGCGGAGGAAATGGCTAACTCAAAATGAAACGTGAAATGTAGGCAGAATAGTGAGTACATGAGGATCCTAATGTGCTCAGTGACAATAGGAGAAGGCAGAGGCGAGGTTATAGCCTCAACTAGGTTGCGAAGGACCTGGGAGGCTTGTCGCGGCGGAGCTCTGGTCACGACATGAGCAACGTCCAATCCATCACGAAATCAAGCTTCTAAGAGCTCCTCTAGAACCCTACCATGATCCTAAAGATGCGGGAGAAAGAGAGGAGGCATGAGGGATGAGATGCAGAGCTAGGGAGGTGGAGGAGCATATTTATATGATATCCCCAAGGTGTAGAAGGATCAATGGAAAGTATGAAACCCTAGGAGGATCTGACTCATCCTAGGGATCCGCAATGATTACAGATCTTAGGAGAAGAATTGGGCACAAAAATTGAGGAAAAAGATGCCCGGACCCGAACTGGAGAATGGGGAGAAATCAGGTTCAGCGACGAGATATCAAGGACGGGTCTAGAGGAGGGGAGGTTGACCCGAGTCAACAGACCTAGGTTGACCAATCAAATTTCAAGGATTTACATAATTAATAAAAAAATAGTAAATGGGTTTAAACTAAAAAAATGAATAAAATAATAAATGTTTTTATTTTTCAGACTATTTTTCTACGATTTTTATTTTTTATAAAATCATATATAAAGTATATATAGTATAGGGTATTATATATAGATACAATATACCTATATGTTTCATTCTTTTATTTTTATTTTTCATATTTTATAAATATATATTTTACTTTATTTTATATATTTACAACATAATTTGAAGATTATAAAATAATTTTTATTTATTTTTTACAATTTAAATAAAAGTGTTACTTAAATAGTCATAATATACAATATATACAAGTGTGGCTGATATAAAGTGAAAATTTTATTTTATTTTTGATTTATTTTATGTTTTATGCTTTTTATTTTATTTTTATGATACTATTAGGAGTATACACAAGTACTTAAAATACAATATACACTCATTATGTATGAAAATAATTATATATATAGGGTAAAATGGGGCTGCACCCATGGGAGGAGCTAACTTGGCTCCACCCGCCCCATTTTGCCCGTTTTTTTAAATTTCTTCCATAGATTTTCATCAATATATCCCTATATTATGTCATTAAAATTTTGTGCGAAACAGAGACTCCTACGGCCTCCATCCAGATGGGGTCATTTTTAGCAATTTTGTTACCGTTAAAAAATATTGTCTGGATGGAGGCCGTAGGGGTCTCTGTTTCGCATGAAATTTTAATGACGTAATATAGGGATATAGTGATGAAATTCGACGGAAGAAGTTTTCAAAAAAATAAAAAAATCGAGCGAAGTAGGGCGGGGGGAGCCAAGTTAGCTCCCCCCAAGGGGCAGCCCCACTGAACTCATATACACACACATGTCTAGGTACTATGTGGCTATACAATACACCCAAAAAGCCAACTTTTACACCACAACTCCAAAATTATGAAATCACCCTCATTTGAAAGATGATTTAATTTAGAGTCCAATAAAGATGATTTTGGGATAATTTAAGTTCATATGAAGCCGGAATTGATCTTTTAAGCGCTTGTTTTGTGACTTTTTATTAGAGGTATCATGTGTACTATATACAACAATTTATTTTGCAAATATTTTTATTATTAAGAAAATATTTCCATGAACAAGTTTTATTAAGGAAAATAATTTGCTTTCAGATCTTTTTATTAAGGAATGAAATACATGAATGATATGTACATAGAATGCATAGTTATGAATATACAAGGACCCTATCTCCCCCTACTTTATTCCTTGTCGATCAAATCAATAATTGACCTTCTCTTGGGGCTTGGGTTAGTGTGTATTTATCACATAATTACATCCTTATTCTCTTTTTCTTTTCTCTTTATTCTTTTATTTTCGAAAAATATGTTAATTATTCAATATTAACAAGAGTATATATAATGGTAATTTATTATATTTACAAATATTTACAGATGTTTTTTTCTAAAAGATAAAGCTAAAATAAAAGAATAAAGAATGAAAAATATAGATTCATCATTCCACAAAACTGGTTGAAGCACAAGGTAGACATATTCCTGTTAGAGATTCATTATTACCAATGGTAGGATCAGTATATATTTCATGATGGTGCGGATTGCATCTGGAGAAGGTGCATTCCTCAGGAGGAATACACCAGTTTACTTGAGCACTGCCGCAAATTAGAATCTAGTGGGCATCATTCAGAGAAGCTCACAGCAACAAAGATTTTACAGAGCGGCCTGGTGGCCAATATTATTTAAGTATCCTACAAAGTATGTTCGAGGTTGTACTGACTGTCAGAAGATGGTTGCAACTATTGATTCCAAAGATACCATGCTCCTGAGATACATACATATTTAAGATGCTTTTGATGCTTGGGGTATAAACTTCATAGGCCCATTTCCTATCAGTCGGAGATATCAGTACATCCTGCTTGCCGTGGATAACGTTAGTCGTTGGGTGGAGGCTATCCCCACCCGAGCCGTTGATAGTCACACGATGTGTTCCTTTCTCAAGGACCATATTATTGTGTGGTTCAGAATTCCCAAGATACGTATTTCAGAAGGGGGAAGACATTTCATAAATAGAGAGGTCAAGAAGCTTGTGAATGAGTATGCCATTGAGCACATGGTTGTGTCTCCTAACCACCCACATATTGATGGCTTGGCTGAAATTTCAAATAAGGAGATTAATATTATATCACGTAGCAGTGAAGGGGTACAGAACCCGATCCCCTTCTGAACATACAATTATTATTTGCAGGAATGTTACATTTGCTGAAAATTCCATGCTTCAATCAAGTAATGAGTTTAATGATGCAGGGATTGGTCATGATGTGCATGAATAGGTGGAGTTAGAACTGACACGAATTAGTGATCACACAGTTGATCACACCACTCCTTATCAGGTTGTTGTTGAACAACCTGAAGCTGAGCAACCAGAGGATAGGCAACTAAGTGTTTCTATTGTTCGACCCATAGAAAGATACATTTTCCGCAGAGATATGCATTTGATGACATGGTTGCATTTTCACTACAGGTTACGGAGGAGGCAAAGTCTCTAGAGTCTTACAGGGATGCTATAGTAGGGGCAAAATCTAGCTAGTGGATTGTTGCTATTGGTGAGGAGGTGTAGTCTCTTCACAAGAATCGGATGTGGAAGCTTGTCAAGTTATTAAAGGAGCGGAAGGTTATTAGATGGTAATGGGTCTTCAAGAAAAAGATAGGAATCACAGGCGATGAAGGCATCAGCTACAAGGCTTGCCTAGCTGCGAAGGGTTACAGTAAGAAGGAAGGTGTTGAATACAACAAGATATTATCGTTGTAAGACACACATCCATCAGGGTGCTAGTACCTCTTGTAGCACATCGAGACTTGAAGCTAGAGTAGTTAGATGTGACGACAACTTTCTTATATCATGAACTTGAAGATGGCGTTCTTATGAGCCACCAAAAGGGATTCGCTTCTCAGGGCACAGAAGACCACGTGAGTAGATTGAAGAAGTCCTTGTATATGCTTAAACAGTCTCCCATGCAATGGTATAAGAAGTTTGACAGGTTCATAATTGATCATGGATTCCACAAGAGACCATACTATTGTTGTGTTTACCACAACAAGGTGGAAGATGAATCCTTTGAGCGAGGTGGTAGATCTTGTCCTTGCATCACTATCTCTTCATGTTTGCAAAATGAATGGGACATTCATAATCTTCTCGTCATGAAGATTAATACTTTCCTTATCGTGATCATTTATAAATTGTTGGAACTTTTTTCTCTTGGAAAGGTTGATTACAAAACTCCAATTGACAAGATTGATCAGGACCAAGCATATCTAAATGGTCTCGCATTAAACGTTAAAGGGTCTATCTTTGAAGGTACAATATTTTTATTGATAACTCTTATAAATTAATAAGTTGGTCCAATAATGGAATATTTATAATTGAGCATCAAAGTTTTGTCAATCACATGAGAAGTTATAGTTGCCAGTTGGATCGAAGTTAACATGGTGCCAAAAATTTTATAAAAATTGTGTGGTTCAGTTCGCTCGTAATAGCAACTTGCAACCATGACGAATCTAGTTACACAAGATATGTAGGATGACAACAGATATAAAGAAAGTCGAAACTACGGGAAATTTTAAGTCTTGACAGCCATAGTACTAAAGTAAAGAAGGATAATTTTCTGGAGGTAGGTTGAGGTAACCATTCCTGGCATTTGAAATGTCCTTCTCTTTGCTGAAATAAGTTCATCACTTGTAAAACATTAAATATTGTCGAAAAATAATAAATAACCGAATTACGTTTATAAATAACATATAAATCTATAGTAACTAAAAATATCATTTATTCCAGTCCTAAATAAGAATTATCCCTCTTGCAGCAGGGCGTAGATCAACCCACATTGAACCGTTGAGATGTTTTTTTAATGTCTTTTTTTATGCATCTATTTGCTGGTTTGAATCCTACTGAGGCATCTATTTAGAGATCATAAATTTTTGAAGAAAAAATAATTAAGTTGTTTTTTGTCCCTTTCAAGCGATCGGAAAATAAAGAAATGGTTGTTATATTTAAGATAGTTACGTATTTACAAAATACCATCTCAGTTCATTCTATTTCATCAGATCGGGGATGTGTCGTTGGTTATTAGGAGCATCCTGAAAACGTCCGGGTCGAAATATGGCTTTCAAATTAAGTTCTGAATAAGTAGATGCTGCTAAAGGGAGTGGCGATGATATATGCAAAAAAGAAGAGACTCATAAAATGGTAGAGACAAATAGAGCTTTTGCACATTTTCGTTAATTCATGGACATGATCCATATAGACACATAGATCGATGGATCCATACATCTCGATCGGCAGAAGATGTAATTTTTAATAAGAACAAACCTATTTGGCGTGCATGTATATCTTCTGCTATGTGCATAACTTTTTTCTAATGTGAATCAGCTGTGAGTAAAATGGTTTAGAAATGACTTCCCATAAAATCACCTCCAGATGACCAGCAATCGAAAGAAATTCAGACCAAAAAACTCAAATTCAAGAATCCTGCTCCCTAAATTCTGGTCATAGTCGGGAATCATGTAGCAGATTCCTCGTTCGAGAATCAAGATTTTTTTTTCTTTTTTTTCTTTTTCCATTTTTTAGACCACTAAACACTACAAGAAAAATAAGTTGTGGCCACGGAATATGCATACAGAAAACCTGTGGCCACGATAATTCCGTGGCCACTAGTTTCTCGTAGCCACAATCCATGACCAAAGTCTTCATATAAGAGTTGTGGTCACGATAAGTTTGGTGGTCACTTGTAATAGCCACGACATATTCGTGCCTAGAGAACTCTCGCGACGAGACTTGTAGTTACGGCTACTGGCCACGACGTATCGTAGCCACAGCCTAATTCGGTGGCCACAAATCTCATATTCGTGGCCATAATTCTGTAGCCGCGCCTTGTTTTCCTTGTAGTGAAATGGACCATAATATACTTTTTTATATAGAATACTGTTTTAATTGTTCAGCGCTATCCCTATAAATAGTGCACACACACAGCACCTCCAAAAGGCACAGCCGTTTGTAGAGAGCATCAAGTAAAATAAGAAGCAAAATCCCAACGATCGGGCAGAAGATGTCAAACGGTTCCAAGGTCACTGCTGCCACCACCATCTTCGTCCTCCTCCTTGCACTCACCCTGATTTCATCATCTCAGTCGGCTCGCTCCATCGAGCCCAATGATGCTTCAGGTAATTAACTGATGTCTGCCTAAATCTTCATACATATAATTAAATAGTACTCAAATGATCAGATGATAGCTTCCGTTTTCGATAAGTTGCAGGTGTCGCAGAGAGTAAGACCAGGTGTAGCTTTGCCAGATATTATACAACAAGTACCTGCAACTCCCTTTGCCCGGTACGTTGCAGGCAGCTCGGTTACACCCTCAGCTGGGGCTGTTACAGAGCGTCCCCCACCTTGCGATCTTGCATCTGTTGCATCTAAGGCATACCTACGTTGAAGTACTCCTGCTGAATAAAACCTCCCGGATTATCATGGTAAGATGACACTTCCCCGAGTTTATATGTACCGCATCTACAAGACGTGGAAAGCATCTCTCCCCTTACGTTGTGTTGTACTTCTATTATGATCTTTCTATAATAAAGTTGTGGCGTTGTATATATCTGAGATTGGTAAATACGTTAGGTTTTGTTCTCTCTGTCATCTTTGGCGCATGACAAAATACCTGCAGTTGATTCTACACTTCTAATTGCTTTTTTTACGAAACACATTTAAACGGTGTGATGTTTATGCCAGCTTCCATCTTAAAGGACGAGTTTTTTTATTTGTGTGGTGAAAGTTGAACTTAAGGAGGTAAACTTTCAACTCTTTTAAGCTCCTCCGACATTCTCAGAATATAAGATAGCTACTTGAGCAATTTTAAGGGTTGGTCGAGAGGTAGCATCGAAGGTTCTCGTGCATCACTCCTCTAGATCAACCACCAAGCAGATGTTATCTTGGATTTTATCTATCAATAACAGATGGAATTTGCAACACCAACTGAAATATGAAAGAAATCTTTTATAACAAGGGATTTTCCACTATGATCTCTGGAAATTCTGCCCATTTCCTCTTTTCGAGCATGTAAACATCATAATTATTACTTAAATCCGTAAACTTAATAATTCTTATACTAAAGGTCCAGTGATTATTTCGCATCCATTTGATGTTTAAAAGTGGATGAAATCAGTTAAAAATAGGACATGTAGCCAATACTGTAATGTTCCGGGCTTAGGTCTTCGGTCCGTTATCGAGGAAAACTGTCCTGACAATTTGTTGAGTTCGGATTCAAATGGACCCGTTGACAACCACCCAAAATACTTAAGCCCAAGTTGTCAAGTAGTAATCCCCATTACTTATAAAACACACCCACACTTCGTGAGTTTTAGATGTGGCAATAGTGTCACATCTAAAACTCACGAAGTGTGGGTGTGTTTTATAACTGATGGGGATTACTACTTGACAACTTTGACTTAAGTATTTTGGATAGTTGTCAATGTTAGATAAATCAACAATAATATCTATGTCAAAACATTGAGAATATCATCAATATTGCGGAAGCGTACCTTGATTCATAATTCATATGTTGTTGTTCACTTTCGTTATGTCTTCCAAGAGAGCAAGAGATCAAAACCAAAAATTGCCTATTTTTAGAGAGGAACTACCCTTTTATTGGTTGTCCCCTCATTTGCGGTTTACATCTCCGATGGGATGAGAATGTAACTTGCGTAACTTGCCTCTCAGGGACCATAACCGCCTCATTTGCTATTAATGGGTTGTAATTTGCATTTCCACCCATCAAAGATTGCAAACTACGATAAGGTTTCTACATAAAATTGTTCCATACATTAACCAACATCCATAAGCCTCTTTATTTGATCCATAGTTGATCACTTAATTTTGGCTTTGTTGTGATAGTATTAAATTTATGTTAATACAATACATATGATGGGCCGAAATTCCAACAATCTCCCACTTGGACCACATATGTATATTTTATTAACATATAAACTTTAGTGAGCTCAAATATTGTATCACACATAAAGGATATTCTTTGGCAATCTCGTCCATTGAGTACACTAGTATAGAACCAATGCAATCTTTGTCACAAACTATGAGTAACTAGATCATCAATGATCACATATACTAATATATTCAAATGACATAGATCAAGTATGGATATGTAGCATAGAAATTACATGAATTGTGATCATAGTATGTCAATTTCCAACTGGTCCTACCATATGTCCGGATGAGATCAAAAAATATACAAGAGAAAAACAATTTCCAACTGGTCCTACCATATGTCCGGATGAGATCAAAAAATATACAAGAGAAAAATGAACCTGAACATCTTGATATTCTGCAGAAAATTCTCATGAAAATATCTAAATATAAAAGCTACACATAAAAAACTCCAACTAAAAATTAAACATCATCCAATGGTTGAATACCCATATGAATGGTGTGTTCATGAAAAATCTTGGGTGATAGCCCCTTTGTTAGCGGATCCGCAACCATGGAGTTTGTTCCTATGTGCTCAATATGTATCTGGCCACTTTGAACTCTTTCTTTAACAACAAGATACTTGATCTCTATATGCTTCGATTTCGAGGAGCTTTTGTTGTTGTTAGAATACATGACAGCAGATTTATTGTCACAAAATAACTTGAAGGGTTTCTCAATGCTATCCAAAATACGCAGTCCACTGACAAAGTTTTGCAGCCATATTCCTTGATTGGATGCCTCGTAACATGCTATAAATTCAGCAGCCATAGTGGATGATGCTACAAGTGATTGTTTAGCACTTTTCCACGAAATGGCTCCTCCAGCAAGTAAATAAATATAACCCGAAGTGGAACGACGACTATCTTGACATCCAGCAAAATCCGAATCTGAATAACCAATTATCTCAAGTTGGTCTGATTTTCTATATGTAAGCATGTGATCTTTTGTTCTTTGTAGGTATCTCATGACCCGCTTGACTGCTTTCCAATGATCCATTCCAGGATTACTCAAATATCTGCCTAATACCCCCACAATGTATGCTATGTCCGGACGAGTACAAACTTGAGCATACATTAAGCTCCCAACAGCTGATGCATATGGAACCTTTTCCATTTCCTTAATCTCTAAATTATTTCGAGGACACTGATTTAAACTGAATTTATCTCCTTTAGATATAGGGGTATCTCCCGATTTGCAATCTTGCATGCCAAATCTTTTAAGCACCTTTTCAATGTAATTCTTTTGTGATAATCCTAGAATACTTCGAGAACGATCTCGATGTATTTTAATTCCTAACACAAAAGAAGCATCACCAAGGTCTTTCATTTCAAATTTCTTTGAAAGAAATATCTTAGTTTCATGTAAAATGCATATATCATTACTGGCAAGCAATATATCATCGACATATAGTATTAAGAAAATATGTCTACTCCCACTAAATTTGTGGTATACACAATCATCAACAACATTCATCTCAAAACCAAATGAGAGTATTATTTGATGAAATTTGTAATACCATTGACGGGATGCCTGCTTAAGCCCATAAATAGATTTCTTTAACTTACAAACCATCTTCTTTGAATCTCCTAATACAAAGTTTTCAGGTTGCATCATATATATTGTTTCATTAATGTCACCATTAAGAAACGCTGTTTTGACATCCATTTGATGTAGCTCAAGATTAAAATGTGCAACAAGTGCCATTATAACTCTAAAAGAGTCTTTCGATGAAACTGGAGAGAAAGTCTCTTTGTAATCAATGCCTTCTTTCTGAGTAAATCCTTTAGCAACAAGACGAGCCTTGTAGCGCTCCACATTACCCTTGGAGTCCCGTTTGGTTTTAAATATCCATTTACAACCAATCGGTTTTGCACCTTCAGGTAGTGGAACAATATCCCAAACATCATTGTCATTCATTGATTTAATCTCATCATTCATTGCATCAATCCACTTTTGAGAGTTTAGACTCTGCATGGCTTGAATTACAATGATGGGATCATCTTCTGTTAATCCAATACCATCCTCATGTTCTTGAAGAAATACAAAATAGTCACCAGAAATAGCATTTCTCCGCTCTCTAGTAGATCTCCTTAAAGGCACGAATTCTTCATCTCGAGGTTGTTGAGTTTGCTCCATAGAAGGTTGAACGACTATGTCTTCTTGATCTTGATTTGCACCTTGAATAATGTCTAAAGTGGAATCTAGAACATTTTCAGGAGCAATAATGGGAATATGAACTAATTCCTCTTGTGAAGAAGAAATTTTATCATGTTCATCTTCCTCAAAGACAAAGTTTTTATCCTTATTTCTCCCCCCAAACTCAACATCCTCAAAGAATGTTGCAATTTCCGTCTCAAAAATTATCTTAGTTGTGGGATCGTAAAATTTGTAACCCCTTGACCTTTCAGAGTAGCCAATAAAATAACAACTCACTGTTTTGGCATCCAATTTCTTTTCATTTGGCTTATAAGGCCTTGCTTCATATGGACACCCCCAAGTATGAAAATGCTTAAGACTAGGTCTTTTATTAGTCCAAAGCTCATAAGGTGTTTGTGTTGTTGCTTTAGTGGGTACTCTATTAAGTATGTAAGCTGCAGTCTTTAGTGCTTCACCCTAGAGTGAATTAGGTAAGATAGAATGAGAGATCATACTCCTTACCATGTCTTGAAGTGTACGGTTTCGTCTCTCAGCAACACCATTCATCCTAGGTGATCCTGGCATGGTATATTGAGGGACAATACCACATTCCTCTAGGAATTTAGAAAAAGGACCCGGACGTTGTTCACCTGATCCGTCATATCTGCCATAGTATTCTCCACCACGGTCAGACCTAACAGCCTTAATTCTTTTGTTGAGTTGAAGCTCAACTTCAGCTTTATATGTTTTGAACATGTCCAAAGTTTGTGATTTTTCATGCATGAGATACAAATAACCATATCTAGAATAATCATCTATGAATGATACAAAATATAGTTGACCATTCCATGAAGCAGTAGGGAATGGACCACACACGTCTGTATGTATCAATTCTAGAACATTTGTACTTTTATTAGCATATAATCTCCTTTTATTTGTTTGCTTCCCTTTAATGCAATTCACACAAATATCAAAATTTGTAAAATCAAGGGAATCAAGAATTCCATCTTTTACAAGTCTTTCTATTCGTTTTCTAGAAATATGGCCTAATATCTTATGCCATAAGGTTGCAGAATTATTATCAGCTAACTTTCTCTTTGTGCCTCTTGAATTAGCATGCAAAACTTCATGATAAGAAGCAACAGTATCGAGCAAATATAGATTGTCATGAAGTGATAAAGTACCGGTACCAGTAACATTGGAATTTAATGAAAGATTAAAAGTACTATTTCCAAAAGAACAACAATATCCATACTTGTCCAACATAGAAATAGAAACAAAATTCCGTCTAAATGACGGTACAACAAAAGTGTCTTCCAAATCCAAAAAACAACCAGAACTTAAAAGCAATCTAAAATGCCCAATAGCTTCAACTTCAACCGACTTGCCGTCTCCCACAAAGATGCATCTTTCAACATCATTCGGCTTTCGGTATCGGAGGCAACCCTGCATTGACACACTTATGTGAGTTGTGGCACCTGAATCAAGCCACCACGTGTGCCTTGGCACAGAAGATAAGTTAACTTCAGAACAAACAAAATTGAGAAATATACCTTTCTTGATACGCCAAGCATGGTATTTTTCACAAACTTTCTTTTGATGTCCAGGTTTATTACAAAAGTAGCAACTATTTTTGTCATCCTTTTTAACATCCTTATGGTGCTTCTTTTGTTCTGGACCCTTTGTAGCTTCATAAGTTTTCTTTCTTTTGACCATTTTGTCCTTTGAGGTGCCAGTAAGGTAAATGTTGTGGGACTTGTCTGATGAATACCCATTCATCACTCTTTATTCTTCTATTTTAGCTACAAAAACCTTTGCAAATACATGTAGATATGTGTAAATACAAATAATTACCAAAAGCATGCATTGTGTAAAAACCTATAATTAGCATGTTTTTGTGCACAAAATAAAAGAATAAAGAGCAAAAAGAAAAAGAGGGAAATATTTAGAATAAATATTGAGCAACCTAACCCAAGGGAGGGCTCAGCATGGGCCTGACCGCATAAAAGTCAAAGTAGAGGGAGATAGGAGCTCATGTGTATATACTTCTAAAATTATATTTTCCTCACCCAAAAATATGCTTGTACATATTTTGTGTATATTTAGAAAATATCAAAAACAAAATAAAAATTTAAAAAATCAAAAAGTCAAAAAAAATACCCTTTCACCATGTGCATAAACCACACCATTGTATTTATTTAACCTTGTAAATAAATTCAATTATTTTCTAAACTTTTTGTAAATATTCTATGTTACATATTGTAAATATATAAAATAACAAGAAACAAAACAAAAATCAAATAAAAATTACAAAATTGAAAATACAAAAATACATTGTATAAATACCATGTATATAAATGTATTCAACCATTTATTTCACCCTTGTATATAAGTGATAAAAATAAAATAAAAATATTCTTTTATTCCTCATTTTATCTTGTAAATAAATAAAATACAAAATGAGCATAAAAATACATAAAAATAACAAATAAAAAATCAAAAATAAAAACTCCATATAGTGTACATATACCTATATATATAGCTACCCTATTTTTATTCCCAAAAATTAATTAAAAATCACCAAAAATAGAAAAAAATAAAAGAAAAATATTTCATGTTTTGAGTTTTCTTTAATTCGGCCTATTTCTACCTTAAAATAAATAAACAAAAATCAACTGCACGTGGCAGCTTCTGATTGGTCCACGGGGGACTGTTGACCCCGGTCAACTCCCCCGCGGACTCCTTCCTTTTCTGGAAGAAGCGCGCCACCCCATCTTCTCCGATTTTTCCACGCGTCTCCAGGTTGTCTCCCACGCAAATCTCATGCCCGGATTCTTCGCCTATCATCCATCTTCCTCGCCCGATCTTCCGCCACGAAATCAACACCTTCCATCGCTGTCGCCCCTCAACCCTAATCGCCCCTGTCACCTTATATATTCTTCCCTCCGCCGCCTCCGCGCCCCATCTTTGGACCATCTCCTTCTTCCCAGTGACCTCCATAGGCATCGCGAGAGTGACAGCAAGCGTCTGCCCTTGTTGCAGTGAGGTGAGGAAGCGAATCCATTGATCCGGCGAACTTCGCCGCCACTGCTCCGCCACCAGCGTCGAGCATCGAGCCTCAGGCCTTGACGCCCTTCGAGGCTACGACCAGGAGTTAGCCACACTCCAGCATAGTCTTCCGCTCCACCCAGGTAATCAATTAGCTCTTCTATTTCTTCCAATTTCCGATTTCGCCCAATTCGTAACTCCGACGCATTTCTCCAATTCCGACCATCTCGCGTAATATCTCGACCTTCCGACACCGCCATCATCTCCGCCAGACCTCTCCGCACCTTCTTCGCCCCTCCACACAACCCAGATCGCACAGGATCTGGGAATCGAGCTCCTCCACCGACCACCCTCGCCGGAGCTCGCCATTTCGACTCACACTCCACCTTCACGCCGTCTAACCGGGTCGAGGCACTTTGCCCTCGACCCGCGAAGCTTCTGAACTATTTTGCAGGTCAAGAGGAGGCCGTCTGAGGCTTCCCGACATCTTCCCAGGAGCTTCTCCTCTCCCGACCTCGCCGGAGTCTTCCAGGGCTCGGCCGGGGTATTGGAGACCCGCAGCAGCTGCGCAACTTCACGCCGGATCTTCTCCGACCTTCAGGCGCAGCTGAGGAGGACCGGAGTTCACGCAGGAGGCCGGCGAAGTTCGCCGGCGTCGAGTTCTTCCTCCATCTTCCAGAGCCGTCCGATGCACCCTCTGCTCCAGTTCTCATCCTCGCCGTCCATCTGTTAAGGAGCAGCGACCGTTGATCCATCTGAGGAGCGCATCGGAACCGTCCGTAGCAGAGGAGAGAGAGGCCCGGAGCCCAGCACCGCTCGATCGTCCACGTGCCTCTCCCTTGACCGTTGATCAGAGCCAAAGGCCAAAGGAGTGAAGCGCCAGCTGTTCCGAGCCGTCCGATCACCACGTGGCGTCCATCTGACCGTCGGCGAATAAAGGGGTAAATATCGTAGGGCCCCCTCGTAGTTTGTCATTTCCTTTTTAGTACTGTAATTATTTTTAGAAACTTTTTCACTTAGGGTTATTTGCAGTATGGACCTCGTGCTTTATTTTAATTGCATGTATGCCCCTGTGTGTGTGTGTGACCACGTGCGTCGTCACGTGTGTATCTGGGCATTTTACATATTTCGTCCTGTAGATCTGGGATGTTATTCATTGAATGAAATATTTTGTCTATTTGCAATTATACCCCTGTAAGCATTGTTTATGCGCATGTGCGTTATTTAGTGGGTTTTTTGCAACTTCGTCCCTGGGCTTTTGATACGAGTTATCAAAAGGCCCTTGGACTTAGTTTTTATTACCATTTGGTCCCTGTGTGCCCCAGGCACGTGCTTGGCACGTGTTTTGCTGGGTATTTTGCACCAGGACCCCAGAACTTTTGGGTATTTGCACTTAGGTCCCTGTGCACAGTGCCCCTCCTTTATTTTTGAATAAAATATCAAACGACCTCCAAATCCAATGAGATTTTGACACATGGCTCCTGCCATGGTGTAGGAATTTCTGTGATTTTTGAGGATATTTTTTATTTCATTTATTATTTTTAAAAATTCAAAAACCTCCTTTTTAGCCATTGTCTAGGTTTAAAAATAACAAAAAAAATATAAAAACATCCCCAAAAATTCCAAAAAAATTAGATACTGTACTTTGCTTGTTGTTTGATTTTCTAGCCAATTTTGGCTAATTTTCATCAATTAAAAACCCTAAAAATTGAAAAACCCCTAAAAACTCATAAAAATTGTAATAAATAAATTAAAAAATCCAAAAACAATAATTAGGGTGCCTAAATTTTCCTTATTCTTTCTAGATTATAGGAAAATTACCTTCAGGGCTTTTTGAGATCCAAAATTATTTTATTTTTGGGTCTTAAGCCTTGCTGGATAGTACCCTCTGTTTTTCGCATTGTTTGATTTTTAATAAATAATTTACCCATTAGAAAAATTCCAAAAATTCACCAAAAACAGTAAAAAACTTAAAAAAATATAAAAACCATTTTTCTTTAATTTTTGCATTATTTTTGGAGTGTTTTATAAATTGTTGAAGTTGCCTTGCATTCATTTTATTTCATTTTCTCATCATTTAAAAAATCTAAAAATTATAAAAACAAATAAAAACACTAAAAAAAGACTCCCTTGGATTTCTGACTACATCGTAGGCCGCAAGGCCAATCTGTGCTCCTTGTGTTCGACCCTGGGAGCTATACCAGGTTAATCCTATAGCTAGATCGCTCTATTTTGTGCTTGCTTGTGTTTATCTCTGTGAGTGGTTGATTATTTTTCTTGATTGACGCATTTGAGTGACTGAGGTCGCAACGACCTCATTTTATACCTTTACCTCAGTTGTTCGGGATTTTGCGTGATCAGAATGGCGCCGTTGCCGGGGAGCACGGCTTTGTAGTCATTTTTCCATATTGTCTCTCTAAATTATAACTGTTTTCTGACACTCTCTCTTTCTAATTTTTGTGCGAGGTACTGCGTGGAGAACTTGGAGTACACTTTTTGAGGACCCGCACGGGAAGAAGAGCAGGGAGAAGAAGAAGAATATCATTTATTTGAGAGAACAATATTTTTGTAATAATTTAGGACTCAGACTTTGAACTGTGGACATTTGTAACTTAGCGGGTCTGTTTCGCCGAGCACCGGTGTGCTCGGGGGACCCATTTGGATTTTCGCGGCTTTTATCGTGGTTTTTATAGCTAGCTGCCTTTTCCGGTGTTTCTCGCGGTTTTAGCCCCTAGACATAGGAATTTTGATTGATTGTGACGTAAATTTTTAAGGCCCAACACCTAATAGAATATCTGTTCCTATAGAACGTAATTGGACCTTAATAAAATTCACTGAAAAAGTTAGTTTAATTGGATTTGAGACCACGTGCCGTGAGGAGTCACATACAGCGCTGGCAGGACCCGTTGTGGCGGGCACCGAGTGACTCCCAAGATCGGACTCCGGACTCGATTCGGTTAGCTAACTATTGTTCTTCACGATCAATAGAAGTTGCTTGTCTAAGGCCGGTTTTTCCCGTTGCACCATTTAGGTAGTTTTATTTCTGTCTTTAAATTCTGCGCGGATCACTTGCATGTAGAGTGCTGGAGACAAGGTACGCATTTCTTTCTCTGCATGCATCATTGATTTCTTCGCGCATCGGCTTTTTCGTTCTCTCCCTCTGTTTTTGGCTTAATCATCAGGAGAATCGGAAAAACCGTTAGGCCGCTTGTATTTATTTTGAAAAAATTAAAAAGAAAAACAAAAAAAAAATTTTGGGACTGGATAACATTATTGACCCTAAAAGACACATTAAAAATTTGTCTTGGGGAGAGCAACCCCCTCATTGTATGGTTTGGATGCGCGAGAGAGTGACCCGCACACTAGGTAGAACCCTCCGGTGTTATTTCTAGCTGACTACCGACTCTTCCGTGCGGGCCAGTCGGTTGGAGTAGCATCGGGTATCCTAACAGGTCACGTAAGCGCTCTGATATCTTGCATGTTCACCAAATAAAATTGACAAGATAAATTGACCGATCTTTCACGGTCTTCAGATTGTGTTGCGTTGGTGAACCGGGGGTTTGCTTTGCGATCATATTTTCTCCAGATCCCATCCGCCCAACTCGCCAGATCAAGATGATGGGTAGACGATCTCTTAGGCGGCCTCTGGCTGCACCGCTTTCAGGCGCGTCTACTCCATCATCTAGGTTGGCCCGTGAGAGTCGAGACCAGCTCTCCGGGCCCGAGTTCGATTCCACCCTGTTCCCCCTCGACCCCCTTTCTTTTGCTACTGAGAGACATGAGCCCGAGGAAAGACGAATTGATTTGACAGAACCTGAGTTGGGCTCATCTGATTTTGCAGACGTCCCTATGGCCGGAGCCGGCAGTTCAGACGATCGCCAGCCCGAACATTTTGTCTTAGACCAGGGAGCGATTAACTCCACCCTGATCGCGTCATTAGAGACAGTTCAGCAACAGTTACGCGATCAGGGGGCATTCATGATAGAGATGAGGAGGGAGTTGGAGAGACTCCGAAGAGAGCGAGACGAGCCGAGCGAGCCGGAGGACATTCCTGACGCTGATGCAGAGGCAGCAGCCGCAGCAGCAGCTGCCGCAGCAGCGGCAGCCGCCGCCGCAGCAAGACCGATGCGGGAGCTACACAACCCCGGATCCACACTGATGCACCAGTGGGTGGTGATACCTGCTATCGTGGGGGATTTCAAGTTCCCTCCGAACACCCTGCAGATGCTTCCTCATTTTCACGGACTCGCCACTGAGGAACCCCACCTCCATCTCCAGGAGTTTTTGATGATCTGTAGCACTGTCCACGACCGTCGTGTGGACCAAGATACGATTCGGATGATGGCCTTCCCTTTTTCACTGGCAGATAGAGCAGCCGCCTGGCTGAAACATCTAGGGAAGTTTGTTTACACCTGGGAGCAACTCCGCACCGAGTACTTGAACAAGTACTATCCACTCGGGCGGACGAATGCAGCGAGGGCCCTGATCAACAACTTCTCCATGCTCCCTAACGAGCAGTTTCACGAGGCATGGGAGAGGTTCAGAGAGCTTCTGGATAGATGCCCACACCACGACATTTCGAAGCCGAACCTAGTTCAGAGCTTCTTTAGTGGGCTAACGCCAGAGCTTCAGGGACTGGTGAATGCTTCTTGCGGCGGGTCCTACTTTGCCAAGGACCACAACCAAGTCTGGGCCATCTATGAGGAGATGTCAGAAAATTACATGGTGATGTCCCAGACTCGGTTGTACACACAGAGACCGCAGCAGCCTAGACAAGTTCACCTTGTACAGGCGGAGCCGTACCAGCAGCAGCAGCCCTCTTACCAGTCACCACCATCTCCAGACTTACAGATGGTGGTGTATCAGCCGGATCAGCCTCTGGATGTACTCCCACCAGCCCCTTACGATGCGGAACCGTTGATGGATGTCAACGGGATTTGGTATGACCGCCCTCAACCTGGAATCCGACGAGACCATCCCGGATTCAGGTGGGGGAATGGGGGTAACCAGTCCCAACAACAGCCAGCCGGTCAGGGAGGGCAGTACTCCCAGCAGAGAGATCACCAGCAGCCCCCAGCATACCAACCACACCAGCCATCATCCTTCGTACCTCGTCCCTATCAGCAGCAGGGACAGAACTGGAGACGTGAGCAGCAGGCTCACCAGCAGCAGCATCCTTCCTCTTACCCCTCTCAACCCCAGCAGCTTCATTATCAGAGAGGCAACCCGTCGGGTTCCCATGAGAGCCCCGCCATGGATGATTTAGCCCGCCTCTTCACAGAGCAGCAGGCTACATTTAGACGGGAGATGGACGAGTTCCGCCAGGAGATGCGGGATCTGATGAGAGGGAAGGCCGCCATCCCTGCACAGATCGAGCCTAATCCGAATAACTTGAAGAGGAAATCTGAGCAGGTAGTTCACACTGAGCCTACCACTTCTAGTGACTCATTTGATGTTATCTCGTCGGATCTATTTGATGCTGATTTTGTCACACTTAGGAGCGGTAGAAGACCAGCAGGAGGCACCTCATCTGAGCGACAACACGAGGAATCATCTAGAGCGCCAGATGAGGAAGAGGAGAGCGGTACTGAAGCCGCACATCATGATGACGGTGGTACTGATGCCACCCGAGATGCTGATTCCACCGGCGGTACTGAGGCCGCCGTTTCACCACATCAAGGAGGTGGTACTGACACCACCAGCAGAGCCGAGCCAGCCTGCGGTACTGAGGCCGCAAGACGTCTAGTTGTAGAGCCAGCTAGAGGTGGTACTGAGGCCACCAACATTCATTCTGATAGAAATGTTGTCTTTCCTCGCATGAATGTATCTCAGAACTCTAATTTGAATAAAGGAAAAGGTTTAGTTTCTTCTGATCCCACCGTGGTGAATGATGTTTGTGAGGATCCAGTCATCGAATCATCTAGGCCTATTCCTAGTCCTTCATCTGAGAAGGACCCTGTGATCCCCTTTCCTAGAGCCCTTGAGTTGGGGAAGGGGAAGAAAAAAGATAAAAATCCAAAAAAGAGAGAGCAGGAGGAGTTCAGCCAAGGCATGATAGACCGATTTCACATCCAGCTGACCCTCAACGAGGCTTTGCAGCACATTCCTCTTCTTCAGCGATCCCTAAGAGATAGGACCACAGTCAGGAGGAAGAAGAGGAACAAGACCGCAGAAATTCATGTGCTAACAAAAGCCACGTGTTACGCGATCCAGAACCATCTGCCGACTAAGAGGCCAGATTTAGGGGCCCCGTATGTCAGATGTCAGATTAGTGAGCAGAGGTTCGACCGCACTCTATTAGATAGCGGATCGTCGATCAACCTTCTTCCGGCAGCCCTTCTCGACCACTTAGAGTTGGGCACTCTTAGACAGAGCAGGACATACCTTCAGTTTGCTGATCGGTCTGTCAAGAGGCCAAAGGGGTTGTTGCGAGACGTTGTCGTCACGATTCAGGGTTTGCAATTCCCCGTGGATTTTGTCGTACTGGACATGGAGATCCCTGACTCGTTGACCGATTCCCCCATCATCCTCGGTCGCCCGTTCTTGGCGACAGCCAAGGCAGTGACTGACCATGACAGTGGGAAGGTATTCTTTCGCGTCGAGGGCGAGAGTATACAAATAGAGACGGTTAAGGACCACAGAACCAGAGATAGATCCCGCTCACATGGCAGTACAGATTCAGAGCAGCTGACAGACGCAGAGCCAGACATCCACCAGGACTGTGATTTTGTGATCACAGATGATGAGGCAAGTTGGGCAGATCCTGCAGCACAGACCATCCTCTCATATTCAGATACAGCTGATGCAGAGATGATAGCAGAGGATAGTCTGGAGAGCACAGCCCTGGTTCAGGATACTATTGAGTCAGCAGAGTCGGACCTTGATCGCGACACGATTTCCAGTGATGGTGGTACTGAAGCCACCCTGCTCTACGGTGGTACTGATGCCACCGAGTCTGATATAGATCCCTCGGATTCAGAGTCTGATTGGGCAGATTGTGATGATCAGATGCCAGATCTGGATCCACCTGAGCCTATAGATGGGGAGGAGGTAGAGGCAGAGCAGAACAGAGACAATGTAGAGGACCCGCCTTCTCCAGATCCAGTTTGTGAGAGTTCGTTATCATTTTCCCAGGTAGATTTGGCAGAATTGTCCGCATACACACATCTTCTTCAGAAGCCAGATTTGCCAGCACCCAGCTGTCCAGAGCTAAAGCCGCTCCCTACTTCGCTGAAGTATAGATTCCTTGCGGGAGAGTCTGAGATGTACCCAGTCATCATCTCTGCCGATCTGACTGGAGAACAAGAATCCCGTCTGATGGAGGTTCTTGAAAAGAACCGCAAGGCAATTGGATGGAGCGTAGCAGATCTCCATGGGATTAGTCCCTCATTGTGCTCCCACCATATCTATCTCGAGGAAGGGGCAAAGCCGTCGCGTGAGTTCCAGCGGCGACTGAACCCCAACCTAAGAGAGGTTGTTATGAAGGAAATATCAAAATGGTGGAGTGCAGATTTTATTTATCCCATTTCCGACTCCAAGTGGGTTAGCCCCTTGCATGTGGTGCCCAAGAAGACGGGCATCACGACTGTGATCAGTGAGTCGGGAGAGGAGATTGCTACACGAGTACCCACCTCTTGGCGGGTCTGTGTTGACTACAGGAGACTCAATCAGGCCACCAAGAAGGACCATTTCCCCCTGCCTTTTATTGATCAGATCATAGAGAGACTGGCAGGGAAGAGCCATTACTGCTTCCTGGATGGGTACTCGGGCTACAATCAAGTGGCCATCGCTCCTGAGGATCAGGAGAAGACCACCTTTACCTGTCCCTTCGGTACATACGCCTTTCGACGCATGCCATTTGGGCTATGCAACGCCCCTGCGACTTTTCAGAGATGCATGCTGTCGATCTTTTCGGACATGGTAGGGGAATGTTTGGAGGTCTTCATGGACGACTTCTCGGTTTACGGCGACGGATTCGATTCCTGTCTTGACTGCCTAGACCGAGTGCTCCAGCGATGTATTGCTACCCGCTTGGTTCTGTCTTGGGAGAAGAGTCACTTCATGGTGACTCAAGGGACGGTGCTTGGCCACATCATCTCCAACAGAGGCATGGAGGTTGATCCGGCTAAGGTCGATGTCATTAGGAAACTCACACCGCCGTCCAATCTGAAGCAGTTACGGTCATTTCTGGGGCACGTTGGTTTTTATAGGAGATTCATTCATGACTTCAGCAAGATTGCCCGACCGTTGACTGACCTCTTGACGAAAGACACCGAGTTCCTTGTCGATAACAAGTGTCTTTCGTCCTTTGAAACTCTCCAGCAATGTGTTATTGAGGCTCCTGTCCTTCAGCCGCCTGATTGGTCTCTCCCATTCGAGATCATGACGGACGCCTCCGATTTTGCCGTAGGGGCCGTGCTAGGACAGAGGAGGGATGGAGTACCATTTGCGATACACTATGCTAGCCGCACATTGGATTCCGCCCAGCGGAATTATACGGTCACAGAGAAGGAGATGCTAGCAGTAGTGTTTGCCCTAGATAAATTCAGATCATATATCATTGGATCCCGAGTGACCTTGTACACAGATCACACCGCCATCAGGTACCTCATGTCAAAGAAGGATGCCAAGGCCAGACTTACTAGATGGATCCTTCTACTCCAGGAGTTCGACATTGAGATCAAGGATAAGCCTGGAGTCAAGAATGTGGTGGCGGACCATTTATCCCGATTAGAGCAGCCTGAGGAGACAAAGCAGATTGATCCAATCAGAGATACCTTCCCAGATGAGGCGATCCTTGCTATCGCCTCACTCCCATGGTACGCCGATATTGTGAACTTTCTCGTTGCTGGGAAAGTCCCACAAGATTGGCCCAAGCAGAGGATTGAGACCTTCCTTGCGAAGGCCAAGTCTTACCATTGGGAGGATCCCATCCTTTACCACGAAGGAGGGGATAGCGTCTGGCGGCGGTGTATTCCTCAGGAGGAACACCATAGCGTCCTCACTTACTGCCACAAGCTTGAGGCAGGAGGACATCATTCGGGGAGGAGAACGGCACAGAAAGTGCTCCAGTCCGGTTTGTGGTGGCCTACCCTCTTCAAGGACTCAGATGAGTTCGTGAAGAGGTGTACTGACTGTCAGAGGATGGGCACTTGTGGACAACGTGATATGATGCCGATGCAGCCCATTCACTTCTGTGAGGTTTTTGACGCATGGGGCATCGATTTCATGGGTCCATTCCCTAAGAGTCAGGGATTTGAGTACATTCTGTTGGCCGTAGATTATGTTAGTCGTTGGGTTGAGGCTATCCCCGCCCGAGCCGCAGATGCGAAGACAGTTTGCAGATTTTTGAAGAAGCACATCATCATGCGGTTTGGGGTTCCACGAGTTCTGATTTCTGATGGGGGATCTCATTTCATCAACGACCAGGTAAAGGCACTTGCTAGAGAGTTCAGTATAGACCATCGTGTTGCCACACCTTACCATCCACAGACAAATGGTCTAGCTGAGGTGTCGAATAGGGAGATCAAGAATATTTTGCAGAAAGTCGTCCGCCCTGACCGAAAGAATTGGTCACAGCTTTTGGACTCGGTCTTGTGGGCATATCGGACGTCTTTCAAGACACCTTTGGGCACATCTCCCTTTCGCCTCGTGTATGGCAAGCCCTGTCACCTACCAGTTGAGCTGAGGCACAAGTCACTCTGGGCAGTTACAGACATATTGATGGATCCAGATGGTATAGGAGACCAGAGGAGGGCAGAGTTAGCCGCCTTGGAAGAGCTTAGAGATGCAGCTTTCTCAAACAGCCTACATTATAAGGAGAAAGTCAAAGAGTGGCATGATTCTCATATCAGCCACAAGCATTTTGAGATTGGACAGAAAGTATGGTTGTTTGATGCAAGGCTACGATTATTTCCAGGGAAGCTACAGAGCAAATGGAAAGGACCCTATTTGGTCAGAAAGGTACACGATAACGGTAGCATTGATATATCTGAGTTATCTTCTGAGAGTACCTTCCGAGTGAACGGCCAGCGGCTCAAACCATTTCTAGATCATGAGCCGCGGGACGTTATTATTGCCGCTATTCATTTTGCGTGAGATGTGGTCTTTTGACTCACATCTTTTACATCTCACGCCTGATTTTCACTGTTCCTCCGCCTGTATAGATCCAGTTGTCCATATCATTCTATTCTTTAGTCCCACATCCCGTCTCTCATCTTATGATTATGCTATACTTAGGGTGTACTTTACCCTAAGTATAGGGGGGATGTCGGACCTGTGAGAATTCTTTTCATTCTTTCTGCTCTTGTTTTTGCTGCCTATACTTAGGGATATTTTACCCTAAGTATAGGGGGGGCAGATTCTGTATCTTCTTCACTCGGCTTTCCCTTCATGTACAGCTTTCTATACTTAGGATTAGTTAATCCTAAGTATAGGGGGAGACCACCGAGTTCCTCTCATTCTATTCATTTATTCGTTCCTGTACTTAGACATTCCTTTTCACTTCCCTTTTACTAAGCACGAGTTATGTCTTCTTCATCGCTCTTGATCACTCTGAGGACATCGTTCGAGCTAAGTATAGGGGGGGTGTGTATATATTTCATATATACTTTAGCCATAACTCGTACTTTGTGTGAGTGTGTTAATAAATAAAATGGCTAAAAATCACAAAAATTAAAAATTTTTCATGAACATAAACCTCTTTTATTCTTGCACATACATAGCTAGTGTATAAAGTATTTTTGTAAAAATGATTTCAAAAATCTTTTGTGTAAAGCTTGTGTAAATATTTTGTATCAAAATTATGTATATAGTACAAAATTTTTCCAAAATGTTTTGAAAATCAAAAGTTTGCAAAAATCTTGTGTAAATGTTTGTAAATATCTTTTTGCAAAAACTTGCACTTCATGCATCATTCATTCATGATTTCAAGACATTTTTCAAAAATTTTTGCATGATTGTAAAATATTTGTGAATAGCATCTTGTGTACATATATGTATATACTTTTTCCTGGATAAGAGTTGACATTTAAACTAAGCCTGGAATTAAATTGAGAAATGGAGCTTGAATAAGATCTTAATCCACTTAACTTCAAGAGGAACCTTGTAGGACTTAGGGTTAAGGCTTTTCAGGTCCATAAGGACTTAATTCTTTGAGTCCACTAGGCTATGAGCATATGTCATCTTGATGAGCCTAAGTAGAGCACTTAACAACACACGCATGACTCTCAGAGACAATGGCTTCACTTGCACCTGCACTTTACACATGGCTCTCCACGGATGAGGTGGTGAGGAGGCAGTTTCCTTTGGCTTGGGGTAGCATATGAGGGTAGTACTTCTAGGCGGAACCTCTCTTCTTCTTATAGTGAAGGAAGTGCACCTCAACTGGGTCTAGTGGTGTTGAAAGCTAAAGACAGAAGCTGTGGGTTGCAATAAAGCTTCAAAAGAGGGATAGTCTACCGGCTCAAGGGGAAATTTCTTATATGTTGCACCATGTAGATATGTTGTACAGAAGTTCTTGAAAAAAAAAATGCAAAAATGCAAAAAGAACTCCAAAAAAAATTGGTGGGTCGGATTGAAAATTTAATAACCCCACCGGAGTATAAAGCAAAAGCTTATGGTATCCATGTTACATCTCATGAAGCTTGCAGCGGGAGACTTAGCTACACTGGCTAAGCTTCCAAAACTCTATACTTCTACCCCCTCTCCTTGAGCCGGTTGTACTTGAACTTAGAAGGGAATACCCCGCTTCTCGAGGAAAGAGTTGCTGGACCGAGGCATTAGAGTTACCAGGTTGAGGGAGGTTGTTTCTTTGTTACTTCTGAGGTGGGGAGCCACATATCACCTACACCGCAAGGAAAGATTCATGGTCATTAGAGTTTGTGTATGTAGACTTGTTCTGATCTGGTTTATTGAGGAGTCTTGCCCATAGATTGATGGAACTTGGAGGCTGTTGAGTTTTAGGCTTAAGTCCAAATAAGGTTCCGACACATTAATAATCCAAAGATCTGATCGAGCTCCATATTTCAATTTAATGAAGGAAAATTTAATAAGTCAACCTTGATCCATGTACATCCTCTTCCTCTTTTTCTTTTTCTTTCTTTTTCACTTCTTTTTCAAATAAGTGTTTGCTAAGGGACTAGCAAAGTTAAGCATAGGGGGGTGATGAATACCCATTCATCACTCTTTATTCTTCTATTTTAGCTACAAAAACCTTTGCAAATACATGTAGATATGTGTAAATACAAATAATTACCAAAAGCATGCATTGTGTAAAAACCTATAATTAGCATGTTTTTGTGCACAAAATAAAAGAATAAAGAGCAAAAAGAAAAAGAGGGAAATATTTAGAATAAATATTGAGCAACCTAACCCAAGGGAGGGCTCAGCATGGGCCTGACCGCATAAAAGTCAAAGTAGAGGGAGATAGGAGCTCATGTGTATATACTTCTAAAATTATATTTTCCTCACCCAAAAATATGCTTGTACATATTTTGTGTATATTTAGAAAATATCAAAAACAAAATAAAAATTTAAAAAATCAAAAAGTCAAAAAAAATACCCTTTCACCATGTGCATAAACCACACCATTGTATTTATTTAACCTTGTAAATAAATTCAATTATTTTCTAAACTTTTTGTAAATATTCTATGTTACATATTGTAAATATATAAAATAACAAGAAACAAAACAAAAATCAAATAAAAATTACAAAATTGAAAATACAAAAATACATTGTATAAATACCATGTATATAAATGTATTCAACCATTTATTTCACCCTTGTATATAAGTGATAAAAATAAAATAAAAATATTCTTTTATTCCTCATTTTATCTTGTAAATAAATAAAATACAAAATGAGCATAAAAATACATAAAAATAACAAATAAAAAAATCAAAAATAAAAACTCCATATAGTGTACAT
Organism: Ottelia alismoides; assembly: GCA_037367405.1. NCBI lineage: Eukaryota > Viridiplantae > Streptophyta > Magnoliopsida > Alismatales > Hydrocharitaceae > Ottelia > Ottelia alismoides. Next base: position 567,107 of record JAZKJV010011014.1, read on the forward strand.
ATACCTATATATATAGCTACCCTATTTTTATTCCCAAAAATTAATTAAAAATCACCAAAAAATAGAAAAAAATAAAAGAAAAATATTTCATGTTTTGAGTTTTCTTTAATTCGGCCTATTTCTACCTTAAAATAAATAAACAAAAATCAACTGCACGTGGCAGCTTCTGATTGGTCCACGGGGGACTGTTGACCCCGGTCAACTCCCCCGCGGACTCCTTCCTTTTCTGGAAGAAGCGCGCCACCCCATCTTCTCCGATTTTTCCACGCGTCTCCAGGCTGTCTCCCACGCAAATCTCATGCCCGGATTCTTCGCCTATCATCCATCTTCCTCGCCCGATCTTCCGCCACGAAATCAACACCTTCCATCGCTGTCGCCCCTCAACCCTAATCGCCCCTGTCACCTTATATATTCTTCCCTCCGCCGCCTCCGCGCCCCATCTTTGGACCATCTCCTTCTTCCCAGTGACCTCCATAGGCATCGCGAGAGTGACAGCAAGCGTCTGCCCTTGTTGCAGTGAGGTGAGGAAGCGAATCCATTGATCCGGCGAACTTCGCCGCCACTGCTCCGCCACCAGCGTCGAGCATCGAGCCTCAGGCCTTGACGCCCTTCGAGGCTACGACCAGGAGTTAGCCACACTCCAGCATAGTCTTCCGCTCCACCCAGGTAATCAATTAGCTCTTCTATTTCTTCCAATTTCCGATTTCGCCCAATTCGTAACTCCGACGCATTTCTCCAATTCCGACCATCTCGCGTAATATCTCGACCTTCCGACACCGCCATCATCTCCGCCAGACCTCTCCGCACCTTCTTCGCCCCTCCACACAACCCAGATCGCACAGGATCTGGGAATCGAGCTCCTCCGCCGACCACCCTCGCCGGAGCTCGCCATTTCGACTCACACTCCACCTTCACGCCGTCTAACCGGGTCGAGGCACTTTGCCCTCGACCCGCGAAGCTTCTGAACTATTTTGCAGGTCAAGAGGAGGCCGTCTGAGGCTTCCCGACATCTTCCCAGGAGCTTCTCCTCTCCCGACCTCGCCGGAGTCTTCCAGGGCTCGGCCGGGGTATTGGAGACCCGCAGCAGCTGCGCAACTTCACGCCGGATCTTCTCCGACCTTCAGGCGCAGCTGAGGAGGACCGGAGTTCACGCAGGAGGCCGGCGAAGTTCGCCGGCGTCGAGTTCTTCCTCCATCTTCCAGAGCCGTCCGATGCACCCTCTGCTCCAGTTCTCATCCTCGCCGTCCATCTGTTAAGGAGCAGCGACCGTTGATCCATCTGAGGAGCGCATCGGAACCGTCCGTAGCAGAGGAGAGAGAGGCCCGGAGCCCAGCACCGCTCGATCGTCCACGTGCCTCTCCCTTGACCGTCGATCAGAGCCAAAGGCCAAAGGAGTGAAGCGCCAGCTGTTCCGAGCCGTCCGATCACCACGTGGCGTCCATCTGACCGTCGGCGAATAAAGGGGTAAATATCGTAGGGCCCCCTCGTAGTTTGTCATTTCCTTTTTAGTACTGTAATTATTTTTAGAAACTTTTTCACTTAGGGTTATTTGCAGTATGGACCTCGTGCTTTATTTTAATTGCATGTATGCCCCTGTGTGTGTGTGACCACGTGCGTCGTCACGTGTGTATCTGGGCATTTTACATATTTCGTCCTGTAGATCTGGGATGTTATTCATTGAATGAAATATTTTGTCTATTTGCAATTATACCCCTGTAAGCATTGTTTATGCGCATGTGCGTTATTTAGTGGGTTTTTTGCAACTTCGTCCCTGGGCTTTTGATACGAGTTATCAAAAGGCCCTTGGACTTAGTTTTTATTACCATTTGGTCCCTGTGTGCCCCAGGCACGTGCTTGGCACGTGTTTTGCTGGGTATTTTGCACCAGGACCCCAGAACTTTTGGGTATTTGCACTTAGGTCCCTGTGCACAGTGCCCCTCCTTTATTTTTGAATAAAATATCAAACGACCTCCAAATCCAATGAGATTTTGACACATGGCTCCTGCCATGGTGTAGGAATTTCTGTGATTTTTGAGGACATTTTTGATTTCATTTATTATTTTTAAAAATTCAAAAACCTCCTTTTTAGCCACTGTCTAGGTTTAAAAATAACAAAAAAATATAAAAACATCCCCAAAAATTCCAAAAAAATTAGATACTGTAGTTTGCTTGTTGTTTGATTTTCTAGCCAATTTTGGCTAATTTTCATCAATTAAAAACCCTAAAAATTGAAAAACCCCTAAAAACTCATAAAAATTGTAATAAATAAATTAAAAATCCAAAAACAATAATTAGGGTGCCTAAATTTTCCTTATTCTTTCTAGATTATAGGAAAATTACCTTCAGGGCTTTTTGAGATCCAAAATTATTTTATTTTTGGGTCTTAAGCCTTGCTGGACAGTACCCTCTGTTTTTCGCATTGTTTGATTTTTAATAAATAATTTACCCATTAGAAAAATTCCAAAAATTCACCAAAAACAGTAAAAAACTTAAAAAAATATAAAAACCATTTTTCTTTAATTTTTGCATTATTTTTGGAGTGTTTTATAAATTGTTGAAGTTGCCTTGCATTCATTTTATTTCATTTTCTCATCATTTAAAAAATCTAAAAATTATAAAAACAAATAAAAACACTAAAAAAAGACTCCCTTGGATTTCTGACTACATCGTAGGCCGCAAGGCCAATCTGTGCTCCTTGTGTTCGACCCTGGGAGCTATACCAGGTTAATCCTATAGCTAGATCGCTCTATTTTGTGCTTGCTTGTGTTTATCTCTGTGAGTGGTTGATTATTTTTCTTGATTGACGCATTCGAGTGACTGAGGTCGCAACGACCTCATTTTATACCTTTACCTCAGTTGTTCGGGATTTTGCGTGATCATTGTCTTGTATAAGTCTTTCTTCCTCTTGCACGCAATGAGAAATTAACTCATTAAGAGACCATTTCTCCTTTTGACAGTTATAACTGATCTTGAATTGATTGAACTGTGCTGGAAGAGATATCAAGACAAGATGCACTAAGAGATCTTCGGATATTTCCAACTCTAGTGCCTTTAATTTGGAGACCAAATGAGACATTTGCATAATGTATTCCCTTATATTGCCCTTATCTTTATACCTCATTGAAACCAAGCTTGCCAGAAATGTGCTGGTTTCAGCCTTTTCATTCTTTGCAAAATATTTCTCAATTGCTCCAATATAGCCCTTAGCCGTAGTCACCTCATCGGGTACAGTGCCCCTGAAAACCTCTGGAATGCCTCTCTTTATAATCATTAGACTTATGCGATTGGAACGATCCCATCGTTCAAATTCCTTTTTATCCTCATTGGAACTTGAATCCACAATGATGGGACATTCCTTTCGTAATGCAAGGTCTAAATCAAGGCAACCAAGAACAATCATAACATTTTCCTTCCAATCCTTAAAATTAGTTCCATTCAGCATAGGGATAGAATTAACATTGGCAGATATAGAAGAAGCAGATGCTGAAAATAAAAGTAAGAACAAACAAAAAAATAAGCACATGTTTACATCAAATAAGTGAACAAAATATATCCGTAAAGAATCAAGTTATTGTCCATCCCATCAAAAGAAAACCACTTACAACATTAATATTTAATCTTTGGACTAAAAATTAACTTGTTATTGGTATTTCTTCTGTAGTGATCAAATACTAACAAGAAGACATATCGGATAATATGTCAATCTTTGGATTTACAAATTATCGACATGTGAATAACCAAATAAATGTTACATATTTATCACTACATATGCGAATGTGATTCGACCAAACATTTGCCCTCCTTTGGGTTGACTAATGTGTGCATGAATCATACTCACACAACCTTCTCAATAACACCAAACAAGTAATATTCACAAGGATACTACTTTGGTAGTTTCTTATGAATACAAACAAGTTTAATGGAATTAATAAACTTTAAAGGACTATAACTTGATATGAAGATACAAATAAACATTTTACTGTATTCACCAAAGTTGGTGGTGAATTTGCATGAATCAAGCTTATCCCCAAAGGGAAAAAAATAGCAAAACAAATCACATTTGATCTATAACTTAAAAAAAATCCTTTTATTTATAATAAACCATAATCCAACGGCTAGGTGGTTTGAGAAAAAAAATTTGCCCTTTTTTTTAATAAAAAAGTACAACAATCTTACGCACAATCCGAAATTTTGGTTTTGTGATTTTTTTTTTGAAATCCGTAATCCAATCAAAACTTCAAAAAAAATGCCAAATATATGTAAAAAAAATATCCGAAGTTTACCATGAATTGCGGAACAAACAAACCATAGCATCAATTCCGGAAGGGTTAAACTTTAAGCAAATGAACTATAGATGATCTCTTGATTCATGAAAAACATATATAAAATCTCAATGAATCAACATAAATGGTGGCTCTGATACCACTTGTTAGATAAATCAACAATAATATCTATGTCAAAACATTGAGAATATCATCAATATTGCGGAAGCGTACCTTGATTCATAATTCATATGTTGTTGTTCACTTTCGTTATGTCTTCCAAGAGAGCAAGAGACCAAAACCAAAAATTGCCTATTTTTAGAGAGGAACTACCCTTTTATTGGTTGTCCCCTCATTTGCGGTTTACATCTCCGATGGGATGAGAATGTAACTTGCGTAACTTGCCTCTCGGGGACCATAACCGCCTCATTTGCTATTAATGGGTTGTAATTTGCATTTCCACCCATCAAAGATTGCAAACTACGATAAGGTTTCTACATAAAATTGTTCCATACATTAACCAACATCCATAAGCCTCTTTATTTGATCCATAGTTGATCACTTAATTTTGGCTTTGTTACGATAGTATTAAATTTATGTTAATACAATACATATGATGGGCCAAAATTCCAACAGTCAATGGATCCATTTAGGTGTGAACCCAACAAATTGTCAGAGTCGATTTTGCTCGATAACGGACTGGAAACCTAAGATTTAGTCCTTCCAAATATTCCTCGTCATCTTTCTTCTTCCTCTTACTTTCTTTTTCTTCTTCTGTTAGTCTCTGGCCGTCTCCCGGCGCCACCCCCACCCCAAATGGTTGGGAACCCATCGAAGCCTCCATCGGACCTCCGCCCCCTCCCAGCGTCTCCATATCAGAGTCCCCTTCCTTCACCTCCGGTCAAGGAGGTATAGTCCTCCCCAACCCCACGTCAGTTATCGTCGGCGGATCCTTTCCTTCCATCCTTCCCCATTGCACCGTGATATTCGCCACACGTTCCGCCGCCTCTGCCTCGTTCGCTCCCGGCGCTAACACTCTTGCGTCCAGCATCGCTCTCCCCTCCTGCGCCGCGATCCTCCCCTCGGCATACTCCACTATGCTCATCGGCCCCCTCCCCTTCCTTGAACATCGCCCTCCTTCCCGTCAGAACGTCCTGTATCACCACTCCGAAGCCATAGATATCACTCTTCATTGTCAGGTGGTGAAGCCCGTAATACTCCGGGTCCATATACCCAACCATCCTCGCTGCCTTCATCGACAGGTGAGCACCATCCGTTTCCAGGCCACTTAGTGAAAGGCCAAAATCGGAGATGCGCGATACCCACTGCTGTCTAAGAGGATGTTGGAGGATACGGTGTAGTTGTGGAGACACGCTATTCCTTTGGAAGCATCAGAGGATATTAAGTCCCATCTGCCAAGAGTTCAACACCCCTTCTTTGGACTCCTTGGAGTGGAGGTGGTCGTAGAGGGCACCATTCTTCCTATACCTGTAGATAGGGTTGGGCATCGGGTCAGGTTGGGTTTGAGTTGGCCCGGCCCAGGCCCATTTAAGTATACAGGCTAATGGGTCGGGCCTAGATTCATTTTATTTTCAAAAATTAAGCCCAAGCTCAAATCCGGTCCAAACAAAATCGGTCCGATTCGGGTCGGACCGGTCCAATTTAACACATATGTATACCAATATCATGCCTTCCATTCTTCTTGCATTTGTGTGGTTGTTTCTTATACATGTGTGCATGGTTAAAACTATAAGCATGCTAATTAATTTGTGATTTTAACATTAGTTGTATGTTGGAATTAGAAATGTGGTAAAAATATGGCGACTTAAACCACCATTCAATTCACCATTACATATTCTATTGTAGATGTGGGCACTATGACCCAATACAGATTGGTTACTTACAGTTGTACATGCTCTAACACTTGAGAATACAGATTCCATTCTTGCATATTAATGTAATAATCTTGTATATTAATGTAATAATATCCTCAATCCACGTTAATGGATATGATTATTAATGTGTCTAAGCATTTATTCTACACTCGAATAAGGATATTAAAGTTAGAACATGGTATTTGGAATGAACATGAATATAATTGATATAATTATATCATACTAGATATGAATATACTTGCTTTAGAATGGGTCAGGCTATCGAGCTAACGGGTTTGGGCCTTCTCAGGCTCAAACCCGGCCCGATAATCAATATGGGCTCATTTTAGGGCCCACGGTCCGCCCACTAAATTTCGAGTTCGGGTTTGGGTCGGGTTATACGGGTCGGGTTTTGGGCCGGGTCGGGCCGGCCCAGCCCAATGCCCAACCCTACCTGTAGAGCACCATTCTTCATATACTTGTAGACCAGAAGCCTCTCGTCACGAACCTCGCAGGAGCCGACAAGACTGACGAGGTGCTTGTGGTGTACAAGCGAGAGAAACACGAGCTCCGATTGGAATGCGTTCTCCTCCTCCTGGAACCAACCGACCCTCAGGTCGGCAACGTCACGTCCGTCGGGCGGCTTCTCACGGTAAACCGTGCTGAAGCTCCATGAGCCCATCAGGAGAAGTGGAAAAAGGTACGTGACCTTGACCTCATCGCAGGGTTGGGCAGGGCTTGGCCGAACTCTGGTACCCCTCCTTCCAACCCTCTCAATCCTCCTCAGAGTTTACTTTTCACATGGGTACTTCAACCCAACCCAACCCTGCTATGCGAATAAACGATAGGTGGCTAAGCTATTCCGATGGTTAGATAACAGATTGGATATGGAGGAATACAGGATATAAATTGGAGAAAACAAGAAAAATGGAGACAGAAGACTTATCTACAAGATATTGTGTGGGTTGATTGTTGATTTAATAAATTATCTTTGTGAGCTGTCGATTTAGCGACTGCCGGTCCCGCCTTATGTCGGCCACATGACAGTTCCTTCGGTGATTTGGTTATTTCAGAGATTTGCTGCTAAAGTTCTTTCTTGCAATTTGGAGCTACTTCTTCTGAAATTAGAATAATTTTAGGATTGTGTGAAATGGGCACGGCAGAAATTTTAATCCATGGTGTGAGTGATACTGAGAATCGTTCTGATTTGGTTCCACCGTATTGGGATTTTCTAAGGTTGGGGAAGAACTTATCATTTACATCTAAATGTTATCTTCTCATTTCCTTTATTATAATTAACCGTCGTTCCAATGCCGCCATGCTTCATCAGCCCATACTGCTATCAAAAGAATGCCTACGATTAAAAAGATAAATCATAATCAAATGTCATGATTAATATTCTAATTGTCATTAAATGAAAGAAAAGTACTATTTTGTAAAATATTTTTTTCTATCATTAGGTGAATCAAATCAGAGTGCAATGACCCGGGAGTAATCGTCTCCTTGTAAAATGACTGAAGATCAAACCTTGACAATCATTTGTGGGGTTGACTTTGGGCTCAATTTTTGAGAAACACGACATATCATATAAAAAGGCTGCAGAGGGGAATAGCTTTTTCATTCTATCAGCCATGAGTTCTATGTTGACATTTCCTCCCAAGCAAAGGAAAATTACCTCCTCTAGCTGTTGGCTGCAGAAACGCCCACTTTTTTCAGCATAAGTAGCTTTGAGAGTTCAGAAAGTAGGGATGAAAAGGTATACGGATATATTCGAATATCCGCTTACCGTATTCGAAAAATTATCGGAACAGATATCCGTATCCAAGTAATAATTGAATACGGATCGAATATGGATATGAGTTGTAAAAATTTTCCAGATATGGATACGGATATGGTAACGACTTGAATATCAGGATTCGGATCCGAATATCCAAATAAAATATTTAGTATTATTTTATATATTTGTTAATATAGTATAAGACACAAACATGTGTTATTATATTAGTATAAAATACAATATATTAATGATATTGATAAACTTTCGTTTGTTTGACGGTGGACATGAATAAAAATTATGAAATCAAATCTCCCTTTTTGCTTTCGATCAAGAATGCATGTTACTTTGATACTCCCTTTTGTCATAATGTAACTTATTTTTCATTACTATTTTCTAAAATCATTATGAACTTCGATAAAAATACAATTTCTATTCGTATATAGTCTTTATCCGATCCATATTCGGATTCCATGTGTATTGGATCCATATTTGGATTTCACTATTTATTCGATTCATGTTTAGATTAGCTTTTTATTCAATCTGTATTCGGGTAGACTCTCTGTTCGATCAATATTCTGATTTGATAAATATCCAATTCATCTGTGTACGTATTTTTAAAGATACGGTTTCCTAAGTCCATATCCGAATCATATCTACATCAGTATCTCTTTTTAATGACGAATGAAATAGATGGCATGCAAAAGAACATATTGGACAAGTTCAATTCCGAGATAAGAGCTGTCTATCAAATACAAAACCAAGGCCATCCACATTTCCACATTCAGCACCTAACACGAACACAACATGAATACATACAACATGCTAGCAAAACTGATGAAGTAAAGGTAACCCACTCAATGAGATGGATGCAACAGCAATAGACACATCATACGCAGCTGTCAAAACTTTCCGATTAGCAGCATGTTGCCAGAAAAATTGCTGTGTATGCCCTACAGGTATCCTTCAGTAACCAGCCATAACAAGAATTTCACATGATTCTACAGTAAAAAAAACAATTCGTGCCGAAAACCATTTCCTCCCATTTTAAAGTTTGAGCTAAGTTACATCTCCGATACCAGTGGGAGAAGACATCAACAGTGCCTTTTGGAGAAACATATTCTCAAAACTATAAGATTTAGTAAACAAGTAGCCTACAAAAAACACCCCAGACTATTCAGGTCGATTATTACAGACCCATGAAAACAAGATGAACTCAGGTTCAACTAACCAAAATGATCACGTCATGGCCTACTGTTTAATAGATATCTAGATATTTTAAACGTGGGGTGGAAAATAAGTACTATTATCAGAACCCTTTCTAAGAGTTTCACAGCTCCACTTGTGGTGCTCATAACACAAAACAGAGCAGAGATAAGGTGAAAGTAGCCAACCCCCCCCCCCCCCCCAGTGCATCCAGATACAATACCTAATCGATCTTAAGGCTATGATGGCATTTGCAAATTTTCCAAGCTTAAAATAAACTGTGTAGTGGAGGAAATCGAATAATTTACTTCACGATGCATATCTTTATGACAGAGGCAGCACCAATGCGATGAAGAGCGACAACTGCGTCACCAGGACGGCAGAGACCCCTCTTGGTAGCAGTCTTGAGTGATGTCTCCAGAATTACCTCGGTCGACTCTGAATCCGTAGCCTTGGCCGAGCCTTCTGCAAGAATTGGAATGAGCCCTCTGTATGTGAGGCTGTGCCTGGCTGGTGTCTCGTCGCTGACATTCCAGTCAAATGAATCCGTCGTCAACACGGGAACTACTACGGACAAGATTGGGACGGCAGGGCGGTACTTGGCAACAAGCTTAGCTGTGGTTCCACCACGGGTAAGGACAACAATTAGCTTGGCCTTGGCTTTGTTGGCAGTGCGTACGGCAGAAGATGCTAGACTTTCCAGTGGGCTCATAGGAAGCGGTGTAGACCTGATCATTTCCTTGAAGATGGCATCATAGTCCAAGGATGATTCAGCCTCGATGCATATCCGTCTCATGATTTTGACAGCAAGTTCAGGGTAGGCTCCAGCAGCACTCTCACCACTGAGCATGACACAGTCAGTACCATCCAGAACGGCATTTGCAACATCAGTGGCTTCCGCACGGGTGGGACGAGGAGACTTAATCATGGATTCAAGCATCTGGGTAGCAGTCACTACAGGCTTTCCAACAAGGTTGCACTTGTAGATCATCATCTTCTGAGCAAGGAAGATTTTCTCAACAGGGATCTCCATTCCAAGATCACCTCGAGCAACCATGAAGGAATCTGTCTCTCTCAAGATTTCGTCAAAGTTTATCACACCTTCCTGGTTCTCGACCTTCAAAATTAATGTTACAAATGTCAAAAGATATAACGACCATAAGCGCAAGAAGAAAACTCTAATCCAGTCAATCCATATACACCCAGTAAGAATAACTTTAACACGTTCCCAAGAAAAAAACTCTAATCCAGTCAAATCCATATACAACCAGTAGGAATAATTTTCGCACGTTCCCAAGGAAACAATTTTTCTGTAGTAGCCACACAGATGAGCAAAACAGTAATGTGCAAAACATTCAAATGAAAGATCAAAAGTTGAATGCCCGGGAATTTTTGTGCAGACCTGAAAACAAAGATATAAGCATGCACGGCATAAAAAGAGCATACCTTGGACATCAGTTTTATGTTTTTAGCATGATGACCAAGAACCTGCCTCACATGAACAAGATCGGAACCCTTGCGCACAAAAGACAGTGCAATCATGTCAATGTTGTTGGGCACACCCCAACCCAAAATGTCTTCCTTGTCCTTCTCAGTCAGAGTTGGCAGGTCTACAACAACACCAGGAAGGTTTACGTTCTTTCTCTCACCCAAGGTTGCAGTATTTTCACAGCGACATCTCACAGTTCCAGAAGCAGGATCGCAAGATAAAACAGTAAGAGTAATGGTGCCATCCGAACATAATATGTTATTTCCTGGCCTTAGATCCACTGGAAGTTTCTTGTAACTCATGGTGATGGTATTCCCATCACCTTTAAGCTCGTAGTCTGTGCTTATTGTGATTTCTTGACCTTCCTTTAGCTGGACAGGTTTTCCATCCTTCAAGAAGCCAGTGCGAATTTCCGGGCCCTATCACCAGATTATAACAGGAAATTTAATATACTTAACTTAGAAAAAGATTCATACTTTTCCTCTAAAAACTAGAAATAATGACTAAATAGTATATGATGCACATTTAAACCATGCAAGATAAAATTTTGCACCACTTCGCTAGTTAGGCATTCTAAACATACTAAACAGAAATTGGGCTTGGCACCAATTAATAGCATCAGTATTTGGGCATTTCTTTGCCTGGATACAGATACGATTCTAATTCAACAATTTACTGTGCCACCATCTTTTAGATCGTGATTAGACATGAATTAACAAAAAAAAATCTTAACCGATTGATAATGTATTGAAAACAGTAATACAATTTTAATCACACGGCTAATTAGCAGACACGTCCTGCAATTGGAACTCAATATCTCAGTCGGGCAATATATTTTCAAATTTTCTTTCGTTTCATTCACCCATTCTACCCTTAAATGCGGTGTTTTCATCTACTTGATGGGATCAAAGTTGCTTACCAGTGACACAAGCTCTATAATTTGCTACACGTACAATGTTTTTGGAAGATTTAACTACAAAAAGAATTGGCAAGTCTAATCCATTGGATAGAGAAGAAACAATATAACCAGGATGAGATACTATTGGTGATACATTGGACTTGGAGAGCCGTTATGGCAAGCAGAAAATGCCCATGTGAACCCCCAAATAGCAATTTAGGCTTTCCAGTCAGAAACAAGATAATGAGATGGAAAAGTGTCATAAAGGCCAGGAAAGTTTGAAACACAATATATCGAAATGATTGCAGCAAGCGGACAGTTCCATAGCATTTCAACTATGAATCAAATAAAAGGGTAGGTTCTCCGATAATTTATAGGACCGCCAATTGAAATGGCCAAAACTTTTTGCTTCCCACTGTTGGATATTTCAATTGACATAGCTAGAAAGCACCCCTAAAATAACAAATTGGTTAAAAGCTGCCATTATAGTTCGAAAAAAAAAAGCTCATTGGCCGTGGGCTAAATACAACAGCCTGAGTTGCCTTGCAACTCAAACAAAGCTTAACTTCCACTACATTTTTACAAAAAGTTTCCCACCTCTAAAAACAACAAAATTTCCATGTAGCTGAAAGGAAAAAATGATAACATAGTTTTCACAGTTGATACAATAACTTCAAAATTCCTTTCGCAGTTGATACAATTACTTCAAGATTCCTTGTAAAAGTTGATTCCCAACACAACATTATTTCAGTCTCTCACGAGTCTCACCCATAAATAATGATAGTATCATTTGATCTACCAAAAAGGACAAAGGAAACCCATAGGTTTAACCTTGCTTTCCTTGGACCTGAAACAAACACTTCCATGATGATTTTGTCTCAAGTGAAAACCTCAATGCATGTTCTTCAACAGAGCTTCCCTATTTAGGCCCGTGCAAAAAGGATGATTAAGGGGGATTGGGAAGAGAAATCTATGACGATTGGCAGAAGAAAATCAGCCACAGTGTAATAATTCGAGCTCTTTGTGGAGGTAATTTTCAGATTTAATGGGATCAAACAGCTTGTAGGTGGGCTGCGTATCAACTCCAGCTTACAAAACTTTCAATGAAGAATGCAGGGTCTGGTTGTGGGATAATGAATATGAGAATGAACTACAAGCCACAGTTAGAAGATTGGCATAATGCTTGGGCTCTAGCTGTAGGTAAGGTATGGGATACGCAGTACACAAAGAGATTTTACAACTAACAGCTTTTCACTGCCCTATATTTGAATCATAATCAATATGGAACAATAAATCTTTTAAAGTGTGTAACTAGGTGGATGGACGTGCACCCCAAACTCCTGGAACGAACTGTAAGGATCCCTTGATAAGAGCGTTTTGCATCTAAGGGAAGGAATTATGTATCAAGCATCTGAGGAAGCATGAGAGGGGAGAAGTGTGCTCATCGAGAAAGGAGAACCTGTGACGGGTCATCCGGAAGGAAAGATGGTGTGGGAGAAGGCTTCTGATCTCATAGGCAGAGAGGAGAAGAGGGCCACCAAACCGAAGTGCATGCCACCAAAAAAAGGATATGCGAGGAAGGGGGAGGATGGCTGGACATTTGTTTCTCGTCGCAAACGTTGTCAGCTGCTACAGGTGTGGGGTGTATGGCCATCGCCCCTGCGTGTTCGAAACTGCCGTGATGTTTTGGACCTTTGGTTGCGGGGAAGGTCCTCTTTGTGAGGCATGCAATTGGAGTCAAATGAAGAACGTAACGTAATCAATCTGCCAAGACCGGTAACCCATGTCCAAGCACCTCCAATCAAAGATCTGACCACGAGGGAGTGGTAGCGATTCTAGAGAGGGCAAAACCGATACCCGGTGAGTTGGAGTGTTCATTGGTTACCGGCCATGCGCGCTTTCATCTTCTAGTAAGACATGGTGTTGCCATAGCCGCCACTGCCACTCTGTTTAATGGAGGAAGATGTGGAGAATTTGGCTCTGATAACTTCGCCAGAGAAGGAGACTCCGGCCAAAACATTGGAATTGACGACCTCGACGATCGAGTTAGGAGCGAAATCTCAGATGAGAGATTGTGGAGATTACGATGTTTCAAATTTCAAAAACAAAGCAAACTTGGAAACCCTCGACCTCCTAAACTTGGAAGGACCCAACCCTCTCTCCATAAATCTAGAAACAATAGCCTCGTTAGTGCCTCGATTGCCTGGAGTGAAGGCACGTATTCATTCATCGAGTTTTACAACATTGCTGGCCCTTTGCTTTTGCACACTCCAATCGGGTTACCGAAGGGCTACGAGGCCGACCTGACAAGCATTTTCCCCCTTGGGACATACAGCGAGACTCGATTACCCATTTGAAGAGGATTTGGGTGAGATCCATGTAAGGAGTGGTGGACTCGATTGCACGCCCAAAGTAGGATCTTTTTCAAAGCGGACACTCTTGAGACCTTGAAACCCCAGACTTGATCCTTCTTCATCGCCTAAAGAAACGCAAGGCATCGAACCTACTACTTATGTAGTGTTTGAGCCCTTTGTCGGTCAGAGGAGTCCCCAGATACAGTCGTGTATCACTATTGTAGCCCCCATTGAAGGGGATGTCTGCCAGGAGCCATCGAGCCTTGAAGGGATGTTGGGTGGTGTTTGTAATGGATAACCCGAGTGCCTGGGAGGTAACTCTAAGTGGGTTAATGACCTAAGCTCTGTGATCGAGAGTTTGGACTTTGTTTGCAATAATGCTCAAGATGCTACTCTAAAGGAACCACAGTCGATCATTGTTCGCCTAGAAGAAGCCCCACAAACTTCCTCGTCTACTTCAACTAGGGAATGAGGATATGGAGGAAAGGGGAAGCACTACAGAAATCAAAAAAGAACTAAGGAAATTGGAGAGATTATCGTACCAATTTCATCTCATAAGGCTTGGGTGGCTGAAAATTGAAATTGTGGGTGTGGCACCAACAAAGGGTGATAATCAGGTTACTAAATGTGCATTTTAACCTGAAATGTTAGAGGTCTGGGTGACCCTAAGAAACGTAGGTCAATTGGTATGTTGTTACGAGATTGGGGCCGCGATGTGGTCTTGCTACAAGAGACAAAACTGGCCAGTTCAGTTATTATTTGGAACTCTTTGGGGGTTGGAAACTTTCATATTTTAGATCCGTGGAAGCAGTGGGAAGTGCGGGAGGCACTGTCATCACTTGGAATACACTTTTACTCTCTCCTTCATGAGCACAGAGGTAGACATGTCCAAATGATTCTCCTCCAGAAGAACCCCACCGGATCACACATGGATGTCTCTTGTCTTTATGGTCCTATTGTTTCAAGGAAAAGGCTGATAATTAGGGTGAGCTTCATGTTGTCATAGAGTTGTGCATTGGTGAGGCATGGCTAATCGAAGGCAAATATATTGGGACTCTTCTATCATCTGATCGCCTCCGATTATGGGGCGGCCACGACGCACAGGTCCGTCGGATTTCATTGATGACTTACAGCTGGAGGTGATAGAAGCTTTTGACACTCGTTTTACTTAGAGAAACTCTGATTCTCGTTCTCGATTGGACAGGTTCCCAGCATCGGTGGAACTTGGATCTTTCCCAATGTACTCAACATCTTCTAAGATGCGGACCAGATCGAATCACATTCCTCTTATTTGGAACTTCGAAGATAGGCGGCTCCCCAGGCCATCAACGGAGTGCGCGATGATTGTTGTCACTCATCTGGAAAAAAAAGTTCGCCTCTTTGCACTCTTGGCTTTGTTTGTATAAGGAAATTCAGGAGGTAAGAAGAACCACTAAAGCATCAGCAGAGATGGAAATTTACATATTAGATTGATAGAAGATGTCAGAGATCTTGAGGAGCTAAGAGAGAGCAGTTGCACAAAAGACCATAGTTGATGAAGACAATAAACATGAGCCATAATGGAAACCAAGATCTAGTGATACTTGGCTAGAAGAGAAGGATGCAAATACTAGTTATTTTCATGGAGTTGCTAATGCAAGACAGCATCATAATATGATACAAATTTTGGTAGTGAGAATGATAGGCGGGTCGAGGGAGATTGTGAAATTGGTGTTGTGGTTGCTGACCATTTTCATGAGTTTCCTCAATGGGTTTGATTCCAGAATGTGGAGATGGACTGGATTGGCGGCGTCCCAGCTCTCTGAACAGCAGATGGCTTGTCTGATACATAACTTTACATTAGCAGAGGTCAAAGCGGTGGTCTGAAATTTGAATGCGGATGGGGTGCCAGGTCCTGCTTTCCTATCTTCTTTTTCAAGGAATTCTGGAGCGTTGTTGGGAGAAGAGTGGTGGAAGTTGTGGAGGAGTTTGCACGGAGAAACATCGACTTCAACAGGATTAATAGGACCCTTATCTTTCTACTCCCAAAAAAAAGATGTCTCGCAAAGGGTGGAGGACTTCAAACCTGTTGTTTAATCTAATGATATCTATTTGATAGTTGCTAAAATCTTCGTGAACAGACTAACTCTGGTCTTAGATCACATTACTCCCAGTTGCAATCGGCTTTTGTCCCCGGGAGACATATTGGAGACAGCCTTGCAATGGCCACCGAGATCATAGTAGATTTGAAGTGTTGTAACATGAATGACGTGCTTTGGAAGGTAGCCTTCTCCAGAGCACATGATACTTTAAACTTGCAGTTTCTGTGGGCAGCAATAGCGAAGCAAGGGTTCCCTTATGTGTGGATTACGTGGATGAAGAGATGCGTAACCACTCCATCCTAGTCGATACTTATCAATGGCAGATCTGACGGGGATTTCTTTCAGTCGCATCAAGGAGTCAGACATGGTTGTCCCTTAGTACCCATGCTTTTTATTATCGATGATTTTCAGACATGTATGGTTGAGAAGGTGACACATCAAGGCGTGACGAGCGGTTCCTCTTTGGGAGATATTTGTGTGCCTCTTCTTCAGTATGCCAATGACACCATTTTTCATTGGGTGGGGAGGGGAGGGAGGCCGCAAGAGGGATGGCTACAACCCTGGAGGTGTTTGGTGAACTATCAGGACTTGTTCTTAATTGGGACAAGTCAACCGTGTGGCCTTGTAGAAGAGGAAGCGATGGCATGTTGGAATGAGTTGGCCACGACGTGTGGTTATCTGTTGATCTGCTACATTGGGTTACCCCTATCCTATGGGAGATTACGAATCGTTGATTGGCTTCTCATAGTTAAAAAGGAGATGAAGTTGTCAGCTTGGAAAACGACGACCCAGTTGTGTCATGTCAGGCATCGGTGCTTATAAAGGTCATATTTGCGGCAATTTTGGTTTGATTCATGTCATCCCGTCTACTTCCAATTGCCATCTGTCAACATCTGGAGATGCTTATGAGGAAATTTCTGTGGGGAAAAACTGGTTAGGATAGATATGAAGTACACTTGGTTGATTGGGAAACAGTCACACTCACAAAGCCATCTGGTGGGTTAGGGATTACTAGATTTGAAACAATGAACATTGCACTTCTAATATAATGGGTTGCCAAAAATTGGGAGAAGAATGAGGATTTATGTTGCAGACTAATCTGCAAAATATATAATCACAGGGCACAAGAGAGCTTGCCACATCGTACAACCTTCTACCAATCAACTTTTTGGTTAGGCATATGTTCTATGATGTCGTGGTTCACACAACTATTTCACCTGGTTTTCAGGGATGGCTCTTCTTTTGCTTTCTGAATAGAAAATTAGACAGGTGATGACATGTTAGCTAACTGATACCTGCATCTCTTTGTGTTGGTGGTTGATAGAGAATGACAAGTTGCAGATTATTAGGTGGATTGTAGTTGGATGTGTTTTTTTAACAGATTTCTCTGATCAACTAAATGAGTTTCTCACTTTCTCCATCTTCTAGACTTTTTGAATCAGTCAGAGGGTTGGATGGAAGGGAAAGACCATTGGACTTGGAAGGATGGCTGTAGAGATAATTATATAGTCTATGTATTGTTTATGCTATTTTTATGTTCTTGGTTGCACCTTAAATAATTTACCCATGGGTCGTCTCTGTATAAGAGAGCCAAGGGTTCTTTGGAATGATACGATTTCGCTTTTCCACCAACATGGTATCATAGTCAAAACCCTAATACCCCATCACCACCCCCGGCGTCGTTCTCTCTCTCTCCCGGCGCCGCCACTCGTCGCCATCCTCTCACTGCCTCCACCCTCTCGCCAGCCCATCTTCTCCTTCCCTTCCGCCGCCGACCCCTACCCCCGTCGACCCCACCCTCCGCCACCACCGTCATCTCTATGGATTTGAGTGGGTAAAGTCTACATATGCACTCAAATGTTATGAAGTTTATGTAAACATTTGTTCTTTGGTCTACAAAACCTAGTTATTCTTCTTCGACGATATGTCAAAAAACAAGGTCGATATGCCCTCCATAGACGCGTTCAAAGGTCATGCACTAATCGTCAAGATGGATGGGATGAATTATGAGCTCTGGGCGATGCAGTTCATGAGTCTCATGAAGTCGAAAGGTAAGAAGCACATTTTTACCGAGGAAGAACCGGCAGAGAAGAATGGGGTTTATGCCTCCTGGGAGGTTGATGATTCATACGCCAAGCCCTGGCTTTCAGGCACACTATCAATGGAGATTGCTAATGATGTTCTCCATCAGCCCACCGCTAAGGCGACGTGGGACATACTGGTAGCAACATATTCACATGTGCGGAATGAGACCAAGATCCTTCAGCTTCAGCATGATATATTCACAATGAAGCAGAATGAGCGGCCACTTCACTCCTTGTATACATTCCTACGAGGGATGTTTGAGAAACTCTACAGTATCATTCCTCTGACAGCCACCCGGAGCAGCAGAAGACATTTAGGAATGCTACCATGGTGAGAGTCCTGCTTGCGGCCTTTGACCCTGAATATGATGATGCTCGATCGCATATTATTGCCGATGCTACCATTCCTCCTATGAAGGAAGTCTACCGCAGACTTAATCGTACTCTGTCTCGTCCAGTGCTTCTACTCCACCGCCATCGGCGGTGGCTGCTTCTAGAGGTTGAGGTAGCCTTTCTTCATTCCGTGGTCGTAGACCTCGTGGTCAAGGCGATCATTTTCGCCAACCGTGCACCCTCTGCCATAGCACGGGACATGATGAGGATACATGTTATTCTAATATGGATTTCTAGTCTCGGCACGAGTAGCCGAGCAAGTTACATCTCCGTCTGCATCTACCTCGGATCAGAAGTTCGAGGAGCTCGTTGCGAGACTGCATGATATTATGCCTTCCGTATCTATAGATTCTCCAGGAGGCCCTTCGGATATTGTTACTTCAGCCTCTGCCAGTACTTCTGTAACTGCTAGCACCTCAGGTAGTACTTATGCTTTTCCATCATGTCATAGTTCTGATGTCTCGGATTGGATTATGGACTCGAGTGCGACACACCATCTTTGCCGCGATAGAGATAGACTTACGCCATACAGGGAGATTCCACCAGGGCAGTCAGTAGTAATAGATGATGGAACTCATTCACCCATTATTGGACAGGGGAAGATTACTTTATCACCTTCCATGCATATATAGAATGTTTTACATGCCCCCGATTTTTCGATTAACTTGCTTTCTATTAGTCAGATTACAAAGGATTTACACTGTCGCGTTATATTTGACCCATCGTTTCTTATTTTTCAGGACATTCTAACGGGCAAGGTGATTGGTTGTGCTTCTGAGTAGGATGGTCTTTATTGTCTGGTCCGGAATTCCTATGATGGTGTCTCCTCTCATTCATGTGGATCAGTCTCTCCGTATACATGGCATCTAAGCTTTGGTCACCTTCCTCTTCAGAAGATGTGTCATCTATTGCCTCAGATTTCTCCAAGTTCTTCCTTCCGGTGTGAAGCATGTCAATTGGGAAAGCACCATAGAGCTAGCTTCTCTAGTCATCAATGTCGGAGTAGTAGCTCCCATTTTGAGTTACTTCATGTCGACATTTGGGGTCCAAGTATTGTTCATGATTACCAGGGACAGGTTTTATCTTGTAGTCGTCGATGATTTTTCTCGTCTGTCGTGGGTATTTCTATTAAAGAATAAATCTGAAGCAGGGAATGTTATTAGAAATCTTATAAATGAAGTGCAAAATGTTTTTTCCAGTCATGTGAAATATGTTCATACGGATAATGCTTTGGAATTTTGCACACGTTCCCTTTCAAAATTCTTTTCGTCACGCGGTATCATTCATCAAACTACTTGTGCGTACACATCTCAACAAAATGGCGTTGCTGAGAGAAAGCATCATCATCTTCTTGATATAACTCGAACCCTTCTTATCCAGACTTGTGCACCTATTTTTGGAGGGGAGATGCCGTCCTTACAGCTTGTTATCTTGTGAATCGTATGCCACCCTCGGTCATGGAAGGACATATCGATATCGGCAACATATCGATACAATGTCGATACCGATATATCGGCGATATATCCGCATATTGCCAAAACCCGGTATCCATTAGGCATTTTTCTCCTGTCGATACCCGATATATCCATATCGGCGATATATCCGTGACCTGTCGATACCGATATATCACCGATATATCGACGATATATCGCGATATGGCGATCCATGCCCTCAGTTCTTGGTGAGAAAATTCCTCTTTATGTTGTCTTTCCTGACAAGGAATTATTCTCACTTACTCCTCGTGTTTTTTGTGTTTTTACATTTGTTAATCAATTGTCTCCTAAACTTGACAAGCTCTCGCCTAGGGCTGTCAAGTGTGTCTTTATAGGTTACTCTCCGACTCATAAGGGATACTGTTGTTATGATCATGTAAACAGGAAATACTTTGTCTGTGCTGATGTCACATTCTTTGAGTCTGTTATGTACTTCTCCCCTGCAGGTGACAGGTTGGCCTCATCCACATCTAATGACGAGATCTATGTTCCTCCTTCATATATTCTGAGTCCACCACTGTTGATTCATGTTCCTGTTGTCACACCAACATCATCCCCACCACCACCAACATTACAACCACCTGTTTGGCCCCTACCTAAATTTTATACACGTCGGTCGGGTCCTGCTCATGCTGCACATCAATCATCCAACACGCCTCAGGTATGTCCACATATTATTGCTAATGATGGATCGGATAGTGTGCAAGTGCAAGGTTCATTGTTGCAGGAGGAAAGTGAACCAGCAAGTATTGTTGCTGATGATCTGGATGTTCATATTGTTATACAGAAGCAGAAACGCACATGTGCATCATATCATCTTACTTCACAGGTTTTCTTTCATCGTCTAACAGGGGGGACTTTCAGAGATTTGTTATGTTTTTGTCTGTCGCGGAGATAACACAGAATTATCAAGATGCCTTGAAGATTACCTGCTGGCGTTCTGCTATGGAAGAGGAAATGGTTGCTCTACAGTCGCGGGGTACATGAAGGTTGGTTCCCGCTCCCTCAGGAGCATCTGTTGTTAGCTGCAAATGGGTATTCACTGCTAAGTATCATGCAAATGGTAGTCTTGACCATTACAAGGCAAGGCTAGTGGCGCGAGGTTTTACTCAAACATGTGGCGTGGATTATATGGACACTTTCTCTCCAGTTGCCCGTCATTCCACTCTTCGTATTCTTTTGTCCATCATTGTGGTACGTGATTGGCCCTTGTTCCAGCTTGATGTTAAGAATGCCTTCTTGTATGGCGATTTGCAGGAAGAAGTCTACATGCAGCAGCCTCCGGGGTTTGCTGGAGTCCCATGGTGTGTAGACTTCATAAGGCTATATATGACCTTAAACAAAGCCCAAGGGTGTGGTTTCATAAGCTTTCCCATCTAATTGAACAACAAGGACTCAAGAGATCAAATGCGGATTATTCGTTGTTCGTCCAGAAGACTTCTAGAGGTACGGTTGTCATCATGATGTATGTTGATGATATATTGGTTACAGGAGATGATACACATGGGATAAAGATGGCAAAAGCTTTTCTGACCATCAGTTTGTTACGAAGGATCTTGATACTCTACGATATTTTCTGGGGTTGGAGTTTGCTAGGAATGCGAGGGTCTTGTGATGACCCAAAGGAAATACATTACATATATGCTTGTCGAGACGGGTATGGTTGGATGTAGACCATCAACTGCTCCTATGGATCTCAACATGAAATTATATGATAATGATACGGAGGAAGTCAACAGGAGAAGGTATAGAGAAATGATGGGTAAGCTTCTTTATATTACTATAACTCAACCTGATATTGCTTTTGCAGTAAGTCGGGTGAGTTAGTTCATGGAACAGCCAAGATATATATATATATATATATGATACTAAGGTATCTAAAGTCGTCTCCAGGCATAGGATTGTTGTTTAGAAAGGAAACAAATCTATCTATCCCGGCATGTGCGGATGCGGATTATGTAGGATGCTCTAAGGATCGAAAGTCTACTTTGGATTTTGCAGTTTTTGTGGGCAGTTCTTTGGTTTCATGGAAAAGCAAGAAACAAAACGTAGTGGCTAGATCTAGTGTTGAATATAAATATACGGACATGGCTCAAGCAAGTACTAAGATTATGTGGGTTCGAGCTATACTAGAAGATTTGCATATAGGTATACCGTTACCCATGCAACTACAGTGTGATAATCAAGCTGCAATGTTCATTGCCAATAACCCTGTCTTTCATGAAAGAACAAAATATATTGAGGTGGACTCCCATTACACTAGAGATATGATCCAGAAGGGTTTGATTTCTACTTCACATGTTAGTTCAGAGGAGCAGACTCCCGACATCTTCACCAAGCTATTGCTCAGAGGACCATTCCAGAAGTGTTCTTCCAAGCTGAGCATAATTGATATCTATGCTTCATCTTGAGTGGGAGTGTACAGATAATTATATAGTCTATGTATTATTTATGCTATTTTTACGTTATTGGTTGCACCTTATGTAATTTACCCATGGGTAAGAGAGACTAGGGTTCTTTGGAATAATACGATTTCACTTTTCCACCAACAATGGCGATTTTTCAGTAAACGAACACATAAGGTATCAGACAGGCCTACAGTTATGGTACTCGACTCTCTCCTGCGAGACTGCAAGCTAATTTGAGAATTAAAGTTACCAAGTCGTATTGTTATCTTTATGTGGTTGATGAGACGAAGGCGGATCTTGACTAGGGACAGATATAGTTGGATCTTTTTAGATACTTCTCCCATTTGCCCCCCCCCCCATGTGGTAGTACCGTAGTAAGAATGAGAGGATCGAGCATCTTTTCTTTTATTGTGAGAAGACAACCACAATTTGGAGAGAGAGCTTGGTGTTGATGGTTGAATATACATAAACGTCATGCATGTTGGGACTCTATTCATGGAACTAAGACCTACACCAAAACAGAGTTGTTCCTTCCTCTTTCGATTGGTTGGCAATATGGTTAGCTAAAAATGGGGTTACCTTTGACTTTGGCAGATTCTATGTTGACAATGTACTTTCCCATGCCAAGAATCTCCGCAGGTCATGGTTGTCGTAAGTCTTTCTTTTCTATATGTTTTTAATATATTTGGGACGGGCACCATAATGTGCTTCCCCATCTTTGGTATCAAAAAAAGTAAGTGTGTAACTCAAATTTATCTATCTTCCACATATCCTATACTTAGTACCGGCCAATCACCAGACCATTACAATATTTTGACTTGTTTTCACTGCAATGTATTTTGATTCACAATCAATATGAAACTCAACCATTTATGAGATAAGTATGTAACTCGTATTTATCTCCCTCCGTTTCTCACCTTATCCTAGTCTTCTCACCGGAACATATCATTGAACACCGACACATTACATGATAAGCTCTATTTGCTCATCTTTGTAAGTTTCCTCAAGCCTTTTTTGTATATATAAGGAAAAAGAGAATATTTAATGACATGGAGGAAAGTTGTGTGTTGATCACCTCTTCTTAGGAAGTTAGGATGAGTAGCCATCAAATCATCTGCCTCGGGAACATGTGCAGGTAAGTTTCTCAAGACAAATGAATGGTTGAGAGGTGATAAGCAAGGAAGTTGCATGTAGATGAACTGCATGATCCTCGTCCTCTATGTATAATATATATAACCCCAACCCCCTCCAATTAACTAATTTTAACATGCACTTAATTTTTGATTTGTTAAAGAGTTAAGTAAAAATAGTGATTACTTGTATTTCACTTTCATTCAAGATATGTTTTTCCTTTATGTTTCAAATGCACATAAAGCAACTACATCCTCACATCTAAGCGAGCATCCAAACGGGATAAAAGTAGCAATAATGCTTGAATTTAATTAGGTTTCCTCAATGTTGTGACATTGTCAGTTTTGTTCAAAACAAGCATCAAGCCCCACAAGGGCATATTATCATCCTTTGAAAGAGTCCATGCTTCATTGACTACAATTTATGACCATGCTCTTGTATTTTTTTAAAGTAACCACTGGAACAAGACCATAGAACAAATCATGTACGAGTAAGATCATTATGATTTCTTCAACTACATGCTAGAAAAAGCTAGGTTCTGATCCCCGCCTTGTCTATCAAGAAATCTGGATACATATTTGGCCAATAACACAGACTATCGACATGCATCCTTTTCAAGTCTTGGTGATCTTCCACCATCCTAGGCGTATAAGGAACATAGATATTGTTTGTGACACCCATTCTAAGCCTTTCCATGATTTCCTGAAATATTGCCAGCAATGCCATGGAATCTCTTGCCATGTGAGAAACTTTATCTCCGAGGTCTTACTACATATTTGGTGCCTTGAATGCCAAGCAGAATTTCTTTTGTCAATTTAAACATGTTTGCACAATCTATTAGAATATCTAACATTGACCTCTCAATAAATTTAAGGAGCCAGTCGCAAATCCTTCCTTTCAATCAGTGTGGACAAGTATCATTTATCCACCTTTTACTTTCCATCACACATAAGAAAATTCATTTCTTGGTTCCCCATCTTCCTACCCTTGGAAAGTGGGATTAAGGTTGACCAATGAGTTCGATTGATTAGTGTTTTTATCACTTTTCTTCATTGTCCATAGCACAGAGGAGTCATCTATTCATTTCACCTTCTTGCCCACGGAAATGGACAGAGTAACAAAAGGGAATTTTTATTTCCCCTAAGTTTTCCCTTTGTTTCTATGTTTATCTAAAATTATATATAAAGATATTGTACATGTGAATGCACAAAGATACAACTTATGTCTGATTCCTTTCTTGTTAAACCAATAACACATAAAAATTAATCAATGAAAAACAAATTTCCTTTAATTTTATTTTTGTCACTTCCTATTGGACCAGGGAAATGAATTCTTTCACTTTGCGAGAGCACTAACACCCCCTTAGACCTCACTACAAAGGCATCGACGCTCTGTTTTATACTTTTGAAGTCAGTATCCACTCCTGGATGGTCTTCCTTAACAAACAACTACATTTACATTATAAAAATGATGCAAATGAAAAGAACAGGAATCTATAGGAGCGTATAAAAAATGGCAATGTGTATCTACATGAGCTCATTCTACTGAACCATGCGTTTTAATTAAAAAACTTAATGAAAGAAGAGAATGAGAAAGGAAGAGATCATTGAAACCACATTATCAAGCATGACAATGCACAGGATCCGATAATCATAGAAAGTTTCAATCTTGCAAAAATCAATAGTTGGTATTCAATTAGATGAGTCACTGACCACAGATATATCAACAGTTTGGTTGTAGTTGATTTTGAATTTTTTCAACATTCCATGTAGATTTGGACATTTTCACCACTACCATATTGAAAAGAAAGTAACAAACGAATTCCAACTAAATATTAAACATCTTACAATTAGTTTACTGTGAAAAAGATAGGAAAAGAGAAACATAAATCGCTTTAAAAAAAGTTGGGCAACTAGTCAGATTAGTTGACAGGGTAGTGGCCAACTAAGAGGAAGTTTTCTAGTCCATGGGATCAAACTTCGATGAAATTCGGCCGAATTTCGATCGAATTTTGATTTCGGTGGGTGGCCGAAATTCGGCCAAAATGACCTATGTCAACCGAAATTTGGGAGGCTCCGTTAAAAAATAGACGGAAATGATCGAAATTTCGGTGAAATTTCGATCGAAATTTCATTTCGGTCAATCACCGAAATGGTGACCGAAATGGTGACCGAAATCGAAATTTGAGACCTTGGTCTAGCCAGCCGCCTAGGCTTATTCAGATAGTGTTGGTTACTAACTGCTATTCAAGGAAAGACATTTATTTTTTTGAAAGGAATGAAAGACGCTTATGATTTACATGTAATTTCAAACATTTATTTTCAATAACATGGTAAATGGTAATCTAAATTTATGTTTGTTATATTTTTATTTCATTGTCAATTTCCATTAATTTAAGAAAAAAAAAAGAGAAACATTTCCTTACACTACTTAAGATATCTGTAACCCGTTATAGTTACTTCGGTCCCTCAAATTACAGATGGTGGAGCTTCGTCATACTAAAACCCATTAACAGTATGCCTAAAGCAGTTGGATGTTGATTGTAACATGCGGTAACCTTTATCCTATTTTATATCTAATGAAAAGGATAGGGTACTCTTAAGTCAAATATAGAGTGTTCGCCACCACAAAACAAATAACTGTATATATGATATTAAAAAATTGCTCATTAGAAGCATGAGAAACCAAAGCTAAACAGACAGAAATGGAAACTTCACATCTCCACGTCTTACGAAAAACCTCTCATCTCTAATAAAAACCAAAGCTATATGGAAAAAAGAAAAAAAAACCTTGGTGTCGAGCATGACGGCGCAAAGGATCTGGGTATTCATCATAGCGATCTTGAGGTTGTTGAGGGTCTCCTGGTGGTACTCGTGCGTCCCGTGCGAGAAGTTGAACCTCGCCACATTCATACCGGCCTTCAGGAGCTTCTCGAGCATCTCGACTGACCTCGAAGCGGGGCCGAGCGTGCACACGATCTTCGTCTTCGGAACTCTCCCGTCATCCGGGAGTTCCTTTAGGATCCCCTCGATGTCGATATTGGACATGATCGATCGATGGAGCTCCTCCCTCTCTCTCTCTCTCGAGAACCCTAGATTTCGATAAGAGGATTGGGGAGAGAGCAGAGGAGATGGGGATCGTATATCTATGTGATGTGTGAAGAGCGGCGGCCGCGGAAGCACAGGGGGAGGTGGGAGTGGAGTGGGAGGAGGGGGGACAGGTGTTTGACTGATGTTGGTCGAAACCCGCGGCTTTGTATGGGGGCCGCTGATGGGTTAGCGGTGTTGTTTTTGCTGCTGATTTTGGATATTTCCTTCCGAAGCAACTAGTTTGCAAACACCTTTTACTTTGTGATCTGGCATGTACCCCTGCCCACTAGGAGCCAACTACAAAATATCTGCTTGACATTAGGGTTGGAGCTTTGGGTAGAGTACACGTTCTAAACGTTTTAGAATATAGAATAAAATACAAAAAATGTATGAACTATACCTCCAATTTTAATGTCATACCTGAACTTTTAAAGTAATAATATGATACTTTATGTATTGTTTCGGTAACAAAGTGGTATTTTGCTAACGAGAAGAAGTGATGGGGTATCTTTTTTGATGGAGTGATGAAAGTACCCTCCCTTCCGTGAATGATTCCCCTCCATCCCCACATGTTCCCCTCTCTCCCACACATTTCTCGTAATTGGTCCACCCTAGGGTTTATCCAAGCGATCTCATGTGCCAGCTCTGGAGACAGGAGCGAACATACGAGCTCTGGTTGAGATTCAACATGGACGAGGTACGGAGAGTGCCGAAGGGCTTGTTTGGTGACAAGAGGGGCATGGGAAGCACAAGTGTGCTCGTTTGGTGGAGACAGGACACACGGGAGAACGAGTTGTAGCTGAACTTTGATCGTCGAGGTACGGAGAGCACGGACACCATCATCAGGAGGAGAGGGGGCACACGAGCTGCTGCTGAGCTTTGTAGTATTGAGCTCTGTCCGACCTTTGGATTATTGGTGTGTCGGAACCTTAATGGGAAATGGATTTAAAACCTAACAGCATCTAAGTTCCACAAGACTCCTATTCAGGTCTCCTCAACAGTCAGGTCAAAACAAGTCTATATACACAAATTCTTATGACTATGAATCTTTACTTGTACAGTGTAAGTGAAATATAACTTCTCATCTCAAAAGTAGCAAAGAAATAACTTCTCTCAACAAGGTAACTCTAATCCCCCAGTCTAGCAACTCTTTCCTCGAGGAGTGTGGATATTCCCTTCTAAGTTCAAGTACAACCAGCTCAAGAAGAGGGGATGGAGAAGAGAATGGACAGTAACCAGTGTAGTTACCTATCTTTGGATGCATGACCAGTGTAGCCATGTCATCCGATGTAAGCTCACAAATATTTGACTTTGAAGCTCCTATTCTTTTTTTTCACTTGTATATACACTCCGGCAAGCATTTTACTTTTCAATCAGGCCTGACCACTTTTAGAGATTCTACATTTTTTCTATTTTTTTGAAAATATATACAATGTGCAGCATGTACATAAGGAGTTTTTCCTCTTGAGCTAGTAGACTATCCCTCTTTTGAAGCATTATTGCAACCACACAGCATCCTATCTTTAGACCTCAACATCACCAAACCAGGTTGAGACGCACTTCCCTTCCTAGAGGAGGACGAGAGGTTTCGCTTAGATGTACTACCCTCGTATGCTACCCCAAGCCAAAAGATTTTGCCTCCTCACTACCTCCTCCGTGAAGAGCTACGTGTAGAGTGTTTGTCCAAGGTAAGCCATGGTCTCAAAGAATCATGCGTGCGTTGTTAAATATTATACTTAGACTTATCAAGATGACATGTGAACATAGTCTTATGGACTCAAAGAATTAAGTCACTAGGACATGAAAAGTCTTAACTCCGAATCTTATAAGGTTCCTCTGAAATTAAGTGGATTAAGGTCCAACTAAGCTCCATTCTTTAAATTTATTCCAGACTTAGTTTAAATGTCAAAATTATCATGAAAAATGCACATGCCAATGCAAGAAAATATGTACAATGCAAAAAAAGAAAGCAAAATCTTTTTGTGAAATAATTTTCCAATTTTGAATTTTTTTATGGATTTTTAAAAAATGATGCACATGAAAGAAGTTTTTTATGCAGATAGTTAGAAATATATACAAGTATATACAATTTTTTTAGATAAGGGTTAGGGATTATATACACATATTTACAAAGAAGTGAGTCAATTATTTACAAGAGTCATGAGAAAGGATTTACAACTTGAGTAATTTATACAAGTATATACCCAGTTGGATTTTTATTTTTATTTTTATTATTTTTTTATTATTTATTTTTTTATTTTTGTGATTCATATATTCTTTAAATTTATTTGAAAATAATTTTACAAATAAATTTGAAAACTATAGTCCAAAACAATTTTTCACATAATTTTACAATCATTTACAATCATTTGAAAACAATTTTACAAACATTTTTCAAACAGTATATACAGATTTTCAAAATAATTTTCAATTATTTTTCAAAACATTTGCAAATAGTTTTACAAAATGATTTTATTTAACAAAAAAATTACAAGATAAAATATTTTTACAAAGGTTGAAAATATTTTTCAAACATTTTTCAAATAGTTTTCAAAATATTTTTTTCAAATAGATTTTAAAACCATTTTTAAAATATTTTTCAAAATATTTTAACCAAACTTATTAGTCAATATGTACAAGAAAAAAGTTGAGGAAATTTCTGCATCTTTTTATTAGATAGTTTTTTAGAGGTATTTATACCATATTTTATCCATATTTAAAACTATAAAAGTACGAGTTATGGCTAAAGTATATATACAATATATACGACACCCCATATACTTAGCTCGAACTATGTCCTCATAGTGATCAAAGAACTGGAAAGAAAGACATAACTCGTGCTAAGTATAGAAAAGTGAAAAGAATACTATACTACAATGATGAATAAAAGAATATAACCAACAGAAGTCGGTGATCCCCCAATACTTAGGATCAAGTAATCTTAAGTATAGAAGACTGTACATAAGGGGAAAACCGAGGAGTTGAATGTACTGGGTTTACCCCTCCTATACTTAAGGTAAAATATCCCTAAGTATAGGCAGCAAAATAGAGGTAAAGAGAATCAAAAGAATAATCACAATTCTGGCACCCCCCTATACTTAGGGTAAAGTACACCCTAAGTATAGCATAATCATAAGATGGAGATGGGGTGTTAGACAATAGAATGTGTGATATGGATAGATGGATCTATACAACTGTGAACAATATCGATGTGCCTATCAACAAGCGCTAGAGTTTACACCCCTAGCTGGGCGCAAAGGATAGGACAACGTTGTATCAAGGTTCAGGACGACATCTGTAATGCGAATATCGTACTGTCATTGCAGTCTCAGGGGGGAGAACAACAATGAACTCAACAGGGGAAATGATGACACCCAGGTAAATAATCAGGAGGGCGTCTGCTACCGGGTAAAGATATTGGAAGATGAAATCGGGCTCCGGTAGCACAAAAAAATCATCATCTCAAGGTCTAAATGGAGTGAATGGATGGAGCCGAAGAAATTGAACGTGGATAAGGAAGGATCTGTCAGTGAATCCTCCACGTTAATCACCATCTAGAATAGATAAGGAAGATCAAGAGACTTACTAAAAAGGCTGATACTTAGTGCATATAATGTAGACAAATCAGTGAAATCATCGAATACCTCAAAGATCGGGTCATCCTTGTGAGGATCGTCGATGACAGAAACATCAAACTCGTGATCAAAAATATCAGAAGACTCAGTGTTGTGATCCAACAGATTGGATATACACTCAGAAAGTGAAACCGAGTACACAGGGTGTCACGACTCCGATTCCTGGGCCATCGGATCCTCCCATATCCGGATCGGGTTACTCAATAATAATTTATTCAGCAATCACAACTAACATTCAGAAACAGACTGCAAATAAAAATACTTAAAAGAAAGTATTTCAACACTTTTCCATTTACAAAATAAAGTTCAGATGATACACTGTCCCACTATAATCATTTACATGTACATTAGCTTGAAAGAAAAATATACAATAGATTACTAACTACCTTAAAGAGTAAAGCTATTGTGGATGGCTGGATGTCTAGTATGTAAGCTGGATGAATTTTTAAAGTCCTTGCTATGGCTCACCAACACCTGTTGGGTTTTCCATAAATCATAAAATAAAAATTAGCGAATGCTAAGTAACGAAGAAGAGAAAAGCAAACAAATTGTCTAATTTTGCAAAATTTGTTATCACAAAAGGTTTCATTCCTTCTTGTTAATTTAAGTCCTATTCCTTTCTATTCCACATAAGGGATTAGTCCAGGGGAATTACCTCACCCTTCTTGGACTCCGAAGCTGTGGACACTTTAGGATTGGAGATTGCATTGATCTTAGTAAGCTTATGCCGCCGCACATCGCCTTAACCAATCCTCCAATACTACCCTGACAAATTCCTTTTCTTTTATTAAATAGGGTCTCAAACCCTAGGCATGGAAAACAAAGGAGCACACCGTCCTCAAGGACTCGGTTGCTTAAAACCTCAGACTAACATTTATTCATATAACCTAGCGACTTTAAATACATATTATCATGACCTAGCCGCTATTGAATCACCCGTGCCTCCACATGGCACGATCACATCTTCCGTCGTTCAACGTGAAGATATTGGCTCCCGGTACCACGCGTTGCAAAACATTCATTTCGTGCGCACTTAACATAACAGGGCAACCGTGTACCACCTAGGTAGAGAAACACCAATACGGGTTCCTTTCGACAAACCTACAGGTTGCATGCCCGACCTGTAGTTCTACTCCCAATCATCCTTAACGTGACACACAATCCTTTTCAGGATCCAACTCAAGCCACACCAATTCCCATGATATAATTCCTTTCATTAAATCTTCGATTTGCATAATTAGCAATATTTAGTATAGACTCACATATATATTATTCATAACCATATATACTCGTATTTATGCCTATTTTAACTCCCAAACCCTAACTTTCAAAGCCACCGCATCAATTTGATGCTTAAACCTATTTTAGTGGGAATCACAAAGAAACTTTTCAAACTTTTTCAAAAATAGCCAAAATTAGGGTTCTTCATAGCAAAGAAAATAAAATCAAGAATTTCAATAATCTCGTATGAAAACCCAACAACAAAAGGAAGGATTTCGTTACCTAATCGAGCTCTCTCTCGTGTATGAAAGGCTTTATCATGTTTCGTTTTTAGAAAGGCTATTTTAAGCTCCTGAAAAGATCGAATTTCATTTTCGTATCAAAAACGCTAAGAACATGTCAAGAACGCGAAGAACGAATGAAGAACGCGAAGAACGTGAAGAACACGAAGAACACCAAGAACATATTTTCTCTTAAAATTTCGACAGAGTTTCCCCATATATCGGGACATATTTCTCGGAAAATTTCGGCAAAGTTTCCCCTTATATCGGGACATATTTCTCAAAAAATTTCGGCAGAGTTTCCCCTTATATCGGGACATATTTATCGGAAAATTTCGGTAGAGTTTCCCCTTATATCGGGACATATTTCAAAATAAAAATGAAAAGAGTTTCCTCTATAAAATCAATCGAGAGGAAAATAACAACGAAACTGAAAGAATATACTCAAACAACAAGAGATGGAGAATCGGTAGACAACACGCATCTTAGGTGAGTGAACGTGTGATGAATCACAAGGTCACTGATGTGCATAGCCGCCCGCACCTAAGTAGGGTATTACACAGATTTCTCCATCAAAATAATTATAATAGCATAATAGAAAGAACATAAACGATGGAGAATCGGTAGACACCACACATTTTAGGTGAGTGAACGCGTGACGAATCACAGGGTCACTGACATGCATAGCCGCCCACACCTAAGTAGGGTGTTACACAGATTTCTCCTCGAACCACAACAGGAAAGCAAATCGGAAAGATGAATCAAGAACAAAACTTGGAAGAACAAGAGGATGAATTGAAAACCTACCTTACGAAGCAAACTAACAAAGGATCATACCTTTCTCCTCCTCGTTCTCCCGGCAGCGCTTCGCTAGCGCTCCTTCCTCGCCTCGCACTCCTCCTCCCGACCTCTCGACCCTAGCCCTTGTGGTGGTGGTGGTAGTGGAAGTCGTAGAGAATGAATGGGTAGGGGGTCTATTTGTAGGCTCCAGAAAACTGCTAACAATGGTTAGTAAACCATGGTTTAGCCCTTAACCGCGGTTAGCAGCCCATGGTTTTGGCCCGTGGTTTTGGCCAAACTTATCCCAAACTTGGGGCTTAAGTTAGAACATTCTAGAGTATTCTAGATTCGTTAATGGCGCTTAATTAACACTAATTGTGATTAACTTTCACTAATCACGATTTAACTTTCGCAGCTTACGCTTATCTTTTGCTAACTATTGATTAGTGTTTGCTAATGATCATTAGCAATTTTCAATCCATCATTAGTTTATTTAATCATGCTTAATTAGTCTTAATGATAGTCATTATAGATTAATGACATCTTAGGCTTCCTTACTTCTCTTTCTTCCGAAAATCATAATAATTCGAAACGAAGTCCGATTCACACGAAACAAATTTCGTTGGTTTTCTCTTGGCGAGCCGGATCTTATTATATAGGATCCGAGATATGCCAAGTTCAAGGCTTTACACAGGGTCCGTGGCATCCTCCCGTATATAACCCTCGGGGAGTAATGCTGAATCATCAGGGGACTGGGAGTGTATGTTGTCAAATATCAAGTCCTCCAAAAATATGTCGACCTCATCAAATGGGAGGACACATGGCTCAAATACAGGACTATCTATATCTTTCAAATAAAAAATCGAACCCTCATCAAGCTCTCTATGCTAAGATGGATCAAACTATATATCTGAATCTGAGAAGATCTTCTGAAAAATAGACGTTGAATCAACTGGGCATGGATACTGAAATGATTCAAAGGATAGTTGAGATGTGGGTTCTACCTCTATTTTGTGGGTTCCTAAAAAATCTAGAATCCAAGAATCTTCTATGTGAAAGAACGAGACTGGCTCAAAATCTGACTGTAAATCCAATGGATCCTCAACCAATGTCTGGCTCTGAGAACTCACAGTAGTTGTCAACACATCCATCATATGAAAAGTAGTAGCATCCATATCCTCTGATTGGTGTGTGATTTCTGAATCGTCATGAAGTGACACACATCCAATAGGTGTCATATCTCCCTCATGTGTTGTCCCGAATAAATCATCTTATGAATATGGAATGTCTGAATGTGTATCCAAGATGGTATTAAATAAATCCAGGTTGGGACTGTGGTGTGAACCACCAAATGAGGTAATGACACAAACAATCTACTCTACGGTCATCCCTCTCATGGTGATATGGATTAAGTCAGTCATCGAAAATCCATAATCCGGAAATCGCCTCAAAAGATCAAATAACCTCAACCACGAATCTCTCAATGGCTCCTGGGGATCAGCTGAAAAATCACGAATACAAGACCGCATCAAATCTGCACTACGTTGGGGGTAAAATCTCCTGCAAGAACAATGATCGTAAATCTCCCCACGTAGCAATCTTCGTCCCCAACTCTTTTGCCATCTCAAAGCTCTAGTCTGAAGTGAGAAAAAGAAGGTCATCATCATCAATTCCTCAGAAGTGATATATATGTATGATCGTGATTCACAAAAATCCTTAAACTTAGATATATGCAGATATGGTTCTTCATGCACTCCTCCTGAAAATTTCGACAATAGATTAATGAACTCTAAATCCAAAATGAAGGGGCTCAACGTAGAAGCGGAGTGCGCTTCTTGATCAATTTAGTCGTCCATCATCTCAGGATTAATTCGTATGAAATTCACGACTGCCCCATTTGCTCTCCTATGGAATGCATTCTCATCTCAGCAAGGTACTCGCCTGGGTCTCGTATTTGGTCAATCTGGTCTCCTCGAGCGTTACTCACAGCATGTCCCGAATAGGAAGGTGAATAAAGAGAAGATGGGAAATCGATCAGAGTTCCGACATCCTAAGAGAGTGGGCGAGAATGATGGGCATGAAATGAAGATACCACAAAATCCGACTGAAATGAAGTGTGACCCATCGTGAAGAGACAGAAATGAGAATGATGAAGGAAGGGAGGGTGGGATAGAAGAGAGCGAAAGAAAGACAAGGCGACTGCTAATGATAGAAATAAACGTGACCAGCTCACACCAAAGACATTCAAACACAAAGCAAACCCTCAATTCACCAACTCTACGCAATGTGAAGACCGTGAGATCTGGTCTTTTATCTTTTCAATTTTAGAGTTATATGATCAAACAAAAGTTTTACAAACACTTAGGAGGCTTGAATAGGATTTGGTCAATACTCCTTAGTGCGTAAGCAAGAAATTAAAAGTACAAACAATGAGGGGATTGCTCTCCCAATATAATGAGGAATCAATTATGTTTAATTTTATAAGTCAACTTCAATTAGCAGTGCCAAATTTTTTATTTTTTGATTTTCTAATTTTTTGGATTTTTTCAAAGATAATGCCTACCGAGCTTTCTGATTTCTTCTTTGATTAATTTGAATCCAAAAACTGGGGGAGGAATTCGAAAAAGCCAATGCATAGTCAAACACAATGATGCATGCATAGATAGAAAATGTGTACCTTACTCTAACACTCTACATACAATATGATCCGCGCATAAATTAAATACAGAAACTAAACTAACTATATGATGCACGAGGAAATCGTCCTTAGACGAGAAGCTTTTATTGATCGTGAAGAACAATAGTTAGCTAATCGAATTGAGTCCAGAGTTCGATCTTAGGAGTCTCTCGTTGCCCGCCACAACGGGTCCTGCCAGCTCTGTATATGACTCCTCACGACATGTGGTCTCAAATTCAATTAAACTAACTTTTTCAATTAATTTTTAGTAAGGTCCACTTACGTTCTATAGGGACAGATAAACAATTAATCACATCATAATCAATCAAAATTCCTATGTCTAGGGAATAAAACCGCGAGAATCAAATAGAGAGTTATAGTCGATGAGATCAAAAACTCGGAAAATAGCGGTGAGGTCCCCCCAAGTGCACCGATACTTGGCGAAATAGACCCTGAGAAAAGTGTCCAAGTCCAGAAGTGTTCAACTTAAATTATTACAATAATAGATTGTTCTTCCAAATAAAATGACTGTTTTCTTTTTTCTCTGCTCCATCTCCTGTGTGGGTCCTCCAAAAAGAAGCCAAGTCATCCTCCAAGCAATCCCTCGCACAAAAAGCAAATAAGAGGAGGTCAGAAAATAATTATAATATAAAGAGACAAATAGACAAAATTGAAAAATGACTACAAAGCCGTGGTCCCCGACAATGACGCCATTCTGATTACGCGCCTGGTAATTCGGGTTAAGTATGTAAATAAACAAGGATTATTTGGACCGAATCACCAAGCGCGGTCAATAGAGAAAAATTTTGTTTTTAACCACTAAAAAAAGTAACCAAACAATCAATGTAAATGTAAGCGGTTTCGCTATTCTATTTACCTGGTATAGCGATCAGGGTCGAACACAAGGAGCACAATTTAAAAACTCAGTAGTAAAATTTCTAAATGCATTTTTTCATGGTTTTTGAAAATATATATATATATATATATAATTTTCAAGACAAGCACAAAGGATAACACGCACACTCCACACTCTTTTTGAATTTTTCTGAACAATAAAAATACTCAAAAAATACGGAGAAAATATTTTTGTATTTTATATATTTTAAAATATTTTTGGTAATTTTTCAAATTTTTTGATGTTTTTGTGATTTTATAAAAATCAAATAGTGAAAATGTAAAAAAAACATAGCACAACCAAGAGTATTTTGCAACTTAAAAATACTTTAAGTGCCCAATACTCCTGGAAATTATTTTTAAGCTAAAGTGCAATTAAATATCTACAAGCAGAGATTGAAATCAATTTTATGGATTTTTATAGAATTTTCTATATTTTTTAAGATTTTTAGTTTTTCTTTTTTTTGATTTTATAAAGAGTTAATGCACAAAAATTAGATAGAAATTAAAAGACAACAAAACACACCTATAAATATTTTTTGAACTTTTTAGGCTAATTTTCGAATTTTTATGAATTAATTTCAGGCAGGCTAAACAAAATCAAATGTCAACAAAATACTATGAAAAATTTATACAATGTAAAAAGACATAGCAGGAATATAAATAATTTTTTTGAAAATTTTTAGACCATGAAAAAAATTTATTTCATCAAAAAGATCAAGCAAGTTTAATGTCTGGAAGTACATGGACTGAAATGTAAATATTAAAAGTTTTTCTATCTAAATATAAAAACATAAGCATGCGAGAGCAAAAGTGAAACTTACCCAAATAACACGTGTCACGTGCGTCATCTTCTGGAGCACAGGGGTTGTTATGCAATTTCCAAAAACTCTAGGGTTGTATTTGTAATTTTTTGAAAAGATTTTTTAAATAACCCAACGTAGCGTTTCTTTTCTTCATTTCTTCTTCAATCGGGGAACGTGGGGAGGTGCCCCTGCCGCCCAAGATCAGGAGGTCGCTGGAGGCGCCTCCACGCGGAGGCACTTGGACGCGGAGGGCGGTGCTGCTGGAGGAGGACGGCGAAGGGAGGGGAAGCTTGGCTGAGGTGTACACGCCACTTGGGGGTCCAGGGCGCACGCGGTGGATGCGCGCATGCGGGCACAACAACGCTAGTACGGGGATGTCGGTGGGGTGCGAGAGCCTGGAGGTCGCTGCTGGGGTTGAGCGCCGCGATAGAGCATCGTCTCAGCGTTGGTGAGGCGAGTGGAGGCCGACATGGCAGCAGCAGGTGGGGAAGGAGCCGCACAGAACCGGCAGTGGCAGCACGGTCTCGCGTAGGAGGTGCTGCCGCCTAGGCGCGGTTGTGTTCGACGGAGGAGGCTCGGTGTTGGTGAAGGCCGCGCCTAGGCGAGGGCGGTGTGGGGTCGCGGGCGGCGGGCGGCGCTGGGCGAGCGAGGTCGTAGGCGGCGCTGAACAGTAGCGACTGTATTGGAGTCGGCATCGGTTATTTTTTTCTAATTTTGTTTTGTTTTGTTTTTTTAAACAACAGGAATAGAACTGTAAATAGAAGATTTTTTAGAAACTGTAAAGATGAACTGTAATATTTTTTATATTATTAATTTTTTTAATTTTTTATTATATTTTCTTAGATGATCCTGTAAAACAAAGTTTAGAGATAAAAAATAATTATATGTTTTTATTCCTTTTATTTATTTATCAGTAAAATAGGATTACTTGCGATTATGGAAGAAAGATTCGTGGTTCCTATCACCGTATGTGATCGGAGGTGGGTGATCATGTGAGGTAGAACGTGAAAATGGAGGGATACAGAAATGAGGTGGAAATTTCGATTTCAGAAGCGGATCAAAGAGTGATGGATATTTATGTGATTTTGGATATCTAAAGATTAATAAATTGAGGTAAAATTTTAAACTACGATCTATCTAAGAAAAATGAAAAAAAAATGGATCTCACCCCGGGGTCGGATACGCCGTGATGACCTCGACGAGGACCTATGCGTTGTCACCGGACGGCTCGGAGGCTAGGCACCTTTCTTTAACAAGATGTCTCTTGGAGATCGGGCTCCTCTCCACCAAAGATTGATCAAAGAATGAAAGAAGGAGGAGGATACCATTAAAAAGAGAAGAAAAATAAAAAGGAAAGAATGTACAAAATAATAAGATTTTATTGATTAATTAATAAATTAATTAATTAATTAAATTGATTTTCAGAATTAATTAAACTAAATAAATTAAATATTTCCAAAAATTAATTAGCCACCTTAATGGTGGTTATTTAAGGTATAAATCAAATCTTATATACATGGCATGTTATTAAATCAAACAAATCAAACAATTAAATAAAAATTTCGTAATTAAATTAAATCAATTAATTAATATTAGATATTTTATTTTTTTGATGATTTTTATATAAGGAAATTAGTTGTATACAAATATTATGTACATATAATACAATATACACATGTACAAATAAGGAAATAATTTTTACAATTTTTTAACTTTTTTATTTATATTTTTTTGATGAAAATAATATTTACAATTATGTACATTATGTATATAAAAAAATCTGAATAAATATGTACAATAGATAGTGGTGGAACTACACCAAACACCCCAGAAAAGCGACTTTTTAACCGTAACTTCAAAAATTATGAAATCACAGCTATTTGAAAGATAATTTAATTTAGAGTGTAATGGGAGTGAGTTTGGTTCAATTTGAGTTGGTATTTAGTCGAAATTTGTATTTCAATTATCACTTTGTGGCCTTTCTGAGTGTTATTATTTGTAATATGTACATTATTTTGCTTTGTAATTATTTTTATTATTTACAACACATTTTTATTTACAACTTTTGTTTACAAAAATATTTAATTTGAGGTCAATTTATGTACAAATAAAATAATGTAAGTTTTATACAAATATATAAGGAATTTATGTACAAGATATTTTTTGGATTTTTGAATTGAAGATCCTATCTCCCCCTACTTTATTCCTTGTCGATCAGGTCAAGTAATGACCTTCTCTCGGGGTACGGGTCAGTATGTATTATTGCATAAACACATCCTTCATTTTTCTTTCCTTTTCTTTTCTTCTTTATTCATTTATTTAAGTACAAAAAGTGTTAAAAATGCATAATTAACAAATGTATGAAAAATTGTAATTTTATAAAATTAGTGGGTATTTACAAGTGTTTGACTACAAAAATGATGCTAAAATAAAAGAATAAAGGCGATGAATCGTGTATTCATTAGAGGTCGTAGGAGTCTATATTTCACAAGAAATTCGAATGACAAAATATATGAGTATAATAATAAACATCTACGAAAGTATTTTTCAAAAAAATAAAAAAATGTGGAGAAAATGATGCAAGGGGAGCCAAGTTAGCTCCACTAGGGGCAACCTCATTTTACCTTATTTTTATACATATTTTTATTATTTTTATATTTTATTTATTTAAATAAAATAATATTATATTAATTATATTTTAGTTATATTTTTATATTTATATTTACAAAGGGTAATTAAAGGAGTATGTACCATATAAATAAAAATTTACCTATATAATATGTATATGTATTCATTTTTTGTTATTTTAACTTTTGAAATTTTTATTTACATTTTATAAATTATTTATAAAATATAAATAAAATACTAAAAATTTAAAGAATGGAAAAATACAAAGAATAAAACAATATAAAGACAACGTATAGTTATACATATATCATAGTACCTCAAAAAGGCAACTTTCACATCTTAATTCCAATATAATGAAACCACTATCACTTCAAAGATAACAAAGTTTTGAATGCTATGAAGTGGGTTGAGTAAGATTTGAATTCATATGTAGTAGATATTTATTTTTGAATTCTCGTTTTACAATTTTTGCAGTTTGTTGTATTATGTTATATATATTAAATAATTTTGTTATATTTTTATAAATTAGTATATATTATTTATGAATAACAATTCATTTACCCCTGTTATTTTATTTCATCTTTAAATTCGTATAGAAATACATGCGAATATATCTAACTTGTACAAATTAACATATTAACTGTTAACTGTAAATAGTACATAAATACATGTATTTAAATCGAAAATAAAAGAATAAAATATAGAAAAGAAAATTAAAAGAATTATTACAAATGTTAACTAAATCTAAACCCCCTACACTAAGTTAATATTAATTTGATCAATAAAGAATAGAGTAGAGGGAGATAAGGGTCAACACACATATGAAAATCTGCAAACCAACTTCACAGATCAATATCTTCTCCATATGAACTCAAAATTCATCAAACTCACCTCCATTGTACTTTAAATTAAATTATCTATTACTGAAGATAATTTCATTAGAAATGAAGTTAAGATACATAAGCTAGATTTCTGGGGTCACATTGTATTATATATTTGTATATTTTATTCACATATTTTGTTCTTTACATTTTTACTCTTCTTATATTTAAAATACTTGTAAATATTATTTAACATATTAAAAATGTCAATAAAAAATAAAACCATTAAAATATATTTAAAATAAATATTACATTAATATATATGTATAATATATTTACCATGAATATATATACAATTTATTTAAGTATTAGAATAAAATAAAAAATAAAAATTGTAAGTATATATTTAATTGTACTATAAATATATAAATTATGTAAATACGATAATAAAAAATAAAATACAAAACAAAATAAAATACACAAAACATAGGTATATTTACCTATAATGGGGTAAACATAAAATGCATAAAACACACACAACACATGGATAAAATTGGGCTACCCCATGGGAGAGCTAACCTGGTTACCCCTGACCCATTTTTCCCATTATATGTGTATATATACACACACACACACTTCCATAGATTTTCATAACTATATCCCTATATTATGTCTATCAAGTTTCTTGCAAAACAAAGACCCCTATGACCTCCATTTAGACAGGATCGGTTTCAACAATTTTGTGATCGTTAAAAAATGATTGTCTGTATGGAGGCTATAGGAGTCTCTATTTCATAGGAAATTCGAATGATATAATAAAGGGATATAATGATAAAAATCATATGGATTTATTTTTTTAAAAATAAAGAATAGGAAAAATGGGGCGGGGGAGCCAAGTTAGTCCCCCCAAAGGGCAGCCTCATTTTACCCTATATATATATGACAAATTAAAATAACTTAATCAAATGAATGAAGAAAAATATCTTCTAGTGCCATCAAGTTCATGTTGTAATACTTTAGACAAGAACAACAAAATTTATCACCATGAAGACCTCATTTGGTAGCATATGTAATAAACTCTTGGACTCTCATTTTAGATTCATCCTTTGAAGTAAGTTTCTTCATCCAACTTTTTTGCATTGTCTATGGTGTATCTCTTACACCTATATAAATAATCACTGGAATAAAAAACATCAAAAAGATATCTGTATTAACCATATAATAGAAGCAAGACATAAGCATATATAAAAAGCCAAGGCAATTTGTAAATAATAAGCTTTCCCATTTGATGTACAAATAAATAAAGGTTGAGCATAAAGGAATAGAAGACTCCAATTAAATAAAAAAATCCATCCAATCGTTATGCATTACATATCTTCTAAACAAGTGAATGCACCATTGAATGTTTATATTTCTGAACCATTCCTGTGTAGGGATCTCGCTTCGAGCATGTGACTTGTACTGGATATGTCAATTTGTTCAAATATATAGGTGTATATAGGTGTATCTTTTAATCAATGTGATTGCAATTCTTTATTCACTTACATCATAACCCTTACCATCTTTTCAGAGAGTTTAGCACAAATGTCTATGCCGAGGACAGTGCTATGAAATTTCAGTAAGTTTATTAGATACATGCGCGTACAATTATTCTCAAATATATAAATACTTGTGACCTCACTTTATTTTTTTTATTTACTAAATCTTATCGCTAATTCCCATATGTGCAAAAAAAACACTATATCAGTTTTGTGTTAGCTTATAAAACAAAAGTTACTAACATCGGAGTGCTTACAAAAATGTGCCAAAAACTAAGATAGAAAGGATATTAATATCCATATAATAGACGAGGATTTAAAGTCACGGCTTATCACAAAACTTAAAACTTACTGGTTATCTGAAAAAAAACAGACCATTTTAAAGTCATGGCTTATATTACATTAACATTTGCAGAATCAATAATTTAGATAAAAAAATCTCATCCAAAAATCCCGAATATTTTTGATAAATGTTGAGTCCCTAATATCTGAAGAGCATGTTAAGATGGATGAAATTTATATTTGCGGAGATCAAACAAACAACTCATTCTAAAATCAAACAAAGAGATAATAGAAAATGCGGTGATCAAGCACAGTACCGCCAAGGCATCTGCTATCACTCCTTCCTTGCATAGTCCATCAACTAAGATGTTGTAAAAGTATATGCTTGGTTCTGAGTCCACGAGCAAACTATCTCATAGCAACAATTTAGCATCAAAAAATATTACCGGATCGAACCCATAACCTTGAACCATACATCAAAACTCTCACATTTCTCCCATCTTTCTTTATAAAATCGGTTAGGATTAGAGTCAAATTAGGATTAGAAATCTTAATGAGGTTGGGTTCCTAATCTTAATGAGGTTGGGTTCCTAATCTTAATAGTTGTTTAGTTGTATTCTATTTATAGTTATATTGGGAATAGGAATACGGGGTTGTAATTGACACACACACACATACACATGGAGTAGGTAACTTACCTACTCCACTTTCTTTTTTTTCAAATTTTTTTATTTTTTTGAAAATGCTTCCATGGATTTTCATAACTATATCCCTCTAATATGTCATTCAAATTTTGTCAGAAATAGAGACTCTACGGCCTCCATCTAGAACATGAAAAATACAGCAAATCTGTGACCGTTAAAAAATGATTGTCTGGATGGAGGTCGTAGGAGTCTCTGTTTCTGACGAAATTTGAATGACATATTAGAGGGATATAGTTATGAACATGGACGGATATAGGGGGCATGGATGGGCACATGCCCCCCACCCCAGATTTTAGGATATCACCTTTGTATTATTGATATAATATTACGCTTATAATGTTATTTTGGTTTTCCTATACTCAACGTACTTGTAAACTTAAAAAATGTAACTCCCTCCCCAATATAGATTTGTTTTATCATCTCTCTTCACTTTTATCGCATATGTTGAAATCTCTTTCCATGCATATTTTCTTCTTATCTCTCTTTCATTGTAGAATATCTCTCACACTTTCAGTCGTGATTTAAAAAATCAGACTCAACTGGTTGGATTGGATACTACGCTCGATCTCAACAGTTGGACCGATTCCATTGAAATATAATTAGAAAGTTAAAAAAATAGTTTGAATATTGATCATGTCCGATTGAAGTAGATCGAATTGACTCAGATCGAACTGATACAAAGAATTTGGATATTATTAATTATTGACAATTATTAATCATGAATGTGTTAGCACTTGAATATTATATGTATATATATAAGATTTTCATGATTTATAATAACAGTTCCACCAATATGAATGGTAATCGATTCAATTTTTGGGATTGATACTAA
This sequence comes from Ottelia alismoides, assembly GCA_037367405.1. Classification (NCBI taxonomy): domain Eukaryota; kingdom Viridiplantae; phylum Streptophyta; class Magnoliopsida; order Alismatales; family Hydrocharitaceae; genus Ottelia; species Ottelia alismoides. Next base: position 610,742 of record JAZKJV010011014.1, read on the forward strand.
TAATGAAGTCATGAATACTTCAACCAATTTGACCCAACAATCAAACTCAGCTAAAGATCAAATTCATTGATTAAATGGTTCATTGTCCGGTCTGGATTTTAAAAACTTTATTCTCACCATTTCTCCATATATATATATCTCTTTCTCCCTCTCTCATTCATATTTATCTTCATTTTTAGTCCTTGAGTAAAACGAGTGTTAATACGGAGGTGATTTATTTTATGATTTTATTTTTACTATTGTCTCTTTAATCCTATACTCCATGTTTAAATCTAGATGTTTGTGGTAGAATTTTTCCGTAGCTCATTTAAATTCTTTTTTTATGGCAAAGTTTTAAAATTTTATTGCAATATATGATTTGTCCAAATTTTTAATAAATACGTATGTATTCAATGTTCGATATTGTGATTTTATAGATGTGTAACAAAATGGAGGTATTTTTCAAAAAATGGAAGCGAAAATCCCCATCACGTATCGCGTTCGCAAAAAATTAAGAAATTTAATCAAATTGTCATTTTTATCTTGCATTATAATTACTTCCTATTTTACGTGGTAATATTAAAATCAACATATAATAAATGTTTTAGTTTGTGCCCCCTCTACAAAAAGTTCCTGGCTCCGTCCCTGGTTATGAAAATCCACGGAAACATTTTTTCAAAAAATATAAAAAATTGAAAAAAAAGAAAATGGAGTAGGTAAGTTACCTATTCCATAGAGTAGGATCCCCTTTCTCATATATATATGGGTTAAATGAGGATATTCCTTGGGAGTAGCTAATTTGTCACGACCTGCACCGCTAGTCGGAACGAGTGCGACATTTAAAATAGTCGAATCATCTTTACCATAAATAGCATGTCAAAAAATCCGACAGCAATTCCTCTATTTTATGGACTCCCAAGCGCTACCCTATACCTGGAAATTCATGTGAAACATTCCATAAACATATCCACAAAAATTCTCTAACACAACCATCCAAGTCATTATCTACATCTGCAATATCAAAAAAAACATCTCCATAGTTCCTTATATACAACTGTCATGAGCTCTATCACAAGTTCGGATACAACTCCTTTAACTTAACAAAACATTAAGTTTTCTAGGATGTTAACTATTTACCTGAAGTACAAAAATACGCCACAATAGCAGAAATAGAGTGAATGTCCCAACACTATCTGCAAAAACTTAATTCATTCCCTCGTGTCCTCTACGACTCCTCGAGTGTGTCTGTAAATAATATTAAATAATAGAAGGTTGAGTCTAAACTCAAAATGAGATTAGACCCAGTGAGTGGGTCTCAAGCACTTGGTAAGAAAATATATTGGCTATTTTGAAAATGACTTTGTTGGCTAGAAAAAAATAAAATGCAATGCTATAATTGGCAATTTCATAAAAAATAAAGCTTTGCAAAATAATAATGTCATACAAAAATTGAAATATTAAACTGACAAACTGAAACTAATTTACTATCTGGCCATTGAAAATCTTGCGGAAATGAAATTTTATAGTTTTCAGCTGTTATAACAACACCACTGTTGCTAACATACTACGTCCATGAACACTGAAACAAACTAAGTCATACACGTAGACAACCCCAAAGGCCAAAGAACACTCTGCATACGGCCCAAAGCCTATGTGTATACAAAATGTGGACCCAAAGTCCTCTGAATCATATCTGACGATTGCCATATCTGATGGCGTGTTTCAGGGTCATATCTGATGACGTCACCATATCTGATGGCTAGTTCATGACCATATCTGAGAGCTA